>OX422142.1:141668821-142880708 GCA_949129095.1 Volucella bombylans | reverse complement strand
CATCTTCAGTGGTCATAAATCAATCGAACTTAATAAAACTCACTGCCTGGCCACATAATAGCCCATTCGTCGGGCCATAAAATGTTGTTTCTCGTCTACGAAAAATTGTTCCGTAGTTGAGAGAGTCTTCATTGTGGATCTACCCATGGCTGTGATGTGCAGTAGATGAAAATTAATGGTTTGGTTGCCTGTGAAATTTTGTAAGAGGTGAAGCTCTGGTAGGCGTAATAAACCGTAACAATAATAATCTGCATTCAAATCTCAAAAATATTCAAAGTCAAACTGGAACACAATCAAATATGTGAGTCCTGACGCTCGTATGTTTCTCGTGGTTTTGCTATGAGATGACCGACAATGAAAGAAGCTTCTAATATACTTATCACACATCCCAGACTCATAAAAGCACCAGTTACCGCAAAGATTGGGTCAGCAAGAGACTACTTTAGTTAACAGCGTCTTCAAACGGAATCCACAGGAGTGATTTGTGTGAGCGAAAGGACGAGTTGCAGAAAAGAACTCCTCTGGCAATAGCCAAAGATGACTAGTAAAGTCGCAGATAACGCAATTACAGCTGTGGATCCATAGCGTCTGCCTCCGCAACCTAGTGTGTCCTGCATGCTTAACATAATACATATTTTGAGGATACAAGATTTGAAATATTTAAGTATGTAATATCTGATATAAGAAAATATAAGGTGGAGTGGATCTTGAATGAAGAAAAGATCTTGTGCAGACATTTGTTACGAGTGCAGTTCCGACGAAAGACTGCTAGCAAAAGGATGCGAACTTATTATGGAAAATGGCCAAGAGCCTTAAAACACCTGGCTATGACAAAGTCACTTTCTATAGCATTATCTAAATATGAGATCACATCCTCACTGTCAAAGCTGCAGGTGCCGTTAAAGAGGAGTATTATGACTTCCGAGACGTAGCCTACTGAGGTTGTTGTGAAGACGATTTCAAAGTTGTTCTCGGCGACTTTAATAACGAAATCAGTAAGAAAGTTATCCTCAGCGAGTATGGCCTAGCATTAGAACTTACGACATGAAAGCTGCGGGTTGTCCAAATCTAGCAGCCCGTAATCCGGTTACAAGTGAAACTGGATTTCTTCTCAAAATATCCTACAAAACAATTTTTCTTACTCCAGATGATCAACCAACCAAGCCAGCAACCAAACGCTGACATCATTTCATAATTGGCTACGTAGTTAACACTCGCCACAACTCGAAGAGACACAGAGCAGAGGCCACTAAGGTTCTACTCAAAGTTGGGAGAGCGAAGAGTACAGTACCATAACAAACTGAAAAATTTATTAATAGCTCTTAACTAAATTACGTTTTGACTAACGATAGGCGAAAGTCCTACTGTAAAAGGTAATCCTACAATTTGAATGGTGATGTGGTTCAACCGTGGTGACAGGTACAATATTGAGAGGTATGCCAACCATTACTGAGCTCCAGCAGATGGATAGACGAGGTTTGCCTATATCCATTAGTTCGGTCCAACATGCGGTTCTATTGCTGCCTGACCATCACTTTCAGTCTTACTCGTGAAAACCAAAATAAGCGCAAACGCAAACAAATCACAAAGGCTGATGTACTGCCAGTGAATACCCCCTTACCTGAGCTGGATTACGTTTCAAAGGCGATCAATATAAGCAGATCCTAAAAGAGGTCAAAGAGCAACAGTGAATCCCCAGGAATGAAAGAAGAACGCGCTGCGTTCCTTGAAGTATAATCGGATTATTGAAAAGGCGCTCATCAAAGCAATTTTCGATCGTATTCGAGAGTATCCAGAATCTATGGCTCCCACATGCGAAAGAGCCAAGTGAAATCGGGTCGTCCCAAGGCTAGACTGCAAGGACCAGATATCGCTTGATTGTTGGAGCGGGTATTAGTTTTGAGAAGAGCTCCCTGAAGCTAAAACGCAGCTTTGGTTTACAAAGCTCAGAACACTTCAACTCACTCAAGGAGCTGGAACATGGAACAAAAATGTTATGAACCAGTTCATCATTCTGAACTTCTATTTACTCGTAGTTTCAATTTGTAACAGAGGTGATGATCCTACAACTATTACTCCTAAAAGAACCTAGCTTCTACGAGCACCTAAAAGAACCGACTTTTCGTAAGAATAACCTGTCCGACCGATGACAAGGTAAACGGTAATCGTTTCAATCACCAAAACGATCAACGAAGAAATAGATTCTTTTACCCATATCTTTGGCAGAGCCTGTCCGATCATCGGAAATCCTAAAGCTCAATAGCATAGAGCCTTGCTAAAAGAAACGAGTCCGTAGGGTTGTTCACCTCGTGGTTGGGTGCTGTAGAAATAGGGTAGGAAACTGAGAGGTGTCAACCCGGCGATACCGAGTGATGTAACTGTGTCTACACATCAATTGTGCATATTTTACCTCCAAGTGGTAACCATAGGATACTGGTCGATGCTGCTGACCAGCATACAAAAATAGCAAATTTAATCAACGGGGAAGTAAAATCGCGGGGCAAACCAAATAGGACCTTATCCGGGTTACACCGATTGGAGCTCAGGCCGATAAGGATTTCTTAAAAAAAGTCAGGGTCTTGGAAAAAAGACGGTGACGGTGAGTCCTTAATGGACTAACGGTCTAACCGGTCTAACCGGTCTAACCGGTCTAACCGACCGTCGTAGACATATTTATAATGGAACTGGCGCTCCAGGTTGAGGGTTGTTTCGCCGGGGTAGTTCCCCAGCCATGAAAAAAAGCCCCAGATACGATCCGATCTATTGCTGACAACCTCTGCAAATAAAACAAGGACAACAAACTTCGGATCTGCAAGTGGAAGAGGATGAAAGACTGCGACATCTACTGCCGCAATTGTTATCGACGGCAAAAGCAGCTCTTATTTGGATGCAGATTCGTTGTTGGAGACAGACCTAGGCAAAAAGTCTTGAGTTTCGTGCGTGTTAACGATCGCCTCGCAATAATCCGTATTAGGGCTAAATTTGCCAATAATAACCTCATATGTGCGCACGCCCCACAGAGGAGAAAGATGACGAAACCAAAGCTAGCTTCTACGAGCACTTGGACCAGACATACGAGCAGTGCCTTTGGCTAGATATTAAAATTATCCTCGGCAATGTCGGAAAATATAGCCTACACGACACCATCTCCGACAGCGTATTCAGGCAAATCGACTTTGCGACGGAGCGAAATATTGTCGTAGCTAGCATGTAGTTCCCACATCTCGATATTCATAAGGGGACTTGGAGAACTCCTGATCGATCAACCGGCAACCAGATTGATTACATTGTGATCGATGCGAGGCACTCCTACAGTATTCTGGATGTCCGAATGTTCCGAGATATCAACATCGACTCGGACATCATTGCAGCCAAGGTGGGGTTGCTGATATCCCGAACATCCCAAAGCCAAGCTAATAGCGTGAGGAAGTTCTACATCGGGCGGCTACAATTGCAAAAGAACCTCCTTTTCCAATCCAAAAATCCATCTGATGCTGCAGCCTCTGATGTGCTGGGTTTCAATTGGCAACCACAACGAAATTACTGGTTTAACCAAGAGTGCCAGCAAGCATATGCTGTTGTGCAATACGAAGCGGCGCTGCATAGAAGGATTAAGAGCTGTACGAGGAGAAACGAGCACCAGCTTCTTAGGGGGAAAAAAGGCGCTCGGTCGCGGAAATTGCGAGCTGCTACTCCAGGAATGAGATTCGGAAGGCTTACCAAAAAATAAAAAAGCATGCCACGGAAGCAAACCGAAGCCTGTAGAAGTGATGCTGAGGATTTGGAAAGAGCATTACTAGAGACTGAACCTATCAACCCCGATGATGTCCAATAATTCCGTCCACCCGACCTGGATGAAGTGAAGGTAGTCATATCTAAAATTAAGTTCAACTAAACTGCAGGAGCAAACGATCTGACTACCGAGCTCTTCAAAGCGGCAGGCGAAGACTTAGTAAGGAGCATACACCAGTTCATCTGTAAAACACGGCCGGACGAAAGTATGCTCAATCAGCGTTATGTGTCCGATCATTAATAAAGGAGACCCTGTGAACTGCGCCAAATACAGGCACCAGTTTTCTTAACATCGCCTACAAGAACCTAATTGGTCCATATCAGTGCGGCTTTAGACCAGGAAAGTCCGCCATTCACAAAATATTCACACTACGGTAGGTCTTGGAAAAAACCCAAAACCCTCCAAATCGATGCACACCGCCTATTCGTCGATTTTAAGGCCACGTATGATAGAGACGAGCTATACAGGGCAATGTCTAGTTTGGAATCCCTGCCAAACTCGTTAATTTGTGCAGGATGGCGATGGAGAATGCACGCTGCTCCATTAAGGTCGGTAAGGAACTCATCGAGATTGATGTCGAAAAAGGATTCACACATTTAACATTATTCTTCAAAGATTAGTGCAAAACTCACGCGCCAACACAAATGGCACAATCTTTCAAAATTCCGGCCAATTACTGGCATACGCTGATGATATTGACACAATCGAAAGAAAGCAGAGGTGATGTCAGTAGCGCTTTCACGAGTATTGGGATGACAATGGCGTAGACGGCAATTTCAAGTATATGCTGTCAACCAGAAAGGACACCCAATACCGACATCTCGTTCAGAACGTCATCCTCGACAGATATATTGTAACTTTGAGGTACTTAAGGATTTTGTCTACCTAGACTCTGCTAAAAATTCAAGCAAAAACACCAGCTCTGAGATCAAACAGAGAATAACTCTTGCCATTCGCTACCTCTTTGTGCTAAGAAGGCAATTGACTAGGAAAGCCCTCTCTGGAACAACAAAAGTAGCTTTATTTAAGACCTTAACAACCCTAGTCCTGCTCTATGGCGCAGAGGCATGGACTTTACCAAAAAAATATGAGTGTGATCTTGACTGCTTTGAGAGGGTGATTTTCTGTCCCGTCTGCATAGACGATGAGTGGAGGAGGAGATACAACGATAAACAGTACGGTCTTAGCCAGAAGAGCGACGGTCCAACGACTGAGAGGGGTGGGTCATGTAGAGCGGATGGACACCTATGTTTCGATCCGAAATGTCTTCGAATCTGCCCTCGAGAGACAGCGTAGTAGAGGAAGCCTGCGACTCAGCTCGGAAGCAGCTAGCTAAAAATTGAGCTTGCTGGAGACTCTTGTTGGTCGAGGCCCAGGTCTACCCCAGACTACAGCGCCACCTTAGGTAAGTAAGTAAGAGTGGTTCACATACAAACAGGGTACCAATCAGCTGAACGGAAGGAAAGATTAGCCAAATGGTTAAGTTCTGGCCAAGAAGGCATCTTCGGCATTTACTAAAGGCGACTTATGCTGCGTTATGTCCCTAAATCTTGGTGGGAAGTGCAGAAAGGGCTAGCTATACGACTTCCAAAGAGTCCAGACATTGCATAGTCTTTTCTACTAAAATTTTTGGAATGGATTGTAGATGTATGCGTAGGGGATTTGACTCGGGGCAATAATTTGCCTACGCTAAAATACGAGTACATGATCGGTATATAATGCACTCTACATAGTAGTGTTATCGGTGGATAGTGCACTCAACCTGAAGGAATTCTCGTTCAGGGCTTCGCTCGACATATACACAGCATTCAACAACTTAATTACAGAGGAGACTATACGGTTTCTGCAAGGAATTCAGCTGAACATCTGTCTCTATAACTGTATCGCAACGATTCCCAAATCGCTTAGGATCAAGTCGATCCTAAGGAACGCTAGTTTCTGAAAGGAGGTATGCGGAGGAACTCAACAGAGAGGGACCTCCTCTATCGTAGTACTCGTAATGATGGCAATGGCTTTAGTTTGTGGGAATACGCTAAAGGTGAGGTCACTCTGGTACCGTGTGACATGCAATACTAATGGTGAGAAATCTGGGCTGGCTAAGGACTACATTCCAAACCAGACTGGAAAGAAAATATATAGGGACGCATCAATAAAGCAAACTCATCCTTTCAGAAAGGCATTCAACGCTGTATGGAGTTTCAAAACGGTTGCAGTACGTCGACTTTATACAGCGGTTTTAAGCTTCATTCTGAGATATGATTCACAGAAGTATTGAAGACTATGGTCAACCATTTTTCTGTACCTGAATTTGTAGGCTGTGACGAGACACCTTCGATCACCCGCAACCTACGACCATGCGTCCATGTCCTCCCATTGAGAGACTGCAGCAAAGTTATTACATGACTTTAAGGCTGCTTATTAGCAGGAAACTCTCTACCAGAATTTCTAAAAGTAGTGAGTGTAGGAATAGACTAGTCATCCACATGGAGAACTGTCTTTCTACAACGACAGTTCGAATATGAAAATTGATGACATGAGGGCTGTGGTTCACTACTCTTCAGAAGGATAGATGAAGTGCCGTAACTATCACTAACCTGGTGGCAACTTTTAGTATTTTTGTATATGTACAAGTACATTTTTGCGATAAATCTGATCCAAAATTTTAGGAAGCTGCAAGAATCTTATTAATGAGCTATCGAGTGCCAACCCCGTGACCTTATGTCTTCGTCAGAGTCAGAGTTGATGAATTATCAATTTGAAAGCAAAGTTCCTTCAACGGCCAATACAAGCATCAGCATATGTTCATGCTAATCGCTCCATAAACGGAAGAGAGAGTTTAAGTCTATCCTTCAGCTGCTTTATGACTGTTTTGCTTACTGAAAGAAGAATAAACATTTTGGGAAGGTGCTTCTTTACACAGCTAGAGGACAAATGCAAAACTGAACGAAGTAACCTCCTGAGATTCATTATATCATTATTTCCTAGTCTGAATGAGTATCGTCATAAGGCTTTCGACCAACCTACGTACCTTACTACGTGCACCAACAACAACGCACTGACAGTTTATATTTAAATAACGTAGCTCGATAAGTGTGCTACAAATGAGCTATGAAAGTGGCTTGGCATAACCTCTATCTGTATAAAGATATTCTGAAAGAAAAGCAATCGGATCATGGGAAATGACATTCAGATGAGATCATGTAATGGTTTACTCCAAGTCGTTTATCTGTTTTACTTAACGCATTTCGAGATACAATTACGACGTTAAAATTTCATCTAATTTCATTCCAACATGATAAATAAATCAAACAACTTTTCAGTCTTGATTTAGTGTGCCAATCTAACAAGATAAAATGTGCAATTAAGGGTCAGGGTGTGTCTTAACGAGTTTTTGCTATTGTTAACTACAACGGAAGTCTACACCCCTACATTATTGAATGAGAAACTTGTAAGCTGATGTACAAACTTTAATCATTTACACTATCGAGCTGAACACACTCTTAAATTGTATCTTTCAATTGCTATTAGTCGACCACCTTATGTTGAAATTTTACAACGAATTATCCAACAGTGTAGGTGAAGCTGTCTCAAGTAGATAGTGTTGATTTTATTTTTTACTCTTGTTTAAATTAAAGATTGGAGAAGTTAATGATTGATTGTCATAAGTGCAACAACTACTTTCATTAACTTGTACAACTGGCATCTCCACCATTTCCATATTGGAGGCAATAGATCCCATCAATGGGAGACAAGGAATTTCTGAAGGAATAGACTTTTACTTAAAAAATAGAGAAATTACGAGTATCATTAATTAATCAAAAGTACAAACTGAGGATATCACAAGGGTCGGTTTTGAGACCTGAATTGGTTATGATTACAATCCTCCATACAAATAATGAGAGTAGAACAGTATTAGTGTGAGATTCACCCCTTCCTTTGGCGTAATTTTTTTTTCAGGAGGAATAGAGCACTCAGATAAGAACTACTCCATTGAACTCCTTATATGTTCCTTTTATTGGAAAGATGAGTAAACGTTTCAGTGTAAAGTGTACTCGTATACAGTACTAGCACCCGCCACATCAGCACCACAGAGATACTTCTCCGTGCAGTCACTCTCACAGCAGGCATAGCTGGATGTTGTGTTCCTTATACGTACGATTGGATTGATATCCATATTCGAGCTAAAGTTGATCCAAGAATTCTGTCTCCGGCTCAACATGCCTACTGTAAAGGAAAGTCGGTGGAAACGGCTTTGCACTCTCTGACTAGCCACATCGAACGATCCCTACAATATAAGGAGTACACAATGGTTGCTTTCCTAGACATAGAGGGCGCCTTTAACAACGTCGACACATCCGCAATCACGACTGCGCTGCCAACTCTGCAGGTAGACGGCTCACTTGGGGAGTTGATCAGTCTAATGCTAACAAGCAGGATAATCAACTCCAAACTGGGTGAGACTTCTGCTAAAAGATATCTCAGTAGGGGTACGCCGCAAGGCGGTGTCCTCTCTCCCCTTCTCTGGAACTTAGTAGTTAACGAACTACTGATATACCTGGAAGCGGGTGGTAGCAGAGTGATTGCCTATGCGGATGACGTTGCCATAGCCGTCTCAGGAAAACATCTAAATACCATTAAAGAACTCCTCCAAGTAAATCTTAACAGATTAACCTGCTGGGCAGATCGCTGTGGATTGGGAATAAACCCCCATAGAACTCCTCTTTTCTAGGAAATATAAAATTCCAATCATAGACCCTCCTTCAATAAACGGTACCAGTTTAGCTTTCTCCGATACAGCAAAATATCTGGGTCTCATTTTTGACAGGAAACTAAACTGGAAACCTAACATTCAAGAAAGAGTCAATAAAGCTACAATAGCTTTATTCTCTTGCAAGAAAGCCATTGGGACCAATTGGGCCTTCAACCTCGCATAACCCACTGGCTATACATCTCGGTCATAAGACCGATACTTACTTACGGGGTGGTTGTCTGGTGGACGGCCTTGGAAAATGCAGTCAACCGCATTAAATTAAGCAGAGTCCAAAGAACAGCATGTCTATGCACCAGCGGAGCCTTGCGGTCTACCCCCTCTGCAGCATTAGATATTATGCTTCACTTGACACCCCTCGACATTTTTAGTAAGCAAGTAGCTGCGACTGCAGCAATTCGCCGTAAAGCGACTAAACAGTGGACAAATAATTCATTTGGCCACGCCAACAATCTTAATATATTAGGAATCCTCACAGAGAACACCGATTACACCATACCTGAACTTTGGTTTGACAAAAACTTCCATGTAAGCTTTCCCTCTAGATCATTCTGGGAGGAGGATGCTTTTATGGAGGACAAGTTAATCCATCTCTACACAGATGGATCTAAAACCGACAGCGGAGTTGGTGGCGGTGTTTTCTCAGATAAGCTAAATCTAAGCCTCTCTTTCCGCCTTCCAAATCACTGTAGCGTGTTCCAGGCGGAAATTTTGGCGATTAAAGAAGCTCTGTCCTGGCTGAAGAAAAACGTGATATCTGCAAAGGATATCCGCATATTTTCGGATAGTCAGGCCGCCATCAAGTCCCTGGACTCGGTCTCATTATATTCTAAAACTGCCCTTGAATGCCGATCATCTCTTCACCTTTGTTGGGTGTCGGGCCACAGAGACATTCTAGGGAACTGCAGACCCGATGAACTCGCCAAAATTGGAACCACTCTACCTATCCTACCGGACAAAGGTAGTATATGTATACCAATCGCTACGTGCAAACTAACACTAAAGCTAGATGCCAATAAAAGAACGGACCTTAGGTGGACTGCTGGACAAACATGTCTAGCGACCAAACAGATCTGGCCAAGGCTGGATCTGAGTCGATCTAAGTGTCTGATCCTTTTAGATAGGAAACGTCTCAGCGCCATAATAGGTGTCATTACCGGACACTGCCTCATAGGCAAGCACGCAAGAAGGCTTGGCGCCTTTACTAACGATTTCTGTAGAAGCTACATGGACGAGGAAGAGGAGGAGACAATCTCCCACCTACTCTGCACATGCCCAGCTCTCTCTCAGAGAAGGATGCTTCATCTAGGAGCTTTCTTCTACAACGACCTAAACGATCTAGAAAAAATAGACGTTAACAGTCTCCTACGCTTTATTATAAGCTAAAACTGGTTCCAGTAGTAAGAAGATCATAGATCCACGTGGCATCACAATGGGCCAATAGGCCTAAGTGGGTTGGTATTTCCAACAGCCACTCTTACCTAACCTAACCTAACCTATACGTAGGACGCTTAGGCTTACATCACGTCCAATAATTGTATTTTCGATTATTGCTATCCTTGTGGCTTTGCGGAGTCAAAGACAAGAACAACATCATTTGGCTTAAGCTGTACTGAAGAATATCCGTGACTATGGTGAAAAGATCGTAATTGTTGAAAATATTCGGTGCGCCACCGATTCCAAAGCATACTAGTTTGCTTCAGGCGTTGTGTCCAAAGTTGCTGTATGTCACCTGACGATATTACAGATTTATTTGGCCCAACAATACCACCGTGACCACGAGTGAAATGTGAAGTAGTAAGTGTTGACATATCTAAAGGCTCATTGCTTACGTAAGTAAAAGGTCAAACATTCACCATGCCCTCTGCTTCTGCAATAACGACCCGTAATTGCTCAAATGTTAGTTTCACCCTTCCGATAACTACCTTTAAAATATTTTTAATTGTTCTTATTAGGAGCTCTCAGAACCGCACTATGGGGCTCGCTCGATTATGAACTTCCAACGTATACGTTTGTTGGATAGAAATCCTTGTACGACCTCATCATCTGGTGCTTGATTGGTGTCATTATGCTCTAGAGCTGCTTTTCGGAACGTTTTAGCATTATCTGAATAATTGGTGATGTAGCACCACGTCGTGCTATAAAACGCTTCAGTCCCATTAAGCAGCTTTCAGTAGTTAGATTTGTTACAGTTTCGAGATGCACGGATCGAATAGCAGCGCAGGTAAAAACCATTAAGTAGCTTTTCTTCATCTGGTTGGTGGTGCTCTCAAAGTAGTAAAGAGGGCTAGTGAGATCTATACCAACACAGTCGAAAGGCCTTGACAAAGTAATTCGTTCGATTGACAACGGCTGTGATACAGGCTTATCAAACAATTTATGACACTTCTTATAACAGCCAAATTCTGTGACGGAAATTCTACTTCAATGTCAGAACAACAACACGACTCTGTATTGCAGAGCGCAAAAAATCTATGCACGTATAATTCTTGTCCAACAAATTCAAATGTGGACTGCTCGGGGCATAGTCGTAGCTCCAAAAGAAGATAGACCCTGCTTATAGGTTTTGTCATCGACGACGGCAGTGAGTACTCATATATTCGAGAAAATCTGGCTTAATCTGTCACCTGTGGGTGAAGTAAACGTTTCATTAATACCATTTGAGTGCAAAGAACAATCAGCATTTAAACAATATAGAAAAGTGAATGTACACATAAAAAGTCAGTTTAATAGCCGAAGTATTGACTTAGAAACCGTGGTAGTTCCGGGAATTTTTATCGACGTTCTGCACGCCCCCGACACGTCATGTGGTTTAATTCAGAATCTAAAATTGGCGGACTCTAACCATTCAGATTTCGAAGCAGTATTTTTATAGTGGCTGACCACTATTGGTCTGTGGTCACTGGCAAACAGAGAAATATTTCTCCAGGACTTAGAGCAACCAACAGTAAATTTGGCTGGACAGTGTTACACACCAACGACCTCACAGCATTTTGACCCCTAGAAGCTATAAGGATTCGAGGTGAATGAGCACTTAGCAGATGAACTGATTACCAGATGCATCACCAAGAAGGGTGAGCGATGAGGTTATGTGTTTACCTTTGCCATCCATTTGGCGCAACGGCAATTTTTAGAGGAATGTCCCGGGCTTCGGCACCATGTGGAAAAATCCGTAAGTTTTAAATAAGAAGAAAGATCAAGACTTTGTGAAACCGTAGCTTTAGTGTTACGTAACTCTTTGAAAGTATAAAAGTGAATGAAATTATTTCAATTCATGTGGGAAAAGGATAATATTGGGACAAAGAAAGAGCAAAGAGTATACAGTATATACGAGTACATATTAAGGTAAATAGACATAATTTGTTCACGAGTAATTCAATTAATTTTTTACAAGCAGGAAAGTCGACCTCATCTCTTGTGACCTGATTGTCTTTTCATATGGAAGACTCCAATAGTACAATCCAGCCGATTATCTCCATAGTATAACTGTTGGACAGGGTTGAGTCGATTATATGTTGTCTTACTTTCGTAACAAATGTTGAAAAATATTTGAATAGCCGTTGAAGAGTTTGCTGCGTGGAGCACTTCACCCTAATGGTTCAGTTATCCATGTCGCACACCTACGCTTAGATGCAAACAGGTTTAGCTTTTGCTAGTTCAACAAACTCAGCACTCAGCTGTTTTTATCAGCCTAACCTATTCGAAGCGTCAGAGAGGTTAAGGGGGCACCCCTTGGTCTCTTGGATTTTTCTTGGAGATTAATTTTTTTTGTTTCGAAAATCAAATTCCGACTACCCGAAGTTGCCCTTTTTAGGTGCAGCATTGACGTATTTTTCTCTACTACACCTACCCCTTAGGCGATAGTTCTTTAGAGTGTGCCTCTTCTAGAGCACCTTCGACGGGATGAACCGTCAAAAAGAACTCTCTGACTAATTACCTGTCTATTCTGATGGAGTCGGTACCCTTTCCAATCTACTGAACGTCGAAACATCTCCAAAGATCTAGCAACTCTTAGGTCAGCGCTTTAATCGGTGAGGGACTTATTTAGCTTGGGAGAGTTGGGCCTTCAGAATCCGTACCCTCTAGAAGACCACGGGTAGAATATAGTTATTGCATTCATCATCTGGAGTATATTCTTGCGGGTTCAACTGTTACACCATTTAACGCCTAGTTTGGACGTCTTCGGCGCTTAGGTCTTATTTTTATTGTTTTATCATGTAATAAAGACATTTGGGAAGTGTTGGCCCGATGAAAGTTATTGCTTTTTCCTTCAATTAATTTAGGGGGTTAGTACTTATCATGTCAAGTTGAAGGATTAGTATCTTAAAGACGATCCCATTGATTTCTCATGTTCAGAATTTGTCGGACTGTAAAATAATTGGCACGCCAAAAAATGGTTCTGTTGGGGCTGGTATGGTAGTTTTGGTGTTAGAAAATTTTGGCTCGATGATAAGCCAACTCATAGAGAGGGCTGTGGGCCGCGAGACATAGTTGCAGGATAAAATTGATTTGATGCATTCTATCGCGAAAACCAAAGTATTGTACTTGTTTTCATAACTCGCAAATGTCAACCACTTTTCGTATATACCATTCCTAAATACCCAGGTACAACGTTTTACCTAAAGCATAAATTGAGGCCATATCGGGAATACTCATATAACATCCATGGATTGAAGAAGGGAGCAGCTTGTGTACGAACCACCGGCTCAATGAGATAGATCTTACGCACTAGATGCTCTGTCGGTTTTCTTACAACTGCTTCTCATTGAACTTTTAATATTTCAGAAAATCCGAAGGCATTGATTATACTCGTACAACACATTGGTCCATCTCTGTCGGTTGTTCGAGTACTACCTCACCCTACATCTCTGTAAAAGTTTTTTAGGGAAATTTCCAAGCAGAGAGGAATGGACAATCGCATGGCAATGCACTCCATACTGATGGATTGAAAATCGACGCTATTCAGATAAACTACAGGTTTTAATTTTTCTTCAGTTAGCCGGACTACGAGTATACCAACGTTTTCTAGGTATAACTATTTGCGATTCCTACACACTATCGCTATGTTCATCGATAGCCCATTCATTTTCTAAATGATCAACTGTTCACTGAAGAAGAGTTATCTAGGCTAAACAGATCTCTAGCAGAATTAATCAATATTACGCAAAGACTGATTAAAGGCAACATACGTCAGCACCTTCTCAAACTTGAATGCTATAAGCTTACCAACTTAGATAGATGTGTCCTAGATACAACAAACTCAAAACGGCAATGTTCTGGAGAACAGATATAGACTCGACATAGCTGGAGTGGTAGCCGTACTCACAAGGCATTGATCAATAGAAGAACATGCAATCAGACTAGGTACCTCCTATAACACTTTGTGTTTTAGCTGCAAGGACAGCAATGAAAAATAATTTCAAATTCACTTTGGATGCAGATTCCCGACCCTAAGTTAGTATTACACAAACTCCTTCAAGAAGTATAACAAATAAAAAGATGTCGGTGTTTCTTCTTTAAGGCCACGAAGGTCTCTAACCTATTCGTATAGGGTATAGACCAATGACTTCAAAAATAAACCCCACTGATGAAAAAACTGGAGTTGCCCGGAAAAGCTAGCTGCAAAAGTGCACTGCGCTGAGCTGCTGGAACCACATGTTCTCCAAACTCAATTCGTCAATTTTCGGCAGGGCACAGCAGTCAAAATATAATAATGTTGTCAACTCCGTTCCCGAAAAATATGGAACAATATTTCCATGAACGCCGTGACTTTGATAATGGCTCTTAGTGCATTACATGCAGTTTCTCAGTGGCTTAGAATCTACAAATTTGGTTGATCACATATCCGCATCCTCTTGATACTTTTCAGGTTACATTCATCCTCATTGCGGTAAGAAGAACTTGGAAGTGTTCTCTGCTAAGACTGTCTATTTACACCTATGACAATTAGCGCGGCTCCATGTCAATTTCAACTTTTGCAACCACAGTAGCGATATTCTCTATTGAAGTTGGGCACATAGACAACGAAATACAAGTTGAGCCAAAACAACCAAACGATCAACATGATTATTCTGCGTTCTTGATGAGTACACCAACTCATACTTTCCTCACGTGTACTCTAGTTCTGCTTACTTCACAAATGTCAATGTTTTGAACAACAACAGCAACAAAAGGTTTGTTGAGGACGATCGATTTCCCCATTCATTTTCGCTATTCAGAGCACTTAGAAGTTTTGTTTTTGTTTCTTCTATCTCCATTGTAATGCATAAGACCGAAGAAGAATGTCAAGGGCGTTACCCTGCGGTATCAAACAAATGTTTGATAAAGTAGGTGCTGTACACATTAACCAACAAAAAGTAAAAGAGCTATTACTTATGTTTAAGAAAAACGATATGCTATATAGGAGCTGGAAAAAAAAAACAACTAACCCGAGATGCCAAAGCTATGAAATCGGATCTAGGAATTTTCGAAACCTTTCGAAAATTTTTACAGCAACAGTTAATAAATGCTAATAATGATCGAAGGATTGGAGTATTGCTAACGAACATCTTGGAAGGAAGGAACACACAGTAGATGAAATTGTTAAAAATAATTTTTCAGAAACTGATAACTGCAAGAGTGAAACGGTGATGAAACTTGCAGATCATTTCTCCAACCAAATGACATCGATTATGCACATTTGTAATACAAAAACATCAAATCATGAGAACTGGCAACTACGACCAAGCATATTTTTAGAAGAGACAACGGAAAGATTAAAATAAATGCTCCGTATCTTGCTCCAGTAATCACAACCATCATTAGCCATTAGTATTTATCAGGGTCATGTTCCGAGTCAGATGAAAATGTCAATAACACATCGATTCTATAAGTTGTTGGCAAATGCATAGAAGAAGTAATCGCTAGAAGAATTACAAGCTTTACCACAAAGCGCAAAATTTTGCATCCCAACCGGCACGGGTTTCAGAAAAAACAAAAGCACCGGATCGTTATTCGGGGAGTTAAGTTCATGCTGGTCTTAACGAAAACCATCATAATCTTGTGCTCTTCATCGGTTTCAGTAAAGCGCTTGATACTCTAGACTACGAAAACCTTGTAGAAAGGTGTACTTGCAAACTGGCTTAGAAACTATCTGACTGACAGAACGACTAAAGTTAAGGTGGCTGACACAATGGGCAGAGAAAAACTAACTCAATATGGTGTGCCACTAGGTTCTAAATTGGGTCCTATATTATTCATACCTTTTCGCCTGTAATAGCGGTGAAACACAATTGCTTAAATTCTGATGCAGAGATTTGACAAAACGAATTTAAAGCTGTCTCAAATGACATGACTCAAATGACTAATAGTAAACGCAGCCAAAACAAAGATAATGCACATTTGCACCCCATCGCAGCAAGAAGGAAATTTTCAAATACAATATATAATAGAAAAGGCAACAGCCAACTACCAAGCAATTGAAGTAGACAGAAGCATTAAATACCTTGGAGTAACCATAGACCAACATCTCTTATGGCGTGACCGTAGGAATGTCCCGCGGAAACAGCTTAAGATCGCCATGTTTTCATTGGTCAGGTAAACGATACACAAGTCAAGAACTACAAAAGCAAGTGTACTATTCGTTAGCTATTCGAATCAGACACGGGATTCTGGCTTGGGAAAGCGCGGCGAAAACCCATTAAGATAAAATATGTAAAATAGTGTAGCAATACAAGCACAAGACAATTATGTTAAAACTCATCGTAATGCATTCCCCAAGTTACTGTTTGCAAGTGCCATATAGCATGCACTCGACGCCGGGAGTAATTCACGTAACATAAGTCCACTTGCGTCATTGCTCTACACACTAAGCCAATGGTGATTAGCATAGTAAGCAATATAACTATCAATGAATGTGTAATTATTTGTTAACATTTGGAGTTGAAGACTGAAGTATAAATACTCCGGTTGGTAAAAATAAAATTTAATCTTAGGCTAACTCTGGCCTTTGATTCAACTAATTGCGGCAGCGTGAGGAAACGCCTTTCCGTTTCTTGGCGACTTACGAGTAAGTCGTCTTCGTGAATTTTGTAAATTACTTTACCGCAACAGTTAGAACTTGAGGAAAACTTCGTTTGAGGTTCCACATAAGTTTTTTACAGAGTGTTCCATGTTTCATGTTTGTTTCTCACTGAAACTTTAAGACGAATGTTCTTGTTAAATCGGACGTCTAATGCCAATCATTTTCTGTTATCGCGAAACAAGCAAACTCGAAAAAAAATCACTGCAGGAGCGTGAAAATGATAAACGTTATCATCACCAATCAATGCAGCAATTCAAACCTATTCATGCACTGTAGGGGGCTAAGATAATGGTTATGCCTTGACAAGACATTTCACTGGAAAATTTTGCTTGATTGAAAACAGCTATAGATCCTCTCCGCATCGATCTTTTAAGCGACATTTCTAATCACAGGACCATGATGTCCTAGCCCGTAGTAATGGTAACTACACTTTGTAGTTTCTATGCAAACTATGAAATCTAAACAGCAAAACAGTTCAAGTTTGACCATTTAAGTCCGTCATCGGTACTCGTATGTTAAGGTGGTGACTAGTCCCTTCCAATAAATGTGTTACCACAATAACATTACCCATTTTGGATAGGCTTCGCATAGTAATAAGTCTAAGGTTGCTTTAAACGGCAGCCTCTGATGGATCGGAACTCAGAAGAAGCACATACACGGAGCTAACTAAGAATGAAAGAAAGAAAGCAAAAGAACAAACTTTCGTTCACTGTCCCGAACAGGGTCAAGAGACAAAACGTCTGTTGATGACTTTTGCCGATGATTCCTAGAAAAAACTGGTGCTGCATCCAGAAAAGTTCGCAGGCCTATATTACGATAGACTGTTACTATACCAAAAAAAGAACTCTGGTAATGGCTTTGTAGACGTACATAATTCATGAGCAACTATTTGAAAATCGGTTTGAAAAACCTGTCTACTTACGTAGAGTGGTTTCTTCCTTGATCGTGGCTCCCAATAACAACGGTCTGCATGATGCATAGGGTTATCACGTTGGACATCAAGTGTGAGAGCTATCCAAAACAGAGCATTTGTATGTTACATCGAAGTAGATGGCTGTTATAAAAACAAGGGACTTCGCTGCAAATCCTTGAGTGGAGAAAAACTTCTGTGCTGGAAATCCTCGATTTAAAATAAACTGTTAAAGATATTTAAGTCGCCGAATATAAATCGCTCCATCCGCAAAGCAACAACATCTTTAAACCCAGAACAGGACTAAGTTGTACAAAAGATCTTTTAGGTCGCAGTGGCCCTTTATCCAAAGGAGAATGGTGCCAAATGTTCGTCTGATTACTTTCCTCTAAATATCACAGAGCTCATCTTTTATATTCGTGCAATCAAGACGGTTTGGAATCCTCTGTCTAATAGTCTTCCCACCAAATAGATCTTGATAGACTGCGCTTGCAAACCTAGTAAATAGAATTGCCATTTAGCGCACCTTTGACAATGCAACTTTTAACGGCATGTATAACTCGGCCAGTAACTACTCCGTAGGTAAATCATTGGTGTCGTGTCATTAGGATTAGGACCTTCATGGTGGATGTTGATTGCAGTCAATTGGTTAGAGCTAAGTCGCACTCGTACTTTACCATTCTAGCAGCTAGACATGATTATAGTACAGAGTGTATAGATAATAGCGATAATTCCTAGCAAATGTTAGTCTAAGGACAGACCTAGAAGTAGTCGACCATTGATACACAAGGACTATGCTTCAGCCATTTCTGACTCAACTATAGTAGTGCTGAAAAGAGTCACCATTCAATTTTCCAACGAAACCACCTATTACGTACCGAAACTGAACTGGGGTTTGACACTGCAACATGGTTCTATACAAATGCGTTGCTATGTTAAAACCTTACATGTAGTTTCTTTGCCTCCTCGGACTCCAAAGAGTAAATTGACTCGATTGCATATTGGCCAACTATGGTTAAAGTGCGCCAATAGGTTTTCCTCCTCTCGAATTTCATGGCAAATTCATTTTCCGTTTAAAAGGATGCAGTCCTTGGTTCATAACTAGTATCTACGTTACCTGCGCTCAGAACTGAGCAAGCATCTGAAGCAGAAAAAAAACTGCCACGCCCTTGGCGCAACACCTTTAAGTACCACTTCCCGTAGGGAAAACTTGTGTCCATTTGCAGAAGCATAACCAATCCTAATAGCAAACAACTGCACCTTAAAAATGATATGTGGAAGAGTCTGTACCTTATAGCGACAATCAAGCTGCCTTTTAAGGCATCGATAATGTAATTTAAAAAAGGTAACGCAGCTCGTAGGCTGAATTCACTATGTCTTGAATTAGCTTACGCCACAATGGGGTCGCGGAACATGAGATCACTGATGAAGCTGTTACATTTAGTTCAGAGAAACATTTCTTAAGATCTGAACATGCGTAAGGACTGTCTGTCTCTACAATTAGGGCCTTCAACAGTAGAGATTCTCGTGATGATCATTGTAGATAGCATGAAACAGACCAAACGATATTATTGGAGTTCCTCAGCAGAAACGACTTATGACAACTGCTTACTGGCATCTGATTAGCACCAACTTGTGCTGGGCATTGAAACAAGGTTGCTCATTTAAAAAAAAAAAAAATCATTTCACCAATCTTACCAAGCTTTTCCGATCAAATCTGAAATCATGAGTTTCATATCGTGTTGTTGCAGATGTTTTAGTCATGTGTGTTGTCACGTATTGACTTGATTGGATTCTCTAACCTCATGGAATCTGATTTATCCAAATGCCAAATCTAACAATAGCTATCCGTATGACACTGACAGCCTTGAAAAATGCATTTCAAACGCTGACGTGACGTTAAATTGTTAACATTGCCAGCCCAAGCTTATGCCCAACAGCAAATTCTATCTGACATGTATCTGAATCTGAAATGCACATTTTGATCTTTGAACTGCAATCACTGCCAAAGTAGACACCACCCAATGTCTCTATACCAGCAGTAGCTCTGATATTCTCATATCCAGTTCTTATCTCTTCACTCAATACCGCCTTCGTTGTAATTGAATTTTTCTTTATCAGAGTTTATGTCACGGACGGACAAATATCTAAACTCAAATGTCCATGACCATGTGCGCAAAAGATACAAAACCAAAACTAAAACCAAAACCAAAGCCAAAACCAACACATGATCGTAAGGCGAGAGAAAAAATGAAAATAAAAAAATCGGTCCAATCGGCCTCGGTACTTATCCCACACACAATTAGCCACCAATTTGCACTGTGCAGTGTCTATGTATAGGTCTCGGCATAGGTTGTACCATCAGAAAGTACACTCAGCGCCATAGCCATAAGTATTTCCTTTTTATTAGATAATCACTGCCATTACCTGAGCCAGAGTCTTGTTTCTGTCCTCTCAGTACGACCTGTCGCGGCAATCGGATTAGTGCGCACCAACACTGCTCGATATTCATTTTATTTCGTCAAATATCAAGCCGCGTGCTTTAGCTGGCTACCTTGGCTCCGAAGTCCACCATACTAGTCCGGTCAAGCAGGAGAGAGAAAAAAAAAAAAAAAAACTGCACCTGAACTTCAGTGCGATCACGCTTTAGATACTTTAGCAACTTTTGCTACTTTTAACTACCCGGGGCGAGATGCAAGTTATGTGGAGTACTCGTATCTGTTCGCTTTAGATACTCGTATGGATACTTAGATACTTTATATTTTTCCGTTTTAAATGCTACGTAAATACCCTGCTTCTGTTGTTTTGTAGCATGTGCGGGTGTAGTAGGGTGTAGGGTGTACCCTAAAGGCATCAAGGAATCGCACCGCGCAAATGCAGGCTTCAACCTAATGAGTTGCCCGGCCTGGGCAAAGTGATGCGATCGTAGGTTTGCGATGGTGGTGTGCAGTGTCTACAACAGCATCATGGCACGCCATTCAGTGTGTTAATTAAAAGCGGAAAATATAAAATGCAAAAAAAAAAAAAAAAAAAAATTGAATAAAAAAAAATTACTCATTTTATTGTTAACACGAACATTTGTATGGAGGAAAACCTGGCAATTGAATTGGAAATGCAGTGCAACCAGCCACACGGTTGGCGGAGCTTGTTGTTCTCTGGCCAATTCCTCGTGCTGCAGTTGTCTTCTTCGGGCTTAATTATTTCATTAGCTCTCGAGTATTTGTGCGGTGTTTCTCTCAGGCGATGTTTTCGAGTGCTCAGTACTCACTTGTGGATCTGAATTCTAGGCTTAAGGGGGGTGGCTTGGGAGCAAGGTGTAAATCATTGTGATTTTTATGATTTATTCCCTGACAAATGCGTTGCGCTTTCAAAATTTTCGCACGCGTGTCGTTGATGATTCTTTTGTTTTGGCTTTGGATGCACGCACATCACTGTAGGGGATGCGGTGCAAATGAAGTTGCAACAGAGATATGATTAGCACGCCGGGAGAGGTAGCTATTGTAAACAAAAATGCCAGTAGTCTACGGACACTGTCACTGGGTTCTGATGATGTGACTTTGAAATGACTTAATTCGAATATATCGGTGTTTGGTGAGAAGATGAATATTTAAAAGAAGGGAGTAGCTTTGCTATTGATGTTAAATTTGTGCACCTACAGGTGATGATACACATGATGATGGTGTGTAGATTGTGTTGATCGTATTCACTACAAGTGCGACGTAGCAAGCAATTACTTTTTAGAGAAGTTGTTAAAGAAGTGTCACATCAGGAAATACTTATGGTCCTTATGGCCAATTTTTGCCGAACATAGAATTTCTCTGCCACCTCTTCTATTAACGAGTTTTGGTAATAGGTTTGAAGCTATGCTATATGACAGAGCCTTCGCTAGAGGATTGTTACAAGATTACATAACTTGACGTTAAAATCGTTTCATGGGAAGGAAAGGAGGACAGTCCTAACACATGGCGATCACTTTATCATAAAACAGTCAAGCGAATTGGTAATGCAACGAGATTGACGTTCGGGACTCTTGTAGCTCTAAACCATTACTTATTTTGAAGCCCGGGTCAACCACGGACAGTTTACTGAAATGTTTAACACAAACATATAACTTAAGAAACTAAACTTAAAACTATGGCCTATGACTTACTATTTTTCACATAAATTAAGGTCTAATGACGGCAAAAATGGTTGTTCAGGGAATTTCGAAGGGCTAAACTACTGCAGTGGACATTGAACACTTGACGTATCCGGTTTGTTTCACGTAGCATTCGACACAGTCAGTGGCTCGTTAAGACGTTAAGTTGTTCTGTGATTATTCGGACGCAAGAGGTGGACAGATCTTAAATGACACGGGTTGGTATTGAATGGGATTTGGGAGAGTATTGTGGGACAATCAATGATGCCGGTTAAGAGTTTGTATATGAAGAGAATATCGGCGGACTCCCGACATTTTCCCGAAGACAGGAAACCGAGTAGATTGAATCGATTAACATAGGGGGGTAGAATACGAGTATTGTGGTCATCCCATGGTAGCCTACTTTAGGCGAATAGTAGAAATCTTCGTTGGACAGCTTTTATTTATCTATTTATTTATTTAAACATAACTTACACAAAAAGAATGATTTCTTGTAAGTGGCGTAAGGCTTAAGAAAAATTCGAGAGAGTACGAGTATTTAGAAGTAAAGTTTACATTATTATAAATCTAAGATAGAAGGAAATTAAGAATGAGTTTATTATTCATATGCTACTCGTATCAGAAATCTATTGATAAATTTAAAGCTAATGTTGAGAGGGAAACTAGGATGATGAAAGGAATTTTAGGAGGGAGGTTCTAAAGCTTCGGTGATTTGCGATGCTTCTTATTTCGATTGGTAGAGAATTCCACTGACGTGTGGTATAAACAAAGAAAGTGCATTCGGATGCCGAGCAGGAGTATCTTGGTTGGATAATCACATGCGATCGCTGCGAAACTGGAAAGTTCAATTTCCTATAGAGATAGTCTGGTTGGCCAGTTCGCATGACTTGGTGGATACAACACAAAGCTTTGAATTTCAAGAAGTTAACAAAGGAACCAAAGATTTTTATTGAATGTTGTGATACGTCGTCATAACGTCGAAGATTGTAAATGTATCTGGTTATGTTGTTAAATATAACATTTAAAATACTTAACGAGTTAGAGTCAGTGTTACAATAAACTTCGCAGCAGTACAGCAGAGTAGGTAGAAGAAGAGCTTTAGCCAGTAAAGTTTTAGTTTTGATAGGGACGAAGTGTTTTGAGGCCCATAAAACGCGAATGGCAGCATAGACTTTACCAATGGTAGTGTTTATGTAGTCAGACCAGGTAAGCGTGTCATTAAAGATGATTCCAAGATTCCTTACTTTTTCAACGTAGGTGATTATGGAGTCACCTAGTTTGATGTGCGGAAGCATCGACCTATCTAATTTGGTACGGTTTATGGCAATCGATTTACATTTAGCTGGATTCAGGCTCAGATTATTACTCTGTGCCCACTGTAGTATACAATACAAATCGTCATTCATTGCTTCTGATGCCTGGGAAAGTTCAGCTGGTGGGCTACTAATAAAGACCTGTACATCATCGGCGGTGGAGTATCTGACCACCTGGAGGAGATCGTTAATGTAAAGTACGAAAAGAAGAGGGCCTAAAATTGATCCCTGTGGTACACCACTGCACACAGGGAGAAGACCTGACGTCTTATCTCCAACAACCACACATTGATGTCTTCCTGTAAGGTATGATTGAAAAAAACTTGGTTGCGGTTGAAGAGAAGCGAAACAAGCTTTTTAGTTTGGAACAGAGGATCGCGTGATCGACTGAGCCAAAAGCCTTGGAGAAGTCGAGAAGAGTAAGCAAACTTACTTCTTTCCTATCCATTGCCATGCGTATCTCATCGACAATATTAATTAGTACTGAGCACCATTAAGGAGATCATTGACATCGAGAAACCTTTGTATCTGTCTTGAGATCGCTTTTTCAAAAACTTTTGACAAAAAGGGTTGGATAGAAATTGGCCTAAAATCTACTGAACCGCTGCCACCCTTCGGAGGAATTGGAATAATCTTGGCGTTTTTCCAATCAACTGGGAACTCAGAGGTTGTTAAGATAGAGTTGTATAGATGTTTGAGGTAAGGCAAAATAAAGGGTAAAAGCAGTTTAACGAACCTGGGGTCTATATTGTCCAAAACCTATGGCATTTGATTTTACTGACAGTAATGCTGCAACAACATCAGTATCATCAAGCAAGGTAGGGCTAAACGTTCTATCAGATTCTTCAGGTGGGCCAGGAAACAAATCAGCAGATAGATTTGAACTGGTTTTGTTTAGATCTTTAGAAATTTTGCATTCAAAAGATTACAATCAATGTTGTCGGGGACCTTGCGGTTTTGTTTACCGATACCTAAATTTCTTAAGGTCTTCCATACAACCCGTAGGGTTGAGGTCGTTTGCGTA
Organism: Volucella bombylans; assembly: GCA_949129095.1. Taxonomy (NCBI): domain Eukaryota; kingdom Metazoa; phylum Arthropoda; class Insecta; order Diptera; family Syrphidae; genus Volucella; species Volucella bombylans. The sequence continues at coordinate 142,856,700 of OX422142.1, read as the reverse complement.
GTATTTTTGTTTAGCCAATCTAATTTTATACACAACTTTATTCCGAAGGGTGGAGTAGATAGCATGCAGCTCAGGTATTCTACACCGCTTCCATCTAGAGTACGATAAGTTTCTCTTTACAATCAGCTCAGTGATATCCCGATTTATCCATAAGGGAACTGTATGGGAAATGACCTTTCTACGTAATGGAGCATGGGCTTCGAATAACTGCCCGATATTGCTGTTCAAAAACGATAGTTGATCATTGACTGAGGTGAGCCTAAAGATTCTGCCCCAGTCGATTTCACGAACGTCACTTAATAGACGATTTTGGTTAATCGATTTAAAATCCCTATATTGAATATGTATTTTTGTATTTGTATTTTTGTATTTTGTATTTTCTTAAATTTTTACAATTTTTATAATTTTCTGCGAAGCTCTGATGGCTTTTCTGCAGAAGGTTGAACAGATTCTAATCAAATATAAAAGGAGCAAGTAAGAACAAAAAAGTAATATTGCAAAAATTCAGTTAATTAAGATTCATTACTTTAGCTAAAAATTACGAGTAGTTTAAAGATTCAAGAAATAGTTGTTGATCTCTTTTTTTCTGTATTTAAAATTTAAAATGTTTCTTAAGTTTGATGGTAAATTATTAAAACTACTAGGAACGCTGTATTCTAACATTCTTTTACCGTAGTTATTATGGTTTCTAGGCGTGTGCAGTAGTCCCTGTGCTCGTCTTCTTGTATTTATTTCATGCTGAATAGGTTTTTTAAATCGATTGTCATCGTAGTACTCGAGAACTAGAATCATCCTAAACATATGTTCGACTGTTATAGCCTTAAATTTTCTTTCATCAGTAATGTTCATGTTGTTTATCATTTTAAGTGCTGTATTTTGTAGACTTTGTAATTTATTTATATGTGTTGGAGATGCATTTCCCCAGGCAAGTATTCCATACCTTAGTCTGGATTCGATAAGAGCATACTCGTAATATACGAGTACAAGTTGAAGTATTCTTGGTGGGGCATGATTTCGAAGATGGGCCAACGCAAATATCGCTTTTCATATATCCATGCGAGTCTTATCTATGTGTTTTTTCCAGATGAGATGGTTGTCGAATATCACTCCTAGATATTTATGCGTTTCTACTATTTCAATTAGTTGTTTTGGGGTCGAGGCACATGTATCATTTTGAACGAATATCCGTTGATTAGTTTTGTTTTGATGTGGACATTGAATGTGCATAATCTTAGTTTTATCTGCATTAATAACAAGGCCATTGTCATGACACCACTTTATGGCATCATTAAGCTCCTCTTGCATTATTTTTGTCGCAGATTCTAAGGATCTGTGACGAACCACTATTGCGGTGTCGTCTGCATAAGCGAATGGGATGCTTCTTTTAAAGGTGCGTAGCAGTTCATTTGTGAATAAAATAAATAGAAGGGGTCCCAATTTCGAACCCTGTGGAACTGCGATGTGAATCTGTTTTTTTTTCACTGTATATATTATTGATCTTAACACAGTATAAACGAATTATCAAATATTCCTTCAGCCAATTCCCTAAGACACCTCGGATACCAATTTTCTCAAGAGCTTTTAGCATTTTAGCGTGATTTAAAGTATCAAAGGCTTTGCTGAAGTCCATAAATAAAACCAGCGTATGATAGTTTTTATTAAGGCTTTCATTGATGTGGTTTGCAAACTCTCCTAAGAGGATGCCCGTACTTTTTTTCTCTGAAAACCATATTGAGATTGGTAGGTAAGAGAATGTTTAGTTATAAGTGACTGAAGTTGTTTTATTAATATATCCTCCATGCACTTTTCTAAAACAGGCAATATGGATATTGGTCGTTTTTATTACCTCCCTTGAAAATTGGTTTTATGACTGCAGTTTTTAGAGTTACTGGTATTTTTCCTTGTGTCATGGTCAGGTTTATGAACTTAGAAAATATTGGAGAGAAAACCTAGGCATGATGTTTGATGTCGGCTGCTCTAATGCCATCAATTCCTGGAGATTTGTTTGTATCCATTCTCAATATTATGCGATAGACTTCTTCAATGTTGGTTTCTTTGGGGAATATTGTATTTGCGATGGAAATACTTTGATGATGTGATGTAATCGAGTTGCACCGATGTACTCGTATTATTTTTTGCAATTGTTGAGAAAAATGTTTTGCACACTCGTTAGCTATGTATAATTTTCTGTTTGCAAGTTTTTCATGATTACCTCGTCAGCGTTGAGTTTTTTTCTTCCCATTATTTCATTTACGAGGTTCCAGGTTTTGCGAGGGTCGGTCCTTATTTCGTTGAACTTGTTTTGGTAAAAGTAAGACTTTTGAGTTGATATATCCTTTTTCAACTTATTTCGAAAGCGTTTATATTCAATTTCATACGTTTTATTTAGCCTTCCATTTTCTGTACAAAACGTCCCGTTGTCTACATTTTTCTATTATTTCGACGCACATCCATGGATTTTTTTTACATTTTTCTTTTTCTATTCTAGTACAAATTGATTTTGAGTAGATGTCCTTAAATTTGTGTGATAGCTTCTCATAAAGTGTTATTGCGTCAGTTTGAATTAGAACTTCGTTCCAATTAGTCGCTGCTATCATTTTATTGACCTTGGTTGAGCAAATGTACGACGTGAATGTTGGTTGCTTTACATTGGGCTTATTGATGATTGTAAAGTACATTATAGCATAGTGATCCGTAAGACCACTTTCAATCACAAAAGTTGTTATATTTTGATTTTTTGTTCTTACTAAAATGTGGTCAATTGTAGACTTCGTACCTCTTTTTAGATCAATTCTTGTGTATTGGTTTATAGAATTTGTGAATCCTAGTGTAGCCAACATCTCTAAATAATTTTTTGCGTTGCTAGAGTTTGTGTCACTGACATTAATATTGATATCACCCAATACAATAGCTTGTCCATTCTTTATATTATCACCAAGATTTTTCTCTAATTCTTCTACGAAGGATTTTTGGCTTAATCCGGGTGGTCTGTATACACCGAAGACATACTTCTTCTCTTTGTTAAGATATATCTTAATATTTTCATAAGTTAGGCATTTACTGTACCTCAAAATCGTAGATTAAGAAGATGAGGTCATGCTTGGAGAAGCCAGGAGCAAGAAGTTGATTCTAAAGTAACGACTGTTCAGGATCGTTAACAAAAAAGACATCAAGTAAGGTGCTAGAGCTAGTGGTGAAATGAGCCTAGAGAGTTCATGGAGCCGATTATAGGTGCAGAGGTGCTATTGTGAAGAAGATTACAGTTTAGGTCGCCGCAGAGTACGATCTGAGAGGTTATACAAGAATGCTGTTCTAAGCTAACAAGCAGTGGTGCAATATCGACATTTTTATGGGGTCTGTAGGCCGAGCAGATTAGTAATGCGCAGAATATGTAAATCGCAGTAAGGGGACCATAACTCGTGTGACAAAATGTTGACAATATTCTGAATTCATAGATCTAATGAAAATTCTGTTTCTAATATGTTTCTAGAAGAATTGGATAACCTGCTATCAAGTGTATCATCAAATGACATAATAATATAGATATCCTACGTGATTCCATTTTTGTAGATAACTTCTTATTTTTATTAGCATCTTATGGCTTAGAATCATCTATTAACAGACCTACTCGTACAACCAATTCATCAAGTACTTGCATTGAGCACATCATGGTACTTTTACTCTGCAGCACTGTTTTGGATTTGTAAATATCTGATCATTGCATGACATGTTTAAGTTTAAATTATTTTCCTGCTAAAAGTTCTAATATCTCTTCTTCCTATCCATATTCTGTTATCACTGATTCTAGAGAGCTTGGTAATTTTTTGCGTTATGAATGCTGCACAAACGTAATTTACGAAGATAATCCTTCGATAGCTTACAGCAAATCTATGGATACATTGAATAAGTATGTCACGCATCCACGTATGCTGTCCATTTATCTTTTTGTTTGGTTCTCGTTCAGACGTCTCCACTGACATCGTGTTTTCTTTTCAAACTTTTCGTTTTCTTATATTTAATAATAATAATAAATTATTTAAACAGACAGTATTTTTCGATTTAATTCCAACAAAATCATTGGTCCTTCTGGACCAGACTACTAAAGGAATCAGAACGTTTTTCAACTTAATTATATTAAGTGTATACGGCGTTATATTTCGCTCGCATCAGCTGACACGGATAAACCGTTCATTCATACAAAGCTAATAAGTTCACCCAAAAAAAAGAACATCTACGCGCGTCTCTTCATTTAACAATATTCGATCAAATTACTATTACCTATTATTATTAAAAAAAATTATACACACTTTTTGCAAAATGTCGGCAGTAATAAATAGCAGTAGTGCGCGAAGTGGTCTTACACGCAGCTTAAACTCAAGCAAAAGAGCTAAATAATATGACGAAGCAGCACCGGAATCATTCTTCGCTCTCTTGGACCAGCAATGGTAAACCTTTTGCACGGCACAAGATGCAGTCCAACTTTCCTGTGGCAGTGACACCATAGAAGAGCAAGAAGCTGAAAGGGAACAGGGCGAAGATTGGTACATGCAGGCATTCGCAAGTTTCACATATATGCAAAACGCGAAATCAGGTAATAAACAAAAATGTACTCGTGCAGAAATAAAATTCCCACCAATGGACTTGGCACATTTCTCCGGCGATCCGAAAGATTGAAGACCCTCCCGAAACGACTTTGTCATCGTGTCATCGTAGATTTACATTTACGAGCTCTTTTTTCCATCTGAATTAAAAACACTCCTCGACAGCACTCAAGAGCATTACCAGTCACTTAAAGCGCTAGGAAGACCGGTGGAAAATTGGGACGACCGGCTTCTACATCTAACCACAACCGAGCTTGATGCGGAAACCCATAGACAATAAGAGCTGTCACAGGTAAACGACAAGGTAGCCGATTTTAATACACCGGTATCTTTCGTGGAAAATTGTTGCCGATCTTTGGACGCTATTAGTTCGTATCAACAGACGAAAACTAGGCTCAAAGTGCCCTCAAGTCTAAGGGTAAAGGCAAGCACGGTGCGGGAGCTTTTCACAGCGCAAGGCAGTTAGACTCAGATATCAAAAGTATGTATGTGCTTATTGTTCAAGCAGACACAGACTGCACATTTGCGACAATTTTCGAAAACTCGACGTTGAGGGATGACTCTCTTTCGTGCAGAAGAAGAAACTTTGTACAAATTGCCTTACAGCTGGCCAATTGTCGTGTTTGTGAAGCACGTCATCACACCTTACTACATCGAGAGGTGCAAATATCAGCCACCGCAACTGCAATCAACCGTTCAGCACCATTTGACCGCACTTCAACTAATCATCACATTCTCCTCGGTACAGCCATCGTTAAAGTAATGGACCAAGGTGGAACATTTCAAATAGCCAGGTTGCTTTTCGACAATGGTTCACATCTAATATCCCTCACCGAAAGCTGTGTACAAAGATTAAAACTAAAGAGAAGCTCCAATTCAACGATGATCGAGGGAATAGATGGTACAGCAGCAGGGAAATCTAAAAGTGAAATACAACTCAACATATCATCTGACGATGAAAGCTTTGCGACGACTGATCGTGCACAAATACTCACCAAAATAACAAACAACATACCATCTGTCCCATTGCATGAAGTTCCTTGCCCTCATATTGAGAGACTTCAATTGGCTGATCCACATTTCCATGCGCCAGGAGCAGTTGACAACCTTATAGGAGCTGATGAATTAGGTCAATTTCATCGCGCAGATTTAATTAGAGGGCCTAACGGTTATCTTTACGCTCAGCTATCAAACCTTGGTTGGGCTCTTTTCGGAAAGGCTGTTGACTCAGTTCAGGAACAAACTACACTGTGTATGTACGCTGACACCACTTTAATAAAGGCTGTGTCTAAATTCTGGCAGATAGAATCCATACTGAGGAAAAACACCCATCCGTAGAGGAAGCGCTTTGTGAGAAAGACTTCCAACTAACTCACTATCGGCAATAAGATGGCAGGTACGTTGTTAAGCTACCGTTCCAACCTGACTGTCCTCTAGATGTCTCACGTCGAGCAGCTGTTCGTTCTCTACTTCGGATGGAAAAGCACTTCATCAAAGATGAAAACCTTCGAGTCCAGTACACAGATTTTATCCATGAATTCATAGATCAGGGACACGCAAAACACTAGTATATACCTCATAAAGCCGTCGTGAAGGGAACAAGCACAACAACGAAGTTAAGAGTCGTTGTCAACGCATCGTGTCCAACAAGCACAGATGATCGGTCCTCAACTTCAACCTGATTTGTTTTCAGCACTGCTACGACTACCCACTCATCGCTTTGCTATTTGCGCAGATGTAGCAAAAATGTATCGCAAGGTTAGAGTCGACGCAGAACACCTCGACTAACAACGGATCGTAAGGCGTGATTATCCAGATGAAGACATCAAAGATTATCGGTTGGTGACTGTAACTTCGGTTTCCCATTTTGCTGTTAAAGCTCTTCAGCAAACTGCTATCGAGGAGGGCCGAAATAATCCATCAGCACCCGAAACCATATTGCTAACTGGCTGTCACAAAGAAACTGATTTGCAACGTTTGCAGAAAGAGGTGCCCAACATCTTAGACTGCGGGGGGCTTTTATCTTAGAAAGTGGTCAGCGTGATCAACTCCATACTAGAAGATCTAGTTGAAATAACACAACCAAAAGATCTTTCCGAAGTGGACAGCGTACGCACATTAGGGCTTCAATGGGAACCTTCCTCTGACAGGCTAACCTTCACTGTGCAGGGTCATCAAATTAATTTCACAAATTTAACTAAGAGATTACTCCATTCAGATGCCTCAAGATTCTTTGATCCGCTTGGAATACTATCGCCAATCATACCCAAAATATTGTTCCAACGTTTATGAAGACCAAAAGTGGACTGGAATAAAGCTGTGCCAATCGATATTAGTCAACAGTGGTATAATTACAGGGAACATGTCACAAGACTCGCAGCAATCAAGGTGCCGAGGTGGGTTGGTATCGGTATCCCAAACACTGTCACCGACCTACATTCTGATGTCTCACAAACCGCATACGCAGCTGTCATATACACACGCACAGTCACTCTGCCTTAATTGGAACTATGTGCTGCTGCATTGTTGGCTCAACTCGACTTGGTGGACCAATTTAAGCATTGCCCTAGCCTGGATTCGCCAACCTCCTGGAAAGTGATGCACTTTTGTTGCGAATCGCGTATCGCAAATTCAAGAAGTAATACCTTCCGCAAGCTGGTTTCACGTACAATCTTCGGCCAACCCAGCTGACTGCGCCACAAGAGGCGTATTTCCATAGCATTTAATCAACCATTCCATCTTCGCTGAAAATATTCAGCGCATCCGATCCCACGTTAGTCGCCAAAGCAAAGTCCTTCACTTGCACCCATTTTTGGATGAAAAAGGACTCATCAGACTCATCAGGCCGGTTGAGCAATGCACAGTTCCGATTGGACAAGAAGTATCCAATCCTGTTTCCGGCAAAAGCGAAACTCACCAAACTCATCTGTGAAGGCATACACAAATTAACATTGCATGCGGGCCCACAAACAATGCAGGCTGTATTACAAAGGCGATTTTGGGTTATTGGAGCTCGCAATGTTCTACGGAAAATTTCAAGATCGTGCGTGAAATATCTTTGGTATTTACGTGCAGTTCAACAGCAAATTATGGGTAATTTACCGAAACCACGAGTAGAAGTATCAAGAGACTTTTATCGCAGTGAAGTAGGTTTCGCTGGACCATTAATATTTCGTTTATCTAAGGGACGCGGCACGAAAGCTGTCAAGGGCTACATAGCTGTGTTTATTTGCATGTCTACTGGTGCAATGCATTTGGAGCTTTCAAGCGATCTATCCGTCACCCTCAATGCGGAGAGCTGTATAGCGATAATGGCACCAACTTCGTTGGGGCTGAAAAAGAGTTAAGGAAAATGATAGAAATGGCAGTACAAGCACCTATCCGTCAATGACATTGTCTGGTACTTTAACTCTCCAGCTGCCCCACACAAAGTTTCATCTACGCCGTACGATAGGAGATGTCCTTTTAACATACGAAGAATTTACAACACTCTTGGCGGTAATCTAAGAACTCCAGACCACTCTGCTCAATGTCTACTGACGTGAACGATTTCGCCCCGTTTACTCCTGGGCAACGTTTGATTGGAGAGCCTCTCAAAACCATACCTGAACCCGGCACGACTCACTTCAAAGGAAGTTTACTAGATAGGTAGCAACTCTTAGCGAATCTAAAGCAGCATTTTTGGAGAAGATGGAGTACGGAGTATCTGGTGCAAATTCAACAGCGTGCTAAGTGGACACGATTAAGCCCAAATTTCCGAATGGGTGATCTAGTCTTGATTCGGGACGACATACTACCTCCAGCTAAATGGAAACTCGGAAGGATAAGCAGTATTCACCCTGGAGCAGATGCTAATTCGACCTGTTGTTAAAATATCGCCACTGATGCCCATCGATGATGAAAGTTCTGAGCGCCTAACATAGTCGTTTTCTGAACAAATTTTGCAATTCGTTCCAAGGTGGGCGGAATGTTGCGGTATATATGCAAATCCTGTCAATTTATCTTTCTGCTTTTACCATATGTGACCCCAAGGATTTAGCTGAAAAATTTAATAATTACTTTGTTTCTTTTGGTAGAAAAGTGGTTTCGGACAGCTGCAATGATCTTCCTGAGTGTAATTGCTCAAATAATGTTGTATCCTCCTCCCAGAGTTTTTATGGTGATCCAATAATGTCCTCGGAACTGTATAAAATCATTTTATCACTAAAAAATTCCAATTCTAAAACAGCTAACTGCTTTTCAAAAAATTTTGTAAAAAGAATAGCTTTGAACATTTGTGACATCTAGTGCCACATCTATAACAAAAGTATTAATTTTGGTGGGGGCGAATGCCCCCATTTATTCGGCTTAATACAAGCTATAACTTAAAAAATAAACTTAAACTAAAACTTAAAACTAAGGTTGGTTGGAGTGGTGAAGGAGAACAGATTTGAGGTAGGAAGTGGTGCGGTGAAAGTCAAAGACGGTAGGGTTTGAGTTGATTTGACGTAGCATACGGGAGATTGGTTCGTTCGCGCCATAGGAGGTGTGGTGGGTTGGTAGATAGAAGAGTCGAGGGGTACGTAGATTACGAGGGTTAGTGTTGAGGAAAATGGAGTTGTGAAGGGACGCGCATTCAACGTGACCTGAAAGGAGTCGATGAATGAAGAGAAAGTCTGCTGCATCTCTGCGATCTTCGAGGGTGTTTAAGTTGATAAGGTTGAGACGATTTTGATAGGGGGGCAGATTAAAAGGATCGTCCCAGGGCATACCTCGAAGAGCAAATCGAAGAAAACGACGCTGAATGCTTTCAATTCTCGAGATATGAACACGATGATATGGGGACCATACTTGACTGGCGTACTCTAGAAGGGGGCGAACAAAGGTAATATAGAGGGACCTGGTCACGTATGGGTTGGTGAATTCTTTGGACCACCGTTTTACAAAACCTAGTGCAGAGTTGGCTTTGAGGATTATCTCATCCATATGTAAACGGAAGTTGAGCTCGCTGTCACACAAAATGCCGAGGTCGCGAAGAGACTGTACGGAGGAAATAGGTTGGTTATGGAGAAGATAGAGTCGGGGAGGAGATTGCTTCCGCTTTTGTGAGAAGGTGATGGATTGGCATTTGGCGATGTTAAGTTCCAAAGAATTTTTGAGGCACCAGATCGAGAAACTATCAAGATCTTGTTGAAGGAGGAAAGAACCATGGGGAGAGGAAATGGTTTTGAAAAATTTGGTATCGTCGGCGTAAAGGGAGACAGACGAGTGTTTGATGATCATATCGAGATCATTTATGGTTAATATAAAAAGAAGGGGACCGAGATGGCTTCCTTGTGGAACTCCAGAGGTGACCAAAAATGGAGCGGACTGGGCTGACCTAAAACGAACACTGTAAAAACGGTTTTCGAGGTAAGAGGATATCCATTTTAACAATATGGGTTCAAAGCCGAGGGCAGACAATTTAAAGATAATTAACCGATGAGAGATTTTATCGAAAGCTTTGCTAAAATCGGTTGCAACTACATCGACTTCATTGCCATTCTCTAAGGCAGAGAGGCCAAAGGATACGAATTCAACGAGATTTGTGGTGGTTGACCTACCCTTTAAGAAGCCATGTTGTCTAGGGGAAATAAGTGATTTGCATTGGAAGCTTAGAGCTTCATACAAAATACTTTCGAAGAGTTTGGGTATATGGGAGAGTATAGCGATGGGACGATAGTTGGTTATTTCATTCTTTGATCCTTTCTTGTGGATCGGGGTTATGAAGGAGGTTTTCCAAACCTGAGGAAATTCTCCTTGTGAAAGAGATAGACGGAAGAGATTAGAAAGGGCAAGGGAAAGAGAGGAAGAACATTATTTAAGAAATATGGCAGGGAGGCCATCTGGGCCGGGTATGAATTCGTCATTGAGTTGGTGTAATTTAAATTCGATATAAGACGGGTCCAAAATATAAGAAAGGAGTGGGCCATTGGAGAAGTTCAGTAGGTAACTAAAATAGGATGGATCTGGTACAAAGAAGTCGTTGGTGAAGGATTGTTTAAAAAATGTGGCAAATTTGCCAACCAATGGTGAGTGGATCGGTTGATGACCTGTTGTTGAAAGAGAGGGAAGGAGGGTAACCATCGGACTTTCTTTTGTAGTTAACAAATTGGAAAAAGGACTTAGGGTGGTTTATAAGGTTGAATTGCGCATTGTTAAGGTAGCGCTGGTAAAGGGAATCGTAAAGTTCGGTGAAATGAAGATAAGCACCAAGATAGTGGGAATAGTCGGTAAAGGATCTGGTACGCAGGAAAACAGCCCATAACTTATTTCTCTCATTTCGTAAGGAACGAAGCTTGCGATTATACCAGGGAGGACTAGTAGATGATGTTTTAAGGTGGGCAAACGGAACGTAAAGGGAAAAAGAATTAAATATTTCTTTCTAAAAAATGGATAAGGCATCATTTATACTTAAGTTGTGAAAGTTAAAGAGGGATCTGCTGAGATATTCACTGATTTTGTGAAAGTCGTGGGATGAGAGAGTTGTGGGGGGAGTGGACTGAAATGAAGAGTTATGAAAAAATGAAAGTAGAAGTGGGTAGTTATCGATTGTTGAGAGAGATAGGGGACAAAGTGAGACTGAGGAGTTAATTGGATCTGTTGTGAAAATAAGGTCTAATTGCCTGCCCATATAATTGGATATACCACTGACTTGGCATAGACTTGAGTCTGTTAAGCGATCTAAGAAGAGACATTCCTTAGCTGAGATGGCATTTGAAGCGATGAAAAACGACTGATCATCTGATGGAGTCCACTGTAGCTGAGGAAGATTAAAGTCGCCGAAAATAAGGATATCATCAATAGGGTCTGACAGGTCAATTAAATGATCGATCGCATCAATAACAAATTGGTAAGATTCGATAGGTTGAGCTGGTAGGATGTAGCAACATATAACGTAAAGGGACTTGAGAGGCAGTGATAATCTTATTGCGACAAAGTCGGCTTTAGAGGATGAAGAAATTGTAATGGGAGAAGAGTTAAGGCTGTTGTCCATCGCCAGTAGGACGCCTCGACAGGGGGAATCTTTATTTGTGCGGGTAGGATCGTCGTCGCGGAAAACATTAAAAGTAGGAGGGAACAATTCCTGGTTCTTTATGTCGGGAATCAAATTGGTTTCGGTCAAGGCGTAAATATCAAAGGGAAGAGCATGCGATTGACGTAGGACAGCATTGGTTTTAGAGCGAAGGCCTCTTACATTCTGGTAGTAAAATGTAAGAGGGATGTTGTGGGGTGGAGGTGTGAGGCAGGATGATTTAAGCGCTAGCAAGGGAGGCCCGTTATGGACGAAAAAATTTGTCGTGGTCGGCTCGGCTTCGCTGTAGGTGTAATACTCGTTTAGAGTGAACATAGTTGCCGAATGCAGCAAGGTCGTCTGCTACTTTCTGAAAGGGAAATGTTAAAAATCTCGTGGTACCTGACATAAAGGTTCCTGAGACTGATAGGGTCGGTAGGAAGGCCTTCCTGCTGGATGGAAACCATGACGCTGGTTTTGGTTTTCCCTTCGTAGCAGACCGAGTCAGATTTGTCATGTAAATAGGCAAGAAAGAGACGAATGTTTTCATATATCTTTCGTTCTCTGAGCCTAGAGAGAGCATATCGACTTTCTGTAGTGCCATTGGTTTGCTGTGTTAGTTTAACATTGGGGGGAAAAAGGGGATCAAGAACAGAAGCATTGGAGGAGGGAGATAGAGATAAATGATTGGATATGGAGTTGGACGAGGGATGAGATGTGGGGTTTAAGGTATGGGAGTTAATGAAGTTAGGGTACTTAGCTCCAGTTTTAAGGACGAAGTTGGGAATTGAGTTGCTAGCTGGGTTTGGTGGCGTAGAAGGTTGAGAAGGAATAATATGGGTGGTTGGGATTAAGTTGAAAGAGACGCGTTGGCGCGGGGACTTCGGTGGAACGGGGGGAATTGGGGGATTAGAAGATTGGTGTGTAAGGGCTTTGTGTCGGATAAGTGAGGAGGGAGGATTAAAATTGTGGAATAAGTTTGTTTTGAAGCTCCAGTTGGGGTCGAGATTAGAGCTTCATTTTTTGGAAGCATATTTTTTATTTGGAAGGGAGTTGGAGAGGGGTCTTTTTTTAATTTTATTGTTAACACTACGATTATTTTTAACACTTTCATTACTCTCGAGATGTGCGTTTTCTCGTTCTTCAGAGCATTTTGTAATTCTTATCTTCCCAGGTTTAGTTGTCTTACCAGGAGGAGTAGGGAACAACCACAAATATTTGGTTGGGATGTTGACTTTGAAGCTGCAGGAACTGTTGGAGTCAGCGGGGGAAATCATCTGGCACTCGCTAATGGTGACAGCGTAACTTCGGTGAAAGAAATTCCGCACCCAAGAAACATCAGCGTGTTGAGGGGCCCCTATTTCAAGTGGTGTTTTTCCAGATGACTTATAAAGCCGAAGTTATACCATTATTTAAGAAAGGTGATAAAATTTTAATAAATAACTATAGGCCAGTATCTTTACTTTCTGTTTTTTCGAAGATCTTCGAAAAGGCTATTAAAAATAAAGTTTTTAGAAAAAAAAAAATTTTTTAGTGAGAACCAATTTGGTTCCCGTTCAGGATATTCAACCGAAGGAACCCTCTTAAATTTCTTTACAAATATATATAATGGTTTTAATAACAGAAATTTGACTGCGGCTCGTTTTGTTTACATTTGATACCGTCGATCACAAAATTCTTTTAGAAAAACTAAATAAATGTGGTTTTTAGGGGTACAATGCAAAATTGGTTCGGTTCTTATTTATCTAATAGAGGGCAAAGGGTTAAAATCAGTGTTCAATTAAATTCTACTAAAAATATTTCTATAGGAATTCCTCAGGGTTCAGTGCTCGGTCCGATACTTTTTCTTATTTTCATCAATTCGCTATTTCTACAAAATTATCGTAGCAAAGTCAACGCATTTGCTGACGGCGTGGCATGTGCTTTCCAAAGTAATTCCGCTTTAAATCTAATTTCTGACATAAACCATCACCTGGAAATCTTGGGCCACTGGTTCCGACAGCACAAGCTAGTTATTTGTGACAAAATTAAAATTATGTTTTTTAGTGCTAATGAAAGAGAGTTAAACTTAGGAAATTTCTTGTTTCATCGTGTGAACTACAGACAATTTAAACACAGTAAAGATATTTGTAATTCGAACACAAGAACACAAACATTTTTTTGAAACAAGTTCATGCGCTGTATAGAGAGCGTTTCATCTTTTAAGTAACTTGGTGTGATGCTTGACTTGAGAATGAATTAGTCTGATCATAGTTGTTCACTTAAGAAGTATCTTATAGCTGCCACAAGATAACTATACTTTTTAAAGTCCTACTGTTCTCGAGATTTTCTAAAATGTATATATTATGGATTAGTTCATTCTAAGCTAGAATATGGCTTAACTTCTTGATATGACACTCATAACAACAAGCTGAACCCTCTTCTATTTTCTCAGAAATATATTATTCATTTTATTTGTAACAAAAAGAGTCGTGATCGTTGTCTGTTTCTTTTCAGAAGTCTTAAAGTTCTTCCTGTATTGTTCTACTTGTATTGTTATACGTGGTTTATCCATATAGTCCGTACCAATTGCGATTCAACTACCACTGATCTTCAGACTTGTAGAGTGATTTGGAAATGCGTGATCGGCAGATGCTCTGGTAGCAGGAGTTCACATCAGCGATTTTTTTCAAAGTTTTGTTAAGAATATTTAAAAAAGCATTGAAAAGAACTGTTTTTATTTACTTTAAGAAAAAGGGGTTCCCGAAAGACTGACAACGACAGAAAGAGAAAAAATAGATGCTTTCAATGAGTTAGGAATCTCAGGCCGAGAAATTGAAAGCAGGCTTAATAGAAGTAAGACTGTTGTAAACAATTATCTTGCGGATCTACAACACTATGGGAAAAATCAAAAAGGACGCACGACAGAAGCAACAACTTTGCGAGAAAAGCGGTTAATTCTACTGTGTGCCTCAAATTCTACTCTACCAGCTACTAAAATGAGGTCCAACAGCGGAGTATCAGTCAGCACTGCTATCACGCATTTCCAAATCACTCTACAAGTCTGAAGATCAGTGGTAGTTGAATCGCAATTGGTACGGACTAAATGGATAAACCACGTCCGCAGACTGTTAAATGACGGAGATGAGACAAATTTCTCTTTCAGGCAGAATGAACTACAATAATTAAGTCAGGCGAAGAAAGTTAAGATTTCTGTCCACCGGCTGCTGGACTGCCGAGTTACACGTGCTTTTAGCAGTTAGTGAGAGCTTAGAAGAGAGCATACATCAACTCATTTCCAAGATTAGTACATCATTGGCTTGTAAACTGCGCTAACAACAACTCCTTACAAGATCGTGTACGCCGAGTTGTTTAAACGTCTGAAAGAATTTGCCACCGATCTGGTGTAACCCTATAAGCTGCACAGAGACATGTCCAATTCCAGATTATGTAGAATGACTATGTAGAATCTTCAGATAACGTAATGCGCTTTCATGTGACTTCAATAGTATCGTACTTAACAAAATTGTGCGAAACCTGCAAGCCAACGCTAAAGACACAATTATCCAAAAGTCAGACAACGTTGAGAGACAACACCGAGCTATTATACTAGGTGCGGTGAAAAGTAACCTCCTTGACCACCAGAATGCGCTGCTACTGCAAAAAAGGTTATGGTGCCTTGAAGTCCGTTCATATTTAGGCAGACATGCCAAATTTCAGTGCGATACTGTCTTTAGTTTTGTTTTGACAGCTGATTGTTGTTGACGTATTTGGCATCATGTTGAGTATGGACAAAAACGATTTTCGTTCTCTCATAAAACATTATTTTTTGAGAGGCAAAACGGCGAAGGAAACAAAAGAAAAGTTGGATAAATGTTATGGGGCTAATGCTCCGTCAGATTACACCGTCAAATATTGGTTTCGAGAGTTTCGTACAGGCCCTCCGATGCGGTTACAGAGGGCAATGTCAAAAAAAATACATGAAATGGTGTTGGCTGACCGGAAAGTGAAGGTGCGCGAGCTAGCAGATACCAAAGATTAGTACTGAGCGCACACGCCATATTTCGGGCAATATTCTGCATATGAAAAAGTGCGAGATCACTTCCAAAGAGTGTTTGGACTTGCTGATGCGGAATGGGGCAGACTTTTGGCGTCGATTGGTAACTGTTGATGAAGCTTGGATCCACTATTACACACCAGAGGACAGAATGAGTGCCGGGCAATGGACTGAAACCGGCACGAGTGCTCCGAAGCGGCCAAGGTAGGCTCAATGTGTCGGAAAGGTCATGGCATCGGTTTTCTGGGATTGTCATGGCATACTCTTCGTGGAGTACCTCGAAAAAGGAAAAACCATCAAGAGCGAGTATTACTGTGCATTATTGGAGCACTTGAAGGCCGAAATCGCTGCAAAACGGCCTCACATGAAGCGAAAAGAAATTTTGTTTTTGCAAGACAATGCGCCGGTGCACAAGAGCATCGCAACCACGGCTAAAATCAATGACTTACGGCTCCAATTGCTGTCGCATCCACCGTATTCGCCCGATTTGGCTCCCTCGGACCTCAAAAGATGGCTCATCAATAAAAAATTCAGCTCACGCGAGGTAATTATCGACGCCACGGAGGAGTATTTTGCAGACCTTCCGGAAAATTACTTTTCGGACGGAATCAAGAAGTTGGACAATCTCTGGAATAAGTGTATCAAGCGAAAAGGGGACTATATTGAATAAAATACAAAAAACATTTAAAATTTTTTTTTTTCATTCCCAAGGAGGTTACTTTTCACCTCACCTAGTAAATACGGTTACAAGCAGTGGAAATAGGTGGCATAAATGGATTTAGTTGTCCAGGAGGACAAAACCGAGGATTCGTATTCAAAAAGAGAGAAACACAACATGTCCGAAACGGGCAGAGATTTTTAAGAGATTTTTGAATATGTTTGGGATGCTTTACAGATCAAATGCACCAGCGGATATTCCACACGCCTTCAAGGCTAACATAACAACCAACTAACTACGATCGAATAGACCAGGCAAGAGAAAGATGACAATAGTAGAAATTTGGCTGCTTATCTGTTATCTTAAGACGACCATTACAAGACTTGAACTTAAATCAGTGTCTTAGCAAGACGTTGAAATATCTTCGGCTTATCAGCTTTGTAGGGATCGAAATGTCTTCTTAGATAGCACACAGCTCCTACATCAAATTATTCAAGTCAACCAGATAAATTAGTGTTCGGCGAGGACACAGTTTCAGTATTTTGGATGACCAAACCTTCCTTGAGGCCAACATTGACCTGGTTCATTACTTTCACCCTGGAACTATGATATGTATGCGGAGTCGTAGGCACTAACATGCCAAAGAATTATTATAAGCGAGTACGACATGAATCGGTTGTAATCGAAAGGAGCTGTCAAAACGTTCCTGGATGAAATTTCCCTGAACCTATTAGAAAGTCGTATGCAGACAGTAACAAGCACTACAATGAACCCTTAGTTAAATAGAGGGAGTGCTCACAAAAACAAGCAGTGAAAAAGGAGTTCTCCAGTACAGCACTGTGAGGAACGACGACAGCTGCAAGCTCTACGAGCAATTGGGACGGGAGTAATATCATATTAGCTGTGTCGAAAGAAAAATAACATTAGGGCTTGAGAAGCACACGACCACGAATCTACAGATGGGCTACACTAAATGATATCCGCAAGTTTTACCAGATGTTAAGAGGAATGTATCAAAGACACAAGTCACGAGGGGAAACCTGTGGTGCCATGGAGATAGGAGTATCATTGTTATTAAATGTGGTTTGTCTTTTAAAAGTCCATTGGAACATCTTTAGTTCAGCTTCGATTATAATAGCTTACCAATTGCTCATTCACTTAACTGAACAGCTTTGCATTTTCCTTTGACATCGCAATGATCTAGTACTCAGTAAATGTTGATATTTAACTTTTAACTCGTTAAGGGATAAGGGTAATTGTTTACCCCATTATTACGAGGACGAGACAAAGTATAAGATAGCGCAAAAGACATCACTATTTCGGAAGCTTCTCTCTTCCGGGAAAATTGATTTTTTTTTGAATAAACAGAAGCAAAATACACCAGACAAACCATGAATCGCCTTTTTGAAGAGTTGTGTCCTGCTTTCCATAATACTCGTAATCGATGATGGAATTCTGGGACTGATTCCGTGGTTGTGTGGCATAACTAGCCAAACACTGCAGAGTTAAGCTGCTCGCCGCTGCAAGGCAGTAGAAGACATAGCCTGCACCGGACCAGCCGTTCTGTCCAAAATAACACTGCACGGATACGGATATCCAAAAGAACCGACCGACGCAATTGGGCATCAACATTGAGTTGATGAAGATATTGAATTTTGAAAATATTTGCCCAAAAAGTGCAAGCAGTGTATTAGCTAATGCCTACAGACCTCCAATCGCGCGTTAATTATAGGTAAGGCCTCATTAACTTCAGCCGCGATCGGGATGAATTTCCATTTAAATCCAGTTGTCACTCATACTCTGATCCTACTATAAGCCTCCGGTTTATTCCCTTTTAGTGCTGCGTTAACTTTGGTTTTCGTAAGAACTCTCGACCTCCGAGGGAATGTTACTTTCTGGGAATATTTGTTAAAAAATGGGTTTGTCCATCTATTTCGTTGCTTCCTATTAACAGTGGATCATCCGGAATTTAGGTAATAGTATGACCACCCATCCGTAGATATCCATACCTCAGATTTGCTGGTACCTCAAACTTCAACTTTTCTTTTTTTAAATAAACGATTTATGTCCCTGTATAAGATGAAGATTGACCATATTTTTAAAATTAGTATTACAAACAAAATATTAAAATATTTTTTTTTGATTGTCTAAGAGAATACTACTTGCATTTATTCTTTGCACGGGTGACTTACTTTTTCCTTTCCTTTGAAATAGGTCACTATATAACACAAGAACAGAGTCTTCTTCAACCGATGACCATTATATTGTAGTAGACGGAATCACTCACTCATCACTCTCGGAAGCTTGTCAGTTCTTACAAAAAGCGTGGTGACGTTACAGAATATAATTTCTGTTTTTCAGTGTACGAGTATCATCTGGGATTGAACCTAGACATTATGTTAATCTAGTCATACTAAGGCACCTTTCCAATCAAATAGAATAATCAAAGGGAAGAAATGTATATTTAGATCCAAGACCAGGACCTAGGACAAGTGTGCTTTGTCTAGGGCTTCGTCTTATACGAATTAAGATGGAATATTTTTCTTAAGTTCTACTATACATACCTTGTAATCATCACACTAAAAACTATAACACTTTCTTATAAGTGATGATAAATACCGACCTAGGAAAAACCCAAAAATTTGGTGTGTAGCTGAAATAGATGTACGAGTACTTACCTAATACTCATGATGTCATCAGCAAAAAAATTCTCGAGAGAGATCCATCATAACGTTTGGCGTACAGATGTGATCGTGTGACCCTAAATTCTGTGGCTTTGAGTTGTCTCCAGTTACGTCTAAATGGATTTGTTTACATACTCACAGATGAAGCAAGTGTTGACCTAATCCTACTTCTCCAAACCTACACCGACTGGCGTGTGTGGCTGAGATTTCACTTCAGGGCAGGGCTTAATTAAAATTGAAAACAATTGAAAGCCCCTCTGATATAGTAACAATGGTAGATATATCGGTTGCTTCCGACTTGTATACGTCTAATGTTTTCACGAGACAATCTTCTCAATAAGTCCAACAAGGAAGTTTGTCGAATATATAAAACCTTTCCTCGTCTACTTCTTTTCTTTGCTTCTATTAATTTAGCTCGAAGGACCAATTTTCCGCCTTAAATATCTACAAGTATCTTCTTTATGTGATTTTTGTGCATCGGTGGTCATAAGCAGAGTATTAATTAATAATTTAAATGCAATTAACGTGTCGAACGTAATTGTTCACACCTTTGTTAGCAGACTTTGTAATGAACTTTGAATTTAAATTCTTAACATTGTACTAACTGAACATAGAAGATTCAGGTGCAAAGGAATTATCTTGTTCGATAATTTTATAATTATTTATTTTTCTTAACAAAATGAATAGCTAATCGCTCTTGAATGATTTATATGCTGCAATTTATCTAGCACTACTTGTACTGACTGTACTCATTTATAACAAGTTACTCGTATTATGTAACTGTAAACCTTGAGTCGATTATAAAGCTATAAAAAGAAAAAAAACTAAATGTTGTTACATGCTTAGTTATCTTAATATCTGTATGAATTTTCTTAGAAAAAATGACATTATTATCGATAGCATGATTGGTGGAAGGAAAAAAAACATTGTCGGCCTGATGTTACAATTGCAGCAAACCAGAGTCTAAGCCGGTAATAGTGCAAATTTCCTCGAACTTGACATTCAATTCAGGGTTGATTGTCTTGTAAAGGTAGATATAGAGGTGCGAGGAGAACACTTATAAATGTATCAACGTCCAAAGATTCAGTTTATGAAAACTGTTCGCCTGAGGTTTATAACCACCATCCGACCAATGGCTTAAGTCGTCTTCAATTCAATTTGCATAAAATGTATGGCCATAGAGGCGATAGTTTGATAGGTTTGATAATCATTTGTGAAATGGTGCATTCTTCGAGCGTTCTCTATCACCTCTTGAACACTGAACTGAGATCTCCAAACCTGGAATGGAAGCGGTTCAATTTGCTCTTTCTTCGGGAGGAATTTTCATTCAAATGCTAGTGAATGTGAAGCCATTTATTCGCATACCAAATCAGGAATAAAATCCGGCGTCTAGGAATAAATAGCTTCGTTGTGTAGGAAATCAAATCAGTATAACAATGATGAGTGAACTCAAACATTTCACATTTTTGAATTGGTCTAACTGGTTAGCCTTGAAATGTTTATGCGCTAGTACTGGCAGTTACTGATGAGCACCTGTATTTGATCGGACAAGAATCGTTGGGATATTTGGCGCAGAATAGTTTATTTCAAGATCATTAGAGCAGAGATGGCTGAGAAGTTTGTGAACACATTTATAACATTTAATTTGCACTTCCACGCTGTGCCGGTAATCACAGGGATTTTGTCTGAAAGAAATGTTAACCAACACACATACTCGTACATAGATCATATATAAGTCATTACTTATTGACATGACTGTAAACATGAGTTCCTTTATAAGAGATCGTTCTGTGAAAGAATTCTTTAGATCAACGGTAAAGTATGTTATATAGACAAATAAGTACAGAGCGTTTGAAGCTAATTCAACGTCCTCGGAACTCAGCTTTATCATAATTTTGGAAAAGGCATGGTTGCAGATGAACCCTCAATACCAATAACAGCATTCAAGCCCACTAATGTTGTAACTGACACCTGTATATCATTCTCTATTCCCTAGTGTTACAATAAAGGACTGAGATCTACCGCCTTAAGACGCAGAATATACGAAAAACTGTCTGAATTAAGGGCACTATATGAGAGTGTGGTATTGAAATACTATCTCATAGTATTCGTATATGTCCGACATAACTGCAATAACTATGATACACTGGACAGGAATAAAGTATGCTTAAGCAAAATTTACTGCAGCTGAGATAAAAGGTAACATAGGCTATTTTTTAGGGCGTGCTGACCCGCCACTTGCGGTGGTCACTGCGACCTAAAGATTAGTTTAAGATGTCAGATGAGCCTCAACTTTTTTAAACTTGAGAATCGCTCTGATGGAGATTTGTCACGCAATAGATCCATCGTTTCACAAGCTGTATGGTATGTGACATCGTCCACTCCATAGCATCAATTTCAGGCAAAACAAAGTCAGTCAACGTCGTTCGGTAATACAATTCATTCACTGATACGGTTGCGTAAGCATCATTTTCGAAAAAAATTTGGCCCAATGAAACCGCCAGTCCAAAAACCGTCGCAAACTGTCACTCGTTGTTAAGGTGTTTCATTTTGTCAAACTTATGATTTTCATATGGCTTTGCTTACGTCCCGAGTCTTAGTGGTATAAAAGTTATTTATGCCGAATTTCAAGAAGATCGGTTGATATTTAGGGGTTGTACAATTTGGTATCTTTTTTCTCAACTTGACGTCCTTTTGTAATACTACGCTTCTCATGTGTTTTTTCATCATGTTCTTTTAATTTTTATATACCATCATAAGGAAATTAAGGAAACACTTCCGAATGCTGCAAAATCTTGTAGTTCTAAACTGCAGGAAGTGTGGGAGAAAGCAAATATCCCTGTTATGACGGAAGAGAATATATGTGCTAATATACAGAAGCTATACAAAGAATACCAAAATTTGGCTAAAGAAACACAGATAAAGCAGATGCGAAACGGCAAATTTGGAGAAGCAATCTTATCGGACTTTTTGACATTTCCCGGCAAAGTGCAATGGCAAGCGTTTCACGAGAAGATAAAGATTTTCTGAAGTCCTATGAGTTCGTCAATGAGTGGACTTGACAAAGCCTATGCATTGAAAATTAAAGAGTAAATGTGTAAAAGAAGTTCAAAGTAAGTCATATAAGAATAAACACTACAAATCTATGGAAGAAATCAGCAGCTAGTGATGAAAAGACTGAGTTTTTGGCTCCAGCTACGAAAAACCATCCCAATTCTAATCTAATCCCAAATTAAAATCGCTTGATCAAACACTCACGTCTACTTGGGATACTTTATAAAAATTGCAAAAAGCCTAGGCTACGATATTTGAAACATTTCCATATCTGCAGCTACAGTTTACGGAGCTCGGACAAATAATAGAAGTAAAATGGCAAAAAGAGTCGCTCTTTGAAAATCCTCGTAAATTGGTCTTGCATTGGAATGGTAAACTGTTGACTTCAGTCTCCTATGGAAGTGGAAAAACTTTGGAAGATAGAGTTGCAGTTCTAGTGACTGGCTAGGATTTTGAGCATTTGCTTGGGGTACCTGTTGCCTTCAAAGGCACTGGTGAGCAGAGGGCTGAAGTAGTTATTCAAGAAATTTACCGATTAGCCCAAATCTGTAGCCAAACGTAGCCCAACGTGGCAAAAGATGTTTACACATAGCGTTGGCGAGGGAGGGAAAAAAAGAGAGATACCGATTTACGTTGGTTTTAAATGTTTGCAAGGTTTGAAGGGGGCGGAATACAACTGGCGATTTCAATGGAGCATTGATGGTGGTAATAGCGATAAAACAAAGTGGGAGGGTGTTTGAGGGTGTCCATTGACTGGGTGATGTTAGCATCACCTATGAGTTTTATCGCACGATTTTGGAACCTGTCTAGCAAGTGCAAAGAGGTCTTGGGGGCACCTGACCAGATGTGGGAGTTGTACTCCAGTTTTGGGCGGATAAAAGCCTTATATATTGAAGCCAGGTCAGAGGGGGTGAAATGTTTCTTACATCGCTTAAGGAAACCTAGACGTTCCGCAGCATTTTTGACGACATCGAATATGTGGCCATTCCAACGTAAGTTTTCATTGACCCACATTTTTTTTTTTTTTTTTTTTATATATAATTTACTGTTACCATGGCGCGGGCGGAAAGGTAGAAATAGGAGAAAGGAAAATTGTTTTGTAGTGGTTTGAAACTCAGGTGTATTTGGTTTCGATATTAGCTCTCCAGGGGGGGGGGGGGGGGGGGGGGGGGAGTCCGAATAGGACGGAGAGTTTTTTCTTCAATCAGCGTGATTCGAAGTTATAATTTGCACTAGTTTTTTGTGGTTGAAACTCTACAACAGCCAAATCTTCGTGTCAATTTTTCTGTCTGAATTCCAATTACACAAATGAAAAACTGACTTGCCATGGGCAGGATTCGAACCTTGGACCCTCAGAGTGAGAAGCGATTGCTAGCACCACTACACCACGCCCACCCCTGTGGATGGAAAGTTTTTCGGTTTCAGTGATGCAAGTGCCATTCACGGTTAAAGGCTGGATGTTTGGATTTAATGACAGCATTGTATTTTGGAAGCATTAAGTTCCACTCTGTTGATTGTACGCCGATAGGTGATGCTATATAAAATAGGAATTTAATGAGCTTATCATAGGCTGTCGTTCCCGTTCTATAGCCGAAGAGCAGGGCCGTGAGTCCAGAAACGAATATGAAAAGCAGAGAGTACTGTCATCAGCAAAGAAATATATTGGATTAGAAGTAGCAGACAAGAGATCATTAATGAAAATTAAAAAGAGTGTCGGAGACAGAACAGAGCCCTGGAGCACACCAGCATTTATTTTGGGAATATCAGACTTGAAACCATCCAAGACAACTTGAATTGAACGTTCCGAAAGGTAGTTTCTAATCCATTGAAGAAGTGAGTCGTCGATCCCAAAAGCACGCATTTTCGACAAAAGAGCTTTTTGCCAAACTCTGTCAAATGCCTTAGAATTATCATGTACAACTCTCTTCCTTTCGCCAGATTGATGTACGCTTTGATTTCTCTTTTCGGTGAGACATGCCATCAAGTGTAGGCGGAGACAAAGCACAATCTGCAAGTGTTGAACTGGCCGCAAAGCTGAACACTTTGGCCTTGTCCAAAGAGCTTACAGCTGGATGTCATTGTAAAAGAGCATTGGAATGGAGGATGAGGCGGAATTTCTAATATTTTTAACGAACGACCAACAATTTTTACTACCTTTGGGACATTGTAGTATTTTTTGCCTCAGTTTTTGGTCGTATTGGAATTTCACTCCCTTGAGAAAGACGTTGCAGTCATTCCGGGCTCATTTGAACTTTTTTCAGTTTTCCTCTATCGGGTTGGTCTTGTAGGACCGAAAAAACATTTCTCTAACCCTGACGGCCTCGTTACAGCTCGTGTCGTACCATGATACTCTTCATCCGATGAAGAATAAAGGATCTCATTCCAAGGAGAATAGTGTCAGTGATCATATCAGCAGCGGCATCAACGTCGTTATTGAAGAAACATAACGACCAGTTGATATTCCTAAAGAAGCTGTTAAGACCGCTCCAGTTGGCTTTCTCGTATTACCATACGATTCTTTTGGGATTTTTTTCTCTAACTGTGTGGTCGTTGTAAGAGAATTTAGCTGATATGATACAAAGGTCCAACGAGTCTAGAGGGGAGAGCACACCAACAGTGTACTTATCAGGGTGAGTAGTTAAAAACAAGTCCAGGGTGTTGGCGGTATGACCATCAACGTCTTGTATTCGCGTGGGCTCATTTACAAGCTGCGTTAAGTTGTTTTCCGCAGCGAATAATGATTTCAGTATGAGGATACAGAGATACAATTCTTTAAATGGAGTCAGACAGCGCATCAAACTTGTTAAATGTCGAATTGCTGTCCAGTTTGGGGCTTCTGTAAATAAAGCAGTAGTGGATAATTTCCTTACGGAGATGGAATTTTAACCGCATGAAGTTGAATTCCGGATTGGAACAGGAACAGGGTGGAATTTCGTAAGCCACATCACTACGCACGTAAATCGCGAGACCGCGATGAGAAAAGGATAGTGGCACTACTTCGTAGCCAGGTAGCTTCAGATCGGAATGATCTGAGATGTGTGGGCGGGGATCTACCTCTGTTTCACTAAGTGCCAAAACAGCTGGTCTGAATTTACAGACGTGGACGTACGCAGAAAAGTGATTACTTTTTAGCTATATTTGCTATGTCCACTCTAAATACCCGAGTCATTACAAGTTAGCAAACACAAAAGACACAAACACCGACGATACTAAGCAGGGGTGAAAGGTGAAAATTCTAAAGTTGGTTTACCGAATCAAATTGTTGTAGGTGTTATGCGCTTACAACGAAATGAAACAGTGCATCAACAGAATTCACACAAGCAACCCACTATTCATCAGTTGTTACATGAACTCAGTCAATGCCTCTGCTGCATAACAGAGTTATACAGTAATAGCAGTGGCCGAGAGCAAACAACAGCACTCTAACTGGGGGCAGGAGATGTGGGAGTGTCAATACTTTAGGGCATTTCGTCTTAATAGTATGCCCCATCCGACGACGAGGATGATATTTTATTTGGGAGACACTTCCCAGAATGTTCTTCATTCGGAAGTGAAAAACTTTTGAGAACAATCGTTCAAAAGGCGGTTATTTTGCTTCCGAATGAAAGTTCACAAAACTCGACGAAAATAAGGGAAACCTTGCCCGCCGGATCCCTGCCGTAGATCATAAATGCAATGTGCAGCAGAAAACTAGAATTTAAAGCAGAGTTTCGGTGGGCAAAAGTCGCCTTCCTCTCAAATTTTAGTAAATGCTCTCGTAACAAAGCTGTTTTAATCCAACTCGCAGGAAGCCACTTCCATCTCTTATATGTATCACCACCACTTGACCCTTCACCGGAGAATAAGAAGGAAAATAGTCTGTGGAACAGATCAAATAGAAACCTAATTAGTTGGTTATCTACAAAGATACCCTTCTGTATAACCTATGTACAGCCAACATCCGAAACTTTCCAAAATAGGTTGCAGATGAATGCATCCATTGCTTCGAGTTTATTAAGCGGGAACTGCTTCAGCCCGAATACTTCAGATGTGAAACGAATTACTTGTATGCCTTGAGGTCAATGCATACCACTTAAAAGATGTATCAGAGCTTTTAATCGGAAAAATTGACTGTGATAACAAAACCAACTTTCTGGAGTTCGTAATGGGACTCAAACAGATTCGTTAAATATTCATGAAGCAGCAGACGCTTTTCATCTGCTTGCAAGGGCATTCATTTCATACGTATACCACCGATACCTCTGAACTTCGAAGATCTCTAGCAGGCAGATGAAAAATACGCAAACTACCATCTGATGTGAAGGCATTTCTAACATAAGCAAAATTGCTTACCCTCTTAATTGGAATAGTTGGCATCATCTATATTTTCCAGTCTGTGTTTTAGATCCTGACTCGAATAATGGAAGTGTTTGAACCCAGGACATTTTTAGTGGATATGTAACTGATGACGAATGCTTTATTAAAATAATCGGAATTTATGGGCAAGCTTTCTGGAATCCCAGAGAAATGGGGAAAAGGCAGAACTCACCTGAAATCATCACAATATTCCACCAGTCTCTCTTTATAGAGGCAACCGCATCTATGCAGAACAGATGACAATAGTTCGCTCTTGTAACGTTCAAGTAATGCATTAAGAATGAGAAGTTATGCTGGATTCAACTTAAACTATTAAACGCCTACTGATATACATATATTTTGGAGGCACACCAACCTAACGATCCTCAAGGGAACAGTGAACCTTCTTCCAAGCTACTTTCACTCAATCAGTAGAGCTTATAAGGAATCTAGGGAAAACAAAATTATTTTCTATTACAAGCTCTTGGTTATCAATCAGTCGAATATCTTTTATGCTCAAGACTCTTGAGGTAAGTGGCCGTTGAGCGTCTCCCTAAACGAGATTGCAAAATAGTTTAGTATCACTCGTTGCATGTCTATAAAACTAGACTTCTCCTTCAACCCATATTGACTACTACCTGCGCGAAAATAGTTCGAAATTCTCAATTCTTAAACCATCTTCATCTTGGCGTTAAATTTGTGAGAATGCCTCCTAAATGCCATAAGCCAAATGACAGAACTTCGAAGATAAAATGTAACTAGTGCAAAAACGCTCCCCTACTCAACACAAATAAGGAGACGTTCTGGTAGAGCGACGAAACGCAACGGCCCGCACCACACAAAAGATATGCGTTTGAAACATGGGCAGTGGAATTAGCGAAATCAGTAAAGTACGTCCGAACGGTGCCGAAAAATAGTCGAAGAAAACAATACCTCACAGCTTTTTATCGGGATTTAGACGATGTTAGTTCACAATCTTTAAACTATCGACAAGCTTCGAAATAGGTTCAACGTCGCAGTATAACCAAACGAACATATATCACTAAGATTGAGTCTCAACAAATAAAGAATTCTCATGCGATTGAGTCAACAAGAGAAGACGCACAGGGACGGCTACTTGCGAAAAACAACGAAGCTTACATCAGGTGTAAAAAGTATTTTAGCACATTGCTCATTGAAGGATTCTTGCAAAGAAGCATTCATTCTGCTCTCGCTCCTTAGAAGTCGGACAGCAGTTGACCGGCTTTCGTTTTTTAGCAAAGCTGTTGGAAGAATGGTTCACGGGCGTAACCCCAAAGTAGGGCCGGCAATTGGAAATCTTGGCTCACTCGAAACTGTAGACACTACCGATCTAAGAGCTAGTACTGCAAACAAATTAACGAGCGAGATATCGACTGAGGACAGTGTAATTTAATCAAACTCTCAGCCAATGTGGGTTTGTAGTTGTTAGGTAAGCATATGAGGGTAGTCAAAGTTTACGGATTAGGTGCGCCTCATTTTTATTAACATTGATTCTCTAAACATTGATTTATAAGAATTGGCTGTCATGCGGTAACAAATGAATGTTTAGTGGAAAAAATCGAAACGACTTGTTCACTCCATCGGTAATTCAAGAACACAATCAATCCATTCTGCTCCGTTATCAAGACCGCACTATCCCTCCAACATCCTTGCGGCATATTTTCGAAAAGACATGGCCAAAACTTCCGCTGATTGGGCCCAATTGATGATGTAAGAAGATCCAAGTTTGCACTGAAGAATCATCCTCAGTGACGAGGCACATTTTGGCAAGATGATTTTGTTAACAAACAAAGCCTAAGGAGGTGTTTCAATAGCAGCCATTGTATACGCAAAAATTGACTGTTTGGTGTAGTTTTTATGCCGGAAGTGTCATTGGGCTCTACTACTTTTGCTAAATTAAAGTCGATTACGGCGACTTTTTGAAGACGAAGTTCTGTAAACGCCTTATCGCTAGAAGTGGTCCTCGATTGGCCGTTCCGATGGTGCAATTAAATACGAAGACTTGTGTTAACTCTGCCAACGTGCTATCAGAGGTGCCGCCTACCATCACCAAGAAATCCTTGGTTTCATGCCGACCAGCCCGTGCAGCTAAATAAGAAGCATATAAAGTGGCGGTGCAACAAAGGATACGAGAAGCAAATGATAGAAGATATTAAGTGTTTGTATCCCAGAAATATGTTACGGAAGTTTTACCAGTAAGTAAAAAGAACGTGTCAACGCAACAAGACTCGTACAGAAACCTGTAGATATGAAGAAGGAAAGCTTGTAGTAGAGTCACACTCTATGCTGAGAATAAGAAAAAACCTCTTCCGCAGATTCATCAGACAGAATAGATCGTTGAACTTAGACGATGCTAGCCAAAACTTCCGTCCACCTGACCAAAACGAAGTAAGGATAGAGCGATATCTAAGTTTAAATTAAAAAAATCTCCTGAACCTAACGACTTACCGGTTGAGGTCTTCTAATGTGCTGGAAGTGACTTTGTGGAGAGCATGCACCAGATCTGGTCAGAAGAGTGTATTCTTGATGAATGGAATCTCAGCTTCGCATAGCCGATCCACAAAAAAGGAGACCCAGTGTGGTTTCAGTTCAGCAAAGTCCAATACTGACCAAATATCCACAATATAGAATCATGTCTACGGTTGGCATCCTTACCCAACTCGGCTGTCTGTGCAGAATGGAGAATACTCGCTGTTCAGTCCAAGTCAGCCGACTGTCGCCAGTGTGGAAGCTGCCAAAATGATTTAAGCGATAAATGAAGCGATATCAAGTATTTGCAGTCAAAAAGAAAGGACACATAACATCGACGAATTGAACATAAAGTCACAGTAGATAGCTATAATTTGACGGTAATAAGGGACTTTGACTTAGTTCTGCTATCAATTCTGCCAACAACGCCCCAGTAGAAATAAAACGAATTATCACTCTTGCCAATCGCCTTTCTTTAGGCCAAGAAGGTAATCGTAAAGTAAGTCCCTGTCCCGAACAACTAAAAAGACTCTATATAAAATTTTGATCGTCCTAGTTCTACTTTATGGCGCTGAAGCCTGAACTCTCTCGAAAGCAGTTGAAGATATCCTCGATCGTTTCGAGAGAAAAATTCTTCATAAGATATGCAGTTCCCTTTGCGTTGATAACCTGTGGAGAAGAAGATCCAACGAAGAACTATACGAGCTGATAGTCAGTTACGATATTTAGAGGGAATGGACACAAATACTCTGGCCCACACAGTCTTCGAATCTAAACCGTAGGAAAGGAGGTCTTCCCAGAGGAAAATGACGCGCACAAAGGAGTTGAGACCACTTGGAGTGCACACCTGAAATCGTATAGGGAGATACCTGGAGCGGCTGTTAATTGAAGACCAAATTTACCCCGAATTGTTGTGCCACCTAAGTAAGTAAGTAAGTAAGACGCTGTCGTTTAAGGCTTAATTAATTCCTTGTGTATTGGCTGAATTTGCATCCACTTATGCAAGCGGTTTCGTAGGGGGGCGTTACTAATGTATCAACTACAGGCCTAACATGCACCCAGTTCTTCTGAATGGCCCGTAAATATGTCGATTACTTTTCGGCGCTTTAATCTAAGGAAAGATAGGGTCTTGTATAGCCCAGTTTACCTTCTTTTTTCTCTCTTTTTTAAGGATTCTAAACTTGACTCATCCTAAAGATTTGTTTTGCTCACGAGCCATTGTTTTCATGGATCCACATTACCTTTTGGTACGTATAGTGCTATTCCAAACAGTTGGCCAACGCCCACATGCTCAGAGAGTATAAGAGAATGAAAATGCACGTCTTCTTCCATTTTTTTTTCTCTTTCACCTATCATTTTCGTATATGTGTTGTTGTAAAGTTACTTTTTTTTCTAAAAATTTGAATTTTTGTAAGAGCAATACCACTATAACTATCAATAACAGGAACAAAAAATTGAGAAACCACGCTAAACTCCTCATTTGTCTCTTCTATCTTCTTAGCAACTCTCTTTAGAAATTAGCACTGCAATTGCTCAACTCGAGAAATCCCCTCTTGATAAAGTTTTATTTTTTCTCGAGTGCCCACTCGTGTTACTTCAAGTACTCTCTTCTCTACTCTACGCGAAAAGATCTTGCGCATCTTTCAGCAATCATGAGATCAAGAAATGAGATACTCCTACCTACTTACACTGACCTTGTATCCTAAGGCGACTAAGACATCTCAATGCTATCGATTCCACAATGTCTATGCGTTTTGACAAGCCAAGAACAATTACAAAAATTGAAAAAATTACATATTCGAGAGAAAGATACTTTGCAAACTCGAAATTACCTTCACAATTGTATCTGTTCGAAAGATTTGAATTATTTAAACATTTACAGCCAAAGTGTC
Organism: Volucella bombylans; assembly: GCA_949129095.1. NCBI lineage: Eukaryota > Metazoa > Arthropoda > Insecta > Diptera > Syrphidae > Volucella > Volucella bombylans. The sequence goes on along the minus strand of OX422142.1, from coordinate 142,825,917 downwards.
ACCGCTTCACTATTTGTTCTGTCAAACATTTGTCCAATTCATTTGTTTGGCAAGCACACGGTCATCATGCTACTCTGGCTGCACATTTATGTTTGACAATTGACAAGTGACACACTATGTTTGTATGTATCTCTGACCCTGAATTCAGATAGGCGAACTTAAACTCCCCCGCTCAAGTGTAAACATATGACGCGCCAAAGTTACAAAAAAAATATAAAAAAAAAACTTTCCAAACAGTATCCACATCCACACATACATACCTGCGTATGTCAGTCTGTATGTTTGACAAGCCCAACTGAAATGTCAATAACGTGGAGTAAAAGCGCGCGGTATTTGCCTAATCAAACGCTGTTTACTCGTAACGTACATACCTACGTATGTAAGTGCGTGTATATTCATCGATGCCATAGATCGCCGCTATATTTTATTTATATCTCTCCGTTGTTTCGAGTACGAGTGCTTAACTGTCAGACACGTGAAGTCTTTGATTTGACATAATGAACGTTCATCACCAGTGCTTGGCGCAAAGCCATCACTTTTTCGATTTCGTTTGTCAACACCGCTACTTGTACTCGTACTCGTACGTACATACATACGAGTACATTTATTTGTATCTAGTTGCCAACTTTATGGAAAGAAATTCCACAATACGTAGTCGATGCGTTAAACGCCTCACCTCACAGTTTTTTTTTTTTTTTCGTTTATGGCAGGATGTACTCTATGGTCCGCCGCCGGTCCTTTGTGAATGAAACTCCTCAGGATCATAATAATGGGAGGTTTTATTTTTACAACTTAAGGTGGGGAAATACCCACCCTATTGCAGCTACTCGTAAGGATACCGCGACAGAGTAAGTCCCAAGGGCAATAGTCGAATGAACGCACGACTCGGTCAACTGCAGTAAACAAAAATGGACGCTCTGACGCTTAATTAAATTTGCTCATGCAATTTGTACACTTAGACGGAATGTGACGCTACTGCGCATGATACAGATATGGTACTACCATCCAACAGTGGGGTTTGGAGTAGGTATTGGCTTTGGCAGTAGTGTCTCTCGTAAGACAATAGCCGAACCCCCTAAAGGTGGTGTACTCGTAAATGCGGAAAAAAGAAACGAAAATGGCTAGGAAAGACCACATCAGGGGATGAAGGTGTCGGAGACGAAGCAAGAGACGATTACAGGGTGGGAGCATAGTCATTCGGGCTTGTTTATTGATTTATTTAATTAAATAACATTTTTTTTTTAGCAGCTAAAGCGGCAGTAGCAGCTAATGTTTGTTTGATTATGATAAACAAATTGGGAATGTTATGTTGTGGACTGCAATAGTTGTTTACTGTTGGACGTTGGGGAATTTTCCCCGACACACGAGAAGGGTGTCATTGTTTGTTACTTTTTACGTATCTGCGCTTTAGATTCATAAAATTGGAAGTAAAACAGAGTCTTAAAGTTTATCTTACATTTTTCACAAGTTTTATAGGTATCCACATACATAATAGTGAGAGTTTGTTCAGGATTAAATATACCAGTGATAAACAGTTGGTCTGTTTCTCAACACGCTGCACTTGAATCTTTATAGGTTTCATGCCAATTGTGTCAAAAACGACGACGACGACTGTAAGATGTATCTTTAAGGATGGAATTGGATCTCATCCTCCATCCCGACTTTAGTTCGGAATTGTTCAAATAACTCTTACACTCCTCAATGGCTGTTATAAAATCAGAGGCACAAGTCCAACATTAGTCATAAATTAAAAATAGAGCAAACGACTTATTTAATATTGATGAGGAACTCTTTGACAAGTACGAGTAGTATCTGTGGAAAATTATAGCAAACTACTGTTGGAAGTAAGTGAACAGTTAATTGGTATGCAAAAAGGAATGTGTTTACATTTTATACTTTGTTGACAAATAGACATTACTTGAGTGATTTATTGAGAAAAAGCCGACACAAGTCAATGTTAAGTTGACTATGCGCTCAGGGATTTCAAATAGTTTCAAATCAACTTTGGATCTGAATGAAGTGCCTCATGGGACGGAAAAAAAACACAGTAGTCTATGTGTGTGAGTGTAAAAATAAAATGAGAAAGGCGCGTTTCTGTCTAGTACTCCATCAAAACCTAACTGCAATAAGAGACTTTTAAACTAACTTTTGAGGTCACAAATTGTGCATACCATAAGAAAGCAATCTTTTGGTCGTATTAAGTGTTGGCGACAGCAGTTGGAGCCAAGCCTTTGAAGTAAACCACAAGAAGACTTTATTTTTTTTATATTTTATCATAAGATGCCCCGCTTAGACGCCAGTGAACAGTCAGAAGTCGCTCCTATTGACAGACAGCAGGAGTGCCGCACATTTAAGAGAAGTCGTATGGTTGGTCTGATAAGAACTATGCCGCCAGTGATTGTTTTCATAAGATACCCAACCCTGAATAGATGTTCCGTCAAAAGACAAGCACAGACTTGATTCAAATTGGTCTAAAAAAAAGCCGCTTAGGACTTATTGGCTTTGATCTTATTTCACTCTTGCTTTCAAGAAATATTTTGGAATGTGATGAAACGTTCAAGGACAAACATCTTTTACAGTCTTTCTTTGATCTTTCATTTGTTCAACCATACGCCTAGAAGAAAAGTCTTAGGTGCAGTGCAACATGCACGAAAACAGAAGAGTGTACACTTGCCGACCTGGTTGGATTTTATCTCTCAGAAATCCAGCAAAAGTCCTCTTCCCTTACATCGTCTGTAGTCAGAACCAGATAAACTTTGTGCTTCCTCGGCACATTTGGTGGCAGTGAGTGAGCTCCACGTGAACAAAAGGCAGTATTCACAATCTCCATGAAAATAATTGGCAATGGATCACTGGTACTAGATTTACTAGTTTATGGATTCGCAAAGCCACCAATTGGCTTGGTCCGATTGGTCCAGTCAGGCAACCAAATAAACCCCATGCAAATCTACTCTATGCAAGCATTCAACATCCAGAACGCTCTCGAATTCAGAGAAGAGAAGTTCAGACCTCGACTGTTTAACGAAAAGCTGTTGCGAACCGATCAGAAAAATAAATTCGGGGTGTCACACTTTATCAAAGCGAGATAAGAGCCCCTGAGAAACTGATCTTCGGTTATGTTTTCACTATGCACAGACGTAACAAAACATTCTGATATACAACCACTACAAAGCAAAACCAGAGAAACTTTATAAAAATTTTAGAAGCAATGTGAAGAAGCAATCCAGCTCGAGAATATCGAAAAATATGAACAACTGGCGGATGTTCTACAATAGATAAAGACGAAAGTGGGCTAAATTTAAACCAGGAACACAAGTCATAAAACCTCACAGAGAAGAATAAATTTTTTTATGTAAAACTTTCAGCAGCTAGCCGGCGTTTTTTGATTCAATTCATCGACTCATACGTTAAAAGTTCTGGGTTCGATACCCAAACCTTATATCGAGAATTAGAGAAAAATAATTCCTAACGTCATCGGCCCTCTCTTTGTGCACAAAATATCAAAACGAGCAACACAATAAAATAAAGAACTGTGGCATGGTCCACACCGGACGGTTACGCTATCAAGATAATAATATTTTCAAAAAACTCAATAGAATCTAGAAATCTTACTAAAACATCTTTAGTCACCTCAGGATACATTGAGAAAGGCTTTTATTTTAATCACAAAAATACCCCTAAATACTCGTATTACGGTAAACTATTAAAATTTACAAAATATTGAAGATTTTCTGGAACCACTTGCATTTCTTTTGTAGGAAGGTTTCGGAGTCTCTCTTATAAGTAGTCTGCCAGCATCGATTGTTCCCATTTTCCTTGGTACCGTCTTTCTATTACAACAAAATCTTGATGAAACATCACCCATATTTTCTAGGAAAAACTTTACATGAAAATGCAGAAAGTGGATTTCTACTGACATCCCATTTTTTTATGTGAGTCCAACATTTGTTTCACGTCAAAAACATAATCAGGAGTCCTATGGTTGCCAAGATATTTTTCCGTAACTTTCTTGAAAGATCTCCAGTCCCATTTTGCTACCGAATCCAGAGTAGAAATGAATGATGGATCCCTTATAAGCTTCCTTATATCTGGACCGACGAAAATACCTTCTTTTATTTTTGCCTCACTGAATTATGGGAACTTTTCTTTCAAAAAATTAAACCCTGGTCCGTCTTTTTCCATCGCTTTGACAAAATTTGTTATCAATTCAAATTTAATATGAAGTGGTGGTAGTGTGGCTCGACTAATAACGTGTGTTTAACCTTGTTCTTCTAGTCCAATCCGTTCTTACGAAATGCTCTACTCACACAAAATACAACAACCTTTATAGTAACCTAACTGTAGGCCAAGCAAAAGTGTAACTACTTTTATATCGGCACGTATGCTGCAGTTGTAAATGACTTTATCTAAAACAAACTCCATAACGTCATAGGTTCCTTTTAAGTTAGCACCATGTGCCAGAGGTATTGACGGGAATTTATTTCCATTTTCTGCTTTATGTGTGTTCAAAACCTAGTGACGACATTAAACCATTTATGTCGTTACAATAAACCAAGCTATGGTTTTTTGAAAAATGAGGAACCAGTTCTAATTCTCTCGTAATTGCTTCAACCTTGAGCTCAATAGCTCCGCCTTTTGTTTGGACAACGAAAGGTCTCTGATTAAATCATTTAACTAAATCTGACTTAGAAAATGGGGTGCTTCAGATGGAGGTGAAAATTCAAATTCTGAGTCTTCTAGGATTTCCTCTGGCAAACAAATTGAACTGTCTGTGTCTGACACAGGTGGCTTTGGAACTGAAAGAATTTCACTGGGTTGTTCTGGTTTTGTCACCGAAAATACATCTGCATACACAACGGAATTCTTAGATTTTCGAGAATATCCCCTCGTCTCGCTGCAACAAAAGTTACAATCCTCATGATTCTGGGGCTCCTTCCACATAATAGGCTTTCAAACGGCATATAGACCCCCTAAGAGGCATATCGTTTACAAGAAAGGGCAGCATATTCCTTTGCAGTATATCGATGTATGCAATTTGGTCTACTCCAAATCTGTGACACCATACCACGAAATACCTCCCCACACTGTAACATTCCTTGTTGTTGTGTTTGTTGATGTGGTTGCACACATGACGGAAGGTACTGCTCCGATGGAAGTCGTCGCACATTAATTTAGCCGTTTGCATAAAGTTGAAAAGAACTTTCGTCTAAAAATATTTTTTTTTTACAATTTTCCGTACCCTTCGCGTTTTCCACCAATACTGCCGTTCTTTGGCATATTTTCTTGTTAACTTACACTATCCGGCTGCAGATCGAGCCCGGACGTGTTCTTTACAGAGGATTCTGCGTATGTGTAGCGGTGATAAATTTGTACCAGTTTTGTTTCACAGTTCTACGGCTAATTCTGCACTATTATAACTCTTTTGACACGTGGAGTAACCGTCTTCTTTTGGCCCGAATTGCCTCTATTTGACACAGTACCATATAAGTTATGTCTTTCAATGGCTTGATGAACACAGGTTTTGCTTACTTCTAACTGGTCAGCGATTAATCGCTCGCTTAATCCATTATTGTGGAGTGCAATAATCTTCAATGCTAATTTATTAGCAATTGCTTTACCTGCCACAAAGTAATTTTGTCAAGAATCTATGCCAGCAATAGATTCTTTTTAATTCGACCGCAAAATAAAAATATGCAATAGTCGAAAGTCATAACCTTACAAAATTTTGTTAGTGGTCTTAATATTTTACACAGCACTGTAGATTCACCACAGTATTCCAAAATAGAATGAAACAATTGTTTTCAATTTAGCCGCACACAATCTGATTCAAACTGACGCAAGTCACTATTAGAATTGCCCACTTTTCCCATTTAACCAGGGAAAAAGAGGACCAGGGCTCTCCCTCCGAGTATTAAAGAAGTTAGCCCTGACGGCTTACCAGCCAAGTTCTTCGATTTACTATGAAGGTGATATTTTGTGGAGTGGATGCACCAAATCATCAACTACATGTGGATGAAAAAGGACATATCCAACGACTAAACTGTCAGCCCCCTATACCCCGTCATCAAAATAGCCGATTCTATGGCTTCTAAGACACCAGTCGACACGTACCTGTAGGGCTATCAGCCCGGGAATTAGGAGATCGAATCCTGGAGAATGAATTTCAAGTTGGGACTGATACATCAGTTGCCTCTAACACTGGAAAACACTCGATAGAATGTGCAATTTGGGAGCAGTGTTTCATATCTTCTTTAAATAAGTGACCTTCGCATTTGTCAAGTTGTATCCTTACTAGAATAGCAAGGAGCTTTATGTAGACCATCATATCAATCGATATGAACACCTCCAGCATGATATGTACAAGTGAGAACGTATCCTATGGTCGACAGCTCTAGGTTTATAGCGGGAAGGCCACTGTTTACATACATAGGGTCATAGGTATAGGGTCTTTAATTTCGCTTAAAGTGTAAATCATGCTAAATTTACGCTGTCGAGTGATTTTTAAATCCTCATTCGCAATTTCAATTCCACTACTAACTGCAGCGTCAAGGAACTTCATTAACATAAAGTGAAAATAATATGGACAGTAAGATGAAACCCTATGGAACTCCGGCACTTGATCTCAGAAAAGATATCATTTGCATTCCCTGACTGTTAATTAGAGCCAAAAGCAAGAGTTTTACCATCAGAAAATCTGAAACTATTCAACAGCTTCCTACAAAGAACAGAATGATCAGAATAATCAGAATGAACAGAAATTTGAACGCCCTCTAACTAGAGTGAAGACATGGTACCAAAAGGTGCCCCCAAACAACAGAGTTGCAACTGAAGGTGAGATAAAATTCTGAATATTTTCCACAAACCTTGAGAAATCCCAATACATATAAGCATTGGTTCGGTAGTTGTTGATCAAAATACAACTCAACATTTTTAAAAATAGGTTTCTCTCGAAATTCTCTTCTTTAAACCCGGTCTGCCTTTCAATTGAGTAGAACTTCAGAAACAAATTCAGGAAGTTAGAGGCATGTGCGACTGTCTTGGTCAAGTTAATACATATAACGACTCATTTCCAAGTCGGCCAAACTGTTTTCGAGAGCAAGGATCTGAAATCATCATGAACTTCTTCGGGATGTGCCTAACCCCTTACAACCCTTCTGAATAAAAAGTGAGACACGTCTTTACCGAAAAAAATAGATCAAGGTCGAGTTTAATCTGATCTATGAACATCCTTTGCGTTCTACGGACTCGTGGCATTTCACTCACTGCAGCTACTGTTATTTCTGATGCGTTCTGGTGGCTTTGCGTCAACTAGAGCTTCAAACATGATGAAAGAAATTTAACCACCTGTTTTCAGGAACATGATGTAGTATACTCGTATGTATGATCTGTCGCGACTAAATGTTCATCATTGCGAACAGTGATGAAGTTAAAGTGGTCCTATAACAGAGTCGAACTACTCAGATTGTAAAACCTGATCTGTAGTTGTTTCCATACAAGATTCAATTGGGCCAAGAATTATAACCACTGGACGCCAAACAAAGCCTACTATATGTCAATAGATTTGTATAGTTAGCCACAGATAATTCAAATTTTTAAATAACCTAGTTATGGGCGATGAAGCTTATTTACATTTTATAGGATATGTAAATAAGTAGAGCTGTTCCGAATTTGTGTTACGAAGAATTCCAGAGCGTTGCATAAGCGCGTCAATTATGGCCTCTTAGTGGTGTGGAATTAAGTGCTATAGAGGCATCGGTCAATAATTTTTAGGAGATGAACATCAACAAATCATCACTGGGGCGGTGTATCGAACCATGATAGAGAATTTTGTACGTCAGGCAGTTCAGAATATGGTTTCAGCCGGATGGAGCCACACCAAATATTGCAGGAAGATCTTTTGATAACTTTTCAGTGGCTGGCTAATTCTGAAAAATTCCAAAATTCGCTCGGCTTCCCCGTTCATCAGATTTGTGTTTCTGAGTAAAATATTCGTAGAGAGATAACAACAAGTGCCGTAATGCGAAATACTTATTTGTCAGAAAGAAAATTGAGTTATTGACTATTTCATCCAGATTTCGCTTACACTCACAGGAAGTCCAAGGACAAAACAATCGGTAGCAGATAGAAAATTCATCGAAATGTGTGAGTCGATGAGCCTGTCACTTCTGAATGGTCGAACAAAAGGCGATGAAGATTACGCTCTCACTTTTTTCAGAGGCAACGCTTCTTCAAGGATACTACTACTGCCTACTGCCTGGTGAGAGATGAATGGACAAACTGCATACCTAAGCTTGAGATGGGCGAATTCCCCTTCTCCGATCATCTTCCGCTATTGATCACTGCCAAACTTTCCACTCAAAATGTGAATACCGAGCCTGAAAGACAGCTACTTCCCAAATTAATATGGAATGAACATTTTGCACAACAGTACCCAACAGAACTAGATCGAGTCCTATTAACAATTGATTTCTCCGAACCACAAACCAATCAAGCAAGAGACACCAGACGTGCAGCGAAAACTTTTCAAGCTGATGGAAGGAGAAGATCAACAAAAAAAAAACAGCCATGGTATGACGCAGATTGTCTTGGTGCGAGAAAAAAATCTTTTGCTTGCTTACATCTGGCAAAAAAGAACACCAACCTCTGCTACCAAACTAGTTTACCAAAAAGCAAATAGCGAATATAAAAGTATCTGCAAAGAAAAACAAAGACAGTACTGCCAAAATCTTACAACGGAGTTAAATGAAGTTAGAGACAGTCGTGAATTCTGGAAACTAGCTAGAAGATTGAATAACAAAGAAGTCAATACTCGCTTTCGAATACAAGTAAAAGCAGAGGTCTTAGTGGTACATTTTGAAAATTTGTTAAACTCCCCAACTAGCCCAAATCACCACCTTATATAGAAAATGTGGAACTATGTGCGTTTAACAAATTGGATAACGAATAATGGACTCCTTAGTGAATTCCAAGCAGGCTTTCGCAAACAATATTCCACTATGTATAACATTTTCACGTTAACAAGCATAGCAAAGACATACGTTGATAACGGAAAGAAACTATACGCTCTTTTCGTGGATTTTAAGGCTGCTTTCGATACCATAGATTGAAATGCTCTCTTCCTTAAACTAAGCAATGTAGGAGTTTCAACAAAGTTCCTCAAAGTATCACATTTGGGATGGGACCCAATTGTCTTACAAGGATACTTACTGAGCCTTTTGCTTTCTTCAATATTCCTTGATGACTTTATTGTCTTTCTTCCAGGAAGAATTTTTTTCAATGGAATAAACAGAGGTGGCCGTAGCTCAAGTGGTAGTGTATTGACGTCTCATTCGGATGGTTCGGGGTTCAATACCAGCCATGACCAAAAGACATTTTTTCATGCAACTGAAATCTCGTGAGGTGAATGGTTGCCTGAATACAACATCAAGTCAATTTACACTAATAAGTTAGCCCATGGAGCGAAATAACCACTGAGCCCAAATATCTATCTCTCTCTCTCTCTCTATTTAATTTTCCGAAAAACTTAACATTTTAAGAGTAGTGAAAAAAAAAACATCAAATGCTTAATGTATGAAGGTGACATCGTGCTACTGGCAGAAACGCCAAATATGATGCAACTCATGGCCAACAAACTACAGCAATACTGCAACAAATGGAATTTAAAGGCTAACACCGAAAAATCAAAAATTATGGTACTCAGATATGGCTCCGGTAGATATGCTAGGGATGAGAATTTGACCTACGAAGGTGAGGAACTAGAAAAGCACTTCAGATCCAAACTAAAGGGTCCGCCATCTAACGTTTTTGGTGAATGGTAACACTTAGCTCATGTCTGATTTGACAGATACTCGTAATTAGTTTTATCCTTCCGCTGAACGAATATGGTTGTGTATACGCTTGAACTACGCTTCGCTAAGTGGGCCTGCGATCGACTTAGAGAAGATGCCGATTTTGCCAAAAAAAATCATCTTTTCAGATGAAGCTCATTTTGATCTTGGCGGGTATGTAAACAAGCAAAATTGTCGCATTTGGGGCACAGAAAACCCGCACGCATACATTGAAAAGCCGATACACCCAAAACGAGTCACTGTTTGGTGCGGATTTTGGTCCAGAGGCATTGGGCCATTTTTCTTCGAAAATGAGCAAGGAGTGGCCGTTACAGTCAATGGCGATCGTTATCGGGCCATGTTGAACGAATTTTTGTTCACAAAAGTTGAAGAGGAGGATATTGGCAATATTTGGTTTCAACAGGACGGCGCTACGTGCCACACAGCCGAAGCTACACTCGATGTTTTGCGTCCTGTTTTTGAAGATCGCATTATCAGCCGCAAAGCTGATGTCGTTTGGCCACCTCGGAGCTGCGATTTGACACCGTTGGACTATTATTTGTGGGGTGCCGTAAAAGATAAGTGTTACGCCGACAAGCCAGAGACATTGACGCTTTAAAGGAAAATATTCGTGAAGCCATTGGTGAAATACAGCTGCACACAATCGATAATGTGCTTAAAAATTGGACCGATCGTGTAGGCTACTGCATGGCCAGCCGAGGCAGCCATTTGAATGAAATTACTTTCTATTATTAACCGGAAGGATAAAACTAATTATCAGTCAAATCAGACATGAGCTAAGTGTTACCATTCACGAAATAAGCACTAGTTGAAAAAAAGAACGTTAGATGGCGGACCCGTTACATGATGTTAAAAAAACCTTCAACTGCATCTGGAAAGGACTCCTTGGAAAAAATAACGTCGCAACAAGTATGAACTACAAACTGTTTGAAGCGGCAGTAAGAACCATAATGAACCATAATTCCTAAGAAAATTGTTCGTCTACCAGAAAACACTCGTCTACAACGTACATGTTTCATTTGGAGACTGGACTTAATCCGCTTTACTTATATACTCGAAAAATTCACTTCAGCTACATCAGAAAGATAATGGAATACCACCCGCAAAGACTTCCTAAAATAGTGGCATCCAATAGCGGACAACGCAAATCTCAATTCTTTGGCGATTGGTCAAGATTGTTCTTGGAACATACGAGTACGTGCAACTTTTTTTTTTTTTTTTTTTTATAATGGGCGCGCGCTCAAGGGGTTAGTATACCCTTAAAGTGGTTGTTCACAGTGCGGGCAAAGGAAATTTAGGGAGGAAGAAAAGAGAGGTACCGATGTACATTGTTTTTAAATGTTTGCAAGTTATAACGACCAGGAAATACAGAGATCGGCAGTGCATTTCATAAGCGAGTTGTACGGCTTAGGAACGAATCACGATATTTTAGAGTGCGTCCGAAAATGGGCTTGAGGGTATACTGATGAGCATTCATAGCGAGACGGGTGTTACGGTTGAAAGTTTGAATGGGCGGAATGCTACTAGCGATTTCAGTGGAGCACTGGTGGTGGAAATAGCGATAAAACAAAGTGAGACAGGAGACATTACGTCGGTGTTCGAGGGTATCAATTGACTGACTGATACTAGTATCATCAATAAGCTTTATCGCACGATTTTGAATCCTATCTAGCAGGTGCAGAGATGTTTTAGAAGCACCTGACCAGATGTGGGCATTGTACTCCAATTTTGGGCGGATGAGTGCCTTATATATTGAGGCCAGATCAGATGGGGTAAAATATTTCTTACATCGCTTGAGGAAACCTAGACATTTCGCAGCATTTCCAACGTAAGTTGGCATTGACACACATACCGAGAATGGAAAGTTTTTCGGTTTCGACGATGCAAGTGCCATTCATGGATAATAGCTGGGTGTTTAAATTTCGCTTTAACGACAGCAGACAGCATTGTGTTTTGGAAGCATTAAATTCCACTCTGTTGATAGTTCCCCAATTGGTTATGCTGTTGATATCGGAATATAATGAGCTTAGCATACGTTGCCGTTCTCGTTCCACAGCCGAAGAGCAGGGACGTGAGTCCGGAAACGAATATGAAAAGCAGAGAGTACTATCATCAGCAAAAGAATATATTGGATTAGAAGTAGCAGACAAGAGATCGTTAATGAAAATTAAAAAGAGTGTCGGTGACAGAACAGAGCCCTGGGGCACACCAGCATTTATTTTGTGAATATCAGACTTGAAACCGTCCAAGACAACTTGAATTGAACGTTCCGAAAGGTAATTTCTAATCCATTGAAGAAGAGAGTCATCGATTCCAAATACACGCATTTTCGACAAAAGAGCCTGATGCCAAACTCTGTCAAATGCCTTAGAAATATCAAGTGCAACTATCTTGCTTTCGCCAGATTGATGTACGCTTTGGTTCCACTTTTCGGTGAGACATGCCATCAAATCACCAGTGGACCTGTTGCTACGAAAACCATATTGCCGGTCATTGAAAAGTTTTCGTGTTTCGAGATATTTCATGAGCTGACGATTTATCAGTGTTTCCATGACCTTGGAAAGAAGGGACGTAAGTGCAATGGGTCTGTAGGAGTAGAGAGAAGATGATTCGCCTTTTTTCGGGAGGGGCTGGACAAATGCTGTTTTCTATCTGCTCGCGAAGAGTCCTAAAGAGTAGGTTTTGCCAGCGAGGAAGAACACCTCTTCAGAAGAAGGGGAGATATACCATCTGAACCAGCGGGTTTATATATGTTGAGATCTTTAAGTACTCTTGCTACTACACGAATGCGAAAGTAGATTCGTCCCATTGAAGATTCGACGCACTCAAGTGTAGGCGGAGACAAAGCACAGTCTGGGAGTGTTGAGCTGGCCGCAAAGTGTGCAGCAAGCAGATTGGCCTTATCCAAAGAGCTGACAGCTGGAATGTCATTGTAAATGAGCGTTGGGATGGAGGATGAGGCGGAATTTCTAATGTTTTTGAGGAACGACCAAAAATTTTTACTGCCTTTGGGACATTGCAGTATTTTTTGCCTCAGTTTTTGGTCGTATAGGAATTTCACACGCTTAAGAAAGGCGTTGCAGTCATTTCTGGCTCATTTGAACTTTTTTCGGTTTTCCTCTGTTGGGTTGGTCTTATAGGCCCGGAAAAACCTTTCTCTAACCCTGACAGCCTCTTTACAGCTCGTGTCGTACCATGATACTCTTCATCCGATGAGGAATAAAGAATCTCATTCCAATGGGAATGGTGTCCGTAATCATATCAGCTGCGGCGTTATCGAGGAAGCATAACGACCAGTTAAAATTCCTAAAGAAGCTGTTAAGTCCGCTCCAGTTGGCTTTCTCATATTGCCATACGATTCTTTTAGGATTTTTTTCCTCTAACTGTGTGGTCGGTGTACGAGAAATTAGCTGATATGACACAATGGTCCGACGAGCCTAGAGGGGAGAGCACATCAATGGTGTACTTATCAGGGTGAGAAGTTAAAAACAAGTCCAGGGTGTTGGCGGTATAACTATCAACTACTGGTATTCGCGTGGGCTCATTTACAAGCTGCGTTAGGTTGTTTTCCGCAACGAAGATCTCAACACACCGTCCTTCGGGTGTTGTTTGTCCAGAATGTCGAAGCCACCCAGAATTGTGTATATTGAAATCGCCCGTAATAACGATTTCAGTACGAGGATATAGGGATACAATTATTTGAATGGAGTCAGACAGCGCATCAAACTCGTTAAAAGTTGAATTGCTGTCCAGTTTGGGGCTGGACAACCTTGGAACATGGGAAAACCCTTAAAAACCCTTGGAAACCCTATGGAATATTATCAAGGAAATAAAATTTGAACTTTTCCACGAACGAGCAAGGCAAAGTTAATCCAGGAACCTATATCAAACACTGGAGCACAACCTAACAGACAATTATTCTCACGACAACAACAGTATTGCTACTATTCCCATAATCTTCAAAGCGAGAGGAGAGCTTTTGTACTTAAACTATATGCCCCATCGAAGCGACCGATCCACTGAATGTACACTGTGTAATTTTATTAATTTTCCAAAAACTTGGTGTATTATAGCGAATTGAAATATCTCAAAAATGTTTTTATAAAATTTTTGTAGCTATGAAATGAAAATACCACAAGTTTCTACGGCACATAGCTTTTTCTTTGACCTTTTGAATTGAGATGCAAGTACACTCGATAGAGCTACCTTTGAGGCTGACAATTTCATTTCAAAGACAACTAAACAAATGCTGATTGTATATTATGAAAGTTAGAAAAAACATCATTGTAAATAGTTTAAAGTGTGATGGTGATGAACCCTTCGATCTCTCTTAAATAATACATTTTCTGAAGTACATATTGTAATAAATTAGATTAAAAACTCAACATTAATTGAGTATTGTTTAACAATTACAATACCAACCTAAAAAATGAAGCAAAAAGATTTACATATGTATCATTGACAAAGGCCTTTCTTGAACTAGTTTCTGCCTGTTCACCTGAACAAGATAACAACTGCTTTCGATTCCGAAAAAAGCGTCTAGGCTTTTTATGATTCAGTGGCTTGGTGATAGAGTTTTTTTATTTTTTTTTACTTGCGAATTGGAATTGAGTAATAAAACTACTAACTACTAATTAAAATTGACAAGCACATTGTCTCTACTTTTTTAAGTTTTTCTATGTAACTTGTTCTACAACTTGAGGAATTTTTTGCAATTATATTACTTCAAAATAAAATCACTACATAAAAACCACTAGACAGGGTATGTTTGTTTAAAGGTTTTTGTGGGTTAATAGTTTTGATCAGTCGTTAATTTCAACAATTAGAAGAACTTTGTTAAACATTTAAAAAAATAAGCAATCTAAGTTTTTTTTTAGTGGTGATTTAATGAGGTCTCACAAAAAAGCTATTATCGTCAATTTATAACGTCAATAGTACGAAGGCTAGTTAAATTAGACATGAATAAAAAGTTTATATCTCAAGAACGTATTTATATTTCAGTTCTTTCTTAGTGGAAAAATACTTAGAATTTTAAATAAGACTACTGGTATGCCAAAGAAAAGAGAATTATATTATAGTGAATTATCAACTTTGTAAGCCATCCTCGACATAAGCCAGACTCAAACTGGAAACAATTCTTAAGCTGCAATGAAATTTTCTTTTTCCAGAACAGAGGACTTATGTCACTTATGTGTAACAAACTCAGGTACATAGAAAAAGCGTAACGCTCCGTTACAACGGAAGTGAAAAGTCTATAATTGTAGCCGGAAGCCGGTGATCTTTTAGAGACATCGGGAACCATTCGTTTAGTTTGCCTGCATCCCAGAGATTCATGTCATTGATAGTTATGGTCACAGAAATCAAACTGCCAATGGAAGCTGGTCATCCTAACGCAGGTTGGGTTCTTAAGAACATTCCTCTGAGCCTTGCATAGCACATTTATTAGCAAATTCATTCCCAGTAGTTCCACATTGACCTGTTGCTATCGCTACAGACACAAATACTTCGCTCGCTCCACCGATTCTGAATAATTAATTCATTGACAAATTTTCTTAACGAGGAGTGAAATTTAATGTTGTTGCCCTTCAAAAAGTCATTCGAAGAACACCCCACCACATTCCTTCCCTGGCTCCGATTCTGGACAGAACCATTCCTGAGCATATGGCATATCGATTTCGTATTTTCGTCGCAAAAAGACTTCGGGTTTCGCGGAGGATCATCAATACTTTTTAAAGAGAAGAGGACTTTGAGAGTGTAGGCCATGATATGAATATCAAAGAGGAGAAGTTTCATCAGTGCGTCTAGAACAAAAATAAGCTCATGGGGAAGGACTCATGAAGTGGAACCACAATGTTCTTTTGAGTGTGGTAAAATCAGCAAAGACGTATTTTCATGAAAACAATTGGTTTTAACATAGCTGGGTTAGGATCTAAGGTCCCTCCTAGAAGATAAGCATCATGCGTTGCGAAAACTGCCCATACGCCTCCAGAAAGTCGACAGTGCCTTTGAAGTTTTCGATGTGACAAAGAAGTACGAGTATGTTATCTGGAATAATACACAAATAAATCATTGGAATCAGGAAACACTATAAAACTGACAGAAAAGAACTTAAATTCGGCATCTCAGCAGGACGATTTTTTTAAGGGCTGACATATACTGGGTGAGTTTTTTAACTTGAGACATCCAAATTACTCGAAAAATACGCGATATCGCGAAAAATGTTTCAGACAAAAGTCACAAGGTTCTGAAGGGGACATAAGGTGGTGACCACGAGTTTGACCTTGAGACCCATTTTCAAATTCAAACGAAGGTCACTTTTGATTTTTCAAATGATAATTCCTGATTTTCATTGCTCAGTCGTATTCCTCAATGGGGCACACGACTTTGTCTCAAAGGTCTTATTCATTCAGTGCTAGATACCACTGCACTGGCACGCCTAAATCATTAATCGGTTTCGAACGTTGTTAGGGTGTTAGAAGGTCGAGATTTGTTTTGAGGAAGTCATTATTGCCTCGAGTGAAGTTAAAACTCAAAGAAATTTCAGATAAAGACAAATTGTCCTAAACTTATCTGAGAGTGTATGATGTGCACTCTGCCCTTTTTTTCTACTTAAACGGAACTGTACTTCATTTAGAAGTTCGATATTTGTTTTGAGGAACTGATTATTATTAGTAACGTTTTCCAGATTAATAATGCAGGCTATTTCAATTCAAGAGAAAATTGAAATGATATTGATTTATGGAGAAAGTGGAAGGAACATCGTTGGTGCTGTTGCTCTTTACGCCCAACGTTTCCCAGACCACAACAATTCACTTGTGAAGGAAGTGTGCAACCAAAGAAAAGGAATCGGTCAGATAGGGTGGCTGTTGAGAACAATGAAATAGCAGTGTTAGCTGCCGTTGCACACGATACTCACATTAGCACTCGTCAAATAAGTCGTGAATCAGGAATTTCTCAAACGGCTGTCTGTAAGATATTACATCGCCATAAATACCATCCTTATCATGTTTCAATGCATCAAGAACTTGCTAGTGAGGATTTTCGCAACCGGGTTTCCTTTTGTCAATGGGCACTTCAGCAAATTGAACGAGACCCCCTTTTCTTCGCCTAGGAATTCTCTGATGAGTCGACTTTCACCAATCACGGTACGGTTAGTCGACATAATATGCATTACTGGGCTACCGAAAACCCTTTTTGGTTGCGACAAGTTGAACGCCAGCACCCTTGGAATGTTAATGTATGGGCGGGACTTATTGGGGATCAATTAATAGGTCCATATTTTATTGAAGGCAACTTGAATGGCAAAAAGTATGCAAACTTCTTGAGGGACCATCTTCCATTATTACTAGAAGAACTGCCAATGGAGTTGCGACAAACAATGTGGTTTTAACATGATGATTGTCCAGCCCATTATTCCCAAGTAGCCCGGGCGTATTAAACAATGTTTACCATCAACGATGGATCGGACGAAGGGGTCCGAGGCAATGGCCTGCTAGATCACCTGATCTTACGTCACTTGATTTCTTCTTGTGGGGCTACTTAAAAAGTGAGGTTTACAGAAAAAAGCCAACAACACGTGAGGACATGAAAAGACGAATAACTGAAGATTGCCGGAAGATTACGCCAGAAATACTTCTCAGTTCTGTTGGTTCATTTAGAGCGCGGATAGATAAGTGTATGTTGAAGTGAATGGTCACATTTTCGAGCATTTGTTGAAATAGTCTCGGGAAATAAACGTCGAAATGGGAAGAATTCAATGATTCAACAGTGGGAGGCAAGGGGACCCACTCTAATTAATCACCTCGAAGGAGGTGCTACGTCCACGTCGTTGTTTCTGGGTTATGCTAAACGCAGTATGTAAAAACAAATGACAAGCCTACGAGCAATACGACTGAGCAATGAAAATCAGGAATTATCATTTGAAAAATCAAAAGTGACCTTCGTTTGTCCTTGAAAATGGGTCTCAAGGTCAAACTCGTGGTCACCATCTTATGTCCCCTTCAGAACCTTGTGACTTTTGTCTGAAACATTTTTCGCGATATCGCGTATTTTTCGAGTAATTTGGATGTTTCAAGTTAAAAAACTCACCCTGTCTCCTATACAGGGCCCTGGAAGATGCTTTAAAAACCACTCTGACCTGTAGAGATCTTTCTTCTTAGGTGTATGCTAGATCGTACTCTCTACTAACTGAAATCTAGTTTAGAATTGTTGAAGCCCGATACAGGCAATGGCAGGACATTTGCACAGCATATGTTGGGACTGTTAAGGTGTGCTCAAAGCAGAGTATCTAATTGGACATTTCTTAAGGTGGTTTTTGATTGAGCAATGACTTGTTTGGAAGTCAGTTAAGATATTGGCCTTAGTTTTATTCACAGCTTAAAGTGATGATGATATATTCTTTTTGGGATATATACGTATGTATTTCCTGGCATGTTTTAGGCCGGTAAGTACGTGCGTTCCATTATGAGCACAGTTTTTGCGTTGCCCTTGTCTTGGTTCAATATTTATTTGGTTGTTAGATTGGGCTAGGATTCAGAGCTAATCACTGGCAATACTAACTACTGCTCTGGCAAGACCATCAATAGCTCTTTTGACAGGGAAGCCGATTTTGGGCCAACAGCTAATTCTACCTAATAAGTGTCTTCATGGCTTCATTGTATGCAGGAGGTCCTATAGATCTGTTCCAAACCAGCTTAGACTTAAAGTCAACATGAAAGCTAGTCAGAAGTTGTACTATTAAAAGAATTATTTATTTTAAATTCCTCTACAAACATATATGTACGCATATAAGCACGTTCTTGCCAATAAGTATTATAGTAAGAGCTTATCTCAGAAAAACAGAATACACGACCTTTATTGTCGCAGTCCTACTCAATGAGAAATTGAACATTTCAGAAATGTTGAACTATAACAGTCAGGCTCAGAATGTTGTGAAACGAATTCGAGACCAACGACAAATATGACTGGATAACATTTCCATTGCGCAACTCAGCACGACCAGCGAGTGCGGTTCTAGGATAAATCCAAATTCGCTCAGACTGTAGCATCACCAGACTAAGAAAGCCATAATTTAAACCTCAAATGGAATAAAATATAAAAGATGGATATATTGAATTAATTATGGAAATTTAGAACTCTTAATTGAATTCACATAATTTACTAATATAAAAAAGATGTTAAAATTCTACAATATAACGAGAATATTATAAATAAGTATCTATAGAAGTAGAAGCGTCGCACTTCCCTGAAAACAACTTTGTTTAGGCTATGGCTCATGTTCAAAAACAAATGAAAGTTGAATGCATATTTTTTTAAAGCCCTGTTACAGCACAGGGATGCAATGAATTATGATGTTGACATAGAATTTTACACTTAAAATTCTTTTAAAATTCTAAACTTAATCACAATGGCCATCAGATATCGGATTACTAACCTACAGACCACTGTTCAATATAAAGCCGAATTTTCGATAGCGATAACTGTTATATATTTTTTAGTGTCAATGATTTCTTGTTTTGAGTAATGTCCAAGAATTTATGATTTACCCCGTAACAACGTTACCAAATCGTGGAATATTGCTTCCGAAATCAGTTCAGTTACAGCAAACATATCGAGCACTTTGTCAATTTTATGAACTGAATAACAATTTGACCATGCTATTCGTCATATTGTGGATAGATTTAGTACTAATTTCTGCCTGACATAAGGCAGATAACAGGAATGATACGAGTGGGCTTCAAAAGATATACCACCGCAGTTGAGGAAAGTGCTTACAAAGACTCGAATTTGTCTCCCCGCAACCGTTTAACCTGTCCACAATTTTCAGCATTTCGCGAAAGGATCTTGGATTGGTGGTATAATTGTATTATGGCATCGGCTCAAAACCAAACGTAAGATGATGCGGAATTTTAGGGCCAAATTATTTTGAGCCATTAGGCTTACTTTTGTCTCAAGTGATACCATAATATGTCGAACTGACTCTTTACGAGTAAATCCACAGCAATATATTGTCTGTTGTGTTTTGTACGCTGGTGACATCACCGAGTGGTATTAACGTCTTGATAGGGAAGTTCTTGCATTCATCCCGAAAATCGAAAATTACAATTTGATGATAACTTTACGTTTTAAGGTGTCTATAATGTTTCTAGACAGTTTTGAACAACAAGGTATACCAGGTGTATGTCTTTTCCGGTTTAACTAAAAGATGGCGCCAGCAAAAAGTACGCAGTGTATTAATTTGACACATACGTCATTTCGTTCGACTGACATTTAACTACAAACACACCCAAGTTGAATCCCTCAAAAACTATCGTCTTTGTTTTATCGTTCAGTGATCATGTCGAGTTTTGAGCCTGAAAAAGAACATTTGCGGCACGCATTGCTTTTCTTATTTAATCAAAAGGAAAAGGCTGTTAAAAGTCGTGGTTTGCTTGTAGAAAGAGATACGCTCCATCAATTAGAACATGTGAGACATGGTTTTGACCAGTGAGCGCAGTGAGCAATTGCAGGAGTTATTGGTTGATGACCCAACTCAAACTCACACAAGAAACAATCAAAATACGTTTACGAGCAATGGGGACGATCAACAAACTCGGTAAATGGGTCCAACACGATTTGAATAAATGTCAAATGGAAAATCGCAAAGTCACTTGTGAAATGCTGCTTCAACGCCACGAAAGGAAATCATTTTTGCATCGAATTGTGACGGGTGACGAAAAATGGATTTATTTTTTATTTATTTTTCTGCACCCTCCGTGACTTGGGGAGTCAGATGACGCCATTTGACGATCATCCTCTTCGCACTAATGAGGCACGCGCACGCAGAGCAGCACTTCAGCGAGAAGGCCAATATTTTGAAATAAAAGTAAAATGATTTAGTGAATTTCAAAAGAAAATTACATTTTTTTTTTTACTAAAAATAAACGGAAAAAACTCATACATACACCTGGTATATACACTTATAGACAAAATAATAAATACAGCTTCATGAGCTAGAATTGTTTCCACTTTTTGTGTTTAGGCTCTGAACTGCATACTTATTGAAAACTTGGTTAGTACGACTATTCTAAGCCGTTATTCGTATAGAGAGTTCGTCGCATTTACATAGACTTCCACGCTGTTCCTGCCGCCAAAGATTTCTTCCATTTTTCAGCCTTGGTTTGGCTACAACATCCTTAACCATTTTTCAGAAGTTTTCGATGGGATTAAGGTCCGGCGACTGGGATGGCCATTCTAGAACTCGTAATCCTTTGCATCTATCCAGTTTATTGTTGCTTTGGCTGTATTTTTTGGATCATTATCAGCCTGAAATGTCCAAATGATGGGGAGATTTTCATCGGCAAATGGGATGAGTACATTTTCTAGTATATTCCTATACTCTTCCTTCCTCATAGTTCCCTCTATTATACGTATAGGACCAACTGCATACCAAGAAAATCCTGCCCAAACCATAATATTTCCACCGCCACGATTCACCGTTTTTATTGTGTAGCGGGAATTGAAGGCAGAATTTGAAGGACGCCCTACAAACGGCCTACCATCCGACCCAAACAAATGAAATTTGCACACGTCCGTCCAAAATATATTTCTCCAATTTGTTTAGCCTTCCTCGCCAGACCAATTTTGGTGCCGAAGTGCAAAGTCCATTCTATGTTTTAAATGTCTCTCATTGAGAAGTGGTACTTTCCTGGGTCACTTAGGCGTCTTCTTTTTGTTCTTGAAGAAACATTTGAATTGTACTTCTGCGAAATGGCGCCTGACGAGACGAATGGATCTTTGTTGACTTTCAAAATGATATTTCGATCCATTCTTGTTGTTGTCTTTTTCCTTTAATGCATTCTGAACCTTTCGTAAAGAACAGCAGACCGTTGGAGCAATTTTCCTGTAACTTATGCCCTCGCTTTGCTTTTTTTTATAATCTCTGGTTCGTCAAAGGTACAATGATCCTTGCGACCCATTTTTAATTCTAAGCTGTAAGTCTTTTATAATATATTCGTAAGAAAAAAGATTGTTCGCATTACTTAATCAATTTCACTTAAAGATGTTAAAAAAATAATAGTTATTGTCAATTTCTGTGTAAAAGAGTAAATGCGACGAACTCTCTATACGAATAACAATTTAGAGTTGCATAAGTTTGCAGTTCAGTGACTTAATACAATCAGCTCCAGAAAAAGTGGAAACAATTCTAGTTCATGAAGCTGTATTTACATCACGGACAAAATTCGCGTATAATAATAATTATTTTTTTCATAAAAATCGAGGACTTTTTCAGAATGTTTGCAATACTAATTGAAATACATTAACGTGGCACACATTTAACGAAAATTTGAAACAATTTAGAACTGCGAATGCGGTAAAACCTACAATTTTGCTAATACTATTGTAGTATCCCAGACCTGACCTTAACTAGTTAACAAAATTGAATTATGTTTTCTTTAAATAAGAAAAGAACTTCATTCTTCGTAGAAGGAGATTCATCACTGTAACAGTTAGCAAGACTAATTACAAATCTAACAACCTCGCACACTTTTCTTTAATCCAAAGAAGACTGAAACAAAATTACAGGCGTACACCGAATACGTATTAAAAAAAGTATGTAAATTCAGCTCAGATCATTGATTGAAGCTTAAGTCTTCCTGACTTGTTTCCAATTCATTTCAAGTATGTTATGTATTCAAGTCGGAAAGGGGAAGATAAATCCACCTGACACACTTTCTTTTTCTTAGCTTTACCAAAACCTTTCAAGCTTAACCGGTCAGGCTTAAACTGCTTTTTGACCATTTTCGGATTAACTTGTCCTAAGTTTTAATAGGATATTAAAATATCAAAAGCCATTGGAAAATACTACAAGTTGTCTTTATCAGGAAGTGCTTGGCGTGACCAATCGGTCGCATACATTTCGGTTAGTTTCTTTAAAAATGAGTCGGGAGTCGATACAGAAAGATGATTAACGAATATTACAATATTTACATAGAATAGATGTGCACGATATGTGATTCTAGCAGAACAGACACCAACACCATCCATAATATGTTGGTGTAAATTGGCCACAGAAACCTTGTGATCTACAATACGAGTAGTACCCCTAGATTATTTTCTGCGGTGGCACGAAAAATCGCTTGTTTACGTGAATACGACGTATACGGTGAGTTAATGCGAATATACTGTCGCAGATACTTAAAAAAAATTGGACCGACAGATAGCGCTTTGTAATTGGCAGTCGCTGTGCCCATATGCGCGAAGTCATATTGGAATGTTAAATGATATTTATCCGTCAAATATAATAAAAGCCTTTCCTAAATTTCTTCTGCGTACTCTCTTTCAATAAACATCCTTTATTTGCTCCAGTTATAATTTCGAGAATTTACGATAGCTTAAATATAATCAGCAAACAAATTTGAAAGATGAATTTATTCACAACTGATGCCAATATCAGAGTGGATCTAACAACAATATGACAAGGTATTGACGCCGGCAATCACGTCAAAGGCTTTTTAAATCGGTTTTCTAATTAAAAACTAGGATCTGTACTAAAAATAAAGATGCGAAAGCTTGCGTCGGAAAGAAGTAAGTGTTTTTAAATCAATAAAATGAGCAAGTGGAATTTTTTTAACCATTCTGTTGAATGGGCTAATTTGAAAACATCATGACCTACGCACTACAATTCGTGATCAAAATCTAAAAGTATTCATTTCGTTTGAAATATGTATATATAATGACTGCAATGATTTGGTGTTTAGCTCACTTGGTTTTTTCTGTCAGAACTCCGCCGTTTGAAAATGCAATATTCCAATACACAGAAACAGTGAAATCGCCATTAGTTGCATTTGAATAAGTCAGAGAGAAGTTATATAAATATTTCGTCACGGTAGAGCAAACAATTCTTAGATACCAATAAATCAATTTAAAGGTTGTTTGTTTTTTTTATATCATAACATCGGGAATTGACTTTCAATCAAAAAACTTTGATCATTGATTCATTATGAAGAATAGTTTGTGACATTGTGTTTTGGACATGACTTCAGTAAATTGTTTCCTCAGCTATTTCTAATGATGTGCAATTTTGGGTCACTCATTTCAGCATTTGAGTCTCTATCTCACCAATCAGGCGCTGAATATTGTCTGAATATTCTGCAGCTCATCAGCATACACCAAAGATTTTACATAGCCTCAAAAGAAGTGCGTCAAATTATATGACCCCTGTGACCGTTGAGTTGAGTCCTCAGTAAGTCAATGAAAGTACATACCGTCCGCATCAAGACGTCCATATTTTCGTACAAAATAATCACTGACCATTGTCCGACAATGTGGCTGTAACTCATTTTTGAAAATATAAGGGCAAATGGTGACACCACCATGGAGACCAACAAGTTCACCTTTATAGGTGTAGTTAAGTACTATGAGTCTCTTCTGGATTAGCCTAATTCAAGAAATTGCAATTTCGCTTGTTCACCGATAATAAATGCGATTCTGGTATAGAGTGAAATTTTTGGGCAAAATTTTCCACACAGTGGACGGACAAAGTCCAAAGAATTGCAATCGATGCTGAATTGAACATTCCACATCCTCCACCAGGCCTTCACTCGCAATGGCTAGAACTTTTTCTAATGTGGTACGAAATTTATCCACAATACAACGAATGTTATATCAAGCTCAGTTGTTCAATTATGAGGACTAAAGAAGAACAAAATCTTCTATACGTCTCCTGAATTTAAGACGAGTTTTTTTAAATAAGTTGGAATTATACGAAAGCGGTCTTCCTATGCAAGTTAATTTGGAATACGAGTAAGTATCACGCTAAATATAAATATCAAAGAAATTTCAAGAATTATAGCTCGTTCAGATAGTTATCTCTATTGGAAATTGGTATATACACAATGTTGCCGGATTTTTATAAGCAATTTTTTATAAGTTGGATTTTAAGTGCATATGTGCTTGCTGGCATGTATATCTTTTTTCCTTTTTAGGCGCGTTAAAACTAGAAAAAATAGTGAAATACAATTTTATCTTCTTTTAGTTTTCTTAAATAAACCTGATCTGGTCTTCTTTTAATAAAAACTAAATTATATCCTTGTTGCTTGCGATAGTGAAATGAAGTTGATCTTGGCAACCATAAGCCGCGGCAATGTTCATTATTGAATACGTCGATTTGTGAAGCCGGTATTCTCTAGATTACTAATTTATTTTTCAAGCAAACCAAACAATTAATTCCTTTTCCATCTTTTTCAGACTAATTGTTGCCTGCGCTCTGAGATCTTAAGCAGAAAAAGTAAAAGTAAAGTCTAATTTAGTCCCAAAATTTCCAAATTGATATTTATGTGACACGGCCCAGTAAATACATAGTGAATGTGTGGTTTTGTGATAAAAGACAATCTGGAGATTGGTTATAACAACGAGCTAAGGTCTACATATATTGTGCCTTCATAAGAAGAAACGTCCTGTCTCTATTTTAATAAGTTTAAGTAGTAAATTTTTGCTATTTGGACACATGTAGTTTTATGTTATCCTGATCTCAAAATCTTTCGAATTTTTAACTAATATTTTTGACGTAAACAATAATTGAATAATTTTAGGTATAGACGTCTAGTAAACGCCATTAATGGTAACTGATCCTTGCCATAAAATAAATTGGTATCCATTAAAACAGAGAACTTCCTCTGACTTTCCAAAAGTCTACTGTCGCATTAATACACATTTAGTAGTAAGCAAACTCCATCATGTTACATGTATACTCATAGCAAAACAATTTCTTAATATAAAAATTTAATGGAATACAATAGTTCCATTAAAAAAGGTTGCAAAATAGAACTTTCTTATTTATGGTATCTTTGAGTTGTGATTTTGAGAGATTTTCACGTGGAATGACATCTTTTCTACGAGTAATAAACAAAAAGGTCGAAAATCGCGACAGGATAATCAAATCTAACTAAGTTCCTGAATTTTTAGCACAGGAGCATTGGAATTCATTTCCGCCACGTTTACGAAGAATAATCGAACCATTATAAAGAATATTGACAAGCCTTCCTATTGTATGTTTTATCGTGTTAGACAGTGGCCTCAATCTTTGAAATTCAGCTCAACTATAGCAAAATCAATTTGGATAAGTTTTTTAAAATACTAAAAAGGTAGTAAAAAATTTATGAAATATCATAGTTGTTAAAATTGTTCTTTGCTTTGGCAATTTCCTCACAATATTTGAACAAGAATTTATTGCTTATTACTTTTTAAGGTAATATTTAGAATTAATAAATAAGTATAACATATAAGTATTTATAGGAGAAAAGTAACAGAAATTTAATTATTTATTGTAAATAAGTTTTTAGAAAAATCTAATCAAAAAGCGAATCATAAAATTTGCTCTTTCTTTGTAATTTTTAAATTTCTGTATAACTCTTGATTAGAACCGTTCAGGAGAAGACTCTGATTACATTGTAAAATTTATCAATTCATATTTGGAAAAAGAAAAAAAACATCATAATCTACTTTTCATTGGATTCTTTGATGTCATATTTGTGTTCTAGACTATCTACAATACAACTTCATTATGGAAAGTTGTACATTCCACCTACGAGTAGAAATCATTTCCATTTTTAGGGCTCCCTACCGATAAGCTCACAATTAAGTGTTTAGTAAAAAAAAAAAATTCCAGAGGTGGGAGATAATATTCCAGCTGCGGATAAGTCAAGATCACAATCAATCAAATCGATCTCCGTGTCGTATTTTGCGAACAAAAGACTTGGCAATACTCGTACGTCCGTATAAGATCGTATTGACCCAAGACATTAAGTCAAATGACCATCGTGCACATCGAACTTTCGCTGATTTGTCTCTATTGAAGACAAAAGAAGATCCGGATGACGAGGTAGATTGTTGTATAAAATGGTTTCGTTAGTAGTAAACTTGCTGCATTTGGTCAAGTCAACAGCCGGAGGTATTCCAACAGCAGCCGTTGCATATGAAAAAAAATCGAAAAAATTACTTTTTTATGTAGTTGTCATTCTAGAGGAAGAAATCATTGGGACGTATTTCTTCCGAAATGATGTCGTTTCAATTTATCCAAAAAAAAAAAGGTTAACAATTTGGATAAATTAGAACTTGGAAGGCTAGATGATAAGTGGTTTCAACAAGCGTGTCACAACCGTCTTATCACCCTGTAAATAAGATGCTCCATTCATGCGATTAGTCTCTGATTTAACACTCAAGGTGAAATTGCTGGTATTTCGTCTGAATTACGCGAAAAAATCATGGAAAATGGGGTCCAATATAGTCACTCTGGCAAGTGGTTTCTTGAAGGACTTTTCACAAACATTTTAAGGGTATTATAAACTCTTGAGCGCGAGCTAATTATACAAAAAAAAAATTGTTTGATGATGTCATATTGCATTAAGGGGTTACATACCATCTCAACTTAAAAAAAATAATTTTTTTTTTCGTTAATATTATTCTTTATACTTTTAAGAATATTTTGCATTTTGAATTTTTGAAAAATTCGCATCCGTTCGAAAGATATTCTAATAAATGTGAGCGCTCCCGAGCGGTCGAGCGCTAGACAGGTATACGCAGTCGTTAGACGGGAGCCCCATGTATTCTCCGCCCTCTTGACCCTTAGAAGCTGTCTAATGACCCAATTCAGGTAGAAAAATATTTTGTCGTTCATTCCACTGTGGTTTCTTAGAGAGTACAGTATTGAAATTGTGATCCTCGTGATATGTTGAAACGGCGAAGTAGTGATCGGAAAGGTGCCCGAAGTCAGCGGAATGTGCATCCGAAGAAAAAAAAAACCTCCAACAAGACCAGATCAAATGGAAAGCGAAACAGCTTACACGAGTGCAGCGGCGAAAAAAATCGGTGCTAAAACTATTGAAGTGTCGTTCGATGCGACATTTTCGTATTGTATTCTGCAGTTTGCTACTGTTTTCCTCGGGATCGCCGAATGTGTTGTTTGTAGGAAGTGCGGTGGTGATATTAAATTCTTGAAATCAAACATCCGTGGACTTGGATTTAAATTAAACGTTTTTTGCACAAAATGTGACGAAAATATAAATTCAATACCTTCGACGCCGGTAGTAAATATGGCTTATGAAATTAATAGGCGCTTTACGTTTGCCATGCGTCTCCTTGGAAAAGGCCTAAGAGCGATGAAACTTTTCATGGATCTGCCATCATGTATAGCGCAAAAATCTTTCGATGCTGTTATGGACAATATTGAGGAAGTTCGACAGCCGTTGCTGTTGCATCAATGAAAGCCGCTGCTCAAGAGGAACTGCAAAATAGTCGTCAATGTGAGAAATTGCAATTATCCAATAACGCAATCATTGTATCCGGAGACGGTACATGGATGAAGAGAGGATTTTCTTCGCTGTTTGGTGTTGCAACTATCAACGGGCATTTTACAAGAAAAGTTATTGACTATCTGGTGAAGTCTGCGTATTGCAAGGAATGTGAAAGCCATGAAAAAATAAAGGGATCAGCAGAAGCAGCTCTTCAAATCATAATGGTAGTTCTGGTAAAATGGAATGTGATGCTGTTGTAGAAATTTTCAAGAGATCAGAAGAGCTACATGGTGTAGTATATGAGTATTACGTCGGAGATGGAGATTCAAAAACATTCTCAGCAATTCAGAAGAGTAAACCGTATGATGATTTAGAAGTAAAAAAAAAAGAATGCATTGGCCATGTGCAAAAACGCATGGGTACCAGACTTCGCCAAGTCGTAGCCG
Source organism: Volucella bombylans (assembly GCA_949129095.1). Lineage (NCBI taxonomy): Eukaryota > Metazoa > Arthropoda > Insecta > Diptera > Syrphidae > Volucella > Volucella bombylans. The sequence goes on along the minus strand of OX422142.1, from coordinate 142,797,351 downwards.
CCAATAAAAAACCAAAATCCGCAAACAAGGATACTGAAGCATCCACCTCAAAGCACTTGACTGGAAAATTAATAGATGAGCTGACAATTTATTATGGATTTGCTATCAGAAATAACATTGAATCTGTGGAAGATATGAAAAAAGCCATTTGGGCTACTTTCTATCATAAAATATCCACAGACGAAAAACCTGAGCACTCTTTCTGCCCTCCAGGCAACGATAGTTGGTGTGATTGGCAGAGGGCCTTAGCTGAAAGCTCATTAGATAGTTATTGTCATAAATCTCCATTACCTGAGGTTGTTCAAAATGCTATCAGACCTATCTACGAAGCATTGAGTGACGATAATTTATTAGATAGATGCCTGGGTGGATTTACTCAAAACATTAATGAGAGCCTCAATGCGAAGATTTGGATAATTGCCCCTAAAACTTCACCTGGCAGCAATAAAATCGTCAACATAGCAAGTAGCATTGCAACGGCTACATTCAATGATGGGGCAGAATCATACCTGCGCATTTTAAAATTACTTGGGGTTACGATTGGCAACGAAGCTTTTATCGTTACAGCATTGATGAGGATGCTAATCGACTCAAACTTGCTCGGATCCAGACAATGGAGGCAACAAAAGATGCCAGAACATCCCGACGATTGAGTAAACGGGTAGAAACATCGAATACGACAGAGAAGGAAGGTTTCCAATATGCAGCTGGAATGGCAGATTAAGCGTAAGTTGATAAGAAAATTAAATTTCCCTGAAATTTCCACGCGCAAAACTTTAACCGTGTTTTTCTCGAAACACGTTTTTCCAACCTTTTCGCTGTGATATCTCGAACAGTTTTTAATATTTTTTGATGCTTTCTTTTTTAAAATGTTCAAAAAACAATTCTCTATAGTCTGTCGAGCCATTTTTTTTGATTTTCCGTTAAATAATATTTTTTTCTAACGATAGGAGGGCAACATTTTGGCGCAAAAACTTATGTTTTTGTAAAACCGCCATAATTTCTGTAAAAAAAAAAAAAATTGGCTCGACAGACTATAACGACAGTATTACTTTACAAGATGCATTTGGTTTTTTTCAGATCCATTGAGTTCCGGTGAAGATATCACAGCGACAGTGAGACGCCGTTTCTTGGAGACCTAATTATTAAATTAAAAAAAAGGCACTATTGATAAAAAAAAAAAATCTATGGACTGTATTTTAGAGTTTAAGAATAAATAAACTATATGCACTTTACTTTTTTTATTTATCTTTATGGGAACCCTATTAAAAAAAATCCTGAAATTTCACTATTTTTCCGCGCTGAGAAGGTTGTTGTTGATTATATTTCAATCTGAAATACCCTATAGAAAATTAAACGATTGATGCTGATCGTTATTGTATTCAGCGTGGTATTTTGAACACAGAAATTCAGCGCGTTGCTACGAAAACCGTTCAAAAAAACACCCAGTTGGGTTGAGAAATCTTTATATAACATACATATGTATTTTGTTGATATTGCCCCATCGGATTATCGCCCACTCCTTTCTTTACAAAACTTCGTTGATAGAATTCAGTGGTGTGGTTATTCGCCGCCAAAAGCGAGAAATTCTTTTCCAAATGATTGCACAAGTTGCCAAAACGCTGGCAAAGAGTTTCAACCAAGGATGGATACTACATTTTTTAAATAAAAAAAAGGGACAGAAATGTATAAGAAATATATAATGTATCTCTTGAATAAATAAGGGAATAAAATGAAGGTCGTGACAAATTGAAGTTTGCTTATTTCTAAAGATTTCTTTTCTATTCAATATTCGATGTACCATGTTATCAGACTCTTATGAATATAAAATAATATTTTCGACATCTCCAAGCAAGATCGCGTCCCAAAAATTCTTTTCTTCAAACCAAAATCAGTTGCCAACACCTCCAGCGTCAGTAGAAATAAAAAGATTTTCGAAAGGATTTTTTTTTTTGTATTTTTTTTTAAATATTCTTTTATTTATTTTTTATGTATTTTTTTTTTGTTTGTTTGTTTTTTGTTGGTTTTTTCTTTTTCTTTTTATCGTATAATATTCACAATTTAATTGGTTTTTTTGTTGTATTTTCAAATGTTTAACACCACGAAATTTTCTTTATTTTTTGTTTTTTTTAATATTTTTCTCTTTTATTTTCGTTTTTAGTTTTCTCTTTTCCCCACCATTCGTCAAATAAAAACAGGGAAAAAAGAAAATATTACACAGTAAAAAATAACTATATACTCTGGTTGCATTTTTTTTTTATAATTATTTTATTTCTTCTTAAAAAAAAAAATTGAGTTTCTCTTCGTTTGAAGAGAATCAAAATGAAAATTAACAAAAAGTGTTTTCGTTTTGTTTTTGTTTTTTTTTTTTTTGAAAAAAAAATAAAAATAAAAAATAGTAAAAACTGGGATTTGTTTGATTGTTGTTTGTCTTTTTTTAGAAAATCAAAAAGAAAAAAAAAATTAAACAATTTCTTTTCTTTTTATAATTTACAAGTGTTTTGTTTTGTTTTTTTTTTATTTTTACAAATATATATAAGTGGTTTTTTTGTTTTGTTTTAAATTTTGTCTATATATAGATTTTTTTTTCATTTTGTTTATACGTAGAAGTGGGAAGAGGGGATGTTTAAATGGTATTTTTTTTTTTTTTGTTCTTCTTTATAGGTACCTAAATATTTCTTAACGGCTAGGGACTTACAACTCTACAATTGTTTATATTAAATATAATAATAAGTCTACAATATCCTAATGACTTATGTAACTATTTACACAAAAAAAAATCATAAAAAACGGGACAAAATAAAATCAATTTTCTCGTAATTTGCTTCCTTTTTCTCTCTTTGCAATATGTGTATGTATATTGTATGTATACTCGTATATATAGAAATTTATTTCTCTTATTTTTTTTTTTTAAATTAATGTCATTATCATTTTGACAAGAAAAACAAAAAAAAAAAAATATATATATATATATTAAACTGGTGTTTGTGACTGGGTATATCTCTTTGTGTTGTTGTGGTGTGTGAGTGTAAGATTTGTCTAACTATAATGTGTGTTCAGAGGGAAGGTGAAAAGGACTCATTGCAACAATAAAAGAATTAAGAAATCGAAAACTAAGTATACAGAGAGTGTGAGAGATTACCTTGCGACTGATTACCTTGGATCCTTTTCACATCCTTCCCTCGAACCGATATACAACACAAGCTTAAGATTCATTTTGTTTGATTTGTTTTTTTTTTTTTCGTTTTTAAGAAAACCTTTGTCGAAATTATATATAAACATTTTTTTTTAATTTAAAAATAAGAACATTTTTTATTTTTTTATATTTGTAATCACTTAAAGTTTAAATTTGATTCTCAGTTCCGTATCGAAGTTCGAGGTTTGTTTTCTTTTCTGTTTGAGATGGTCTGTGAGAGGCTAGTGGGTTAGCGACGCGCGCGGCGTTTTCTTATTTTTTTTTTGTTTTTAATTGGTATTTGGAACACAAAGAATTGACGCTTAGCTCTCGGAGCCTAGATACGCGACACGCACACTACCACTTCCACATTTTTCCATACTTCCATGCTTCCACAATTGATGGGGTTTACTTGCTTGTAAAGTAAGTTCTGTTAGAGCGGCACTTCAAAAGTGTTGTAATTTAGGTCCTATTCGCCCGTAAACGAATTAAAGTGCCGCACGGTAGTTGGCGGAGCGCCAAATTGCAGGGTCCACTCGTGAAACAGCCTCCTGGCATGGAGCTGTTGTTGCTGCTGCTGATGATGGTGATGATGATGTTGCGGATGCTGATGATGCGGATGCACCACATGAGGATTTAAATTCAAATGTTGCATACTGGCTGCGCTCGTTAGCACCGATGAAGCACTCGGCGATGAGGATAGTGGCGGTTGAAGGACACCCATTCCGCCGGAACCACCACCACCACCACCACCACCGCCACCGTTGCCACCATTACCGCCCGGTGATTGTTGCTGTTGATGTAGTTGCAGGTGTTGTTGCTGTTGATCGGCACCGGTACCGCTTCCGCCGCCACCATGAAACAGATGCGGGTGGTGATGGTGAGCGGGATTCAAATGGGGGTGCTGATGGTGCTGATATCTCATGGGATCTATGTACATGGCAGCTGCCGCTGCCGCCGCTATTGACGCATTCGTTTTATTATTCGTCGTCACCTGAGATGAAAGATCACTGTCGTTGTTGTTATTATTGTTGTTGTTATTATTACTATTATTATTATTGTTGAGATGGTGTCCAGCACCGAGCGGGCTTTGGGGCGATAGTACATCCGAAGATGATGATGGTGTCGTCGATGTATTATGCTGTTGTTGTTGTTGTTGTTGATGTTGTTGTTGCTGCTGATGTTGTTGTTGTTGTTGATGTTGTTGTTGTTGTTGTTGTTGTTGTTGGTGTAACGAGGCAGGAGTAGTCGCAGCTGCAGCAGAGTTGGACTCCTGGATTTCTGATTGCTAGTGAGCCGTTAGCTGATGCCCACCACCGCTCTGCATGTTTTGTGGGGGGCTTAACATTGGCGGACTATGACTATGACTATGTGTACCCATTGGGCTGCCGTGCATATCGTGATGCGGATGATAGCCACCATGACCGCCGGCATGCATATGTGATGGTGGCATACCACCACTTCCGTCCATCATATCGCCTCCAAGCGTATTCGGTGGCGTCATTCTCTTCTCCTTTTGTCGCCGATTACAGAACCACACGCGTACCACTTCCTTTTCGAGCTGCAGTGAATCGGCCAGCGATGAGATTTCCTGCGCTGAAGGTTTTGGTTGTTTATGGAAGTGTTGTTCGAGGGCACCTTTAACTGAAACCTCAATGGAAGTACGTTTTTTCCGTTTGCGACCTTGTGCGGCAATTTTATCTATGCTCGTTGGTGAGCCCGTCGTTGAATCAGCCTCTTCTAGCCATTTCTGTAGCAGTGGTTTTAGTTTGCACATATTTTTGAAACTTAATTGTAGAGCCTCGAATCGGCATATCGTTGTCTGAGAGAAAACGTTACCGTATAGGGTGCCTAGCGCTAATCCTACATCGGCTTGCGTAAAGCCGAGTTTTATTCTTCGTTGCTTAAACTGTTTGGCGAAGGCTTCTAGATCATCTGATGTTGGAGTGTCCTCCTCGCCGGCGCTCACATCTCGATCGCCTTGCAGATGATGTGGATGGATGTGCAATTGTGGTGATTCTGCACCTCTCAGTGCATGATGCAATGGCGCCACACTCTGATGATGCGGATGGGCAGGATGATGGAGCATTCCATTCATGGCGGCATGATGGTATTGTAACGGTGAACCACCGGTTGGCGCATAATGTGCTGCCGCATGAACAGGTGCATGCCAGGCATGCGGTGATGCCATACCCTGTTGTACCCGTGACTGTTGTGTTAAATGTGACATTTCTTGTTTCACATCAGCCGGATGATGATGTGCATGATGTGTCTGCAATGCCCATGGATCCGATGGATGCAATGCTGTCCATGGATTCGTTGAGCCCAAACCAAGACCACCGGGATTACCACTGCCGACGGTATTTGGACTCGGCGATGAGGGCACTTGATGTGACGTTGCATGATGATGGGGATGATGATGTTGCATGTATTTCATTTCGCCAGCATCTGTTGCACTACGTGGTGATGATGTATGATAGCCGCCTCCGCCACCACCGCCACCGCCACCGCCCCCACCACCTAACGCCATGTCTAAATCACCCGAACTAACCGGCGTCATGTATGTGGCGGCCATCCCCACCGCTCTAGGGCTGTTAAGGCCCTCCACGCTGGCGGGGTAGGGCTCCAAGTTGGGGCTCAGTTTAACGACTTTGAACACCGCGGATCTATCGAAAGGAATATTACTATCCCTATTCTCATTCCACTCGAAGCGTGAGGCGACCGTTTTGAAAGCTTCAATGGAACTCGTTCGCCCAAAAAACTGACACTTGTCCCCGTCGATGTTTGCGATTTTATTTTACCCACACACACGTAAATTTGTCTCCTTTTTTTTTTTTGTTATTAAAATTTTCCTTTAATTTAATTTTTTTTTTTTGTTGGATTTTTCTTTTCTTTATTTGTTGACGTACATTTCAATTACACTTCACCCTGTTATTTCGCTTTGTCAATTTAGCGGTCACAAGAAAAAAACAAAAACAGAAAACAAGAAAAAAAAAACTGAGGTAGACGTGCTTCCGACGGAAATTTGTTTTCTTTCTAAACACAACAGCAAACCGTTGAGTGTATCACATGGAGTCCGAGTTCAGACCGTCCTTAGGCAGTTTGCGGAAAATTTGTTTTTCCATTCAAAGAAATTTTAATCACAGGGTGTAGGCGATGACTGGTAGTTAATTATCAAAACAAACAAAACCAACCGAGATTATTTTTTATTTATTTTTTGATTTGATTTTTCTTCTTTTTTTTTGGATTTGTTTCGTCTTCACGGTCACAGGGGAGATGGAGATTTGTTTATCACTTTAGGATTATCGCCCATGTACATCTATGCACAGCACACACAGTGTATCTTTCGGAACTTTTGGATATTGCAACGCACCGCGATTGTTGGTTAAAATTTATTATTATTTTTTTTTTATATATTTTTCGTTTTGATTCTCTCTCACGTTCGTTGTATGTATCTTCTTCGATCGCGCGATCAATCTCAACAATTTCCGACTCGATTTTCTGTTTTGGCGCACTTTTGATGATCAGATATGGTAAAAAGGAACAAAAAATTTAAATAATCCGAGCGAAAAGATCTATCAATCACCACCACTCGAGGGGGTGTAGGTTGGCAACAACAAAAATGCAAGGAGAACAAACAAACAACAACAAAAAAAATTGTGTGTATTGTGTATCTAGATACTATTGACAAATTGACAAGAGAGAGAGTTAAAAATTTTCACGTGCAAACTCATTGAGCTATCGAAGTCAACTAAAGATATTATTCAACTATTGAGCACGACGAGTTCCAAGGGATTTTCCATCCGAGCGTGTACAAGTGTGTGTATCTAAAACGCAATTGCCATACAAAATTGTATCTACCGATTAGTATATGTCGAATAAGAATGAGAGAGATACAAAATGTCGAGGGTTTCGTCATGAACTGGTTTTGGTTTTGCCGTATCTACGATGTGGGTATTGCCGAATCGGGTGGATTTGAGTGAGATGGCTGGATTAACCGAACTGGAAGTGTTTTTGTTTTTTTGTTTTTGGAATAGTGTGTGTATGTATCTACCCAGCTGATTGTATGTTTATTCCAGTTATAAACGACATCCGCCTATTTTATGTCGATACGTGGCCAATAAATTCGAAACGCACGCCTTTATTATTCCAGAGTGTCCGACTGGAAGGCGAATATCAATACACTCATACTGTTTGCCTTCTTGAAACTGGAAGTTTGAGTTAATTGTTTGTAGGCAGTTGGAGTATTTGTGTGTAGCTCCACCCATTTTGTTTGTTTATTTTTTTTATTTAGTAAGTAAGAGATACAGAGTTACAAAGCTACACTCACTCACTAGCGGAGCAGCAGTATTGTCTGCTGCGCACTTTGGTAGGCTCTCACAGAAAGATACGTTACTCAGTGGCAGCCTTTGGAAGACAGGATGGCTTCGACATCTTCCATCTTTGTTGGGCCCAAAACAGGGGGTGACAATTGACATGATGTTGTCGTCCGCCGAGCAGAGAAATTGGACATTGTTCAGCGCACCAGTCGGTGATAGTGTGGTTTTCTCTCTTTGGCAGGTGGGTGGGTGGTGACTTCCACAGCTAGAATGGCACAGTGTTGGGTGAGCTTTTTTCCTTTCTTTCCGAAACACCGAAAGATTGTCGAAGAGCGCTGTGGATTGTCAAATTGTTTGTTGGATTTTTAGCTTAAAAAAAAAAAAAAACAAAACCCTTCCGACATAGTGTTGTTCTGAATTTTCATTTTTGTTTTTTTTTTTTAGCAATCTTGTTCCTTTTAAATATTGCTCCTACCCAAATTGGATGGATGTCTGATTTATTAATAATAATTGCTTGGCAATGCAACAGATCGAAAGAACAACAAGTGAAAGTGTTGGAATTTCATATGCAAACAAATTAAAAAATTATTTAAATTCAAATTCGGATATCTTACATCCCATAGACGTCTTCTGTCCATTGAGTGATTTTGTTGTTCTTTGTTTTATTGTTAGAATGAGTGATTTTTGGTGTGCGTGCGTCTGGATTGGAGGCTTCGAATTAATTTTTATTCATTGCGCCCTTGTTGGGAAGTTGATAAAAATTATTTAAGCACCGATTGAGAGTGACATTTTATAGATACGGAAATTAAGGTGCGTGGTAATTTGTGAGAATTTTTTGGTTTTTGTTTTTTTTTCGAGAACGCTGCAGTTAGATATGAAGTTAGAGTGAGTGGATGGCAGAAGAATTGTCCTGTGTTTGTGATGTTGTCAAATTTTGGTTGTCATTCAAAGTGTTTCCTTAAGTTATTCCAAGTACCTAACTACTGTCTAAAATGTTTTGATTTTTGGACAATTTCAAGCTTGAAGAGGGAAAATTGAAATCGACGCGATATCTGTCAAAGTAGCCCACATTTTGGGCAAAATTAGTTTACATTTGTACGTCTGTGGCATGTGCAAATTTCCAAGTCCCACTTCCGTTGACACTGTTACTCGTCACTTTTCAGTAAAAAAAATAGAAAATCGCATTCCGTGTCTGCCTTCGAGTGGATTTGTTCTACATCCGCCATCGATACTATTCCAAGTGTTCTGTCCAAAGAAATTTTTTTTCCCAACTGTCATTGGTTTTTGACAGATTTGCTCGTATTTCAACTTGGAGTGATTTACATACATGTTTTTGACAGTTCTCGAACCAATTAACTGCACAAATTTACAGCGACTTAAGAGTATGTTGTACATATTCCTTTTCATTAGTGTTGAATTTTTTTTTATTAATTTTGACAGTTCTAAGTAGGTACTGCCAGGCATTATATTGGCTAGTGTCAATGAATACACCCAGAAATTGTTTTGCTGTGTCCAATGCACTTTTGTGAATATGGACAATTTCTAGAGCCAGTGTCAAATTCCTTGAGGATTATTTCCTTCGGTTTTAAAAAGAAAAAAACAATCCCCATTCGAAGCTACTTTAAAATGCATTTCTGTCTCGCTGATTCACCAAGTAATTCACAATTAAAATAGAAAAAAAGTTAAGTGAATCTAATCTGCATTCTTAAGCTTCTGGACTTGGAACATGAAACCTTTGATAGGTTCTGTGAACTTAATTGAATTAATTCAATCGAATGTTTCATTATGCAATAAGCATACCACATATAGATTAGAAGTCAACCTATTGTATAATAAAATAAACAGATCTTGTACTAGTGTAAATGTCAGACATCCATCAAATTTGTGTTGTCTCTTTGATTTTGAATTGTTTTCGTAGTTGTCGGGTGAATTTTAATAAAACGTCTTCGCTGTTGGCGGTTGTTAAGATTTGCTGACGTTTTGAATAAACAAAATATAAATAAAGTTTGTAAGAATGTCTCGACCTAGAGTCAGTAATTTTCTTCTTGGAATATGTAACGCGACGTATTTGCATTGCTATTGCGCCGCTTGTGGTGCTGGCTATATTTACCATTCTAGAAATCGCTCTATTTTGGCTCACCATGCTAGTGAGGCTAAGAGCCTGCTGATGTACCTTGCATTTGCGTGAATTTCTGACAACCTGGCAAAACCAGCTGATTTGTTCAATCTAAAGTTTGTTCCTTGGTATCGAAACTTCCGCGAATACGCATACTTTTATAAGATCAAATTTTGTCATTCGTAGCATTTTTATTTCCATCTCTGCCTTTTTTCCTCTATATTTTTCGTCGTCCAACATTTGGAAGCGATTTTAAAAGCTGGACGAAGGACTGTCATCTAAGTTTCTCTGCCACAAAATACCACTGAGTTTTCGCACTATTTAAGTCACTCCAGATCATCAGCGCAATTTGCTTGGTAGTTAACGACAGACCGCAAGTTTTTGAATTGTGCGCAACTGGCACAATGACTCCTTCTAAGTAGATGTCAGTTTGTTTGGGAGGAGTTGGTTTCGAGTTATTTTCTAGGCTTTGTCCAATTAAGAATTAATAGAAAATCTTGGACGAAATTAAAAATTTGCGGTCCTCTGTGTACTGCAACCTTAAATTCGAATTCTCTAGTTATCCGTGTCGTTCATTTAATTTTCGCTTTAACATCATCATACACGTCGCATACCATTTCTTATATTAAACTTGGACACATTTTGAGAATTTAGCGCTGTCGATATGAGATTTCTGAGAATTCTATTGAATGCCTTTTCTAGATCGACGAAGACGATTTTCAGATCTTTCTCCATCACTATCTCTAAACCTTGAATAGCGTCATATGTTGTTCTGCCTCCCACAAAGGCCCATGTCGACTGACTAGAACTCTCTTTTATATTGTCACAGTATGCAGCATTCATATCGTAAGTCGGTATCTGGTGTTGTGTTGTTGCAATTTCTCGTATAACCTTTGCCTTTATACAGTGAAACAAGAAAACTCCCCCTCCGCTGGTTATGCATCCGATTGCCTCTGATCATTTTATTGAACAAAATCGGGATCCATCTAAGTCCAAGAGTTCCGATTTTCATTCAGACTTTGGAAGGTTTATGAACTGGCCTAACTGAACCCTCTTCATTCATTCTTTTTATCGCTTCGCTAAGTTCGGCTTCCGTAACATCTGCCAATTTCTCTTGGTACGCGATAGCCTAGTGAGTGGCATTGCATGGGAACTCTTCGTTAAGTAACACTTAAAAGTACTCCTTATATTTATTGCAAATTTCGTTGATCTCCGTTAGCGCCTTCAATATACATATTTCTGCGATTGAATCTCTTCCGAGTTTTTTCTTCGTTCTGCCTCAATTTTAAAAATATTAATTCGATTGCGATGTGAAAGTACCTCTTCTAATTCCCGATACATTCCTTTATTGCTACCGCGCGGGCTCTAGCTACAGCCATCCTCGCATCTTTTTTGCACTATTCGTAATCTAATTCAAGACACACGCTATTGGTTTGGCTTATTTCTTCTGTACTTAGTCCACTCTTGAAAGACTTTTGTTATTTACGGCAATTTTTGTCTCATCGTTTCACTACCACATTTCATTATTTAATTGAAGGCGGCATTTTGTTGTTCCACATACCTTACCTGCTTAGCTCTTCCTCGTGGTTTATGACATTTTGGAGCCATACTTGTAAATTTAGCGCCCAGAGCAGGCTAATGACGGTTTTTTCTCAAACTTCTTCACGAAAAATTCTATCAGCAAAGAAGATCGCATTAAAATCATTTACTCACCGCTCTTGCAACGCCAGCATAAATTGTATCATAGATCTTATTTGTGTTTCTCGTTCCGATACCTTCTCCTTTATGGCAGTCTTCGTTCGATTCTCTGACTTCTCCGTTTAAGTCTGAACTGACGAAAAGTATTTTTCCCTTCATGATCATTGAAGTCGTGCCAAAATATTTATTTTTCCAATTGCTCGTCGCCTACTCCATCAAATACATTTTCTGGCCTTTCATTTACAAATTCAATTAGGTTTACCTGTTTTCGACATTCTCCACTGGGTTTCTTCAATGCACATAATCTTATTTCGATTTTACGTTACCTTAATACATTTAATTGTTCGAAACTTTAACCCGTCAGAGTTACAAAAATATTGCGATTTCTTGAGAACATTGTATTGCTCACCGATGAAAGAATCGATTTCTGATCATAATATTTCTATTCGCACGGGATTACTCCTGCCCGGCGTTTTAGTCTATTCAAATACGTTCAGTTTAGATTTCAATGCGCCTCTGGCTTATCTTGGGTGTCTAAGTTCCTTAATTTGATTTGTCATCATTTAGGCACCTTTTACGATAACAGAGGAAGGAAGTCTGGCAATATCTTCTGACCTAATGTCACCTAATATCACTTTTAGAAACCGACCTTCGTATACTGTTGAAAAATTTACACGCAAATGTAATACCATATGTTGAAACAATCCTCAAGGTAGCTCGTGTTTACAGAAACAAAAGATTCAACTAAACAAATCATAAATATTTGGAGCCATAAAACGTATTCAATCTTTAAAGCAAAACTAGCACTGGGTTATTGGTTGTGGGTGGAAGAATAATTTTTCTCGTATAATTTCTGGTTTATTACTGCCCCGTAGATTCAACAATTATACAAGTATTGTGTTACCACATCGACCAAGTTGAGACTTTGTCGGCAATACCATTGATATTTAACACCAACTAGGTGCTATGTCCCCCTACGAATATTCAGAATTGACAAATCTCCGGCGCTGTCTATTTTTTTGTCATAATGCTAAGCTTTTATGAGGAGCTTCTGATCAACTTTTGAATATTTTCCAAATCAATTCGACCGATATCCATATATTAACTTGTATCGTCACGCTTGAGAGTTGAAAAGTACCTACTGACTTAATTGCAGTTGAATAGGAGCAACAGATACTTAGGTGTGCACTTAGGTGCCAAGTCAATTTAAACAATTAAAGACAGTTGTTTGTAGACTCAAGGTGTTCAATTGTCACTAGATCTTTTTATTAGAGGAGACCAAGGAATGCCTTTTCAGGAAGTACCTTGCGCCTTACATTGGATGTTTTTTTTTTTTAAAGCATGTTACGAAACACATCCTTACTGGCTTTCTCTGGCCTCATTCTTTAACAATTAAATGCCGATGATGATCATGTTATCCAAATTTATCCAAGTTTGTGGACGTGATATGGAATCACGTCTGAATCTCTTTGAGATCGCGCTTTGTTTAGGGTCTAATCAGCAGAAATATAACGACGATTGTGTTGATTTTGTAGTTGCATCCGTTGGATCTTTTATGTGCAGAGGACAAGATCTTCACCGTTCCATGTAGTTAAGGTAGTGTCACAATTGCTATGACAAATTTAAAAAATGTTATCTTTCGCTTACGTTCTCTTTAGAACGCATACCATACTCCCTTGACATCATTAAGGAAGTAGGTAAAACGAAATATACTCACTATTCGACGAAGTTGTGTATAACTTTCTATTTGATTCGCTTTAAAAGTATTTCGAAGGAACTCTGTTTAAGGAAAGAGTAGACTTTCTTATCAGTTGCATTCAAGCTGCTGCCGCGGCTAGCTTTGGCCAACAATTTTGAAGAACATTTTAGATGGTTTGAGGCCGTATTTCACGCATAGCTCCAAATCATCAACAAGATTGTTAGATGTCGTATGTAGAACGTAGTCAAATTCTACTGCCTGATAGCAGATGTCACCTTAGTTCAATTCATCAGTTTCTTACCATTATCATGCCCCTGTAGCGACTTAATTCGGAGAAAACCGACCCAACTATTTAGTTCGACGCTCAGGATTGCTTAAACTCTCTATGATTACGTGTGAGCTTTTCTAGCTGCAAATACGGAAGGTTTGCTTGTTTCCATAACTGCCGAACAAAATAAATGACAATTTCGACAACAGAGAATTGGAAACGATGATTAATGCGCTTCAAGCTGGACCTGCGAAGTAAGCAATTAATCAGATATTCGAGTAAATACGTATGCATGCAGAACTCTCTTCATACTAGTGCGGCTACTGTGTAGATGCTAAGATGTTTAATGAGCTAAGATCCGCGGGCTTACGCAATATTGGGATGCCAGTGTCACTTTTCAAATTGCCACTGCTTCAGTAACACAACTCATTATTTATCGTGTTGAGGATATATTTCATACCACATGCACTCTACATGACGCAAAGCCAACAATCCGTCCCGTAGCCGCTGTGAATATGTGTAAATGAAGGTCCGGAATTGTTAATTCAGCGGCGATCGTAACAAAAATTTGGCTTTTGGCCGTCCACTATGTGTAAAATTTTGCAAACAGACCCTGGCCTACACCCATATAAGATCCAGCTGGTGCAAGAACTAAAGCCATAAAAGGAATTCGCGGATTGGACTTTTGGGCAGCTTGAAATCGATCATTGAGGCTCTCTTTCGGATCAATTGGCTTGTGAGGAGCAAAATTAGCGTTCCTGGGAAGAGGCAAATCCAATAGAGACTCATGAAACCCAGTGCACTATTTGGTGGGATTTTCACTCGCAGGTGGTTTGCATGTGGTAGTCATGGTTTTTTTTTTTTTTTTTTTTTTCAAATAAAGACGGAGCTCACGTTACAATGAATGGCCAACTTTACCATGCAATAATCGGTGATTATTTCTTCACAAATGGATGCAATTCAATCGTATGGACGATACGTATTTGTATTTGGCGCTGATGGCATGCCACCATCTCCGCTTCATCGAAGAAGTCATATGAATGAAGTCGAGTTTAAAAAAATATCTCTCTAAAAAATATTGAGTCAATTTCAAGTTTTTCTGGAATACAAGTTCATGACTAAAAAATAATCGTATAGCTGATTGCGGGGGGATTTTTTCAAACCCTTTCTCAATAAATTTGATATTTTTCGTATTTTTCTTACGACATACTTGTTTTTGCTGACATGCGTATCAGTTTCTTTCCATCCAATTCACTACAATATTTCATGAGGCGTTCTAATGTTTAAGCCCTTCTAAGTTCTTGTTTTGAATTCATCTGTTTAGGATTATACAATTCCAAGCATTGTGAACTTCCATGTGAACTTTTGAAAGAATCTTCACATAAGTTGTTCCAGTTCCCAAACATAAACGTTCGCTTCCTAATAGTTTTCTAGTAATCCATGTCTGCTGGAGCTCTAATTCTCAATATGATCGATCCTATGATGTTCGTAGTTCCTAAGTTGATTTTTCTTCCAAGCCACATTTTTGAATGTTGTAACATTTTCTAGATCGGATCAGCCATTCCATCAGAATTTTAAAGCAAATTTCAGGGAACCTTTGGCTTAAGGTGGTTTTAGTTACCCTATTGCTTTTTTTAATGTGAGTCTCGCTAGTAGGAGGAATATGTTTCTAGGAGGCAATCTGCTTTCACAACACAGTAACAATTTCTATTGACTGGTAATCTCTTTGCCTGTAAATGTCTTTATAATATGACATCCAGTTGGATTGAGAGCAACGATTAAATTTTTACAAGTTTTTCTATAACTTGTTGCGTGATATGTACACGGAATCATTGTGGCGCAATGAAATTCTTCAAGAATTACTCAAGAGGAATGGGCAGCAGAGCAGCCAACAATCTAACTAATTCACAGTTCAGAATCACCGAAATCCGGTGACTCCTCGCAGCTGTACACAAGTATATGACAAGAAATACAGTCGCATCTGCGACATATGACAGCCTTCTTAAAATGCATGCTTTGTTAGAAGATGCCAAAGGGTTATAAAAGTAAGTTCCTTACATTTAGATAAAGAGAATAGCGTCATTCAAATATTCAACCATGTGCTTCAAGATTTGATGATCTAGATCAGGAATTAAACAAGCACGAGCTAGGTGTTCAAATAATGAGAAACTGAAATAAATTCTGGTTGATACATGAAAATTTCAGCACAATCCTGTGCAGGATGAAGAAATTGTTCTTCAGTGAAACCCTTAGTTTCTGAACGGATAACTTCTCTAAAATTTTTCCTCATTATGTGTCACAATATATTCTTTAGATCATTGCAACTGCCTTCTGTCAAACTTCGGTAACTTAGTGGCCGTTTGTAACTAAAGAGTGAGTACATGTACTAAGTGACATTGGAGCTGCATATAGTAGCCCTTCAGGAGCTTATCTGAATCAAAAGAAAAAAAATAGTTTGACGAATACCTACTTGTTCCGACCTTGTACCACTGATTAACCTTTTATAAGCTTTTATCGCCTTAAAAATCGAAGAACGGTCTTGTTTGAGTGCCGACAAGTTACATCACTAGAAAATTGGAAATTGATAGGTATATCAAAATGACAACTTTTAATGGAAAGGACGACCGACACATGGTTTGGTTTTTCGTTCAACTTAGGAACTAGCGCTCTAGTTCGGAGTAAATCGGAGCAAAATCAATCAATCTTAACAGCAAGTTCCAATTTCGCTAATTAAATTGGCTAAGAACTACTTCCGTACTCCAAGACATTCATCTGACATCGAAAGGGTATCTGCGGTTGATGCCGATTTGAGTGGATCAGTTCTGTTTGGAAGTCGAGGCTTGACATATCTCTTTATATCTCGTCTCTATTTAAACTATCTCAGGCGATCTTGGAATCGATAAAAAGGTTGAATATCAGTCTAGAACTCTTCCACGTTTTTCTAAGATCTGTTGCAACGTGAATATTGGATCGGTGAAATCACACTGGTAGGAACCAATCAGATGGTTAAAGGCTTCAGGCGTTCACGTTGTTTTGTGGACATAACTTTGCGCCCAGAACAAAATAAAAGAAACTGATGCCCCTAAAGATGGTACCTGGTGGGTATAATGTTTTGTCAATCGGATAAACGATATTTATATATGTATGTATGTGCACTTCTCGATTCCTTGTGGCACAGTCTGTTGTTGTTTAATCGGGACGGGAGAAAGGAGTTTGAAGATTAGAAAAACTCCACACAAAAGTGTATGGGACTTTAAGAGACTGCTTTCCGAGATGAGAATAGAATCATATTAAGAGATGTCTACGTAGGATATGTCAAGATTGTTTTCTGCCAGATTAGTCTTAATTTAGATTTCCAATTTACTGATTAATCCAGTATGTTCCAAGCTGAAATAATGGCAATAGAAGAAGTCATAACTTGGCTGAAAGAAACATGGCATCCGTTGAAGCTATCTGTATTTTTTTTAAACTCGGAAATAACCACAGACTGCCGATCGCCACAAAGGGAGAAGGGAGATCAGATCAACATTCAGCGTTATTGGGTTGCAGTTGTATGATTAGCCTGATGTAGCCGCCATAAGTCTTGGTGTATATTGAACGATTTTTGAAGAAACCTCACCTCGTTTTTTGTAGCCACAGTTCTTTTGACAATCAGACATATCAGACTATTTCCTTACTTGTTTGATTGAGGTTTTAGTATTCAATCCTAACACCAAGGACAGACCCAGTGTTTTATTCAATTTTTGAAAATAATTTTTCTATAAGCCCTTCTTTCACTTTCCTAATTGCTAATTGCTCTCGATTTCACCCATTTCCATAAGCTTCACCCAACCAAAGAACTCTTACTGAATATAAATATTTACCCAAATGACTACGAATCACTGTTTACCCAAAGTCCGCCGCACTGGGTCAATAAGAGGCATAAAAATCGCAATCAAAATCAACAATGCATTGTCCATCATCCATCACTCAAAATTAATCAGAAATGTGCAATTTATCTGTCATAACTGTGCGACATTCAATAATGAAAGTCCCAAAAAAAAAACACAATCTTAAATCCGTTGTCTCAAGACACATTCAAAATGTATATTTTTCATGATTTTCCTGCCTCTTTTTATCTCACTTTCGTTTTCAACACAACATAACCCAATCACGATGCAAATAAAAACGATTTTTTTCGATTTCATTATCTCGGAATTGGAATTTAAATTACAAACATCTGATGTCTGATTTCTGAATTCAGAGATTTCTGACTTCTGTTTTCGTTGGTGATATTATAATCGTAGATGTACATATGTATCATCTCACCAGATACTCTCTCATTTTGGATGCATTCTTTAATGCGACCAAACGTCATAACACTTGAAATTCCAAGAAAACACAACCACTCAGAATTCAACACATCCGAAAAGGCTCAAAATACACACCGAACACCAACAAGAACAACCGTAAACGGTGATTTTTCAAATTTAAATGCAAATTATTCAAATGTGCAACAAGTTAGCCTCGTGCCAGGCATCTTAATTCAGAAAAATAAAACAACTCTCGTGCGCCAAGAAAAAGCCACAACAAAATGCTTATCCTCCTGACAGTTAGTCAGCTTCGGTATCATACTTATTCGTATTCGTGTATTTGTATTCGTATAATGCGCGCCCGGTCTTTCTAATGATATTCACCCAAGTAACCCAGATTTTGTCATAAACCCATATTCGAACAAATTAATTCCTTACTCCTGAATTATCTTCGTCTGTGGGTTTTCTCGTCACACCTCTGTTCGTTCAGTCCTCTCTTACCGCTCTGCTACGTCATATCCTTTGGCCTGTAATTATAATCACAAAAAAAAAATAAAAAATAAATAAAAAAGATACACTGGAAAAAACCTCCAAACAAATTTGAATAATTAAATCGAAAATGAGCAACATCAAGCCCAAGAGCAAGACCAAGCGAATATAACCTCAAAAACAGTGGCAGTAAAACGGTACGACAGTACGGTAAGATACTCGTAGACCCGGTGCCCGGTAAATTTATGCAAAAATCCACGTGGTGCGCGATGATGACAATCATATACGTAATGACGGCCACGATGATCCTCGCCAAAGGAAGATTTACGTATACGCGGCGGACCGCAGCTACGGCAACGACAACAACACACAGTCATAGTGGTGCCTGAAGATGAATCCGAAGCCGATGACCTTACGCAACAGGCTGGAAGGGGCTGTATAACTTGGACAACAACGATGACGCCGATGGCCACCGCAGTTACCAGTTACCAGTTAGCAGTTTAGTAGCCACACAACACTATAACACACCACACTACATTGACGGTAAAGAAAAAAAAAAAAAACAATTTGAATTTATTCAAATCAGGGTGAGAACCTATTTAGGAAACACCACTGTACGATGTACACATACAATTGTGTCTGAGACTATGTGGACACAACCGACCGACATATTGCAGTAGTGTAACAGTGGGTTAAGTCTCGAGCTATAAGTGAATGAATGCCACGCCGCATTTGCATGTGATTAATAATTAACGAGTTTTCGTTTTCCGTTTTGAAGCAGGAACAAGGAATCCCACACTGTGGACTGGGAATTCAAGTGGCCCCCGTGCATGCAAATCACTGTTTGATCCCGGTGGCAACCACCTTATCGCATGGGTCAGGGTTGATGCTTTATGGTTGGTGGTTGATGATTGGTGGTAGTTGGTATTTGGTATTTTGTTGAAACACCACACGCAAAGCCACCTTCAATTCAAAAGTGAGAGTAATGACCACGAGATGGTTTTATTCGTATTTTTCGTTTTTCAATTTCCACATTTTGCAATCTCACCAGCTGCTGCATCTCAGCGAATGTACCTACAATTCGGTATCCCTTTTTAGGGGTTGCCATCGATTTTCAAACGGTTTCTAGTGTGGAAAAATTCCAATGCTGTAATAAATTCCCGATGACGTATGCAAATTTAACGCGAAGGTCGTTGCAATTAGTTCATTTGGAAAAAAAAGGATTTTTCGCTCGTTTAATGGGTTCCAGGACCCTGCATAACTCACACACCGCCACACAAAAGCCATTGTCAGTTGCCACCCGGAAATGCGAGCCACAGAGAGAGAGTGAAAAAAAAATTTGCATATTGCAGAGTGCACAAAGGTGCACCACAATGCGTTGTAGTCGTTTTCGTTTCATTTTTCATTTTATTTCCTTTTTTATGTGCTGTTGTTAGTTTCCTGCTTGGGAGAGGGACACCGGGAGACACACACTACCTACTCTGGGCTCAGGGGTGCTTGACTTTACATGTACAAAAAAAAAAAAAAAAACGAAAATATATCGAAGATATATTGAAAATAAAAAAAAACGACTACGACAGCGACTACTAACAGATAAAGAGTGATAGTAGGGTGCATATCATTAACGAAGTGTATGATGTCATATGGCATTACTTTGCTAACCCCCATTTCACCCGTTCGCAATATAAATCCACCGCAGCGTACTCGTACGTAGGGTACGAGTGTAAAGATAACGAGTTTTCAAAAACCAGGTAGCCGAGGCAACGACAGAAGAAACCAAGAAACCGATGAAAGAACGAAGTTGGGATGAAGGTTTTTCAGTTTTTGCTGACAAAAGCAAAAAACAAAAACGGAAGGACATTCGAGGGGGATGTTCGAAATTTGAATTCGAAGAATGTGAATTCCTAGAATCTGTTTACTGTTTAGGGGTAGTTTTCTGCTGTGTGGTGTTGCTTTTAGCAAAGACACACACCCGGTATTTTGACTTTGCTGTCGATTGGTGGAAAATGCCTTATCAACTGTCCTGTGTTGGAAAGCTTATGGAGCTTACAGGAAGGAATGACTACTTTCCAATGAAATAAAAGGAATAGAAGGATGATTGGCCTTTTATTGGCTGATTTTTGGGTGATGGTTGATTGATTGATTGCCGGGCAACTTCGGACACCATTATTGTTCTTAGTACAACAATTTAAAACTGACTAATTGAGTGGGTCACCACCTTCTTCTTTTTCTTTTATTTGCCGTCGAAATATGTATGTAATGCGAAACGTAATGATAAACATTTCTATATTTCCATATTTCTACCACGTACCTGCATTGCTACTGCGCCCCTGGTGGGGTTGGCACAATTTGCGGAACTTAGAATCATTCTACAGATTCCTCGTTAGCAAGGATAAGACCTACGATTCGGCAGCCAGCGGAGGAAGTAGCCGAACTCATTGCATACTGTGATTCCAGGAAGATGGGACTATGATAAGTCGCTGCGATGCTTATGCTCAGAAAAAATTTTTGGGGCAGCAGCAAATGCAACTTGAGATTCCATCCTATTATCTGACCTAGTTGACAACAATGTTGATTCCCAGCCAACATTTGTTACGATAGTAAGACAGCAAGTAGTCGACTTAACGCCATCCATAATATAAATCTACCCTAAGGAGATTAAAGGCTGGAATGTATGATACTATCGGAAATCTTCTTGTCAAACCATATGTACATTGAATTCAAAATCAGATGCTAGGTCTCGACCATTAAGAAGGAGACCGACAAGTCTGTTAATCCTACGCCTAAACACAAGAACAAGACAAAAATCAGACAAAGCTGTTCCGAACCCGAACGGTGTCGTCACCAAATGCTTTGAACTATCATGTCCAGCTAAGAGATAATCGTGCACATCGCGCGTTCCTTGGTACGTAAAGAAACTAGAAAACTTCTAAACAAGTTACTTATAAGCAATTTGGAGGAAGACTGGAGTCTTTGCAGACCAAAGCAAAGAGAATATAAGAAGCTAACTCGGATTCCGAGAAGTGCAGCAGGCTAATCAAAATTCTCAAAAGGAGAAAATCAGCCAGGCTGGAATCACTCAGAAATTCTGATGGCTCCTAAACTGAGTCGAAATAAAATACCCTTTGTCTTTGGCTTGAGACTCACTTCCCAGGTAACCTAATCAGAACCAGCTCACAACCAACTCCTATTAACGAAGCTGCCAGTGATCAGATGACATATACCCAGTTATGCTACAAAAAGGTATAGAGCAGCTTCGTGTAACTCTGACTTCCTTCATATTGAAGAGGGCACGAGGAAAATGGTTATGCTCCATATGCTCAAAACCGTTTGCAAATGCATCCATCCTCTGTCTAAGATGGAAAATGCTTACCTACACATAAGATCCTGCGAGAGTGCGCTTCAAAATCTAGTAGGCAGAAATGGAGGCGCGCTTGACAAGAATACTATGCGCTGGGCATTTCATCGACATTGAGTGTGCTTTTGACAATGCAACTTTTGACGGCATGTGTAATTCGGCTTGACAACAAGGCGTCTAGCTGGTGAGTAGGACACTGATTGCGGATACTGACTGCGAAGAATATGTAATAGCGGGGGTAAGCAGAGTTTACCCCAAGGCGGCGTGCAGTCGCCAGTGATACGGTGCATGGATTTCTGCAATGCGTATCAACTTACTTCACCTCTTTCTCAGTAGTCTCGATTCCTCTTCGACTGTTTTTCACCATGTTTTCTTAGGCCGCCCAGCTCTTCTGCCTGACAGTTAATGAGTGGATAACACTGCATGGAATATTTCGCATATTTTGCCTTCTTCGTGCCGTAAAGTGTGACCAATCTATTGCCACTTTCTCCTCCGTATGGCGAGTGGTCTTGATCCGTTCTCAGATAAAGCTGTTCGTTGGAGATTCGGTTCGGCCAAAAAATCGTTAAGATGTTAGGTAGACATCTATTTACGAAGACATTGGATCTGAACAGTCTCAGCTTGGTTTTTGCGCTGAGATCTTTAGCTTTCCCGATTCTGCTGCCCACCTCGTGCCATTATCGGCGGAAACGATTACTCCTAATTATAAAGAGTTTTCGACTTTCTCGACCTGTTGTCCGGCAATGTTGAGTTGAGCGTCGGAGTTTGAAATCCTCAGGGCCTTTGTTTTTACCGCATTTATATTAAGATACCACTTTGCTTGCTTTAGCTTGCACATTTTGTGACATTTGGTGGAGATCCATTATTTTATGTGCAAGGAGGCACACATAGTCAGCGTAGTCCAGCGTAGTGGTAAGATCTCATTGTCCACCTCAGTCATTGGTTTCTTTTAGTTAATGACTGCCCGAAGTACATCGCTTATGACCAGGAATAACAGCGGTGAAAGTATACAACCCTGACGTACTCCACTATGGACTTCAAAATCATTTGACACCTTGATCGACAATTGGTGCACTAAAACTGGGCTTTCATTCAATCCTCGCAAAACTGAGGTTGTTATTTTTACGAGACGAAGGAAGCTGACTGGTCTAGCGCTTAATGGCATCACCATCCAATTCTCCAACGAAGCTAAGTATATAAGTGTAAGTGTCATCCTGGATAACACACTTCTTTAGACCAAATGTGCTGCTTACGTCGAAAGCTTCTAAGGGGCTATCGGCCTTCTGGTAGTGTAAAACGAGCTGTCGGCAAGACATGGGGCTTGTCACCGAGGAGGGTTCTTTGGATCTACATGGCTATGACAAGGCCAATTATATTCTATGCGTCGGTTGTCTGGTGGAATAATCTTATATGAAAAGACGTCATTGCTGCTTTTACCAGCAGTTGGGGCTTTCCCTAGCCAGTCAAAATCAACTTGCGTTTAAAGACAAGTGGTGGTCTTTGGTACAACATTTACTGGAGGTTTGGCGACTATCTTTTGACTTGCCTTGTGCACAGCAATGGTTTCGGTTACAATCTGAAAAAGGAAAGGAGTGCAGTCGTGTCTTCAAGGATGGCTCCAAAACCGATTTCGGACGCGATTCTGGTGTCTTTGTGAAGGCCGAAAATGCTAGATTTCACTTTCCGTCAAGAAAACTTAATGAACTTCATATATTGTCAAGAATAGCTATAAAGACAAAGTATCTGCTTTTGTACCGACAGTCAAGTTGGGCTTAAAGTCTTGACGAACCTTCAAACGACTTCCAATCTAGTACGCGAACACAAGACGCAGTTGAATTATTGAATTCATTGATACTTTGATGGGAAATCATCATTAAGTTAGATTTCATATGAGCTTAACTGTAGATAGCGTGGCTCTCCAGGTTGTTGGTAACACAAACGAATACCTTTCGAAGTCTGTCAAAGGTCATTGGCTTTCCTACTGTCCCCCAATAAGCAGACTGCAGCCTGTACTATGATAGACTGGGTAAAAGTAATACAAAATTATGATGCTTCTTCAAAAGACTGAGTAGTACGATGGACTAGTTCTTTGTCTGTGTTCTCTGTTCCGGCAGAAAAAAAGAGGTTAGAGGTGGACCAATGATCTAAACACATAAGTGGAGTACAATGCAGTCTTGAGGGAAAGCAGCAACACTTTGTTCAGCGATAACCAATGCGACGGCTGAAAGCTATTTGTTTGGCGTTTCACAGTTATAAGGCCGTTATATGACAGAACAGCGCTTGCAAATTGTGCAAATTTACTTAAAAAATCGTAGTTGCAATACCTATGGACCGTTTTCGCACCACGCATACTCTAATTAATAATACGCATCCACAGAGACGTAACATGGACCAAGGAAGCTATTGTATCTGTGGAGCGCATCGACTTAAATGAGTCTATTCGTCATCGTGTGCCCCAATTGAAGATATGTCCATCCACTTTATGGAAACTTTTGAGTAATCAACTAGGTTTACGTGCTTACAAGTTCCAGCGCATGTAAGAATTAAAGTCAGCGAAGGCATAAAAAGAACGAGCCCTTAATCCCTTGACATGTCATATGAAACCGCCTACCTACATGACAAGCCTGACTCTGTCTGTATCGACGGTATAACGAAAACCAATGCATACCGCATACTACACCTCCAGAGAACACGGTCTAGTTTCAAAAACTACCATCGCTCCTAACCCACCATTCAATTCTTTGCCGAAGCCTCCCAAATGTCTGTCTCTGTATTATCAAAACGTAAGAGGATTACGAACTAAGATTTCTGCTATATATCTTAATTCGCAGATTCTGCCATACGACATCTTTGCCCTCACAGAAACCAATCTCACCCCTGATATTAAGAATAACGAATTATTTTCTAGATAAAGAGGAGAATTTATATGGCCGTGGTGTACTTTAGCTATACACTCTCGTCTCGAGTCTAGACCCTTTAAAAAATCGTCCACTGCATTCTTCGAATTCGTTTGCGCTAGAATTCCTATTTGCAAACGTAACTTATATACTTGTTGCTGCTATATTCGTCCCTCTCAACCAATTCAAGGTTACCAGCTAGCTGTTGATGCAATCGACTGCATTTTTAATGCTGCTGATCCCAATGACGTTGTTATTTTTTAGGCGATTTTAATGTACCTAAGCTTCTATGGACTCAAACTGATCAGTCCTACTATACTGCAACAAATCCTACCTCTGATAAAGAAAATCTTTTCATCGACTGCCTAACTGACTCTGGTCTATATCAATTAAGTGGTGTCACCAATAACATCGGCAGACAACTCGACCTAGTCTTCGCCACTGATACAGATAACTGCGTCGTCTTAGAAAGTAAACATCTGCTTTCTAAGATGGATAGTTACCACCCTCCCCTTTCTCTTACGCTGACATATGACAATGGTCTTAATCCCGTTTCCTATGAATATTCTTACAGTTTTAATTTTCATAGGGCTAACTACGCCAAACTGAACAACCTCCTCAGTATGGTCAATTTTAACTTTCTCTACAATAACCCTAACCTTACGGTTAACCGAAATTTATACCGAAATTTTAAAATGTCTCTCCCAATCTGTGCCTTTTTTACCCAAAAGGAATCCCTCATCGTCACCACCCTGGTATAATAAAGAGCTGCGATCTCTTCGTAACAAGAGAAATAAGCTCTGGTATTCTTATTTAAAATCGCGTTCCGACACCGGTTTCTTCTACTACCAGTCTGCCCAAATAAATGTCTCTGTACTTTGCCAAACTCTCTATAACAACTATTTAAACCGAATGGACCACTTGATAGGTCCTCGGGCGATCCCCAAATTATTGTAAATCTCTTCGCAATCTTTTTTGGCCAAGCGTTCGCCATCCATTCCCAAGAGCCAGACCATTCTTACTTTTCCTACTTAAACAGCTGCCCACAAACAACTTTGGAATCGGTGTCTATAACTTTAGAGCAAGTTATATTTTTAAAGAAATGTCAAATGCACCTAGCCCAAACTCTTACAGCTCTCTTTCAGCTTTCTATCAACCAGGGATTATTTCCATCAACCTGGAAAAGGTCGTTTATTATTCCCCTACATAAAAAAGGTAGAAAAGACAAAGGTAGAAAAGATATTTCCAATTATCGTCCAATTGCTAAGTTGTCCTGCATACCTAAGCTTTTTGAGAGCATTATCTATGACATAATGCTTTTCCATTGTAAATCTATTGTTTCCCCAAACCAGCACGGATTTTTCAAAGGCAGATCTACGACCACCAACTTAACGGAATTCGTATCAAGCACTTTATGTGCACTGGAATCTGGAAATGAAGTTGATGTGATTGCCACTGATTTCAGCAAAGCCTTTGATAGAATTGCTCATGATATAATCCTTCTAAAATTAAAGGCTCTTGGTTTCCAAATAAACTTTATAACTTGAGTTCAATCCTATTTAAATGAACGACTTTACTATGTTCTATTTAGGTCCATGGTTTCTGACCCAATTAAAGCCTCCTCTGGTGTCCCCCAAGGCAGCCACCTTGGTCCCTTATTATTTATTCTGACCATTAATGATGTTGCTTGTATCATTAAAAATTCATACATATCTGTTTACGCAGATGATATGAAAATATTTAGATATATATCATCTTCCTCTGACAGCCTACTTCTGCAGCAAGATCTAGACAGGTTTTGTACTTGATGTCAGAAGAATTTTCTTGAGCTTAACGTCAGTAAGTGTCAGGCTATAACTTATGCCCGTAAACGCCTCCCTACTTCACCTCGTTGCTATCTAATGTTTAATCTGCCTGTTCCCTTAGTGAATGAGTTGCGTGATTTAGGTGTTATCTGCGACAAGGAACTCAATTTCCGTTCTCACATTGATAGTATAATAAAAAAAGCCAACTCTGCCCTTGGTTTTATCAAGCGCTGGTCTAAGGAGTTTTCCAATCCTTATGTTACCAAATCTCTTTACATAACCTTTGTTAGGCCTCTTCTGGAATATGCCAGCCAAGTTTGGTCACCCTACTACAGAACTCACATCCTCCGGATAGAAGCAGTTCAACGCAAGTTTTTACGGTTTGCTTTACGTGGTCTTCCCTGGGATGATAGCCAAAACTTACCACCATACACTGATCGTCCGAAACTTATAAACTTACAACCCCTTTCTATACGCCGAAAAGTTGCCGACATTCTCTTTATTCATCAAATTTTAGTAGGTAATATCGATTGTCCTTCCTTACTTCAAATTATTTCTTTTAACACCAATCCCCGCAATCTTAGGTCTGTGCCACTTTTCCGGCTCAATCTTCACAGAACGAATTACGGACACCTCGAGCCAATGTCTAGGATGCTTCGCGAAGTTAACGATGTACTGCCTCTCTTCGACTACCATCTCAGCAAACTCTCCCTCAAGAACATACTTATTTCCACCTATGCCTCACGTCCTAACTTTCTTTAACCGCTCCCACCCTTTAGTTTTTAAGTGAAAATGTTAGTTTTAAGTATATGTTTGCTTGCAATAAGCTTAATAAATCTGTCCGGGATTGACCCGGGCCGCAAAATCAAATCAAAAATCAACCGACATTAACTGCTGGAGAACAGTGGCATTCGTGCCAATAAGACATCAGAAACGCCGGAACTGATGTGTTGGATTTCAATCGGTCACCTCGAGGGAATCCATTTTTTAATGAAGAACGCAGTCATTAACACGTAGAGAAAAAACTCGGCTACGAAGCATAGAAGAACGAGAGTGGCCGTAACCTTTACGTACGACCAACAGAAAAGGGAAAAAAAAGAACACGATATCGAGGGAATAAAGTGGTACTACTCTAGGATCAATGTTCGGAAGTTTTACCAAAAAGTGAAAAGAACATGTCAAGGCAACAAGCCCTGAACAGAAATGCACTGTAATGATGAACAAGGAAATTTCGTAGTATACTACTACTACAGACTTCTGCAGACTGTTAAACGGCAACGACAACCCGCATCACGAAAGTAAAAAGATCTGTACAGCCGACCAAAGTGAAGTAAGCATAGCAATATACAAGCTTACGAGTAAGTGCAACTAGGCTGAGCGGATGGCCTACCTGCCGACCAATTTTAGGCAGCAAAAGATGACTTGGTAGAGCTCATTTCCAAGATGTAGTCGGCAGAAAGTATGACTTAAGAATGAAACCTTAACAGTGTTTGCTTGATTTACAATAAAGAAGACCTTCTTAAAAGCCCCAATTTTAGAGGCATCAGTCTCCTTAACATCGCATATAACATCATACCTGCCGCCTTGTGTGAATGCCAACAACTATTTGTCAACGATCTGATTTGCGCCTATTAGCACTGTTAAAGGCCCGGTAGGTCCACAATCGACCAAATGTAGATCTTGAAAAGTTCACATCGATACGCACCACCTCTTTATCTAAGTCTTGAAGAGCGAATGAACACCTATGCTCCGGCCCGAAGAGTTTTCCAACCTGAAAGGGCAACGCGGTACAGAAAGACCTCGGCTTAGGTGGCGTGCCCAAGTGGAAAGTGATCGCAACCGACTTACTCTGCGCAACTGGAGGCACATAGCCCGAAGCCGCGCAAATTGGAAAAGCCTACTAGTTGAAGTGGAAGACCGCCCCGACTATATCGCTATCTATAATAAGTCAATAAGTAAGCTTTTCAAACATGTCCGCGTAGCTCTTATAAAGTATGCGCTGTCCTAAACGTTTATTACATTGTTGATTGCAGCGGGAGCACTCTTCCGCCGAATGTGCACCTCTGACAATTAGTTGATATACTTCTAAAATATAGATATTCGGATATTCGAATTCACTCGAAAAGACAGTTATGCAGACAATAACCGAAGCTATCTATAGATTCCTTGCAGGCGATGACGCGACTTTTACCGTCCCAGTCGAAAGCCTTTGGTAGGAAGGAACCAAATGCGCTAGATATAGCCTTCCAACATTGATACATTAATTAACCTGTGACTCGTTCAATACCGTAGCACTCTTCTCCACGTTTCGTATTTCCTTTACAGTGGGTGCCCAGTTTACGAGGATGTTAACTGGTGCTGCACTGTTTCTTCTTTCAAAATAATCACCATCACCACCATCTCTGCCACGTAATTGTTTTTACTATCAAGGCTTTCCATTTGCAACCAATTCAAGGAAATCACTTTCGATTTTTCACAAGAGAAATTACGTACCAAGGACCGACCCCTCACTTTCACACTCGCGCTAGAGAAAAAAAAATTAATTATCTTCTAAAACCACCAGCAGGCCCGAAATCGAACAGGTATTCGTAAATTTCAATCACAGCAATCTCTAGCGCAAACATAGAGATCCATTAGATTTCCAATTCGGAAGAATTGCCATAAAAAGAAAAAAGGAATTGTACACCATTAGGATTTGTTGGATTCTCTGTTGGCTTTCACGTAAGGAAAAGGTCGTAAAACCTCGAGACGACACACTTGTTGTCGTGTATCCCTGTAACACTTGTCAAAATCGTTCAATGACACTCTGTACGGATAGTTGATTGGTACATCCACAGAGATAAGGTTAACCAGAGAGATGTCGCAGATATGAAAAATGAAATTTATTACCCAAAAATCCAATACACACACGCAATAGCAACAGTTATGTTCCATAGAATCAGGTGGTGGCTGATTCTGGATCGTAAAAAATCATAAAAATTGGTGAGAACGGGTGTAGCAGTGGTCTTGTGGCGCAAATTTCTCATACCGTGCTACTATAGCGGAACCTGTGTTTTATAGTTCTTCATTTGTTGTACCCTCTGTCAGATTCCGTTAAATGAAACAACATAATCCAAAGATTCTTTCTATTTTTCTGTGTCGAGAAAATTTATTGCTTCTATGTTGGGTCTGGGGGTTCCGATCCAGCCAACCGATTCATGGAATGTACCTGTTCCCACTGTCTTCTCGTTCAGATGATAGTTGATATCTAAATCGATGGAAGTGCAACTTGTATCCATATCACATCTAATTGGAGGGTTCCTTGAATGATTCCAAACGCACAGGCAATCCCTCTTCTCTGCAAGTCAAAAATCTTATGGATGTGAGTATGGGATTGAATCCTGGGTTAGGAACTATGAGTATCTTCCATTTACCGCAAATAAAATTCATTATGCATTCATTGGTTTCGGCTGGTTCAGATAGTTGTGGTATACTCTGTAGTTGGAGTCACTATTGCACTGCAAATCTAATACAAGGAAGAGAAACTTCTTGCAACCACGATGGGTCAGAGTAAGGTTCCAGCCGAAAGACGATTTTGTAAATTTTCATTAATTGTTGCGGTTTTTGCGGAGACCAGAATTTTAAGTTGCAGATTGGGTATCTGCAGTTGAAGTTACTGGACTGTGGATTTATATTTTTAATAAGACACTATGGAGCTTCTTTGCAGGAAAGGGAAGTGAAGGTAAGCAGAGAATTGTATTTGAGTCCGTATCCGACTTCAAGTGTGATATTTTTGTGAACTTAAACGGCGTTCTTCCCGTCAGCGTACCGTTGCTCTTTTTGGCATTGGTTTCGCTGCTAATGACTGTGGTCTTTTTGTTAGAAATTTGGAGTTTTCACAGAAGATAGTCATAGTGACGTCCCTTTCCTCACATAGAAGAAGAGCAAATATAGGTGTTGAAAGTGTCCACAACATATGGCTGCAACTCATAAGTATAGTGGGCCGTGAAGACATCTGTGGACAGGAGAAAACTGTGGATTTCTAACAGAAGCTTTGTATTTGCCTGCAGCACGTACAGTTCTGCCATTGTAGATATCAGAGTCGATTCCATTCAAAAACATTTCTTCAATTTCAAGATCCCAATCCTGTTGCTGTATATGAAGAGCTATTCAGCAGTTTGTGGTTAAATACATTCCCGCTGGTATGCAATGCTTCTCCAGATGGCATAATTCAGTCATGAGCCTATGTATTTACCCGGAGTACTTTCATACGATTCTACTTTACAAATGAGTTATGAAATCAATTTCTTCTATTTTGAGTACGGAGGCAACATTCAACAGTCACTGGCATCCTGCCCTTGTTCCTTGCAGAATAGTATTTCTTAAGATTGTTTGAAAGACTCTAATCACAAAAGTGTCGAGCGACATTTTTAGAAATCTAGTGGATCTGCTATGGTTGCATCTGGTCTCCAAAGGGATCGAACATTATACGTGGATAACTTTTGGCGGTTTACCTTTCCGTCAGCTACAAAAACTCACGGACTAGTGACCATGATACTAAATATTAAGCCAACCATTGCTTATTTTGTATATAACGAGTTCGACATCCGAGTCTTTTTAGGCACGGGTGGGTGTTTTTTGACCGCCATATCAGTATAGTCGTACTAGAACAGATAGAGTGTTGTACAATAAAAATAGGTATTGACGGGCGTCGATTGATGCCCGAATGTGGAGCAATTTTGAACTAATATTCGCATGATTGAATCATTGAATCAACGTTACGAGTCCATTTCAACGGTCAACGTGGCAGATATTGGTCTTATACAAGGTGGGGCAAAAGTAATGTTATATTTTTTTTCGTTGCCTGAGCTGAGGTTGCTCCATCCTCTTGGAACCAACAATGATCGAGATACAATTCAGCAACTTGCGGCAAAAAAAAAACTCGTTTAAAATCTGTCTGTAGCGCTCACCAGTTACGGTTACGGTGGTCATCACTTTTTTACCGCAAATGCCGCAAGTTAACCTCACTTGTGGTTCTTTCATCAAAATTCGACGCAACGAACGTGTGCTGATGCCAATTTGTGTACATCGTTGCCTCGACGATGTTTGTGGACTCTCTCGAACGTCCTCGGCCACAAAAGTGATATTCTCCAGTGGATCCAGTTTGCATGAGATGCGAAGCCAAACATTTAATTGGGCGAACAATAAGGTACAGGACGACGAAGAAAACGACGGCGAAATTCAAGGTGCGTTAAAATAACAGACCGGGAATTGGTCAAATAAGCAGTAGCAATAATTCCACATTCTTCAGGTGTGTATCGGTCCATTTCTTATTGTCAACTTACCTGTCTACAACATAAATGTCAAAGCACAATGACACTTGACGCCATTTGAAAAAATTATGGCACATCCACATTATGACATTACTTTTGTCCCACCTTGTTGATAGGGGGGGATGAGGTTTCTATGGACCAACATCCCCTAAGTGAGTTACTATCCAAATATGGATCTGATATGTGGCATCTGAGAGCCACAGACATGAATAATTCCAATTTTCATGTCCCAGCAAATGAAACAGGGCAACGGACAACGGATATTCACATGAAACTGTAAGTACTCCTAAAAAGGATGGGTCGAATAAAACAACGCTGAAAACTGCAAATGCTTTGTTTACCCACCGCATTCACATGATTATACGCATGAAGAGGGGCCTCGGTATGACGTAAAATATAGATTGTCCTCTGTAAATTGAAAGCAAAGTTAGAGAAGAGAGTACATCTCTGGTAAGTGGTAGAACATGTTAGTCAAGCACCAACCTGTCCCTTCTTCATCCGCAAGTTCTCTTAATTCGCCTGCCCCCGATTCTCACACAAAATACCTTGACACACCCCTTCCACCAACTGTCAAAGTCACTAAAAAAAATTTCTGATATGAATGATGACAGTCGTTATGTAGTACCTCGTTTGAGAGAACGCCACATTTATGAAAATGTTCGGCTCTACCTTGCCTACTTGCACGACAAACCCAACTCCGTTTGCATTGATGGCATAACCAAAATATCATGGAGAGAAGGTCTTCCTTTTCGTTCGCTATCTCTTCCGACGATATCTCTTCCTACGAAGTTCATAATAACCTTTCTACGCTGTCTTCGCATGTTAGCCTTCCCACTTGCAAAGAACTCGTTCAAATTTTAAAAACTATTACAGTTCCTAACAAACAGTCCCTAATGCCTGTCCACTTACTACCAAAATGCAAGCGGTTTGCGCTCTAAAATCTCCGCTGTATATCTCAATTCTCAAAAGTTTCCCTATGACCTAATTGTTCTTACTGAAACAAATCTAATTCCTCACATTAAAAAATATGAGCTGTTTCCTCCAAATTTCAACGTTTTTCGAAAAGATGGATTTGAAAGAGTTGATAATCCCTATGGCACCTCAGCCATAGTAGTAATACTAGCAATCCGGAACTCTTTTCATGCAACTCCTGTTGACATTCCCCACGCTGACAACTTTGAGATAGTATGCGTTAACATTACGCTCACCAAACGCTGTCTTTACGCACTTTGTTATTACATTCACCCACCTCAACCAATTGACGCTTATCGACCTGTAGTTCACGCAGTGGATTTTTTGACTGATGATGCACAACCTGAAGATTGTATTATTCTAGTAGGGGACTTCAACCTCCCTCACCTTAAATGGGGGCCTTCCGATGATTCGTCTCGTTTCGTCTCTCTTAATTCGTCCTTTGAAAAAGAAAAATTGATGGTGGACTGTCTAACCAACTCAAGTCTATATCAGATTAGTGGAATACTAAAATACAATGAACAGACAACTTGACCTTGTCTTCACATCCGATTCAGATAACTGCGTCGTTTATAAGAGTTATCATCTTCTTTCTACCCTTGACTGCCTTCATCCCCTCTTGTCAATTATATACTCATATGAAAATGGCAACGCATATGTCGATTCGGAAAACTCATTTTCATTTAACTTCCGAAGAACCGATTTTAACAAACTTAAAAGCCTCATCAGCAACACTAACTTTGACTTTATTGCTGACACAATTAACTTTGATCTTGACTTATCAACTTTCTATTCATTAGTTTTCTCCTGCTTTGCCCAATCGGTTCCATATACCTTCCGAAAGGAATGCATGTCAGCTCCTCCCTGGTTCAACAAGGAGCTGTGTTCTCTCCGTAATAACAGAAACAAGTTGTGGCACAAATTCTTAAGAACTCGATCCGACTACAGTAATTGTCGATTGGTATACAATCGTCTTTCGAACTTTGTGAGTCTCTTTACCTTGAGTACCTCTACCACATGCAATTTAGCTTAGTCTCGGACCCTAAACGCTTCTACCAGTTTATTAATATCAAACGAAAGTCAGGCTACCCATCTATTCTCAAACTTCATAGTGAATTTTCTGCCGACTCAAAAACCACTGCAAATTTCTTTGCCTGTCATTTTAACAAATCCTTTTCTAAGAAAACAGCTGAACTCGATCCTAGTTACTTTAGCTATATGAGAAACTATGCTGAAACGTCATCCATTTTGCTAAATAAAGGGTTTTCCAATAGGGACTTGACAACTTTGAATTTAATTTGTGAACGCACTCTTTCACTAATCATCAAACTGTCACTGCCAATTTATCCAGTGAACTCAACATTTTCATCATGGTAAAGTACACGAACGAGCAACGTCTGCAAATTATAGAAATTTTCTACCGAAATTCGGAGTCGATGACTGCAACTTTAAGAGCGTTAACTCCAATCTTCGGTCGTAATTCTCGCCCTAGTAGACAGGCAATAACAAGTTTAGTGCAAAAATTTGAGTCGACATATTCATTGTGTGATGTTTCCGTGTCACTGAAACAATGGGTTGGTCGAAGTGTCGAAAATGTCGTTGCCGTTCAGACGTCCGTAGCAAACGATCCAAATCAGTCAATTCCACGGCGTTCTCAAGAATTGGGCATCGCTCAGACCACATTATGTCGTATTTTGCTTAAGGATCTTGGTTTACATCCATACAAGATCAAGCTGACTCAAGAATTGAAGCCGATGGACCATTTGAAGCGACGTACGTTCTTCTCCGATTGGGTTCTGGAGAAGATGTGCCAAGATGATGAATTTCATCGCAGAATCATCTTTAGTGACGAAGCTCATTATTGGCTCAATGGGTTCGTCAATAAGAAAAATATGCGTTATTGGTCGGGTGAAAATCCACATGTGCTTCATGAATCACCACTTCATCCAGAAAAAATAACTGTTTGGCGCGGTTTGCATGCCGGCGGCGTTATTGGGCCATATTTTTTCGTCGACGATAACGATCGTCACGTTACTGTGATTAGACAGCGATATCGCGCCACGATCACCGATTATTTTTGGCCCGAATTGGAAGATATGGACTTGGACGACATGTGGTTTCAACAGGATGATGCCACAAGTCGCACAGCACACGCTACAATCGATTTATTGAAGAGTAAGTATGGTGAGTGTGTTATCTCAAGGCATGGGCCAGTCGATTAGCCGCCTCGTTCGTGCGATTTAACACCGCTTGACTATTTTCTGTGGGGCTACGTTAAGTCATTGGCTTATGCCAACACACCGACGATGTTGGAAGAGCTCAGAGCCAACATTGAACGCGAATGTGTGACCGAGTCCAACGAATCGACCGCTGCAATCGTGCCCGCGGTCGCTATATGAATGAAGTCGAGTTCCATTCATAAATGTTTTGATTGTACTTCAAGCCGATAATAAAGTTTTTGAAATATCACAAATGGTTTGCGTTTTATTTAAAAAAAAGTTGTCAAGTCCTTATTGGAAAACCGTATATAACAACATCTTTGGTATCTGAAAATATTACCAAATTTAAAGATGATTTTTCGTCCGGCCCTGATGGCCTTTCAGCTATTGTAATAAAAAAGTGTGTATCCCATCGCTGTCCTCTTCTCGCTGCCCTATTTAACTTGTCTGTTTCAACAGGTACTTTCCCTTTTCTATGGAAGGAATCTTATATCATCCCTGTTCATAAAAAAGGAAGATACCCAAAC
Source organism: Volucella bombylans (assembly GCA_949129095.1). Classification (NCBI taxonomy): domain Eukaryota; kingdom Metazoa; phylum Arthropoda; class Insecta; order Diptera; family Syrphidae; genus Volucella; species Volucella bombylans. The sequence continues at coordinate 142,762,205 of OX422142.1, read as the reverse complement.
TTTTCGAAAGCATAATCTATCAACAACTGCTTTCGTACTGTAGGCCAACTATCTGCACAAATCAACACGGTTTCATGAAAGGTAAATCAACGACCACTAACCTAACAGATTTCGTCTCTAGGACGCTTCCTGCTTTAGAAGACGGTGATGAAGTCGGTTCAAATTCAACAGATTTCAGCAAGGCATGGACCAAACCCTATTTAGAAGACCGAGAATACAGGGTCATCTTCAGATCTTCCATATCCGACCCCATTAAAGCAACATCTGGTGTCCCTCAGGGTAGTCACCTTGGGTCACCTTTATCCTAACAATTAACGATATACGAGTAAATCTCATTTTAACGAATTGATGACATGAGAATTTCCAAAGTCATCTCATTACCTTCAGATTCCCATTGCCTGCAAGACGACTTGAATAAGTTTTCGGTATGGTGCAAGCAAAACTTGTTGACATCAACAAATGCCAAGCAATAACCTATTCCCGCAAACGTCTACCTCTCCCTACAAGAAACTACTTCATCTTCGATGAGCCTATTCCTTCCACTACCCAAGTACGGGATCTAGGAATAATTTGTGACAGAGAATTGAATCACGGCTCACATATTGACAGCATTATAAATGAAGTTAAATCTGCACTTGGCTTTATCAAACGCTGGTCGAGAGAATTTTCCAACCCTTACGTTACAAAGTCCCTGTACATTACTTTTGTAAGGCCTCTTCTCGAATATTACAGCCAAGTTTGGTCATCCTATAAACAAATCCACATTCAAAAAATTGAAACAGTCCAACGCAGGTTTATCCGTATCGCACTTTGTGATCTACCTTGGCCAGATCTATGTGGACTACCCCCCTATGAAAACGTCTTAAAGTCGCTGAGTTATTGACTGGAAACATCGACTGCCCGAGAATAACGCAAACAATTTCATTCACTCCAAATGTCCCACTCCTCCTGATCCGAACTCACCGCACAAACTACGGTCACTTTGAACCAATATCTAGAATGTTGCGTAGAACGAAGGACTACGCCTAAGTATTTGACGCAGCAAATACGAAATAAAAAAGCACTGCTCAATATGCCGCTCCCTTAACATGTCCCCCGACTACCATTTCTCCTCCCCACATTAGGTTAAGAATATCTTTGTTAGTCTTTAAGCCTAGCTTTGTCTGTCCGGGGTAGACCCGGGCCATTAATAATAAAAAGCCCAACGTTACATACGACTTCCTAAAATGTACATGTACAGGGTCATCAACTTTGCGGCCGATAAAAACATTATACCAAGGAAACTAAGTGGCCTCCCTACCCATATTGCCATCTAGTATTTTAGATTGCAATCGACATGGAATAGTGAAAGATTCTAAAAGTCCTTTACATCACACAAGTGTTAGCGCAAGAAACTGCCATATTCTTTGCTCAACGAGTGTTCTTACTTACATACTTAGATGGCACAGTCGGGTGGACCAGGGCCTCAGCTTTGAGGTTTCCTCACACTTCTGTGCGCCACAAAAGATTAGGTGGCCTTTTACTCGCTCTACGTCCTCTGGATTGGTGTTGAAAACTTTCCGGTACAGGGTACTGTTTGCCATACATTCGAACGATCTAGCCATCGGGTTATCCGATTTTTTTTTAAGGAAGCCGAGATTGGTATACGGCCCGTACAGTTCGCTGTTGAAGCGTTTCCTCTATTCTCCATTGATGCAAACGTGCTCGAAGAACTCTCTCGAAGCGATGAGAGCATTTTTATCCGCTTTCATCATTGTCCAAGCAGTAAGATAGGACTGGGATGATCAGTCTCATATATAATGTATTTTTGGTTGTTCGAGAAAGACTTTACTACTCAATTGCCTTCTAAGTCTAAGGAAGCAGCGGTTTGCAAGAGTGACGTTGTGTCCTAGGCGTCGATGTTGTGTGTCCCTCTTTGTGGGCAGCATATACGAGTACTTTGATTTCCCTTCGTTGACTTCGCTTAACCCATCTTTGCCGCTTCTGCTTCAATAGACCTGTGAAAGATGGTGCCTCTCGAGTTGACTTGTGAGTTTGGCAAAATTTATTCAGTACGACATTGAAAAAATCACATGACAACACATCGCCTTATTTAAGGCCTCAGTTTTGTTATAAGCGACCTTGGCGTATCAGTGTGCATTCTACATCGTCATCCTGCATAGTCGAATGAACTTTCCAGGTAGGCCAAACTAGACATGGGCCAGTATAATTCGTCTCAATAGATGCTGCCTTATTCCACTTTGAAATCGATGATGAGGTGGTGTGTATTGATTTTGAACTCCTGAATTGCTTCCAATATACTCGTATGTATGCCGTAATTTAAACATTTGATCTATGGTGGATTTTCCTAGTCTAAAACCATACTGATAGGGATCGGTCAGTCTGTTTAGGCGTTCACATATGTAATACAGCAAACAGAATTTTATATGCAATATTGAGTAGATTATTTCCCTGTGGTAAATCTGTTATTATCCGAAGCTATTGGCAGTATTATTCTACCGGTCCAGGACGTACTTGTCATTTTGGACTACATGGGTAAGGATTTACTACGAACTTGATTGTTGCGCTGCTGGCAAGCTTTCAGAATTTCCGGCTTTGATGTGCTGGTTTTCATTGGACTACCAAAGCTATCCTTTGATGAAGCCTATCAGCCGGCAGTAGGACGAGAACAGTCCATGGGCCAAAAAATCCATCGCTTTATCACAATTTAGGCTGTAATTCTATGCGCAGATATGATCACTGTCATAGACTTGAATTCTTTAAGCGTGTCAATACTCAATCTGCTAATAGTAAAGATCAACATCAGAAGTAAACCTCATAGACGCATAGGCCCTATACCGCGCTCCAAAGCCGAATATCAGTGTCTTTTCTTCTGGCACAACCGAATAATTCTAAAGAAGACCTGGCTCCTCCACAATTATTTCTTGGATTCAGAGAAGAAGTGCTATCAGCTTCTTCACCAAAGCCGAAACGTTGCAGCAAAAGTATGAGATTGATTCCAGAAGCTTTATCTTGCCATGGTTGACATCCAAAACTCCTCAATGGGCTAAATGTAAGCTGCAGGAGGCTCAACGACTTCTCAGGGAATGAGCTAAAATTTAATTTTTCTGGTCTCAAAAGAAATTTAGTTTTTTCCAAAAAAAATTACTCAATTTCAGAAGCAACTGTATTGATTGAATTGTTCGAAAATCTTTTCCGATTCCGAGTCACTTTTGAGTCGCATTACTAAAAATATTCCTATTTCGACAAATACCTTCTGTTCAATGGACGGAGATACTCGTAGTCTTTTTCAGATGTCATCGTCGGTGATCACGAATCAACGTTTTTATCAAAAAGAAAAATGAAAAAAAAAAAAAAAGTATTTTCAATGCGGCTGACTGCATTTAGTATTCTGTGCAAGACGCCCTCTGAATGGAGGAATGATTTTATTAAAATTCCTCGAAGTCAAGGAGCACTTCAGACATCCAGAGTATCCTTTGTGTGGCGGAGTTTATTTTGTATAGCATTCACCAGGGCACATTCATACATACGATACGAGTACATCCGTAGTGAAAGGATGTGCGAGCAAGTATCATACAAAAGTATCTTTCACAAGATCACAATCCTTTTGTAGTCGTTTACTGTACTCATATCTAAGTACTGAGTCTGGAGCTTGAATAACAATAATGTAACTGCGGTGACCTTAATGTATTCAGTCAACGGAAGAGGGTTCCATTGGGTTGTTGTTGTTGTTGTTGTTGTTGTTCTATAGAACCGAGCACCGTACATTATATTAAATCGAATCTCAAAGCGGAAGTTCTGATCGAGAGATAGAGATTATGGGATGATATCTGACAAAAGCGTGACCACGTGCACCCACTACCTTTTCTAATGAATATCTTTTCGCTGCCATTTTAGGGCTGCGTAGGATCTGAATAGGTTCTTCAATGAAAATCTCTTCGAGGCAACATTGTATGATAGTTGAGATGATGTCGATAAATGACAATAAATGAGGATCACAACTTTAAGGTGGTAAGGTTATCGTATTTTATTGCGGTGGAAGCCTTTTACATTTGATTGATGATGCAATGATTTGTTTTATTGGGTTTGAGTTAAACGTATTGATGAATCAAGACGGGTGTCTTTTGGATCATTAATTGTCACTGGGTAATTTTTTTTTTTTTGTTTTCCATCGAATAACACATGTGCGCAAAGGAAACAATGGAACGATTGATTGACCCCTTCTAATCTGAGATATTGCCTCTTTATGCTGTACACTGTCAATATTTTTCATACTAAAGCGCCAGATGGAGTTTATTTATTCAATTGTTTACGTTCTCAAAATAACCCAAATAATCGTAAGCCTGATTTGCGTTCATCCCCCTACAGAAGTTAAAGATGATAGCATCAAAGTCAAATTCTATGACCTCTTAGACCGAATATATCCAAGGAGGTCTGAATACTTGGGTGAGGAAGTCGTCGTTGAACTGGTTCCTGATCCACAACAAAGGAGACCCCTTGACTGCGCCAACTATAGAGAAATAAATCTGTCCTAACGTCGATTATAAGATATTTTCCGCCGTATTAGATGAGTATCTGAAACCAAAATGAACAATCTGGGTGCTCCATAGTATCAGTGCGGTTTCAATCCAGAAAAGTCCACGATCGAACAAGTATTTACACTATGGCAAATATTAGAAAAGACCTGGGAATTTTTCCAATTCAAAGCCGCATATGACAGCATAGTGACCAGCTTGACAACATGGTGTTTAGTTTTGACATCCTCGCCGAAATCGTGAGATTGTGGAGGACTACTATGGAGAATTCCTGCTTCTGGTGCCTAGGCCTCCTTTCTTCCTTGATATGATGCGGACCACGGTTGTAGTTCTATCGTCAATACTCTTAGATATGTTTATTAAGTGTAAATATTTTTTGTGATTTTGTTTTTGAGGTTAAAGGGGAGGGTTATTAGAGACGCTTCGAGGACCTTTTGTGTCATTCCCTTTGGTGTACGAGTATGTTGGATGTTGGATTGTGCTACTAGCTCAAATCTGGTTCATGAATGAAGACCAAGTGCATCCTTTATGGAAGTGCTAATCTATTGCTAAGCAGGTATAAATATTTGCGAGGGCACTGACCCGTCATTAGAGAAGGTAGGAAGGCAGAGCAGGCACGCAGCTGCTCATGTCCCTAATGAGCGCTCTGCACGGTCCGACGTCTAACGGTCATAACTTTCTTAATTATTAGAATTTTTGAAAAATTCTTGCGGCATTTGAATTGCAAAAGAATATAGAATTTTTTTGAGCGGAGAAACGTATGTAACCCCTTAAGCTTGTTCCTGATAGGGGCAGAGGCTTTTAGTACAACACATATCGGACTGTTTTTTTTTTTTTTTTTTATAATGAGCTCGCTCTCAAGGGGTTTGAGTACCCTTAAGGTGATTGTACACAGCACGGGCAAAGGAAATTTAGGGAGGAAGAAAAGAGAGGTACCGATGTACATTGTTTTTAAATGTTTGCAAGTTATAACGACCAGGAAATACAGAGATCGGCAGGGCATTCCATAAGCGAGTTGTACGGCTTAGGAACGAATCGCGATATTTTAGAGTACGTCCCAAAAAGGGGCTTGAGGGTATACTGATGAGCATTCATAGCGAGACGGGTGTTACGGTTGAAAGTTTGAATGGGCGGAATGCTACTGGCGATTTCAGTGGAGCACTGGTGAGACACGAGACATTTCGTCGTTTCGATGTATTAAAGACAATGTCTCCAATTGTATCCAATGTATCCAATTGGGCGAGACCAATATTCTTGAGATGGTTTTGGTTTTAGTTTTTGAAGAAATTAATGAATTCTTAAGCCAGTCTCTGCGTTCTAGTAAGAGAACTTTTCTTGTCGACTCTGAATCAATATTTGATTCGCAGGTAGACCACAAAAAGTTTCAAAGCTAATCTAATACACAGTCTATTCGTCATAGCTGGGGATGCTTCAAGAAGATCTGTGAACAGTAGATCAACTCAGATTTGAACGGGCCCAGACACGGGTCCTATTTGGATCTTCTACTGTTCGACTCACGAATACAACTGACATGCACTAACCAACAAACCACAAACTGTCTACGCACTTTCGTGTATGACAGTGACCATTGCGGTCTCAGCACCGAAATAACTGTTCCCAACGAAATTGCGGAATTGGATGAGTTTGTTCAAAGGCATTCCTACAATTACAATAGGGTGCGTTGGACACATTTCACCAGAACACTGTCTAGAGCACTCTCCTCGAATTCGCTCTACCCACCGTCTAACAGAAATCTGTCAAACGAGGAGATTGACAGGTATCTAAGACTAATGGACGAGACAATTAAACGAACAATGGACAAAACTATACCGCGGTTTCAACACACTGACGGAGAAGACTTATTCCGCAACGCAACTATTGACGCACTGCACCGGCATAAAAGTAGACTGCTGTCAAGACTAAAAATCTTGTACAGACGGTTGACAGACAGACATAACCCGGAGATCATGACACTGAAGTCGTCGATTAAAAACCTCCAAACATTAATAAAGGAAAATTACAGAACATCTATAAGTTTGTATTGGAAAAATAAAATTCGGGCTGTAAACACCAGCAACCCGAATATGTTCCCGCAAATAAATAAAATATTTCGGAGAAAAGATCAAAACGACCTTTCGTGTCTTAAAATCACCCGAACGACGGACAACGAGAACATACTTACAGCAGCAGGCATAGATCCAAATGAGGCTGTTGATGATGACAACTTCTTTGTGATCGAGGATCCACAGGAGCAGGTAGAGGCTATAGGAGCGACTTTCCAGGAAGTGTACAAGGCGAATGTTATCATTGGTCCGAACCACGATCTGGAGAATCGATCGAAATGAAATTGTCAATTGGCGATTCGAGAGCTCGGGTTTCACAGAGTTCAGTGACGAAAATATGGCAAATAATGTCATCACCAACGATAGGGTACTACCCCCGTTCATTTCGAAGGAAGAGCTCCAAACGATTTTCGAATCACTTAGAAGTAAGAAATCAGTGGGAACCGATGAAATACCGAGCATTGTGCTTCGACATCTCCGTCTAGAAGCGGTGAACATTTATACCACCCTGTTTAACAATGCAATGAATAATGCACATTATCCAGCGCATTGGAAAAGTACATCCCATCCCCAAAAGTGATAAAGACACTTCCAATCCGGCGAATCTCCCCTCGATTAGTCTTCTTCCAAACATCAGTAAGGTTTTCGAGAAAGTGATCAATAGAGTCCTGACTAAGTGGGTTGAGGACAAACATATAGTTCCGGATAATCAATTCGGTTTCAAGGCGGGGCATGATACTCGTATCATTTATGCTGCGTCTAAACTGGTTTCTGATATCCAATGGAACAAAGGCAAGAAACAGTGCACTGGTGCCTGCCTGATTGACTTGGAGAAAGCCTTCGATACCGTATGGTTAGAGGGACTCTTTTTCTAGCTGGACAGGTTGGGCATTGGTAAACCACTGTTGCATATTCTTTTTGATATGCTCTCCAATAGACAGTTCATCGTGAAGAATGGCGATGTGACATCTGTTGGAACATTTAACATTAAAAACGGTCTGCAACAGGGTGCGGTAAATTCGCCGATCCTATTCAACATTTACACGAGCGATCTGATAGGTTCACTTCACCATGCCATAGCGTACGCAGACGACTTAATCGCGTACAGATCGGGTCCAAAGATTGAGGTCATTAATATGCTTTTGCAGCGTGACTTCGACAAAATTAAGCGATATTGCGATGACTGGAAGTTGAAAATCAACTTTCAGAAGTCGGAAACTATTCTGTTTAGGACGCCTTTGTCTGGGGCATCTAGGGATACCAGAAAGAATTGGCGAAAGTTTTCTATCGTCGGACAACACCGACAGCCACTTGCTTGTCGAAATGTAGTCAGATACCTTGGGATCTGGCTAGATCAATTTCTGTATTTTAAGAAACATATAGATGTTGCTCTGGCCAGAGCCAAAGGTGCTTTTGCCCTTACATAGAGACTGTTTTATAACAGCCAACTCGATGCGAGGCTGAAGGTAATCTGCTACATGGCCCTTATCAGGCCCATGCTTGTATTTGGATGTCCCGTGTGGTTCAACGTTAGAGCAAGTTTTTTAGAAAAGATCCGGGTGTTTGAGAGGGCTTGTCTTAGGACTTGTCTTCGCTTATACAGAACACCAGAGTCTGAGTACATAAAATTCTATCCCAATGAGGTCTTGTACAATAGGGCGAACCTAATAAGAGTGGACAATTTCGTTATTAAGTTGACTCGAAGGCACATTGCAAGAGCAATGACCTCATCGAACAACCTGATCTCCGGGGCTTTCTACTCTAATTATATGAATCATGAGACAGTTCGCTTTGACGGCTTTATTCCTCCAGAAGCGTTCCTCTATTTAGATAGCAAAGGTCTGATCTAGGACAGATGGGCAGTGCCGCTAATCTTCCACGGCGCTCGAACAGCTGCGGACAGGCGACTCAACTACGACAGAGACGTCGCACATGGCAGTGCGGAGCGTCTCCGATTCAGTAGGGCTGGTAGGGAGTCGCGACATGAGGGATGTTGCTCGGCAGCACCAACACTTTTGGTGGCTTGTTGAAGGGAAACTGAAAAAAAAAATTAGATTTGAACGGGAAGTATTTGAGAGCTTTAAAGTCTGCTTGGTTTTCTGGCTTATAAACACTCAAGGGATTATAGCTACCCTTGAAATAGCGGAGCACGTGTTACGGTTTTTGGAAAACTGTGATCTCCGGGAATTTTTTCTCATGCAATTCCTGGCATAAACCTCTGCTTAGAAGCAGAATGCCTCTACAGCGCAGAGAGTTTCTAGTTGGCACCAAAAATTCCGTCTCCTACCCCATTATTAATTTTCGAACCGTCATTGTACGAGTTGAATTGAGATACTTGGATGGATTTAATGATTTCGGATTTTGGGCATGAAGTCCGGAGTGGATCGAGGCATAGGTGATAGTTCGGTTCACGCAGATAAAGTAAGTTCAGTAGATGTTTTAGTTTTAATATTGAGAACCCGGGGCAGGTCTCAAAGACTTTTGTCGCTTTTCAATGGCTCTATCCAGATGTGGTCTCCAGATAATTTAATTCTTTTGAGGATCCGATTCGTATTTACATTTGGAAAAATGGATTTCTTCTCCTGACTAAGTGGTTGAAAACGATTTTGGCTGGATTATCCTTTAATCATTTTGTTTGTCACCGGTTGATCACAGAACATGCCCATTTTGCTATTTATGGGTCGATCCCTTTGACTCCCCAACAATTTTGACGGAATGAATGGGCATGCTATCAAAGAAAGTCGCAGAGAGTTTATTATTTCTTCGACAGGGTCTCTTTGGGTGCTGGCGAGACGATGCAAGGCTGCAACCAGCTATATACCTGGCCGATATGCGTATTGATTTAGGTTTATGAGGTGTTTTGGATATGGAGATTGATAATCGTTACCATTAGCACTCATGTAGGACTAATGAGTCTGAAGGCTTTTGGATCTGATGGAGATCTGGAATCATCATTAGGTATGAACACACTCCATACCTAGAATACAGTCCCGCCAGGGACTTACTACCGTTTCTCTGTGGAAATGGTCTTTAATATTCCTAGTATAACTCCTAGGGTGAGGATTTTGCAATACTCACACTAATTGGAGTCTACAGAGTCTAGCACTCATTATCTCAGTATCTGGCACATGCACGCTGATGAACTAAGCATTTATAAATGGGATGCTTTTACGTTAGGTAAGATGGATATGGCTGTCGGCAAAGATCCATACAAATGTTCAATGTAATACCACGAGAATCTAAGATAAGATTTCCCTTTACTGAATGAATTAGTTGGAGCTGTTGAATATTAGATATTTCTGTTAGTTAAAGCAATAAGATTGTTCTGGAATGGAGGTTTATCGAGAACAGCGCATGTAAGGAGCCGATAAATAATGGTCTCCGCACATCCTTATCCATGTGTCATTCACAGAAATCGTTTGACTATACGTCAGTCTTTGCTGCATACTAGCCTATGAAACAGTGCATTGTTACAATTACTACAGAGCTTATAACCATCTGTTTACTGAGATCAAACCCTGGATTTTTGCCGCTAGGTATGTTAAATCACCTGTCCACCAAAAGTCTGTTCATTCTAACAGGTCGTTTGTCAAAAACATCAGAAATTCTGCCTCATCCTCCATCTCAATGCTCAACAATGACATTTCAGTTGTCAGTTCTTTAGACTAGGCCAATCTGCTTGCTGCAGACTTTGCGGCCAGTTCAACAGTTCAACAGTTCCAGAGTGTGCTTTGTCTCCGCCTACATTTGAGTCCGTCGAATCTTCAATGAGAGGAATCCACCTTCGCCCGCATATGATAGCAAGACTACTCAAATGTCTTAATATACTTAAATCCGCTGGTCCAGATGGCATATCTCCCCGTCTTCTAAAGAGCGGTTCTTTCACGCTGCCAGAACCACTGTGTAAGCTTTTTCATCAATCCTACTCTTTAAGACTCTTTCCGGATGGGAAATAGCATTTGTCCAGCCTGTCTCTAAAAAAAGCGAATCTTCTTCTCTCTCCTTCTACAGCCCTATTGCACTTACGTCCCTTATTTCCAAGGTCATGGAATATCTCGAAACATGAAAACTTCTCAATGACCGGCAGTACGGTTTTCGTAGCAACAGCTCCACTGGTGATTTGATGGCATGTCTCACAGAAAAGTGGAACCAAAGCGTACATCAATCTGCCGAAAGCTAGACAGTTGTACTTCATATTTCTAAGGCATTTGACAGAGTGAGTTTGGCATCAGGCTCTTTTGTTGAAAATGCGTACATTTGGGATCGCCGACTCTCTTCTTCAATGGATTAGAAATTACCTTTCGGAACGTTCAATTCAAGTCGTCTTGGACGGTTTCAAGTCTGATATTCATAAAATAAATGCTGGTGTGCCCCAGGGCTCTGTTCTGTCACCGACACTCTTTTTAATTTTTATCACTGATCTCTTGTCTGGCATTTCTATTTCTCCTTGTATTCCTTTGCTGACGACAGTACTCTCTGCTTTTCATATTCGTTTCCGGTCTCACGTCCCTGCTCTTCGGGTGTAGGACGGGAACGCCAGCGTATGTTAAGCTCATTAAATTCCGATATCAACAGCATAACCAATTGGGGAACTATCAACAGAGTGGAATTTAATGCTACCAAAACACAATGCTGTCTGCTGCCTGCTGTCTTTAAAGCGAAATTTAAACACCCAGCCATTATCTATGAATGGCACTTGCATCGTCGAAACCGAAAAACTTTCCATTCTCCGTATGTGTGTCCATGAAAACTTACGATGGAATGACCACATATTCGATGTCGCCAAAAATGCTGCGAAATGTCTAGGTTTCTTCAAGCGATGTAATAAATATTTCACCCCATCTGACCTGGCTTCAATATATAAGGCGTTTATCCGCCCAAAACTGGAGAACAACGGCCACATCTGGTCAGGTTCCACAAACACGTCTTTGCACTTGCTAGATAGGATCCAAAATCGTGCGATAAAACTCATAGATGATGTCAGTATTACACAGTCGTGTAATAATTGTTGTATCGCTATTTTCTTGGCCAATGCTCCACTGAAATTGCGTGTAGCATTCCGCCCCTTCAAACCTTTAACCGTAGCACCCGTCTCGCTATGAATACTCATCAGTATACCCTCAAGCCCACTTTCGGTCGTACTCCGAAATATGGTGATTCGTTCCTAAGCCGTACAACTGGTTTGTGGAATGCCCTGCCGAGCTATCAATTTTCTAGTCATTATAATATTTAGTCATTTAAAATCAACGTACGTCGGTACCTATCGGGCTGTGTGCTAACATTTTAGGGGTACGTTAACCCCTTGAGCGCGCGCTTCTTTATAAAAAATAAATAAAGAACATGTAGCGATATTCTTGAACTTACAATACCTTATTTAAGTAGGATACGAGTACAGTTCCAATAATGGTGCATGCTAATCCGATCTACCTTAGGGCTTACAGAGACTGATTCCAAGGATTGGATGACAGCTTGTCTGTCCCAGAAGTTTCGGCTATCCAAATGAATGTCACTCTTTCCCTTAGCCATTTCATTGTATTTGTTTCCGATTAGAATACTCTACAGTCTGTTGGAAGACGAAATAAGGGATTAAGATTTCACTTTTCAGAGAAAAGGCCGACATCTAGCATTGTTCTTAAAATACTGTAAATGTGTATCGATTTATCCTTGATGAGAGAACATTCCTTCCACAACGACTTGGGAGATCACCCCGGTCAAGCTCAAATCATTCAGCGAAATCAGCCTTCTCAAGCAGCTTTGCAATCTTAAAATAGAAAAATACCTTAAATGTCGAATGGCAGTTGTTGCAGATATTTTGCCCACTAGCGTGCTTCTACTACTATCTATGACTACTATTCCAAATAGCACTCTGATACGTAGAAATGGTTACGAGTCAGCTTCCTTTCAATGACTAATTCTAGGGTTGTCAGCTAAGGGAAGTCAGGCGTTATAGCGAAATAATCTGCATATATCTATTATAGTCAAAATGCGTAACAATTCTGACTAATTATGGCTCTTGCTAATTTAGGAGACCACACGAAATCCACAGCTTTTATGCTTATGAACATGTCAATCGCGTACTCTTTCTTGTAAAATAAGCATTCATCTCTTCATACTAAGCTTCGAAGCGCAGTTTCGCAAGGTTTTCCGCCTTGGTAACTTAAGATGGAGTATACATTTGTAAGGTCAGTGGCTAGGCCAAGACCTAATTACGCTAGTTATCTTCATATTGTACCTCTTTAAGAGGATTAGCATTAGCTAATCTTTTCAAGGGCCCACATCCAATTGTATAGTTTACGTCTTGCCGGAGGTAGATTATTAGCTGATCTCATGGCAACAGGGTTTCAGATTTACATTTCCTGATTCTCGATACACTTGCCCAGCTACATTCCGTAAGCGGCGAGGTTTTATTCTTGGAAAAGGCGTAATATGCCAGTATGCAGCCTGCAGGGATGCCAGCAACCTGTAGAGTCATGCCATCTGCAGTTATGCTTAAATGAGACTCAACTGTTAATGGAAGCCCTAATTGAGGACACAGCCAACCCAAGTGTAGGTTCGGTCCTGAAAAACTCCCTTCTAGGCATTGCCTAGCAAGTCCATCGGCGATTTCATTTCTCGTCATTCCCAGACAAGACTCAGTTAATTCTGACTTCCCACCACGTTCAGTGAAGCTGTGCATTTTCAAACCAACTTGGAAGTCGTAAGTACAGCTTGGCTATGTACATAGATGCAAATGCTTTGCCCCCACTATTGATTCTTCGCAATATAGCTAGATACCATCAGGATTGCGCGCATGACAGACTCAAGTTTTTCTAAAGTCCTTCAGAAAGACACCACCATTCTGGTGTCATTGCATCGGACGCGACATACCGTAACACTAAAGTCAAAAGATAGTCGACAGATCATCGAAGCTCCAGTGCGTGTTGTACAAAAGACCAGCCCACGCCCAGTTACCAAGACTACGTCCATCAATGACGTAATCTAATAATAAATCGGGGCACAGCAGTATTGGTCTTATAGTAATGGCTTTGAGATTAACGCCGCTGAAGGTTACTACGATAAGTTGACAACATTATGACTGCTCGGTCATAAGGTTTTATAGAGCGGCATGAACTACTGGTAGCCTTACCAGGGCTTAAAGAAGTAACATGGGAGTCAGGACAATGACTTGGAAGAGGTAGGGCCCCTAGTGGAAGCCTCATGGTGGCTGCGGTTTAAACCTAAGAGCACAGAAGGGTCTTCAACAAGTTGGTTGACCCGATGTGGAGTAGTACATGCTGTGTGCCGTGACCCTAAGATTGGCTTCGACTCATACCAAGGGTGGAGCTTGTGTCCTCAATACAGGTTCCGACTATTATTATTATTCCGGTATTACCAAAGTAGTATGGTATCCGATGGTCAGGCATATAGTGACCGCTAAGGACGTATGGGCATCCCGTGTGTTTAAGTCTACACGACAGGTATTTACCCAAAATACTGACTTGGTTTTGAAGATGATTTTGTGAGTCAGTCCATGATCTGAATGTGCTGGTGAAATACAGCCGAGGCAGACCGTTCCTTGGAATCTGGTAAAAGCAGTAGCAACGTATTTTCGTGAGAAGTTGTGCCATCAGCCTTATCATAGATAGGACACTTCTCTGTAAGAGGCTCTATTTCTTGCCGTCAATTCCGTTGCACTGTTCAGAGGCCGACAACGCCTTAAAACCTTCCGATATAACATGTTTAGACCAAAGAAGTTTGTTCTCCAGGATGACACCCAAATACTTAGCTTCTTTGGAGAATTGAATGATGATGCCCTTAAATTCTAGATGAGTCAAACCAGTCAGCTCTTGCCCCCTCATAAAGAGAACAATCTCAGTGCACCAACCAGCGATCACATCTGCCCGCTCCTTAGATCTAGTTCTGTTTACTTAAGAGTGCGGCCTGTACTGCCTGCGATTTCTCCTGTGTCGTTTGTGGCGTGAGTTGATCACTCCGAAAAAAAAAGTTTTTTTTTTTGTTTAATAGCAGCTATGACATCAGTACCATCACTCTGATCAGTGGTATCTTACTCAAACCTTCTAAATTTGGAGTAAAAAGTCCTAACGACTCTTAAGGGGATTGCTTAAGAGTCTAACAATTATCACAAACCGAAAAGTTCATGGATAGATTTATGTACGAAGCGTATCGGTCACAAGGCTATTAGGCTGACAATGCTACGAGTCTGTTTACAATTTCAGTTTTAAAAAAAATCCTAAACTCTCATAACAGCTCATAATTTGATTACAAAATCATTTTGAACACAAACTGGAAATTTACAAACACGAAACATGGTCTTAAGTGTGATTTTTATGTGCATACTTCAGTAAATCTGGGCAATAAATTTGTATCTAACGAACAGCGGTGGATAGCGGATACCACGGATTCCATGTGCTGAACGCGTATTTTCCGCATTTGCATCACCTATTCAGCAAATCTCCATAAATAAACGAAAGTTGTTGCCCTTTAATCATTTAATAAGTTGTAGCAGCCATAATCGGCGAATCGTACAAATTCTACAAGTTTTATGGTGTTAACGTTTACAAGAATTTTATCATTTCTAGTATTTTTTTTTTTTGTTTTTTTATATTTTCACTTTAATTGATTATTCGCCGGTAAATGAGGCAGGTTAGTGCCTACAGGTAATTGGCACTTATTCCTGGTAATTGTACAATTGAATGCGGTTAATAGTTGTGGGATTGCATCTACTTTTATACATAAGATACAAGTATTTGCTTTATGGACAACTTACTAAGATCGCTCGATGAGCTATCGGAATGACTAAGTGCTGGTGGATTAAAGCCTATTCATTTAATTAAAGATCAAAGATCAACAATCCCTGTGGATGGCTCACAAAAGCGATTATTCTCTGACAAGAACGTCAGTAGCAATTTAGAAATGGATATAGTTGATTCATTTGATAGCAGATGACATTAAGCTAAGAGAAATTCTGAAAATGATTAACTAACCTCGGCGTAACTTACCATTTACATCAAAGTTGCATTGTTCATCGAAGTTTTGGTCATGCAAACTGGGAGTGTGGTGGTTAGGTGTTGCACAAATATCTTTGTAACTGACCCCGCGATGCTCGTAATTATGGTTACAAACCAATTACGCTGATTTAACGCCACCATGTGATATATGCTACCGAAATTGCTAAATTTGCAAACATGAGTTTAATGTGGGCGTATGTCCAAACGAGGGAAGAAGTAGACGGCTTTTCAACTTCCTGCATAAAATATAGAAGTAGAGCTCAGTTTTACACTCGCTCAGCTAAGAAAGGGGGGCATCTGGTAATGATTGTCATAATGATAAATGGATGGCTACTATCGCATCACCAAAGCCTTTTCCGATCGAGTGTCCTTAGTCTCTCAACAGGTCGTACAACAACAGGATCAAGTACTGAAGAGCAATATTACTGTATTTCTCTCGAGCATCACAACAAAACCGCCAAGCCAATGTAAAATAGAATGCCGACAAGCACATGAACGAAACAAGAAGCGTACAGAGTGTTGTTGTATAGAGGAACCAGAGTTACTAACGAGCTCTACCACCGGAAGTGACGTGATGAACATTCTTGTGTTGTGTGGTGTAAAAAGAACTTGTCAAGGCTACAGACGCCGAGCCTTACTCTGCAACTCAAGCACGGGAACATTCCGATAAGCATATTTCGCTAAACAAGTGGTGCTGCAACGAAATACGATAGCTGCTCATGAGCTCTTCGACCAAAGCAGACGTGATGAACATGGGCTTCTCCAAGAGCACGAGAAACGCGAGTTATGTTATGGAGAATCACGGAGCGTCAACATGGAGCGTCGATACTGAGAATATGGAAAACTTCTAATCCAGAACTCGTAAAACAATCCACATAGGTTTTACGGGTGGTTTTCTCCGTAGAGGAAAACGAGGGGGTTCGGTCGGTGAAGCCCTAAGGACAGTAGGGAGACTCATGACGAACCAGAAGCCAAGGTGCGACAGGAGGTCCACCAGGAGCCCATAAGATAGACGGGCGCGAGACTCGCAACGGGCGGCATCAGACAGGACGTCTTAAAGTCGCCGACGGTTGGGGAGGGACGGTCTTTTCAGGCCAGACACCCCAGCACGATGATGGCGGGTGGGGGAGGACGGTCCCTGGAACACCCAACGAAGGCCAAGAAATACACAGGCTTAAGGAACAACACATCCCACCACCGATGTGGAGACAGCATATGCATTACATCTCTATAATTGATGTGGATGCAGCTAACTAGAAGGCTAGCATAGAACCTGGCTCGATGGGTAAAGAGAAGACGATTTCTTTATAGTAAAACCACAACGAAAGAGCAACAGAGGAGCACCCAAGAGTGGTGTGCAGGTGGACGGTCAGCATAATCAAGCACACCTCAATGACGTACCAGCTGTAAAAGGCAGTTTCGATGTGTGAAGGCACGCCGACCCTTTTATTAGCTAGAACTCCACCAATGGAGCAACCATGGAGCAGCAGATGCATGTAGGCGGACGGCAAAGAATTAAGACAGCCTGAAAAGAGGGAACATATAAACATGCAGACAATAACACCAAACAACAACAAGAGCAAACAATAACAAAACAGAGGAAAGAGAGGACAAACAAAACAATAAAACAAGTAAATAATTGTAAGGAGTGACACGCTATTGGTCAGTCCCCATCACACCAAATCTGAACGCCGATTCACCTGAATTAACTACTCAGGGGCACCCGATAAAAATTTGAACAGTCACTGTAATTGTTAGGGGCGGCGATCCAGAAGATGTCTGGATCGAGATTCTCGTACAATCGATCGATTTTCCTTTCTCTTTCGAGCTTGTTTGCATTTTACAAAAAAAAATTATTAACATAATTCGATGGGGTAGAAGTACTCGGCTAACAGTGAAGAGTGAAACACTGTTTTTCGCAACTTCGACTAAAAATCTAATGTGAAGGGAAATAGGCATTGCTAGGAGTCACAACTTCCATAAACTCTATCAGTAGAGTTCCCAGTTATAACTGGAAGTAGGAGCGAACTACGAGACTGAATGTGTAAAATACAATGATTGAGAAGCACGTGTGCATACACTAGTAAAACCTGCTAGTGTTGCAGCTAGGTTCCCCGTAGTTGGGTCCGCTATGGTCAAATGAATGTGCGTGTGAATGTGTCTGGCGGAGCTGTGGAATTCAAAAGATTTGGAAGTCACTTTTGTGATGAGCAGCCAAGAGTGAGGGTCATGACAGATTTTTTTTTTGGTGTGAATTTTTTGCATCCGACGGTACACTGCTAAACAACAGAAAAAATAATAAATCGTCCGTCGTGCTTTATAACTTGGAAACTCAGGTTTTTTTTACTTATCTCTCTTTTTTCTTTTTTTTTCGTTAATCGAGGGAAGTTTATCATTTACTTTTCCCGTGAAGGTTTCATGATTCCTAGGAAAAATCACGTGGCGCTCTTTTTTTTCCTCAGATTTAACTGCGCTCAGAGCACTGCCTGGAAGAACCCACCGCTAGGATAGTTAGATCCCAGAAGATATTCGGCCCCATTTGTGTTAAAGGGCTTTGGAGGAGAAGATTCATCACCGAACTCCAATAAGAAAACTGCCTGAGATGGCTAGGACGTGTATAGCGAATGGGCACCAATGCTTTGGCTCGTAAAGTCTTCGAATTTAACCCAGAGGGATAACGCAGTAGAGGAAGACCTCGTCTTAGGTGACATGCGCAAGTAGAAGTGGACCTCAATAGACTTGGAGTGCGCAACTGGAGAGAGTAGCTAAGGATCGGGCTGAATAGAAAGTCTTGTTAGTTGTGATTGCGCCAAGAAATGTCGGTAGCATATTGTATCGAAGATGGATCAAGTGATCAAGAAGTCAAAACGAAGTATATGAAGTCTTCACAAAGGTCATTCAACAGAGACTTCTTGAGGACATTTCAGTATTGGTTGCGCGCATGATTCTTGGCATAGTAGTGACACCATAATTGATGCGGTTAGTTGAAATCTCTAGAAAGTCATGGATATTGGATTACTGGCCGATGCTTTCAGTCAATAACTATTGAATAAAAAGTCCATTAGCGACAGTTACATCGCCAGGTTTTTTTAGGGAATCACGGCAATTACTCGGTTATCTTTTGGAACTTGTTGACATTAAGCTCCAACAACAAGTCGTGATATTATCCTGGAAATTCTCATGTGTTTAGCGAAAAGGAAACCTAAGAATCCCGTATAATAAGATTAATAACATTTATCGTTGGGATAAAGATGATCGGTCCAAAATGGCTACCCTAAGGGACACCAGATGTTGATTTAAGTCAGATATTGGGGATCTGAAAATGACTCTGTACTGTCGGTCCTCTAAATAGTGTTTAATCCATGCCACTTAAACCCAATTTTTTCGGGTTTGAAAGTGATAATTTGGGAAGACATTTGTTCGATTGTCTTGATAAGATCGGTAAACGTTGAATCGAATTCGTGAACATCTTCTACAGCATAAAGGTCTCTACAGACGAACTCTAGTGTTGATGAAACCGAACTGATCTGTCTACAGTCTATAGTAGGGATGCAATTCCAGATGGACTATGCTTCCGAATAGGAAGGGACTAAGATAATTTATACATCCCATCTTTAAATTTTGTTATGTTTTCTGTTACCAAAGATGTGGTTATGCTTACTGACATGATTTACGTCTGAGAGGACTTACTCATAAAACTAAAGTAATTTGAGTCAGATTCGGGTGTTTGCTTTGAAAACGATTTGTTAAAATTACATGCACAGAAATTTGAAATAGATTTTGAGTCAACGGAAGATTCACTGAGAAGTTTAAGCGTTGAAGGGTAACCGTCCGATTTTCTTGCTATAAACAATTTGGTAGAAGTGCTTAGGACCCTAGATAAAACTTGATTGTTGTGAAAAATGTTAATCTATAGTCGAAGTCAGATCGAGTTGTTAAGATTTTATAGTACAACTTATTGTTACATAGAGAGCGCAACTCCTTGTTGTGCTATTAAGGAGATGACGATCAGACCTTTGGACGGATTATGGAATCGATTCGGCAATTATTAGAGCAAGATCAATGTGTAGTCTCAGCAATAAAGTCAAAGTTAATGTTGCTTATGATTTTTAAATTTTGTTGAAGTTGTTTCTTCGGAAGCTAAAAGTAAATAAATTTCCAAAATCGACGCATATGGTGTAGGCGGTCTATGATTACGAAAGAATACGATTACTTCTATTTATAAACGACATGGTTATCGGAACCGAATGTGAGGACACATTCCACTAATCTATTTCAGAAGATGCGTTAAGTGCGAAGAAAGGCCCCCATTTCAGGTGGGGAAGGTTGAAATCTTGAATAATAAAGGGTGTTCCACTAGGGACTTGACAACTTTGAATTTAATTTGTGGACGCACTCTTTTACTAATCATCAAACTGTCACTGTCAATTTATTCAGTAAACTCAACATTTTCCTCATGGTAAAGTACACGAACGAGCAATGTCTGAAAATTATAAAAATTTTCTAGCGAAATTCGGAGTCGGTGACTACAACTTTAAGAGCGTTAACTCCAATTTTCGGTCGTAATTCTCGCCCCAGTAGACAGGCAATGACAAGTTTAGTGCAATAATTTGAGTCTACATATTCATTGTGGTGTGATGTTTCCGTGTCAGTGAAACAATGGTTTGGTCGAAGTGTCGAAAATGTCGTTGCCGTTCAGGCGTCCGTAGCAAACGATCCAAATCAGTCAATTCCACGGCGTTCTCAAGAATTGGGCATCGCTCAGACCACATTATGGCGTATTTTGCATAAGGATCTTGGTTTACACCAATACAAGATCAAGCTGACTTAAGAATTGAAGCCGATGGACCATTTGAAGCGACGTACGTTCTCCGATTGGGTTCTGAAAAAGATGTGCCAAGATGATGAATTTCATCGCAAAATCATTTTCAGTGACGAAGCTCATTTTTGGCTCAATGGGTTCGTCAATAAGCAAAATATGCGTTATTGGTCGGGTGAAAATCCACATGTGCTTCATGAATCACCACTTCATCCACAAAAAATAACTGTTTGGTGCGGTTTGCATGCCGCGGCGGCGTTATTGGGCCATATTTTTTCGTCGACAATAACGATCGTCACATTACTGTGAATGGTCAGCGTTATCGCGCCATGATCACCGATTATTTTTGGCCCGAATTGGAAGATATGGACTTGGACGACATGTGGTTTCAACAGGATGATGCCACAAGCCACACAGCACACGCTACAATCGATTTATTGAAGAGTAAGTATGGTGAGCGTGTTATCTCAAGAAATGGGCCAGTCGATTGGCCGCGATTTAACGCCGCTTGACTATTTTCTGTGGCGCTACGTTAAGTCATTGGTTTATGCCAACACGCCGACGACGTTGGAAGAGCTCAGAGCCAACATTGAAAGGCTTATTATTTTATACCTGATGCACGCAGGCTTGGCATATGGTGACAGATGTCATCCATAAATTTGGAACATTTGCCAATTTATTGTGTAACGTTACACTAGAAGAAAGAATTCCAAATCGTTGAAGTTTATTACGAAAATTCATATTCGACTTTCGATACGTGTGTGCGGAATATATTCAAGAAATTCCAAGAGATGGGCTCAGTACAAAATGTTAAGACGCTGAAATGTGATCGCCCCGAACGTTCAATGGAAAATGTCGTGGCAAGAAAAGTGTCCAAAACGACACAAACACATCCATTCGTCACCGTTCTTAGGAGCTTGACCTCTGCACTGACCATTCACACTGCAGTAAATGCTTACAAGGTCCAATTGAGGCAAAAGCTGAAGCCAGCCGACCACCATCAGCGCTGTACTTGCTCAGATTGGGTTTTGAAAAATATGCATGCTATCATTGATTGATATTTTCGGATGATGCTCATTTTCACATTGGCTTCTACGTTAAGAAGCAAAATTGCTGCATCTGAGGCACCAAAACTCCACGTGAGATTCAGGAGTTACCAATGCATCCAGAATGAGTTTGATGCGGTTTATGGACTGGAGCCGTCAAAAATGAGGCTGACAAAGCCATTACTCTCAATGGAGCGCGCTACCGAAACTTAATAAACAACTTTTTTGCCGGGACTCAAGAATATGGATACAGACGACCTCTACTTTGCACAGGATGATGTTACGTATCATACAAGTCACAAAACAGTTGAGTTATTTTTTTATTTATTTATTTATTCATTCAATCTACGATATTAAGTCTACAGATTTCGAAGTTTATATGTAACTTAAATTTAAATAAAACAAAGTATAAATATAAATTCATTGATTAAGATAGTAAAATAAAATATTTTTAAAGGAACTTCTGGGCAAACAAATATCTAAATTTAAACAATATTCATTAAAAAATTTGATACTAAGAGTAATAGGTTCATTTTGACCATAAAGTGTATAATGCCGACTCTCCATGAGAAACGGTCTTGGTCTTAAAGGTCTACAAGAAGCATATAAGTTCATAAAATTTAACAAATTTTCGCTGTCAATTGTCCCACATAAAATGTCACGAACCAACGTAATGCTATACATCTTTCTCCTTGACTCAAGCGTTTGCATGCCAAATAAAAGGCATTTAGTACGATAGGAGTGGTGAGCATCAGTGCCATTTCTAGAAAAAAAGTGACGTAATGCAAACTTTAAAAATTTCTTTTGAATATTTTCAATCCTACGTAAATTTGTAAAAAAAATGTAAGAGTTCCAGATCAGACAACCTCCAACACGGGGCGCACTATACTACAATAAAGAGCTTTGTGTGTGTACGGATCTTTAACATCAACCGAGCTCCTTTTTATGAATCCCAAAAGTGAGTTTGCTTTCGAGACGACGTAATTTACATGTACATGAAATGTCAGCCTGCTATCGAATATTACACCAAGATCTCTAAACTCCTCGACTACCTTAACTTGGGAATTGTTTAAAGTGTATCTTGGTAAAATTGGATAAAAAGATCTTTTATAATTCATACAAGCACACTTCTCAATATTTAGCTGTAGATCGTTCAACCTACACCACATACTGAAGGAATTGAGATCATATTGTAACATCATGCAGTCATTCATAGTCTTTATTTTGGCAAATAGTTTCATATCGTCCGCATAAATAAGGCAAGAGCAATATTTCAATAAATTCGGAAGATCTTTAATAAAAAGTATAAACAAGGAAGGACCAAGGTGACTTCCTTCTGGAACACCAGAGACCACAAGGATCTCATCAGAAAAATAGTCACCAATAGCAACATATTGTCTCCTGCCATAAAAATAAGTGCTTAACCATTGTAGCAATGAACCATAAAACCCTTAGGCATTCAGCTTTCTAAGAAGTACAGTTTACGCTCGATATAGTGAACATCGAAATAGTGAACAATCCAATATAGTGAACACTAAATATTTTATACAGGCTATTCTAAATAGTGAACAAAGAAAATCTCGCTACAATGAACATATATTTTTTTATTTCCTTATCGTGTTGTGCGAGTATCCTTTATGATTATGTATGTATGCACGTACATATGCATATGGTAAACAATTTGGGGTTGTTTTTAGTGCAAAAAAGAGCCCGTTTCGCTTACTTTATCATTTTGTGAACGATCTTCTTGTAAGCATGTCTCGTAAGCATTTGACTCTTACTGAAAAAAGTGAAATTTTAAAGCAATTATCGGATGGTAAGTAATAAAAGTCTTAGTTATTATGTATACCATAATACTGTAAGCAGAACAATATTAAAGGTGTCGCGGTAACATTTTTGGCCAAAAAATATGATGTAGCTAAATCTACTATCTGTAGTATTCACAAAAAAAGAGAGGGAATTAATGCAAAACTGAGCGACACCTGTTATGGAACTAGCAAAAGAAAGACATTGAGATCATCCGAACTACCTATAATGGAAAAAAGGTTATATAAGTGGTTTTTGGAGCAACGTAAGAAACATGTACCGGTGTGTGGACCAGCTCTAAAACAAAAAGCCATTGCTATTATCACAGACATCGATAAAAATGAATCTGGTTTCGTCGCAAGTGATGGCTGGCTGCAGAAGTTTAAGCAGAAATTTAAGCAGAGGTAAGGAGGTATTATCATCGCAAATAGAACTGGTCTGAACTTTTAAGAAAAAACTGAGAGAGAAAATGTTAGAGCTGCAGCTTACCAAGGAACAGCTGTACAACGCTGATGAAACAGGGCTATACTGGAAGCTTCTCCCGGAAAAGACATATGTAGCATCCAGCGAAAAAACTGCTCCAGGGCGGAAACCAGTAAAACAAAGAATCACATTTTTAGCGTGTGCTAATGCCACAGGTCACCATAAAGTGAAACCACTTGTCATAGGAAAGGCTCAGAAACCTCGTTGTTTCAAAAATGTGTCCTTGCCTGTGAATTACAGGAATTCCAAATCGGCCTGGATGACCTCAGCCATTTTTAAGGAATGGTTCCATACTCTTTTTGTTACAGAAGTACAACGTTTTCTCCGCCAAAACGGGTTACCAATTAAGGCATTGTTAATTTTGGACAATGCCCCCTGCCATCCTCCAGAAAGTGAACTTCAAACTCCAAATGGTGGCATTTCAGTCATGTATATGCCTCCCAATGTAACACCACTAATTCAGCCTATGGACCAAAACGCCATACGCCTGACCAAACTATTTTATAGAAAAAATTTGTTGATATCAATTGCTGCTTCTGAAAAAGGTGAGTTCTTATTTCATATTCATACCTTCTATTACATACCTTTTTAAAGATTGAATCGAATGTTAAAGAAGTGTTCGTTTTTTTAGACAACATTTGTGAAGCTGTTAAGGAAGTATCAATAAAAGACGCTGTTTTTAACTTGGCAGCAGCATGGGATAAATTAGAAGCTTCAGTCATTGCGAAATGCTGGAAAAACATTCTTTCGATGGAAGAAGACCCGAAAGACGATTTTGAGGATGAAGATGACTTACCTCTTAGCGTTGTTCGCAACAATTTAGCGTCAAATGCGAACACATTGGCCACGGAACTACCGGAAAACTGATTGGACAAAATATAGAGGAATACTGTCGGAAACGATATCCTCTAAACTATCAAGTCCCCCGCGTGACACCAATGAGCTCGACATGAAAGTCAGGGAATTTACTCTGACTCTCAATAAGGCTATGGCCGCTTCCTGCCCTCTTATTCAACCAAGATTCAAGAAAAAGCCACATTGGTGGACATCGGCACTAGGACTGCTCAGAAACACCTGCAGAAAACTTTTCAACGCAGCAAAAACCACAAGAAAAGTGACCGACTGGGACTCATATAAAGAATCCCTCAAATTATACAAAAAAGAACTGAGGAAGGCAAAGCGAAAATCCTGGAGGTCATTCTGCGACAAAATTACAGAAACCTCTGAGGCTTCGCGGCTAAGAAAAATCCTCTCCACAAATCCTATGATGCCCAGCTGTTTGAAAAAAACCGATGGCTCTTGGACAACCTCAAGTGATGAATCACTCAACCTGCTTCTGGACACCCACTTTCCAGGTAGCTCCCAACTCGCGGCCAGTAGCAGCCCAAACAAGCCTACTGCAACCGTGACCAAAATTCATGGTCTGATTACGAGAGACAAACTGCTCTGGGCGCTGCATAGCTTCAAACCATACAAGTCTGCTGGTCCGGACGGTATTATACCTGCCGAGCTACAGAGATCCTCAGATATTATTCTACCAGTGTTGGAAAATATTATGAGGAGCTGTGTAGAACTTATCCACATTCCACTGTTATGGAGAGAAGTCAATGTAGTATTCATTCCCAAAGCTGGAAAATGTTCTCATGTAGTCCCAAAGGACTTCAGACCTATAAGTCTATCATCATTCCTTCTGAAAACTTTAGAACGACTGATTGATATCCATATTCGAGCTAAAGTTGATCCAAGACTTCTGTCTACGGCTCAACATGCCTACTGTAAAGGAAAGTCGGTGGAAACGGCTTTGCACTCTCTGACTAGCCACATCGAACGATCCCTACAATATAAGGAGTACACAATGGTTGCTTTCCTCGACATAGAGGGCGCCTTTAACAACGTCAACACATCCGCAATCACGACTGCGCTGTCAACTCTGCAGGTAGACGGCTCACTTGGGGAGCTGATTAATCTAATGCTAACAAGCAGGATAATCGACTCCAAACTGGGTGAGACTTCTGCTAAAAGATATGTCAGTAGGGGTACGCCGCAAGGCGGTGTCCTCTCTCCCCTTCTCTGGAACTTAGTAGTTAACGAACTACTGATATACCTGGAAGCGGGTGGTAGCAGAGTGATTGCCTATGCGGATGTCGTTGCCATAGCCGTCTCAGGAAAACATCTAAATACCATTAAAGAACTCCTCCAAGTAAATCTTAGCAGATTAATCCGCTGGGCAGATCGCTGTGGATTGGGAAACAACCCCCATAAAACTGATCTTGTCCTCTTTTCTAGGAAATATAAAATTCCAATCATAGACCCTCCTTCAATAAACGGTACCAGTTTAGCTTTCTCCGATACAGCAAAATATCTGGGTCTCATTTTTGACAGGAAACTAAACTGGAAACCTAACATTCAAGAAAGAGTCAATAAAGCTACAATAGCTTTATTCTCTTGCAAGAAAGCCATTGGGAGCAAATGGGGCCTTCAACCTCGCATAACCCACTGGCTATACATCTCGGTCATAAGACCGATACTTACTTACGGGGTGGTTGTCTGGTGGACGGCCTTGGAAAATGCAGTCAACCGCATTAAATTAAGCAGAGTCCAAAGAACAGCATGTCTATGCACAAGCGGAGCCTTGCGGTCTACCCCCTCTGCGGCATTAGATATTCTGCTTCACTTGACACCCCTCGACATTTTTAGCAAGCAAGTAGCTGCGACTGCAGCTATTCGCCTTAAAGCGACTAAACAGTGGACAAATAATTCATTTGGCCACGCCAACATTCTTAATACATTAGGAATCCTCACAGAGAACACCGATTACACCATACCTGAACTTTGGTTTGACAAAAACTTCCATGTAAGCTTCCCCTCTAGATCATTCTGGGAGGAGGATGCTTTCATGGAGGACAAGTCAATCCATCTCTACGCAGATGGATCTAAAACCGACAGCGGAGTTGGTGGCGGTGTTTTCTCAGATAAGCTAAATCTAAGCCTCTCTTTCCGCCTTCCAAATCACTGTAGCGTGGTCCAGGCGGAAATTTTGGCGATTAAAGAAGCTCTGTCCTGGCTGAAGAAAAACGTGATATCTGCAAAGGATATCCGCATATTTTCGGATAGTCAGGCCGCCATCAAGTCCCTGGACTCGGTCTCATTGTGTTCTAAAACTGTCCTTGAATGCCGATCATCTCTCATGGAGATGGCAGAGCAGTTCAACATTCACCTTTGTTGGGTGCCGGGCCACAGAGACATTCCGGGGAACTGCAGAGCCGATGAACTCGCCAAAATTGGAACCACTCTACCTATCCTACCAGACAAAGGTAGTATAGGTATACCAATCGCTACGTGCAAACTAACACTAAAGCTACTCGCAGATGCCAATAAAAGAACAGACCTTAGGTGGACTGCTGGACAAACATGTCTAGCGACCAAACAGATCTGGCCAAGGCTGGATCTGAGTCGATCTAAGTGTCTGATCCTTTTAGATAGGAAACATCTCAGCGCCATAATAGGTGTCATTACCGGACACTGCCTCATAGGCAAGCACGCAAGAAGGCTTGGCGCTTTTACTAACGATTTCTGTAGAAGCTGCATGGACGAGGAAGAGGAGGAGACAATCCCCCACCTACTCTGCACATGCCCAGCTCTCTCTCAGAGAAGGAAGCTTCATCTAGGAGCTTTCTTCTACAACGACCTAAACGATCTAGAAAAAATAGACGTTAACAGTCTCCTACGCTTTATTATAAGCTCAAACTGGTTCCAGTAGTAAGAAGATCATAGATCCACGTGGCATCACAATGGGCCAATAGGCCTAAGTGGGTTGGTATTTCCAACAGCCACTCTTACCTAACCTAACCTAACCTAGGTTTGTAACAGTAGACCTACCCTTCCAAAAACCATGTTGATATTTGCTTACATATTGTTTAATTGTAAAATTTAATTTATCCTTCACAAGGCTATCCAATATTTTGGGAATAACTGGTAGCTTAGAAATTGGCCTATCACCCCTATCGTGGAATCCGTCGGAATTGAGTTTCACTTCACCTATTCGATTCCCTTTCACTTTCTCCTGCTATCATGGAATCCGCCGGGAACGTCTCCTACCAAACAGCTGTCTTTTATTTGTCAATAAAAATTTGTGTAGCTAAATTTGTTCGAGGCAAGAAAGGAAAGTTTCTTTAAAAAGTGATTTCAATAAAAAATACGGCATAATAATTGATACAATAGCTCTATTTTTGGAACCAGAAGAGGAAGAAGGAGATGAGCGGTTTTCCCAGAGAAGAGTACGAGAGAGGTTGAGAGGAGCAGCGGATCGTTTCATGGAACTTCCGGATGAAATGTATGTTTTTAGAAACTTTTTTATTATTTTTGATTTTAATAATGTTCAATAACAAATGGAAATGGCTCCAAATACAAAATCTTTTTCAATTTCACCAAAACTGAAGTTAGCAGCCTGCCTTCGTTTCTTTGCCGAAGGAAACTATCAGCATGGTGTGGGAAAGGACTTCAATATTTGCATAGCCCATTCAGCGTTTTCCGAAGTGTTAACAGAAGTACTTGACATCATTGAAAGAAAATTATGTCCTAAGTGGATTAGCTTGACAATGACTGAAGAAGAAAAAGACGAAGCTAAGCGTTATTTTTACGCAAAATGTGGAATCCCAGGAGTGATCATGTGTGTTGATGGGACTCACATTTCTATTAACACCCCATCGGCAAGTCGTCATCTTTACTACAACAGGAAAGGTTTTTATAGCTTAAATGCGATGATAGTAAGCCATTTCAAATACCTATGCTTTGTGACAGTAACATATATTTTTCTATAAAACTACAATTTCAGATTTGTGACCATAAACTTAGGATTAGATGTGTGAATGCAAAAACTCCGGGTTCTAATCACGAATCCTTTATTTGGAATAGTTGCGCAGTAAGCACATATTTTCAGAACATGTATCAAAATGGAGATACTAATTCCAGATTACTTGGTAAGTTTGTTTCTTTTATTTATTTACGTGTATCACTAACGTATATTTAATTTTTGTAGGTAATGCAGGATACGGCCTCTTTCCTTGGCTTTTAACGCCATACAGAGGAGTTCGACCAAATTCCCCTCAGAGTAAATTTAACGCGCATCATAGTAAGGGACGAAATATTGTGGAGAGGGTAATTGGGGTGTTAAAAAATAGATTTCGCTGCTTAATGAGAGCAAGGACGATGCACTACACACCCAAAAAGGCAGTGCAAATTATTAATGTATGTTGTGGTCTGCATAATATTTGTATGCACTTCAAAGCTTTTTGGGAAGAACCAGCAGAGTTTGAAGATGATAATTCAGATGAATATTCACCAGCAGAAAATATACAATCATCGCAATACGGAAATGAAGCCGTTGAAATTCGCAATGCAATTATGAGATCTCTTTGATATTTGTTGGAAAATAAAACGATTATTCAAACTAAATTGTAACTTATTTAAATTTAAAAAAAAAGGAACACATGGAGGAATACTTCATTAATTTTTTTACATGGTAATATCACATATAGTGGTAAGTAGAGTAAAAGAGTTACTTATTTTCCACATCGTACTTCATCGCCAATGACGTCTTTTCCAGCTCTATTTCCAAAAGTCTCTGCTTCACTTTAAGCTTTTCCTTGGCTATATATTGCATCTCTGTGAAGTGTTTTCGGAACTCTTCGAAATGCTGTTTCTGCTGTTCTTGTATTTTATTAAGACTTCGGTAGATCCTCCTCACGTTGCAGTTTAATGCTCCTAGGTTAGTGTACAATTTCTCCTGAATATTTATTTGCTTTTCAAGAAGAACCATTGATGGTTTCTTTTTAAACAGGTATTTTGATGAACAATGTTTTTTGTGAAATTAAATCATCATTTTCTAAATGTGTTGTCTTCGTTGATGAAGCAACTTGAGGTTCGTTTGGGAGTAAGTCCAAAGAAGGAGCATCGACCGTTTGTGCTTCTTGGGGCAGGCCAAAATACAAAGCTCCTTCAACCCCCTCAGCTGACTCTCTCAGTTGAATAAGAGCAACTACTTCCTCCTCATCAGCTGTGAACTGTTGAATTTTATATGGGCCACCACCAGTTGCTGATATCTCCCTGTTGTTGTACGCGAGTTTCTTTTTGAGATACGATTTGTGGTCGCTCCAAACCTGAAATATTTTACAAAACAGTTGGTACTGTGTGTTATGTGATGTTAGAATTTCTTACCTTCTTCCATTCGCTTACTTCTTTTACTGGTGGCCCATATTTATTCAGCTCTAGCCGAATATCTTCCCAAAACTTTTTTACCTGTTCTGGTGGCCTTTTGCTTATATTTCTGGCAATATCTGGTGATTCCTTCATTGAGTTCACCATTGCCCTGAACTGTAGTCTGTTTGTGGTTTTTTTTCCTGTAATATGTAAACAAATAACAAATTTGTCGTTTTTTTTTTAACTTCACTTACATTTTTGAAGAAATCTTCACGACGGTCAGCAGCCAGGCCAAGCAAATGAAATTCGCAATAATTTTGATGCGAATGAGAAATGTCATTTTGTTTGGGAAAAATTCGATTCGATAGTTTTCTATGATACAGTGGAACTTATTCACATTACCGACACGGGGAACTGTTCACTTTGCGGATTTGACGATGCCGAAGTATTTTTTTTAGGTGGATAATTCCCTCCGGCGGATTCCACGATAAGGGTGTATAATTTGAAATGAGGTTTCTATTCCCAGACTTATAAACTGGATCTATGGCCGAAACCTTCCATTCATCGAGAAAAATTCCACTTGAAATAGACTGATTAAATAGCACATGTAAAGGAAAACAAAGTGAGCTGGAACAATAACGTAAAGCGATTGGAAAAAATCCTAAAATATCTCGTTTACTCGTCGGTTTTAAATTACTTAAGACAGTTTCAACTTCACAAACATCTAACGAATAATGTGAGCACTCAAAAATAGATGGGAGTGAATTGATGTAGCTTGAATCAATAGAGGTAGAGCAAGCAGAATTGTAAATGCTTTGAAAATATTCCGCAATCGCAATAGAACATCCAAAGACATAATATGCAATAGTAATGGTGCTGCACTTCTTGAAACGCTGCAATTGTATGATTTTATTCTTTTGAATGGCTGTACCGAAGGAGACATGGATGGTCAATATACCTTTATTGGAGGACAAGGTAAGTCAGTGATTGATTACTGTATGGTGAACAATGATTGGCTAGACCTCATAAATAAGTTTGAGGTGCTATGCAAACATTTTACTGATCATATGCCAATCGCAGTAGAATGGAAAACCGAACCTGACTTGTCACAATCAAATCTTCAGTTGTTACCTAGACTTAAATGGAGGGATGAAGAAGCTAAAACCTTTCAACACAAACTAGACGTTTGGCTCTCAAGAATTCCTGCTGGCATTGAGTCTACTGATATTCTTTCAAATGAAATAATAACATGCATGAGAAATTCGGCAAACAGGTTTAGCTCTAATGTAGCAAAAGCATTCAAACAAAAATGGTTTGATAAAGAGTGTATGAGAGCAAGAAAAAAATCATTTGCTCTTTTAAATGCATTCCGTAATTCCAACAATGAAGGATTACGAAAATGGTACGTTCAATCAAATTCCCAATATAAAAGTCTGTGTTTTGCAAAGAAACTTAATTTTGAAAATAAACAAGCCCAATCACTTGGTGAAACAAAGAACACAAAGGAATTTTGGAAGCTGGCGAAGGATATTAATGGTTCTCATCACATAATAGGCACAAATGTATCCGCCGATGATCTTTCTATTCATTTCTCGAAAATGCTTCAAACGAATTCCAACTTAAATTGCTTATGCTGAACCTTTCTTCACCGATGATATACTTGACACCGAGATATCTATTTTTGAGATAAAAGCAGTGCTTCTGAAAGCTAAAAATAGAAAAGCTCCGGGTGAAGATGGTGTACCTTATGAATTTTTTAAGAATGCTTCTCAAAGTTTTAGTATTCAACTGGCTACGCTTTTTAACAAAATTCTTATGAATGCGGAAGTTCCATCCTCGTTCAAAAAAGCTGTTATATTCCCAATACATAAAAAATGTGCCATGAATGACGTTGCCAACTACAGAGGTATATCTTTTATGAATATCATAGCTAAGGTACTCTGTGGAGTTCTTGTTAGCCGATTGGAAAACTGGGTAGAAGAAAAAAATATACTATCCGATTTCCAGGCTGGATTTAGGAAAAACTATTCCACAGTTGACCAAATCTTCTCTCTGACATCGATTGTCAAAGCATATCATGCTAGAAATAAAAAGGTGTACGCGTTCTTTGTCGATTTCAAAGCAGCGTTTGATTTGGTAAATCGGAATGCGCTAATATACAAACTTTCACAGCTAGGTGTCTCAACCAGGTTTCTACATGTTATCAAAAATATGTACAATGACACAGAAGCCAGCGTGTGGGATGGTTCACGTTTCTCTGAATGGTTTAGAGCTGATTCAGGTGTCAAACAGGGATGTCCGCTTAGCGCACTTTTATTTGCACTTTTTATAAACGACATTGTAAACCACCTTCCTGGAGGAATTAGAATGGCAGGAATTCAAATCAATGTGTTGCTATATGCTGACGACTTGGTTATATTATCAGAATCGAAACACAATTTACAATTGATGATAAACCGGCTGTCTACATACTGTGAAAAGTGGGGACTTGAAATCAACACTGAAAAATCAAAAATTATGATTTTCTCGCTTTCCAATCGAACTGAAGTCGGAAGCAATTGGGTGTACAATGGAAGGCATTTGGAAGTGACAAATGAATATAGGTATCTTGGGGTGAACCTTAACCCAAGGCTAAATTTTAGTAAGCACCTTGCCGAAAAAGCCAAGGCCTCTCAAAGTCTTATAAACTTAACATGGAGAAAGATTTTTACAAACAGCCGTATACATTTGTCTACCAAATATCAAATCTTCAATTCTGTTGTGAAGTCAACTCTGTATGAGGTAACTGAGAAACTTCAGAGGAACTTCAGTAGAAAAATTTTCAATCTACCAATCAACACACCGAATTATGCGATTTATTTAGAAACCGGCTTGCCAAAGATATTTACCAGCACCCTGAAACTACAAGCTGATTATCTACTTAAAGTCTTAGGTTTTCGAGATGAACGTCTGAGTAAAAAGATGCTGCTATACGAAGTTAGGAACAAAGACTGGTGGTTTAATAAATGGCAACAGATCGCCACTTCTTTTGGCGAAGATATAGAAATTGATCCAAACAACATTCTTGGTGTAAAGGAAAAGCTTTATAGAATTATTCAGCTGAATGAAGACTCGGTTCCAAATCTGCTTGTAGAAACAGCTACTGAATCTGAAAGCCGAATATTATACAGTCAGTTGAAATTTAATCTGTGTAACAATAATTATTTTTAAAATTCTCTAAGTCCCAAAGATATTTCTCTAATATTTAAAGCAAGATGCGAATTATTATGCCTCAACGGAAGACCTTACAATGGGAGTTACAACCAGTTTTGCACACTATGCAACACAAGACCCAAAGAAGACTGCTTCCACTTTATAAGTATCTGTCCAATTTTTCGACAAGAGAGATTTGCGTATTTTGGAAAATTCTCTCTCTCAATGCAGGAGACAATACAAATATTGGATGGACCAGATTGGATAAAACTTGCCAATTATCTAAAGAAAACATGCAGATTTAGGAAACTAATCATGACTGAATATGATTGATCTACGATAAAAAAAAAATAATAAACAAAAATATTAAATGAAAACTGAAAATTAAAATAATAAAGTATATTTAAAATCAATAGAAGAAATTAAAGTTGTTAGTCGAGCTGACGGCAATGCCAAAGCGTTTATATTCATAAATAGTTAATGTAAATGTATATTAAAAATTGTAAATAAATGAATGGATTACTTACTATTCCGCAAATATGTTTGCAATGGTCTTAGGATCACTTGACTGTTTATCGTTCAGACACATCGTTGTTGGAAATCCAGATCGTTTTCTTTTTGCATTAACAAATTGCCAAAAAGCAGCAGGACTATTTTTTAAATCACTTTCAATAGAATGAATATAGTTACAATAGAGAAATTTAGCCGTGAGAAAACTGTATAGTCGTCATTTAATTGAGTTCCTTTGAACTTTTTATGTGCAGCATTTTTAGCGTTCTTTAAATTTAATAGTCTTTTGTTGTACCAATCTGGGGGGTGAGAACTTACACTGCTGTGCAAAATAATAAGAACAGCGTTGTACTATTATTGAATTCTAAATTTAAGAAAAACACAAGTTGAAATTAAATTCAGAAATTGATTTATATTATTTTAAGCAAATGCAGGTTTACAACTAAATAAATGAACACTGATTTTAGCAAACATTAATAAAAGAAAAAAAACAATTTAACAAAAATTCATTGATCTCGGCTGTGCAAAAAAATAAGAACACTAAAGCAAAGCAATTCTTTGATTTTTTAATAAACATAAAAACAATAATGAATGAAACGAAACTATTGAAAATGACTTAAAAAATAATATTTTGTAGTGCTACCCTTGCTAACTAAAACAGCTCCGCACTTACGGGGCATTGAGTCTGCAAGTTTTTGGCAAAGTTGTGGTTGGATTTCGTACCAAATTTTTTTAACATTTTCCCACAGATCCGCCTTGTTTTTTGTTTTTTACGTCTTACTAAGGTGCCTTTTAAGATGACTCCAAAGACTTTCAATTGGATTAAGATCTGGGGATTGCGCTGGCCATTCGAGAAGCTGGACCTTTTTTTAAGAATACCATTTTTTTGTTACCTTGGCTGTGTGTTTAGGATCGTTGTCCTGTTGAAACAGCCAAAGTAACGGCAAATTATCATCTGCAAAGGGATACATACATGTATTCAAGATCTCTATGTACCTGCCCTTCGTTAGAGTCTCCTGTATCCAATGAATTGGTCCAACGCCATAATAAGAAAAGCAGCCCCAGACCATAATATTACCACCACCGTGTTCTACTATCTTAACGGTATATTTCGGATCGAATTCTTTCCCTGTCGGTCTTCTTACATAGTGGTTTATTGTGTCTGGCCCAAATAAATTAATTTTGGTTTCATCAAACCAAAGTATGTTACGCCATTTCGGCGACGATCGGCGAAATTTAATCAGTCCTTTATATTCTTTTTTTTATAAGAAAGGACATTTTTTTTGTGTGGCAAGCTTTAAGATTGTTTTCTATAAATCTTCTTCTTATCAGAGAACTGTCTACTGTTAGATTTAAATTGGTTTTGATTTCAGCCGAAGTTATAAACGGGTTCTTTTTTGCGCATCGAACAATGCGTAGGTCAGTGTGGGATGAATTTTTGCGTTTTCGACCACGTGTTTTTTCATTGTTTTTTCTTTTAGAGCATTCACGACCATTCCCAAGAAGCAAGAAAGAATTTTGGCGATTGCTCTTAGAGATCTCGATTCGAAGCTCTGCAGAACAATGTTTATTACGACCCATTTTTCTCTAAAATAATCAAAACTTTTTTTGGAACCTCATCACAGAAACTCATTTTTAATGTTTACCACTAAAAATAATAAAAAATTAATACCCCCTAAGCAAATAGTAACCCGGCTTTATTTCTGTTGTTATTATTTTGCACAGTCAAAAATGACCTTCTTCCTTGCAAAGTGTCTGGGCTAGTGCAGTCCACACAATTGACGAAGCAAAAACATCAATAATTTACCGCTATCCCAACGTGGAGTAAAAAAAAAAACGAAAACAACAAATTGTGAATGAATCAAAAACTGTAAATATTTAAGAAAACTTTTCCGGCAATCGCTGTTCTTATTATTTTGCACAGCAGTGTATATATAGGAACGCATTCTTCAAGAATACTATTGAAAATGATTGTGAACGTATTAATTTTCTTTGATAAACGTTTGCCCGAAAATTCATCTAACCAATTAATATTTGAAAAACAGTAATTCATTCGGGAAAGATTTTTAGAATTAAATTTGTATGAATTAGTTGAGTTACTAAAATCACAAAATTTATTACAATTCAAATTATTTAGACAAAGATTTACAGCACGGTAATTTACAGAATTTGGGACAAAATTTAAATCCAAGAATCTATTAAATGAATTAGCAATATTATTGACTTGTTTTAAATTATTTGATAACAAAGAGTCTATTAATAAAATATCTATGTCAGCATTTAACGAAGTTGGCAATAATGTAGAGTCAATAGATTGAGTCCATACTATATCACCGCAATTAAAATCACCAACTACACAAATATTGTCATTTGAATACTTTGACATAGTGGCAACTCTATCAATGTTCTCCAAGTGCTTGTTGTAAATCGGCAGTGAACTTCTAGGTGGAATGTATCTGTAGCTCTTGCTTGCGCAATTTTAGATTTCGTAGACACCCATTCGCGACTTAACACCGTTAGACTTATTTCTTAGGGGCTATGCTAGAAGCCAGGCCTACACCAACAATTCGCAAACAATCCCAACTTTGAAGGCGGCCATCGCCGAGATAGAGCCGCAATTCTGTGAAACATTTATTGAAAATTTCGAGAAAAGGATGAGGGTTTACAAGCAGAGCCGAAGCGGTCATTTGGAAGTTACTGTATTCGATAAATACTCCCAATGTGTCTACTTTACAAAGCAATAAAGGTTTCAGAGATATCTCGACTATTGTTCGTTTTATTCAAAAAAGAAATGCCACACTTTTGCTGAAACACCCTTTATCTAAACATTAACACATACCAGCGATACACAAACGTTCAGTTTTTTCAGTTTTGAATGCATTTTATTTACTTAATCACTAACTCTTACATACTAACAAAAAATGCTTAAATGCTAGCTTAAAATTACTTAACAAACTTATACTAACTTACTGGCCCCACACAGGCACTCTAAGCTACTCTAAATTCTTATATCTATGTCTTTCGACTTCATTTATATTTTATTTGGAATGTTTCTTTTATATACTTAGGGCTAAGAAAAAAATTTGATTACAAAAACTTAGCATATGGACAATTTTTTATTTTTTATAAAAACTTAGTATCTAACTTAAAATCAATCTTAGTCTACTTAACCTACATACACAAAATACACATAAACACACTTAGACGTTATACACAATAATACACATATGTTAGTATATACCTTTATATACACTAACACATGTATATATTACTTAAATGCTAACCTAAACCTATGTAAGCTGGCCATCGCTATTTACAAAGCAAATACTCGTATATTGGTCAGCCCTGCCTCATTAGTGAGGCTGGTCCGTAATTGACGGAAACGACGACGAAACATCTTCTCCATCATTCAACCACCAGAGATGCTGGTGCTGCCGAATGACATCCCTCTTATCGCGATTCCCCACCGCCCTACTGAACCTGAGTCGATCCACACTGCCGTGTGCGATGTCTCTGTTGTAGTTGAGTCGCCTGTCCCCAGCTGTCCGAGCGACATGGAAGATTAACGGGACCGCTGATATATCCTGGATCAACCCTTTCTGATCTAGGTAGAGGAATGCTTCCGGTGGAACGAAGCCGTCAGATCGCACATTCTCGTGGTAAAGGTAATTGGGGTAGTAAGCCCCAGATATCAGGTTATTCGTCGAGGTCATTGCTCTTGCAATGTGCCTTCGAGTCAGCTTAATTACGAAGTTGTCCACTCGTATTAGGTTCGCCCTATTGTAAAGGACCTCATTAGGATAAAATTTCTTGTACTCCGACTCTGGTGTTCTATACAAGCGAAGACAAGGCCTAAGACAAGCCCTCTCAAACACCCGAATCTTTTCCATTAAGCTTGCTCGTACATTGAACCACACAGGACAACCAAATACCAGCATGGGCCTAATAAGGGCCATGTAGCAGATTACCTTTACCCTCGCATCGAGTTGGCTGCTATAAAACAGTCTCTTTGTAAGGGCAAAAGCACCTTTAGCTCTGGCCAGAGCAGCATCTACATTTTTGCCAAAATACAGAAACTGATCTAGCCAGATTCCAAGGTATCTGACTACATTTCGACAGGCAAGAGGCTGTCCGCGTTGTCCAATGATCGAGAACTTTCTCCAATTTTTTCTGGTATCCCTAGAGGCTCTAGACAACGGCATCCTAAAGAGAATGGTTTCCGACTTCTGAAAGTTGATTTTCAACTTCCAGTCATCGCAAAATTGTCTTATCTTACCGAAGTCACGCTGCAAGAGAGTATTAATGACCTCGATTTTTGAACCTGTTCTGTACGCTACCAAATCGCCTGCGTACGCAATAGTATGGGAAAGTGAACCTATCAAGTCGCTTGTAAAAATGTTGAAAAGGATCGGCGAATTGACCGCGCCTTGCTGAAGACCATTTTTAATTTTAAATATTCCAACAGAAGTCACATCACCATTTTTCACGATGAACTGTCTGTTGGTTAGCATATTATAAAGAATGTACAAGAGTGGTTTACTGATCCCCAACCGAGTCAGCTTATAGAAAAGACCCTCTAACCATACGGTGTCGAAGGCCTTCTCCAAGTCAACAAGGCAGGTACCAGGGCATTGTTTTTTGCCTTTATTCCATTGGATATCGGACACCAGTTTAGACGCGGCATGTGAGATATCATGTCCCGCCTTAAAACCGAATTAATTATCCGGAACTATATGTTCGTCCTCAACCCACCTAGACAGAGCTCTATTGATTACCTTTTCAAAAACCTTACTGATATTCGGAAGGAGACTTATCGACCGGAGATTCGCCGGATTGGATATATCCTTTCCCTTTTTGGGGATAGGTTGAACCACCGCCGTTTTCCAATGCGCTGGATAATGTGCATTATTCATTGTCCACCGCTTCTAGAGGAAGATGTCGAAGCACGATGTTCGGAATACCATCGGTCCCCACTGATTTCTTAGCCCTGATTGTTTCGAAGATATCACGGAGTTCTTCCTTCGAAATGAACGGGGGTAGGTCACTCTCTCTGGTCATGACATTATTTGCCATATTTTCGTCGCTGAACCGGGTGAAACCAGAGCCCTCGGATCGCCAGTTCCCTATTTCATTTCGAATGCAGAAGTCGTGCACCAAGACGCGATTGTCCAGGTCATAATTAGGGCCAATGATATCAATGGACTTGTATACTTCCTGGAAAGTCGCCCCTATGGTCTCAACTTTCTCCTGTGGATCCTCGATCACAAAGAAGGCGTCATCATCAGCGGCTTCATTTGGATCAATACCTGCTATTGTCAGTAACCGTTCTCGTTGTCTGTTGTCCGGGCTATTTTAAGACACTGAAGGTCGTTTTGATTTTTTCTCCGAAATAGTTTATTTATTTGCGGAAACATATTCGGGTTGCTGGTGTTTACAGCCCGAACCTTGTTGTTCCAATACAAACTTACCGAAATTCTGTAATTCTCTTTTATTAGCGTTTGGATATTTTTAATCGACGACTTCAGTGTCCTAAACTCCGGGTCTTGTCGGTCAGTTAACTGTCTATACAAGTTTTTGAGTCTTGTCAGAAGTCTACTTTTCTGTCGGTGCAGTGCGTCAATAGTAGGATTGCGGAACAGGTCTTCGTTAGTCGTACGTCGATACCGCGGTATTGTAGTGTCCATAGTTTGTTTAATTGTCTCGTCCATTTGTTTTAGGTAATTGTCGATCTGCTCGTTTGACAAATTTCTATTGGACGGTGGGTGGAGCGTGTTCGAGGAGAGCGCTCTTGTCAAAGTTGCGGAGAAGCGTGTCCATCGAGTCTTACTGTAGTTGTAAGAATATCTTTGGACAAACTCCTCCAATTCCGCAATTTCGTTGGGAACTGTAATTTCGGTGCTAAAACCGCAATGGTCACTGTCATACACGAATGTGCGCAGACAGTTTAGCGTTTGTAAATTCGTACCTGTCAGTCATATGCGTTCGTCGTACAGCAGTAGATCCAAATAAGACCCGCCTCTGGGAAACGACGGGTTATCAGTCGCTTTAAGACCGAGTCTGTACATGACATCGTGCTGTCCCCACCAATCGAGTAGTAGGTTCCCTCTAGTATTTGGAAAATTATTTCCCCAATCTCTGTGTCTAGCGTTGAAATCCCCGCCGATTATAAAATAATTCTCCCCCGATTCCAGCCTCAGAAGTCGAAAAAGTGTGTCGAGCTCTGTAATGAATAGGGTGGATTGTGAAGCCTCCGGTGCATAAACAGAGGCCAAGTACAGCCGCTTTCCACTGCGGAGCGGGATGTAAATGACGACTGCCTCCAACACCCGGAACCTGCGCAACACGCCCTTGTACACTCTGTGAAATTTTATACCTTCTTTAATGAAGATCGCGACACCGCCTCCACGTTTGGATCTGGGCCGGTTTCTTCTTCTAACAATATAATTATTGTACTCCAGTTTGTGCTTGTCGGTTAGCTTGGTTTCGCTAGCGAAAAGCACATCAGGAGTTTGGTATTGTAGCAATTTAAACATCGCGGCTCTTCGTTCGATCCTAATCAGTGAATTAA
This sequence comes from Volucella bombylans, assembly GCA_949129095.1. NCBI lineage: Eukaryota > Metazoa > Arthropoda > Insecta > Diptera > Syrphidae > Volucella > Volucella bombylans. The sequence continues at coordinate 142,721,977 of OX422142.1, read as the reverse complement.
CATTCACCGCAAGGACCTTCAAAGTTTGCTCCACCATGTGCGTACCCATTACGGCATGTATTGCGTTAGGCCCGGCAGCAGCGAGTAGATATGGTCCACCCGCTTGGCCTGTTCTTGAACCTGCTTTTGCAGCTGAGCCATCTGCCCTTGGATTGCGAGCAAGATGGCTAGCATGTTAGGTGCAGCTTCCGTTGTTCTCGGCGTTGGCGCCGGAGAAGCAACAGTCGCTTGCTGTACCGTAGCCCCCCTACCTGAACTGTGGTTCTTAGCGCACTTCACTCATCGAGGCTGCATTTGGCAGTTCGACGCGGCGTGCCCGAACCTCTGGCAGCGAACGCATTGTATAACGCCTTCGCTCCTTTTTAATTTTTCCCAGTGAACCACCTGGTAGTCTAGGACATTGATACTCCTTAGACTATCCAGACGGCTTTCGGGACTGAGGTGCACCAAGAAGAACGGCAGACTCCGTTTCTCCCGCCTAGCTCTAGCTGTGGTAAATGGCTTTACCCCCACAAACTTGAGTCCTTCGCACTCCTTCTCTTTGAGCAGTGCCAAGATCCCCTCAGGATCAGAAGACGGTTCCAACCCCTTCAGCAGCATCGATTGCCGCTTTTCACACTTCGGTAGTGCTCCGTCGTCGTTTCTTTTAGGAGCTCTTTAACTTTCGCGTAGCCCTCCACTGTGTTACAGTGGATGGCATGGCGATCGTTCCCCAATCTCTTTATGTTAAAATTGTTACCAATGACTAACTCACACAGGTCCTTGGTTGCATTTACCTCCAGTTTGTAGGTGTTGATCGGAGGCACCTTCTCCTTCTTCTTCTTCTGCTGCTGCTGCTGTTGTTGTCTCTGCTGCTGTTGTTGTTGTTTTTGTTGTTGTTGATGTTGTTGCTGCTGCTGTTGCTGTTTTTTCAGCTGCTGTTGCTTTTGCTGCATTTGTTGTTTCGGCTGCTGCTGTTTATGTTGTTGCTGCAGTTGTTGTTTCTGCTCTTGATGTTGGGAGCTCTCTACTTCTTGTTGCTCCCTCTGCCGGCGTGCAGTTTGCCGTTGCTTAATAGCAAGCATTTCTTGTTCCAGATTTTGTATACTGGTTTTTATATTATTAATTTCTTCATCTTCGTCTTCCGACTCCGATGTTGGTTGTGGCAAAATCAGGTCCAACAAGCAATGAAGGCTCAAGTTCCAGCCAAAGTTTAAGGAAGAAGCCGAAGGAGAAATAATTGGATCACTAAAATGAAAAAGACATCAGCAAACTCTTGGCCTCACTAACGAGCTGATTCAAAATAGAGTGGCCTGTAGAACGGTTCTAAGGTCCGTAAATTTAGCCAACCCCACAAGGGGTGCAGTAGCAATGCAGATACAGGCGAGATGCGAGAACACGTAGAGAAATCTTTTTGAACTTCGTTAGAAAAGAAGTCCAAGCTCTCATGGTAGCGGAAGGATATTTGCATTTATTCATGTGGGTGGCTTGGTTGATAGAAAGGCCTTAATGGTTCAATCGATGGTTATGGCATCGATGTAAACGGAGTTGGGTTTATCGTGCAAATAAACAAGGTATAGTCACACATAAGACAGTGGATGGAAGGAATGGGTCAAGTAATTTTCGGTTATATCTAGGTTTGCGAAATTTTAGAAATTAGCTGATGAGTATGATCACAGTCTTGTTCTATGAGAAAGTGGCGCAGGCTGTGTAAAGAGTAAATTCGTCTGACGATCTTTTGTCTTTGTCTGTATAGACAGTGAATTTGGTGGAAGCTACAACAAAGAATTATGTAAGCTCTAAGGTCACATCAATCTAGAGAAGAAGAATGCAGTAAGTACGATAGCTGTAGTAGAAGTAGAAGAAGAAGAAGATATCGACTGAGGTTTCGGCGCAGGTGTAAAGGAACCTCAAATAAATTTAGCGTGCTCCGTAACTAAAGGTAAATGGCATACGGTCGAGCTGAATGAAGAGGTCATAAAGTCGCAGGTTCTCTCTGAACTGTAGCTCCGTCTAATGCAAAGGTAAGGCCCAATCCTATGAGTTTATCGACCGAGACTACTCTCGGATAAACTTTTATTGATGAGCCTTTGACTTTAATTAATCTTCAGCAAATTGATTGGATACGAACTGAAACCATAAGGACCTTGCTGACAACTTAATGTTCATAAAAATGATGATCTAACATAAAACAGCAATAGTGATGTTTCCCAAATTAGTTCCGTTTTGATTCGGCTGTGGCTGTGGCTGTTGCTGTTGCTGTTGCTGTTGCTGTTGCTGTTGCTGTAGCTGATTTATTAATTTCCATAAATATTGTCCCCATGAGCTAATCCCAATTTTGTGCCATCAACCTCTTGAATAATGACTTTCCTACCATCTAACCGTACTCTAGTGATTAGCTTAGATTCATAGGTTCCTAGCGCCAAATTGGATCTTACCTAATGACCATTCTTTATCAACGATCTCAACGACAGCCTTCGACCATTAACAAGCATAAACTTATGATCAGCTATTTATTTCTCAGGCCGTTCATCGGTGAAATGGATGTAAGAGGAAATATCTAACGGTATAATAGAATGAACAAACGATCACGATGACGTTAAATGCGAAATTTGCAACACACACACTCGTACATTCAACACAACATCGCTGTTGTGTCAAAGCCATTTGATTTGTGGTTTAGTTTTCAATTCCAGATTATTCGTTTCGTATTCAAATTTCCAATTTTGCTGCCATGAATTCAAGTGTTGTTGTTTTTTAAGGTTTTGTTTTGTTTTTGGTTTTTTTTTTGACATTTTTGCGTGTTCATTATGAATTTCTTTCGCAACTGTACTTTTACGATATTTGACACTTGAGAGTTGAAATAGTACGACCTAGTACAGTAGGACATAGTCGTAGATAGGAATATTTAATCCTCCAAAATAGTCGTCACCAGAGACGTAGGTTAAATTAATCGATCGACGACTGATTTAATTGCTTACTTCATTATGTTGTGTCAATATAAATGAACCGTAATTTGAATATTTTACCGCTTCTCTTTGGTTAATGAAGTCCATAAAGTATCTCAATTGGTTTCTGTATCTTTTCGGTTGCTGAAGGGAGACTGCATAATGCTGTTGTTTGATTTTCAGAAAGAAAAAGCTACCTCACGCATAATATAAGATACAAAAAAAAATATACATATATATATCTCAAACTGTCATCGATAAAACGGTACCCATTTTGTCGCATCCATCGGATGAATTTCGTTTGGAGATTGGATCCGATCTCTATTTTATCGATCAGAAATCATTTGGACCTTGATTTGTGTTTTCTATTGTATCTACAGTTTTTATCGGTTTTGAGGTTTTTTTTTTTTTATATTTTCGTATCTAGGTGCTGTTTGATAGTTTCGATTGCAAATGAAGAAACGGCCTTTGACGAGTTGTCTTTGAATTTAGCACTGAGGCCCACGGAAATTCAAATTTCTAAGTGACAGGGGGGGGGGGTCTATATTTGTGATTTTTTTCTTTTTTTAAAAAGGAGGAGATAGTTTGTTTGTTTTCGAAAACAATGGATTTTTTTTTTGTTTCTTTTGGAGGAGGGAGGATCTCTATACCGATATTGAGAGGTTAATCGTTCACTGGATTTGCTATGGGTATAATGAGGTGCAAATGTTGGCGCTTAATTTATCCATCGATCAAACTCCGGTTAACATAATAATTTGAAAGGTCTGCACACCATTTAGAAAGGCGTTTGTCGCTTTTAAGATAGTCCAAGATGAATGAACAAATTTGTATTTAATTTGGATTCTTTTGTAATGCCAATTTGATGACATTTTGTCAACTTACAATAATAATGCTGAAATGAATAAAATAATCAGCGTGTGCTGAAAGTCATCATGCAATATACTTTCAATGAAACTTCAATTGGAAATTAGTTTTCTATTGAAATCAGCTTGAACACCTTCTAAAACTTATACAATAGCTTTTTTTTTAAAAGATTTTAATTTACAGATGGGGCTAGGTGTCATACGGTTTAGGTTTAGCACTGAGTGGCGGCGTCACCCCAGTTGGATGTCTTGTATGAGATTCTACAAAGTATTTGAAGGTGAAATGAAAGCAGTTCACCGGATCCAGAGAGAGATAGATCCAGATAACTTCGGATAATGACGAATTTTCTGTTCAAGACCTTACAAAATTAAAACAACCCTTAAACACACATAACTTCCACACAGAAACTGCGGTAGAATGGGGCGGACAAAAGGGTGATGAGAAATTGTAACTTACAACCTACTACGGTGACTATACTACAGGGAACAGCACAAGTGTCTATTAGGGTGCGGACATGGTGTAAGTGGCATAGTAAGGCATAGAGTTTTTGCTTTGTAACAATCCGTACCACAGAAGAAATAGACGATATTACCATAGAATGCTTCACAAACTGCTCTAAAAATCCTACAAGCAACGTCAAAATCGTTTTAGGTGATTCTAAAGCCAAACAGGACATTTCGATTTGAGGCCTGGGTCAACCCTAGTCAGGTTCATTCAAGACGCTTCAATTCTAGACTTAATAGTTTTAAGAATTAATTAAAACTAATTATAACTATAACCAGTGGGAGGAGTAGAACGAGAGGTTTAAAGGACATCTTTTTAGGGACAGCAGTCGAAGAGAGGTTGGACATCGTTTACTTCCCGTAGCATTCTAGACGTCGGTTCAAGGTATCCGTAATTTTTTTAGTGAAGATTGCGGCGAAAGATGGGCATGGACCTGCGATTAAGTGGGTTAGTGCCGAGAAAGATAAGTTGAAGTAAAGAGGGTCTGTCACTGTTGGCAGTTAGAATCTGTGGAACAAAGAGTATATCGGCAACTTTTCGACGTACAGAGAGCTATAAGTTTTAGGCGATCACTGTATGGTGGTTAGATTATGTCATGAGCTACTTGCGATTAGCCTTGCAGAAACAGCTTCTACCAGGATCATGCGTGCTGTGTAATAAGCTGCCCAGACTTAGCTAGCGTGTTGAAGAAGAGGGCGGACAAATGTCATGTAAAAAGATTTAGTGACATAAGGGTTGCAGACTTCCTTAGACTATAGTTTGACAAAGCCAAGAGTGGAGTTGGCGTTTTTGTGATATTATCCATATGGGAACGAAAATTGACAGATTACATCTACTCGTAGATCATGTAATTCATGGGTTTTACTTAAGCTTTAAGATTAACGAAAGCGCTCACGAGTGTATATTATTGCTTGGCACTTGTTGACGTTGAACGAAAGGAAATTCATTCGGCACCAAGTAGAAAATATACCTAGATCATCCTGCATAACTATATGAGATATGTCGGGAGATTTTCAAGTCGTCAGCGTAGACGGATAGAGTCGATATCATTAATCGTTAGAATGAATGATACGGACCGAAGATGACTACCTTCAGGTCCAACTTCAAATCCAGAAGAGGGTTTGGAAGCGATCGACCTAAATAGAACATTGTAATGTCCATCTTCTAAGAAGGATCTAATCCGTATAATAAAACTTGATTGAAAGCGTAGAGCCTTCTATTTGAGCAGAATGGTTTTATGGAAGGCTTTGCTGAAATTGGTGGTGATCACATCAACTTTTACCCCGCGAATTCGGTAAGGTTTGTAGTTGTAGATGGACCATCTAGAAATCCCTGTTGATTTTGGGAAACGATAAACTTGCAATGAAAAAACATTGAGTCGTAAGTTATGCTCTCAAACAGATTAGGGATGCAGGAGAGCCTATTTTGTTCGTGAGGCTTTTTCGTGCAGAGGAATTATGTAAGAACTCTTCCAAATCAATCGAAAGATTCCTTGGGAGATGGAAAGCTGAAAAAGAGTTGAAAGGGGTTGAATTTAATAATTTGTACATTTTTTCTATAGTATTGCAGCCAACCCATCAGGTTCAGTAGAGTAGTCATCTGTGAGATTTTCTATTTTCTCATTTACTTGTTCTAACGTTATATCAAGTGATTCTCACGTTGTTTGTGAACAGTTATTTAAGCACGAAAAGTGAAGACGGTTAGTTTCTTGCATATGACTGGCGAACGCCCGGCTGCAGAAGTCAGTAAAAAAATTGCAATTACTTGGGGATTGGCAGGGGTTGTGTCAGAGGGCTTCAGGGAAGACGGGTAGTTATCGGACTTTCTTTTGATGTTGACAAATTGAAAGAAACCGAAAAGAGATTGACAAAGTTCAGAGAAGTCGATATAGGCAGAGTGGTAGCAAAAGAAATTAACATTGGAGCGTGATCTAAAATAGGTGTACCATAGCTAGGCTACACATTCTATCAAATATGACTTACGCAGTGATAAACCTTTCACCCCACTAAACTTTTAATTTGCTTTTGTATACAAGTAAGCACATGTAGCAAAACTACTCGTTTATAAAATAGTGCTGCCTAGAAGAATGAGAGAGGCGAGTGCGCTTTCTTAGCAAAGGCGGAATAATGAACATGGGGTTACCAAGAGAAAAAAGGAAGTTCTTGAGAAGATAGCGACCGCGCAGGCCCGTAGCCAGGACTTTGTTTCGTGGGGCGCTTGTTCAATTTCGAAGAAGTAATTCTGTATACAAAAATTAGAAAACTACATGGATATTTTATTTTTGTTTTAAAATTAAATTTAATAAATAATAATTCTTTTAATATTGTTCTTTACAGCAATAAACGCCTTGTCTTTTTTTTCAGACATAATATCGATCTGGATCCACATGAATACCTGAGTGAACAAACGGAAGCAGAGCTTGAAACGATGGTAGAACATCCTCGTTGACTATAAATCTGTCAGTGAGATTTTGTGTAAGAGAATCCAGACAGGGAATAAGTATAGAAACTCTAAAATAATCTTCAAGACATGATGTTTCTGGATTGGAGTGTGTTGTTTGTTTCACAGAAATCCTCGGAGCTGTTATGTTAAATTCAAATAAATCCTCTCCGGCATTTTCTCTTATGTTTTTAAGAGATTTTAAGACTTGTTTTGTATGATTTATTGCAGACACGAAATTCAAAGATTCATTTTGTAGGAAAATTGATAAGAGTAGCGTTAAACTAAAAAGTTGATGCTTTTGAAGACGTCGCCCATGTCTAGGTGGATATTTCTTCAAGACCGATCGCAATACATTTGAAGAGCTCTACAAATGAGATAATGCTGTCATGCCTTTCAATAAACCTTGTTTCACAAAGGCGCAAACGTCGTTTTTTTCTGCTTTCTGTTGCGTGTTCTTGTATGGCGTTTTGGAAAGTCTTATTTGCATTTGAATGGTTTCGGAAGAAATTGACTATTTCGCTTACTACACCAAGACAATTGCGAATCGAGGGTGTTGACATGGCATTACACAGAGCCAGGTTCAGGCGATGACTTGCACAGTGAACATATCTTGCGTTTGGATACTGTTGCCGTAAAAATAAACGAGATGTATTCGTATATAATTAATAACCTGAACTTAATTAAAATATTTTCTTTTAAATCATTTCGGCTACGTGCCTGCGACCTCGAAAATAGGAAAATGCAACTCCAGATATAACGTTCAGAAGTTTAACTAAAAGGTAAAAAGGACATATCAACCCAGCAAGTCCCGAGCAGAGGCACGTAAAGATGAGGAAGGAAATTTAGTAATTCTGCAGACTGTTAAAATGTGAAGATGAACCAAATTCTGATCTGAGGCAGAATGAACTACTAAATTTGGGCTATGAAAGTCAAGATTTCCGCTCAGTTGACCAAAATGATGTGAAAATAGCACAATGTCTAAATTTCAGCACAACCAGGCTGCCAGATTGGACGGACTAAATGCAAAGCAGGAAATAAAATGGTATAGAGCATATTATCTCAATATTATTTGTCCAATCTTCAAGAAAGAATACATCCTTAAGCTGCGCCAGCTGCAGAAATATCTGTCATATTATGTGAACGGTTGACAACATTTTTCTACGATCTGATTAGCTCTTATCTGCGCAGTTTTAGGCCGGGTAACTCCACAATTGACCAAATACAATATTCACACTGCTGAAAATCCTAGAGTAAACCAATAAACATTTTTATTGTTTTCAAGGCTGCATATGGCAGCGCCTATAAAGATGACCTACACAGAGCCATGTTTATTTTAAACATATCTTGTCCCAAGCTTGTCGAATTACGCAGAATGTCAATGGAGAACGCTCTCTGCTCCGTTAAGGTAGGAAACAATCTCAGCGAGACCTTTGATGTCAAAAAGAGGTTTAGACAAAGTAATGCGCTGTCATGTGACGTTCTTGGCATAATAGTTGAGAACATTGTGAGAAACTCGCATTCCAAAAGCCGGGGCACAATTTTGCAAGCGTCTGTACAACTTTCAATTGGTGATGATATTGATGTCATTTGCAGAACAGAGTAAGCTGTCACCGATGGGCTTCTAAGTATCGAAACAGAAGGGCCAAAAATGACTTTGGTTGCCACGACATGCACGACATCGACAAGGAAATATAACACCCACCGAACTCTACGAGCTAGACAATGTTCAAAAAAGTGCACATCAGTTGCCTGAGAATTTTTTTTTTTTTATAATTTTCGCGCTCCTAAGGGATTAGATACCCTTTTACTGTTGCAAGGGCGCGGGCGGAAAGGTAGAAGGAAGAGAAGGGAAAATTATTTTTGTAGTGGTTTGAAACTCAGGTGTATTTGGTTTCGATATTCGCTCTCCAGGGGCGGGAGTCCGAATAGGACGCAGAGTTTTTTCTTCACTCAGAGTGATTCGAGGTATATCACAGTATTTTTCTTTTCTGTGGTTGAAACTCTACAACTCTACAACTAGCGATTGCTAGTACCACTACACCACGGCCACCCCTAAATAGCTAGATAGAGATAGCTAGGACCTGATTGAAATGCAATACTTCAGTCTGAAGAGTATCCGATTAGTGCCCACGGGGACAAAGCTTTAAAGAAAGTCCTTGCCTTAGGTGACGCTCTTCCGTGATATTTTCTCCAGACTTTTGAGAAATTGTGCCTCTGAAGTGGACGTGTACTTTTCGCTTTCCAAGAACCCTATTTCGGAAATTGCAATACTGTGCGTCACTTTGCCTTAATATTTTTTTTATATCGACCGTCTTGGTGGGGTCTTTATCGATCCACCGTCCCTTGGAATAGTTATATACACCGCCTTAAAATCGTTGTGAATCGATCTAAATTTCATGGGTTTTCTCGAAGGTCTGCCGTAGTATGAAAACCTTGTCTTTGGTAGATTTCTCCTGCCCAGAGCCAGAATCATAAGTAGAGAGGAGTAGGTTATGCGGAGCATACTGAAACCCCTATAATTGGAGCAATGTTCTTTTCAGCATTTTTATGTCGAGATTTTGCAGATTTATTAGTCTTTTTGTTCTTGCTCCTCCTGCTTTAAACAGTTCGGCGACAGTTCCAGCAGCTTTTTTTCACCTAAGTTTAGATATGGATATCTTCACTTCACTTCATAGTTTGTCATCATCATCCAAATGGTATAGCTCATTCAACCTAATAGTGGAATTCTTATTATCGTTGCCATTCTAAAGTCTTCAGAAATGTTTCTACTTTATTCTACCGCCGCTCTGTACGCAGCAATACTTGCCAGCAATCTCCTTTTCATTCTCTTGGCATTCTGTTGTGGTTATTAAGAGAAACCCTGCACCGTGGGTGGCCGTTGCGTAAATGGTAGTGTATTTGCCTCCAAATCGGACGGTTCGGGGTTACATACCAGCCGCGTCCGAAAGACATACAACAACAAGTCCAATTACACTAACAATTTAGTCTCAGCATTAAATGTTTTATGCCAACCATGGAGCGTACTAGCCAATGAGCCTACAAATCTTTCTTTCTCTATCGTAATACCCAATTGAGTGTAAAGTCCTTAAAAAAAAAAAAAAAAAAAACAGCAGTAGTGGCATCGCTGATGGCTTTTAGCAGTGAACATACTGACATTTATTGTCACCTCCTAAGAGAAGCTATTGTTGGGTGGTTTTAATTTTGTGAACAGAAGCAGACCCTTTTTGATTTGGTTGAGCACCTTTAAAACATCGTCAAAAACAGTTGTTTTGTAAGCTTTCGTCAAAGTTTTGACACCTTCATCGCAGAAATGAAAGTCGCCAACGCCATCTTTACTTACCTAACCCCATAACTGACGCGGGATTGTGACCTCGTCCTAGTCTCAGCATGAGACGGAATGACGCTCCTCTTGATAACCAAGCACTGAAAGAACAGTGAATATTCAATATTCGTCGGCAAACAATTTTTTACAATTATCTTTATTGAGACTTTAAAAATCAATACAATTATTTGTTGTACTTATACAAGATTGTAGCCGACTTGTACAGTATATGCCTGGCTAAACAGAGTTTAGAAATACAGCTTCGTGAGCTTTTCTATCAATATACATGATCGATTTTCTGTATGCTTGCTCCCAGCATACTTTAAGCAACTTTTAACAATGACTAGATAAAAGATACATACAAAGTTTATACAGAAGTTTATTTGGATACCATTTTTTATCGGGTCTTCTATACTTTCCACACCAGAATCTAAGTATTCTTCTCTCAAATTGTTCCAGTTCTTTTGCTACTGTGGGGGAGATTGTAAACCATGCACATATAGGTCTTATAAGCGTTTTGTATACCAGTAACTTTGTGTTTGAGGGCAATACTTTTGATTGCAAGAAAGGCTTTAGCGAAGCGGTAACAGATTTAGCTTTCGCTAATGTCTTTCTACCATGTTTGTTAAAAATAAATCTGTTGTGGAAGTATACACCCAAGTATTTCAACTCTGACCGCAGAGGGATGGATGGCCATCGATTTGCAAACTCAACGTTTTGCTCTCTTTCACAGCTAAACGATGGCTTTTTTTCACTAGAATTGCGAAAACAAGTAATGCCACATTTCTCTGTGTTTATTTGAAGTCCCCATTTTTTAAAATAATCTAACAGCAAAGGAAGCTTCTCCTTGATTTTATTGAGAGCATTTTGAGGCCTCGCATCGCTAGCTATTATTATTAGGCTTTCGTTCAGCATTTAAAACACTTTCGTATGGAAAATCATAAAGAAATATGATGAACAGAATCGGACCCAAAATGGACCCCTGCGGAATCCCTGACAACACCGGGAATGCTTCTGAGTACTCAGAATGTATAACTATGGATGAGAAACGGTTTAGTAGGTAGTTGCAAAGTATTCGAATGAACCATGTGGGAAAGTTTAATCTTATGAGTTTAAAAATCATGCCAGAGAGAATCGAAGGCTTTCTCCAGTCAATGTCCAACCCAAGTGTAGACTTATTATTTATTATTATTATTTATTATTTCCTATATTTGAGAGCAAGGATATAGGACGAAACTCCTTGATTTCCTTAGCAGACTTTTGTTTTGCTACTGGCAAAAGTTTGGCTTTTTTCCAAATTGTAGGAAAATATCCATTATTGATACAGTGATTGAACACAGAAGACAAAATTGAATCCAGCGTATGGCAGCATTTTCTTAATATGAAATTAGATATCTCATCTATGCCTGAAGAACGCGTGTTGTTAAGGTTGGCCCTTAAAACCTGTATTTTGTCAGATTGGGTTGACCGAAAGATGAGATGGCGAAAACGTGGTGATGGGGATATCATTTCGACTAGCACAAAATTCTGTAACAGTGGACAGCACTTCATTAGTCAGATTATTATTGAAATTAGGTATTTTGTCCAGGTAGACAGAGGAATAAAAATCTTTAAAGGTTTTGAGCTTAGTCGCAGTATCCACTAGCTCCACGCTATTATGCGTCAGTACGTCCCTTGAGATGTCCGTACCAAAAATTTTTCGCCCAGTTATTCTGTCGATCTCCTTAAAAGCTTGAGGCAAAGTTCTTATTTTCTGTAGTCTTGACATGAAGGTAGAATTAATATCTAAGTTTATTCTCTTTCTAATGATTCTACTGATGCATGAAATTCTTGACGACAACTCGCGATATTCCTGATTTATTCTGTTAAGGTGACTATGATATATTCTTTTTAGTTTTCTGAGCCAAAGGGAACGTATTTTAATTAGTTTCATTGTAAGAGGAGAGATGTTGCTGTACTTAGATTGTTTAGGTGGACATATTACCGAATGAGAATCGATATTTCTTGCCAGCGCTAAATTAATTTCGCCGATGAATGTGTCTATTTCCGCATTCGAAAGGTTCCTGTCTGATGGTATGTCTAGTCGAGAAAGACTAGTCTGAAGATCTAGTCTGAAGGTTTTCCAGTCAGTGCCTTTAAAACTTCTGTAAGTGACTGACGGTAGCAACAGAGGTGTGAAGTTGTCGACTCTTGCCTTAAGGGAAATTCCGTAATAGTCAGATATTGTAGGGAATGTCGATCACAAATTATTGTTACCTGCGCTATTCAGAAAAGATGACAGTAGCAAAAAGTCTAACACCGAAGAGGAACGTGGGAATGTTGGGCTATTAGGCGAAATCAAATCAAGATTTAAGAAGGGGCCGTTGTAAAACCAATCATATATCTTGAGTCCATTGCCATTGTGAACGCTATCTCCCGAGTGTTGATGGCGAGCATTGAAGTCCCCCCCAAGAATCATTGCGTCAAAAGTACTTGCTACGGCATATAACCTATGGAGCTCTCTTAGTTAGCTTCGGCCAGCGTTACTAGGAATATAAATACTTCCTAGAAGCATCCGCAAAAGTGTTCCTTGTAGGTGTTTGAAAGTAATTGAGGCTAAGCAAACAGAAAAGATATCACTGTAGAAAGGAACAGGATTGTATTTGAGATATAAAAATAATAACATGGAATGCTAGAAGTATACGCAGCAAAAAGATTGAATTCCTAAACTTTTTAAACAATAACAATATTGATATAGCTCTAGTAACTGAAACTTAGCTTAAGCATGATGATAATCTGTCCACCTTTGAATTTAAGTGCTATCGAGTAGATAGAATCGATAGAAGGGGTGGAGGTGTTGCAATACTTATATGAAGAACAATTCAACATTCGCTCTTACCAATTATTCAAACACGCTTAGTAGAAAATGTGGCCATGGAGGTAGAACTAGAAAATCATCAAATAATTAAAATCTACTGTGTCTATTTCGCTGGTGCTCGTAAGTCTGTCGAAAATAAACATTTGTTTAAAAACGATTTAAGGAACCTTTTCTGTGTAAATGATAATTTTCGGGTAGGAGGTGATCTCAATAGTAGACACAAGGAATGGGGCTGTACAAGAGCCAATGTTTGGGGGAATTTACTCTAGGACCTTACTGAATCACTTCCAATCTAAATTTTGTATCCTCAATGTCCTACATATGTTCCAGCTGGTTCTCGCGGCCGTCCTTCTGTCCTTGATATTTTTATTTCAAATAGTCCTAGTTTTATTACGCAACCAATATCATTAAACCAGTCCTGTGCAAACTTTTTTGTTCAGACAAAGCAAGCGTACAGCACTTCCAAGACCTAAAAAATGCAAATTGGAAACGATACCGTGCAATTATTAGAAGAAGAGTTCAAGAAAACTTTGCGAACGTAGAAGATATATCTACTAAAGAAGAAGTAGATGCTATTGTAACTGACTTCAATGATTTAATCCTTGAAGCCGTAGCTGACTCTATACCAAAAGTTAAAATAAATAAATTTTACAAAAAGCTTTCCCCTCATTTACTCGTAGTTAAATTAATTAAACTGAGAAATATTCAAAGAAGAAATTGGCAAAGATATCGGCAGATGTTTTATCGAGATAATGTGCAGCACCTAAACCAGTTGATCTCAAAACATTTAGCTCAACAACGCCACGAGGAATGGAATAAAAAACTTGATTCTCTAGATAAGAACGCCAAACCATTTTGGAATGTAGTTAGAATAATTAAAAATAAAAACAAACAACTACCTAGACTTCAAAATGGATCTAATTTCTATTACGAGTACACAGATGAAGAAAAAGCAGACGCCCTTGCGATTACTTTTTTAAGAAATCACTGTGTTTCAGCAAACCTAGGAGATCCAGCAACAAATGCATTGGTTAGTGAAACAATCCAGGATTTCAACACCCTAATTCCTGTCACCCCTTTAAATGCACTTCTTACAGAAGGCGACGTAAAATTTCATGTCGATAATTTAAATATAAGAAAGTCCGGCGGGTTTGAATTTGCCCAAAGCTGGAGTGAAATTTTTAACAGACATTCTAAATGCATGTCTGAAAATTCAATACTTCCCCAATACTTGGAAAATAGCCAAGGTGCTTCCAATTCTGAAAGCTGGAAAACCCCCTGTGAGCCTCGAAAGTTATAGGCCGATAAGTTTGCTGAGCAGTGTAAGTAAAATATATGAAAAAAATCTCAAAGAGAAAATATCAAATATAGTTACAGAATGTAATATACATCCTGACGTGCAATTCGGTTTTAGACCTCAGCATAGTACTTCCCACCAGGCTCTTCGGATTTGTAATTTTGTCAAAAAAAAAAACCGCCAAGAAGGAAAATCAACCGGGATGATGCTTTTGGACATCGAAAAAGCATTCGATTCCGTTTGGCATGATGGTCTTTTATATAAAATGATTATGTACAACTTTCCTCCGTTTCTGTGTAAGATAGTTCAAAGTTTCTTGTCAAGTCGTTCTTTCAAAGTCCAAATCAATGGTTGTTAATTGTTGTTGTTGTTTTATTTCAAACATATTTGTAAATGAAGTATTTTTTCTTGAACTTTGTATAAAAAATTCTTAGAGCGATTATGTTTAAAACAAGCATGTTTATTGTGAATGAGGGAGGCATTGTTGAAGTTCTGGTATTCAGTCCCTGTGGATTCCGGCGAAAGATACTCTGGAAGTGAAACAGAGGCACAACTGGTCAGGAGAAAACACGGCCGAGGATTCGAAGTTGGATTGTAAAACCGTCTAGTCGCTTGTTGAGACCTAACAATAAAAAGTTGAAGAGTTATAACGTTTTTTAAGAAAGAGTAGTTTTATTTTTCTTAATCGAAACCATCGGACAAATCGGGAAGACATTTTTTATAGTCGAAAGGTCGCAAAAACTATTGCGATTAAACATTTTGGTGCCGAAACCCGGAAAATCTTTAGATTTCCCCCAACATAATAGCTTTGAATTATATTTTCGCACTTGCATAAGCGGTTGAAGATAATCTTGTTCTCGATAGTGTAAAAAATAAAAATCAATTTCCTCCACTCAATTTTTTGAAGTGTACCAATTTAAATTGGCCGGAAAAAGCTGTCAGATGAGACACATTGAAATCTGTGGAACATCGCATCATCATCTACAATTGGGAAAGGCCCAGTAAAAAACCAAATTAAAGCTTTTTTTTGTCACAGGCAAAACTACGTCATCAACAGGAGGAAACTGTGAATGCGTAGCGGGATTCTATAGACGAGCGGAAAAAAGAGCATTCAAATTACTTAGCTTGCTGGTGTGGATGGTATTGCTCAAGTAAAGAGGAAAGGTGAAAAGCTTTGTGCAAGTAAGTCTTAAGATCAATTTGGGAAAAATTGTCGCTGAACAAATTGTGTTGCTAAGGTTGTTGCGTTTGTGAAGATTGTTGCTGTGTGGATTGTGGGTTAGCGTGTTGCTGAGAACTTAGTTGCTGCGCGTAATTTAATTACTTTTGCATAGTTGTTGTATTGGGAGGTTAGGAGAAATTGTCGTTTGTAAGCATAGGGATTTGATATATTGATCATTGTTGATACAATTCCGCTTACATAGTCTCTCGCCCTTTCATTCATTAGCAAATCGTTAAAATTCGCCAATTCAAACCTCAATATGGAGCAGGAATCAGATATTCTAGTGGGTGAATCATCTGCAAAGGGGGAGAAAAATTTGTCGGAGCTAAAAGCTTTGAGAGCCTCAACAAAGGGAAGTTTAACGCGCATAAAAAACTTTATTGCCGCCAAAGGTGAATCGTTATCCGCAACAGAATTAGATTGTCGCTTGGAGATTTTTGAATCGTATTTTAAGCAAGCAGGAATTGTCCAAAGATCTATAGAGAGACTTGGTATAAAGGAGGAGGAAATGGCAAATGATGCTTTTAGAGGGGAAATAGAAGATATGTACGTTTTCACAAAGGCTAAGATTCTCGAACGGAAGGCAGAAGTAAAGGGAAGTTCCTCAGCCGTTGATAGTCTGGATGCCACATTTCTTCATCATCAGCCAGCTTCTTATTCAAGATTAGAACAGATTAAGCTACCAAATTTCTCGGGCAAATTCTCAGAGTATCCTAATTTCATTGGGTTGTTCAAAAGCCTAGTCGACAATAATGATTCACTGGATAATTTGCAAAAATTTAATTATTTAAAACGATGTTTGTCTGGGGCAGCGTTAGGAGCGGTGAAAGAATTTGAGCTTAGAGGTACAAACTATCGTAAGGCATTAGAAAGATTAGAGAAGAGGTTTGATAACAAGTGTTTAATCTTCCAAGAACATATTAACTTGTTACTTGAGGTTCCGAAAGTTTCCAAGGCCACTGCTTTCTCTCTAAGAAACCTGGAGGATAGTTTTAACACACATCTTACAGCTATATTGTCGATAGGTAGCTATCAGGATATTACCAATGCCATACTCATATCTCTTGCGTTAGATAGAGTGGATCCAGAAACGCAAGCTAAATGGCAAGATAGATTTGATTATAATGAACTGCCGTCATGGGATGAATTCACGAAGGTTCTGGATCACCGGTGTAGAATAATGGAAGCGAAAGAAGCCAAAACACTGCATTCGGAGAATGCATTACCAACTTCAAGTGCTCGAAACGATCGTCGTGTACGTGGGCGCGGGGGTAATGAAGGTCATAGTCGACAAATTAGATCCACTGCGTTAGCTGTGCATCAGGTTCAATGTCCATATTGCAAATCAAATGGTCACAAAGCTGATAGTTGTAGAGAATTTCAAAGCCTACCAGTTTCTAGGCGATTTCAAGAAACCAAAAGATTGATGCTCTGCATAAATTGCTTAAAAGTAGGGCATTCGGTGAGGCGTTGATCTCAAACGAAATGCAGTATTTGTTCTCTACCCCACCACCACCTACTACATAGGTTTGCTCCCATTACGGAGCCGAACATTGCACTTACTTCTGGGCCAAACGGTGAGCAAAATACATCGCCTTTATCCGTATTACTGGGAAGTACAGGAAATCAAGTGATATTAGCGACGGCAGTAGTTGAGGTTAGAGATCATTTAGGAAGTTATCACCCGGTACGTGCCATCTTGGATTCTGCATCGCAGTTAAATTTTGTAACTGAACATATGGCTCAAAGGTTAAGACTTGTAAAAAGCAAAACGGAGATGCAAATAAGTGGAATAGGGAATGAGCTATCAAAAATCAGATATGTTACACATGCGACTTGCAAGTCGAGGATTTCCGAGTTCAAAACAGATCTGGAATTACTTGTCATCAAGAACATTACCGATCTACAGCCAACTCGATCATTTGCTATTGATAGTTGGGATATTCCAAAAAATATAGTTCTAGCCGATCCCAATTTCAACAGAGCTTCTAGAATAGATATGCTGATCGGAGCTGAATGCTTTTTCGAGTTGTTGTCTATTGGGCAGATTAAGTTAGATGGCCGACCCACTCTGCAGAAAACTTTGTTTGGTTGGGTAGTATCTGGGAGATACGACCTTTCGTTGGTACCGAACGCAAGTGTATGTTTGGTAAGTGGTCACGGGCAAACGGAAGATGCCAATTTAAATAAATTGGTAGAAAACTTTTGGAAAATAGAAAGAGTGGAGTCAATGAAAAATTTCCTTACACCTGATGAAGAACGCTGTGAACAACACTTTTTAAACACAGTAGAGCGAGGAGAGAACGGTAGATTTGTGGTTAAACTGCCATTTAAGGATAATCCGGAAGTGTTAGGAGAATCGCTCGGCATTGCAAAGAAAAGATTCTTTTCATTAGAAAAAAGGTTGGATAAAAATCCAGAAATTAAGGCAAAATATTGCGAATTCATGGAAGAGTATGAAAAGTTAGGTCACATGGATAAAATTTCTCAACATCAATTAGACCAAATGAAGTATTTTTGCCCACATCAATGTGTACTTAGGCCAGAATCGTCGTCGACGAAACTTAGAGTAGTGTTTGATTGTAGTTGCCCCACATCATCAAATATTTCGTTGAATAAGGTGTTGCTAAAGGGTCCAGTCATCCAAGATTCGTTGTTCTCCATAATTCTACGCTTTCGATTATACAAGTACGCCATAACAGCAGATATTGAAAAAAGGTTGGATAAAAATCCAGAAATTAAGGCAAAATATTGCGAATTCATGGAAGAGTATGAAAAGTTAGGTCACATGGATAAAATTTCTCAACATCAATTAGACCAAATGAAGTATTTTTGCCCACATCAATGTGTACTTAGGCCAGAATTGTCGTCGACGAAACTTAGAGTAGTGTTTGATTGTAGTTGCCCCACATCATCAAATATTTCGTTGAATAAGGTGTTGCTAAAGGGTCCAGTCATCCAAGATTCGTTGTTCTCCATAATTCTACGCTTTCGATTATACAAGTACGCCATAACAGCAGATATTGAAAAAAGGTTGGATAAAAATCCAGAAATTAAGGCAAAATATTGCGAATTCATGGAAGAGTATGAAAAGTTAGGTCACATGGATAAAATTTCTCAACATCAATTAGACCAAATGAAGTATTTTTGCCCACATCAATGTGTACTTAGGCCAGAATCGTCGTCGACGAAACTTAGAGTAGTGTTTGATTGTAGTTGCCCCACATCATCAAATATTTCGTTGAATAAGGTGTGGCTAAAGGGTCCAGTCATCCAAGATTCGTTGTTCTCCATAATTCTACGCTTTCGATTATACAAGTACGCCATAACAGCAGATATTGCTAAGATGTATCGGCAAATACGAGTTGAGGAAGGCGATAGGAAGTACCAGTGCATAGTTTGGAGGAATAAAGCCACGGATGACCTACAGGGATATCAGTTGAAGACGGTTACGTATGGAACAACGTCTGCGCCTTTTCAAGCAACGCGCTGTTTAAAGATGCTAGCAGATAGCAACACCATGAAGTTTCCCCTGGGGGAAACTTGTATTGAGGGATGATTTTTATATGGATGACCTCATAAGTGGAGGAGATTCTGCAGAAGAAATCTTAAACATATACACAGAAGTCAGTACCATTCTTCAAGAAGCGGGATTTGAGTTGCGGAAGTGGTGGACAAACGAGAAACTGCAACTCGGACGCATACCAGAAAACCAGAGGGAAATTCCACTACGAATCAATGACGCTGACATCATAAAGACGTTAGGAATCAAGTGGAATCCCCAGAGTGATCAGCTGCAGTATATGGTTCCAGCAATACAATTCGCGAAGAATATTACTAAGCGTGTCATTCTAGCGGAGTTGTCCACGCTTTTCGATCCGTTGGGTTTAATTAACCCCGTAATTGTAAAGGGTAAGATTATCGTACAGAATCTGTGGGTAAAAAAGGTTAACTGGGATGAATCGGTCCAAGCTAGAGTCTTTAGCGAGTGGGAATTGTTTCGAATTCGGCTTAAAGAACTGAAGGGTATTAGGATTCCACGATATGTACTAACTCCACAACCCAGGTCAGTACAAATCCACGGATTCGCGGATGCATCATTGCGCGCCTACGGATGTTGTATCTACATACGAACAGTAGATCAATTGGACCAAGTGCACTGTCAATTATTGAGTGCAAAGTCTCGAGTTGCTCCAATTAAAACCGAAAGCATTCCTAGGTTAGAATTGTGCGCTGCGGAGCTGTTGGTGGCGCTTCTTGTTAACATTATGCCAAACTTAGTCCATATAGTTGAGGAAATTTTTCTGTGGACAGATTCAGAAATAGTGCTATGTTGGTTGTCTGCACATCCGTCTACATGGGAAGTTTTTGTAGCTAATCGAGTATCTAAAATACAAAGCGAGCTGCCGGCAGCAGTTTGGAAACATGTTGGCTCTAAACAGAATCCAGCTGACATCATATCCAGAGGAGCATTTGCGAGCGAGTTGTTGGAAAGTCGGTGGTTTTGTGGTCCAGAATTTTTATATCTGCCGAAAACGAAATGGCCGGAGAAGGATTGTTCCAAAATCAGTACGAGTATTCCTGGCAAAAGAAAGGGAGAGACTGCGCTATTAGCTGCTAGAGTATCTTCCGAACTCAGCGAAAACTACCTGAAATATACTGACTTTCAAAAGGTATTACGGGTCTTTGGGTACGTGAGTCGATGGATAGCTAACCGGAATAAAACTGTAGAGCGATTATCAAACGAATCAGAGAAAGGGAAGGTTAATATATTTGACACAAGCTGCACCCCCTTACTCTCAGCGAATATACTGAATGACGCGTTGACTAGGATACTTTGGCACGTCCAATAGAAAGCCTTTAAAGAAGAAATTGAGCAGTTGGAAAATGAGAAGTCGATTAGCCCAAAGAGTTGTATCAAAAATCTTAACCCCTTCCTAGATACAAATTCTGTAAAACTACTCCGAGTTGGTGGACGTTTGCAGAATGCGAACATTCCTTACCTTGTGAAATGTCCCATCCTACTCCCGAAATCTAACCTATTTGTCAAAAATCTTGTTGTTTATTTGCACAGGAAAAATTACCATGCTGGGCCCCAGGCACTAGTTGCAATCATCAGACAGCGCTTCTGGGTTCTGGATGTGCGCAGATTGGTGAAGAAGGTGGTAGACAACTGTCTACATTGTTTCAGGTATCGACCGAAGTTATCAAGGCAAATAATGGGAAACCTTCCCGTTGATAGAGTGCAGCTGTCTCGACCGTTCCACAAAACAGGTGTCGACTTTTGCGGCCCGTTCCATTTAACATTGAGGCGTCGAGGGCAGCGAACTTACAAGACGTATGTTGCGGTGTTCGTGTGTTTTGCCGCCAAGGCAGTACATCTGGAGGTGGTATCCGATCTGTCCACACAAGGTTTCATAGCAGCCCTCAAGAGGTTTGTCGCGCGACGGGGACTATGTAGTGATATCTTCTGCGACAATGGGACGAACTTCGTTGGAGCCCGAAATGAGCTGGCAGAATTCCGACGGCAGTTTTTGAAGCAGCAGACCCAAAAGGAGATTGCAACATGGTGTGCAGCGGAGCAGATACATTTTCACCATATCCCGCCTAGAGCACCTCATTTTGGGGGTCTGTGGGAGGCAGCCGTAAAGTCTGCCAAAACTCATCTCTTTCGTACAGTTGGGCTAGCTTATTTGACGTTCGAAGAGCTGTCCACGGTCGTGGCGGATATCGAGGCAATTCTAAACTCTCGACCCCTCTGCGCTATGTCGACCGATCCAAGTGATGAAGAAGTGCTGACTCCAGGGCATTTTTTGATCGGTGCTCCTCTAAATGCGGTAGTAGAACCATGCATAGAATCTGAAGGAGTTAGCGATCTTAGAAGATGGCGACGGTTATCCCAGATTAAGCAACATTTCTGGGCTCGTTGGTCTAAAGAGTATTTGCTAGAACTTCAAAAACGAACGAAGTGGAAGGCGTCGGAAGCGAATGTCAAATTGGGTACTCTGGTCTTGATCGCAGATGACAATATACCAGCTCAACAGTGGTTGATGGGAAAAATCATCAAAGTTATTGCCTCACAGGATGGGAAAATTCGAGTGGTCGACATAAAAACAAAGAATGGTATCCTGCGGAGGGCTATTCATCGTCTAGCGCCCTTGCCGATAGAAGGTTAAAGTCTCTGTAGCAGCGGAGACTTCAAGGCGGGCAGAATGTTAATTGTTGTTGTTGTTTTATTTCAAACATATTTGTAAATGAAGTATTTTTTCTTGAACTTTGTATAAAAAATTCTTAGAGCGATTATGTTTAAAACAAGCATGTTTATTGTGAATGAGGGAGGCATTGTTGAAGTTCTGGTATTCAGTCCCTGTGGATTCCGGCGAAAGATACTCTGGAAGTGAAACAGAGGCACAACTGGTCAGGAGAAAGCACGGCCGAGGATTCGAAGTTGGATTGTAAAACCGTCTAGTCGCTTGTTGAGACCTAACAATAAAAAGTTGAAGAGTTATAACGTTTTTTAAGAAAGAGTAGTTTTATTTTTCTTAATCGAAACCATCGGACAAATCGGGAAGACATTTTTTATAGTCGAAAGGTCGCAAAAACTATTGCGATTAAACAATGGTAGCGTCTCAAGTCTGATATGTTTCGAGTCAGGTGTTACCCAAGGTTCTGTTTTTGGTCCAATTTTGTACAATTTGTTTACGTCTGATTTTCAAAATTTGACCGATTGTGAAGTTGCAATGTTTGCAGATGATACTGTATTACTCTCATCAGACGAATTTGCTCTCACTATTGAGACTAATCTTCGCAATGCGATGGTAGTAATAGAACACTATTACAATAGGTGAAAAATTAAGCTGAACGGTGAAAAAATGCAAGCTATGTTTTTTACCGTAAAAAGAAAACCTTGATACCTTCCGAACAGCCAACTGCAATTGCATGGATCGACCATCATCTGGTCCAATTATGTAAAATACTTAGGTATATATCTTGACAGCAAACTTACATTTCATGAGCATATTTCGAGAACCCTACAAAAGGTCAATATAGCAATAAGGATATTATATCCTTTTCTAAACAGAAAATCAGCTCTGTCTAAGGAAAACAAAGTGATCATACACAAAGTAATTTTCCAATCAATACTTCTGTATGGGTCTCCGATTTGGGGAAGTTGTGCGCAGTGCCACATTAAAAAGCTGCAAGTGGCACAAAATAAGATACTCAAGATGATGCTTAACCTTCCATGGCACCATTCTATTTCAAAGCTACATAGAAGAGCGAATGTTGAATTGTTATCGGAAAGAATTAAAAAGCTTACGTGCAATTTTAAAATCAAAAGTGCTTACGCTAAAAATCAGCTACTTAAATACCTATTGTAGTTTATATATATATCTATTCATATAGTCAATTTATATGTTGTTTACATGTATATTTATATTTATTTATTTATTGTTTTATATATGTACATATATTTTTGTAATTACCTTTTTATTAATTCATTCTTTATGTTATTTATTTTTTATTTTTTATTTTTGTTTGTTTAATTTATTTATTTATTTACTATTTACTCATTTGTTGAGTCAATATTTATTATTGTTAACATATTTTTATTTTTATTTACTTATGTACCTGTATACTTATTTATTTATTTATTTACTATTATTATAATTATTTTTTTATTTTTTAGTTTTTTTTTTTTGCATTTAGATTGGAGGTTTTTATCGTATTTTCCTCCAAATTTAATTTAATTTAACTTTACAAAACAAAAAAGGAACAATGTTTCAGCAGAAAGATATAAGCAATATCATATCTCTGTAATATAAAATGTGTGGTAACTACCCTTTGTAAAAATTTGTATACGAAATAAAGATCTATCTATCTGTCTATTTGAGTTTTTCGTCCAGGATGATTGCAGTGTGTCTTGCTTGCAGTCTGGTTTCAGATAGGAAACAAATTTGGGTTTTTTTTACTTTTTAATATTTTTAAGAGTTCAAATCTAGGTTCGTGGGAAATTATTGAATTAAAATTCATCGATATAATATTTAGGTTTGGTGTGTACATTATACTACAATTGAAACAACAAACTCTAGGTATGTGAACATTTTTTCTTCTTTAGATTGAAGCTTTTGATACTTTGGCCAAAATTGCCTGATTTTTATTAACAGATCCCTAAATGAAAGGTTAAATAAGTTAATCGATTCACTAGGAAAGTCGCTCAGATTGCCTGTCTGTACAAATTGATTGTTTGTCTGTCTGGGTCCTTTTGAGTATTCTTCATTGGATGTCATTTTTGCTAAGTCAGCAAAGGAAACGTGTAGCCTTATAAGTTGATTAACGTTCTCATGTACATCTCTTATGTTGGTTACTTTTCTCAGCGTTGCAGTATGAGACAAGCCTTCCCTTCTTTCCTTATATTTTATATTTGATGGACAGCTTATATGACTAGCTGCATGCCCTGATTTATTGCAGTTAATGCACTTAAGTTCAGGAACTTCCTGATTTATTTCCCTACATTTTTTGTGCGACTCAATGCAAGACTCAGAATCATGACCTTCTCCACAGGGAAGACAGCGACTACTATAGGCACAACAGTCTCCAGTGTGACCAAACCGTTGGCAGCGGTAACACCTAATAGCCACCCCATTACTTTTCTTTTCCCAGTATACCCTTTGGGGCAATAGAAACCTAATATTTATTAAATCCTTGATGGACTCCCCAACCTCTAATTGGATAACAAATATATTCAATTTAATATTTTGGGCTTTTGTTCTAGCTGTAAAGAACTGGCTTATTTTACAAACCTTCACATTTGGTGCAGATTTCTCCAGAGCTATACGAATGCTATCAATAGGTGTATCCCCAAGAAGACTTTTTTGTCTCTTTGGGAGAGAAAGAATATGCGCCTATACCAGTCTCGCAAAGTCTATTTATAATTAGCCCATGCACACTCGCACTATTCACATATACCTTAGTCTTATGATAACTTAAATTAACGAACTTATACTGGATATTAGAAGTATTACATTCGGCTGCTGCCAATTTAATTAAGTTAGTTAGTAATGTAACGGGTCCGCCATCTAACGTTTTTTTTTTTCAACTAGTGCTTATTTCGTGAATGGTAACACTTAGCTCATATCTGATTTGACATATGATTAGTTTTATCCTTCCGCTGGTTGTGTATATGCTTGAACAACGCTGGGAAATATTGCGACATTACTCTGAAAATCATGGTAATGTTGCAGAATGTGTGCGAAAATTACGTACGGATTTTGGAAGAAGAGAAGCACCGTCAGCTCCGTATGTTCGTTATCTGGTGAAAAAAGTGAAAGAAACTGGCATCCTCATCGATAAACCAAAGCGTGAAAAGCCAAAAACAGTGCGTACACCCGAGAATATTGCTGCTGTGGCAGAAAGTGTGCGTGAAGCGCCATCAACATCAATTCACCGTCGTTCTCAACAATTGAACATTTCGGAGACATCATTGAGACGAATTTTGCATAAAGACCTTGGTATGACGCCATACAAAGTCCAATTGGTTCAGGAGTTGAAGCCAACTGACCATCCAATGCGTTTTCGCTTCGCTAAGTGGGCCTGCGATCGACTTAGAGAAGATGCCGATTTTGCCAAAAAAATCATCTTTTCAGATGAAGTTCATTTTGATCTTGGCGGGTATGTAAACAAGCAAAATTGTCGCATTTGGGGCACAGAAAACCCGCACGCATACATTGAAAAGCCGATACACCCAAAACGAGTCACTGTTTGGTGCGGATTTTGGTCCAGAGGCATAATTGGGCCATTTTTCTTCGAAAATGAGCAAGGAGTGGCCGTTACAGTCAATGGCGATCGTTATCGGGCCATGTTGAACGAATTTTTGTTCACAAGAATTGAAGAGGAGGATATTGGCAACATTTGGTATCAACAGGACGGCGCTACGTGCCACACAGCCGAAGCTACACTCGATGTTTTGCGCCCTATTTTTGAAGATCGCATTATCAGCCGCAGAGCTGATTTGACACCGTTGGACTATTATTTGTGGGGTGCCGTAAAAGATAAGTGTTACGCCGACAAGCCAGAGACAATTGACGCTTTAAAGGAAAATATTCGTGAAGCCATTGGTGAAATACAGCTGCACACAATCGATAATGTGCTTAAAAATTGGACCGATCGTGTAGGCTACTGCATGGCCAGCCGAGGAAACCATTTGAATGAGCGTATTTTCGATTATTAACCGGAAGGATAAAACTAATTATCTGTCAAATAAGACATGAGCTAAGTGTTACCATTCACGAAATAAGCACTAGTTGAAAACGTTAGATGGCGGACCCTATACAATTAGCACCAAAGATATACATATATGGGTGGGCAAAATATAATTTTGTTGGATCTATTCGATTCAGTATTTGTTATTGTAGGCCTTGTTTGCCTCTTAGTATAATTTCTTCGAATATCACTCACATCGTTCACTAGGGAACAGTTGTCTATGTTGTCCAGGTCTGCTAGCGGGGAGAAGGGATTGCTATCCAAAGTAGATTTCTGATGACTCATTGCATGTGAACGACCAACGCCGTCTCCATTTATTTTTTTCCTTTTTCCGATATTTGCGTTGTAGGTGCTTGCAGATCGCTTCAGGTTTCCAATGACTGCTGTCCACTCAGTCACATTTGAACTATTATTGACTTCTCCCATATTTGTATGTTGGAGAGCAGAGATTCCTCTCATGTTTGTCGTGAGTCTCTGAGTATTTACCGAGAGATTATTACTTGCGAAGGAGCTGACATTAGGCTGCACGTGTTTGATTTTATCACCAATTGATGCACTTGCAATAGAATTAATTTTATTCTCCAGCGTAGGGGCTTGAGATTTTTTAATCACATTATCACTTTCCACTTTTATGAGTCTCTGTCTCTTTAAGGAAAATATATGTAAAGTATAACTACTTGCGGTTGAACCGTCGGTATAATGAGGCAAAATTGTTTAACTATTGTGTCACACGTCAACACTTCATTCGTCGGCAAACGTTCTTCCTGAACCGGCTACGAGAAGCTTTCAATTTCGGCATACGTTTTTGCCTCACTGCACAGGCTCGCAAATCTTCTTTGATAAGATTTATTATCTGTGGATAAGGCTAAGCATGATTTTTGTGGAATTTTCACCTTCCACGACAATAGTTTTTGTTTTCGCAACGGTTTTTCTTTAATTCGGGTTTGTTTTTAAAGTGAGCGTGCGGCCAGACCTCGAACTCCTACTGAACATTTTCACAGTATGATACACAAACAATGAGTGCTGCCAAGCTACCGTGAGATTCGAAAAATCTCTTCTTTGTCCATGTTGCTTTTGCAAAGACCAGCTATAAAAATACGATTTGCGATGTCATCCAACTTCATGACTATAAAACGCGAGAGTCAAACATTTTTCACGCGCTAACATAGCATAAATGTCACATGTAGAATAGGAGTAAACACGAAATGGTTGTGTTCAAAAATGCATCCCCAATGAATGCATTTAGCCGTAAAATTGTATTTATGACTAGACTAATCAATTGTTGTGTCTGCGTTGATAGCAGCCATCGCTAACATTAAAAATTACATTAACTACCTGGCCGCAACATGTGTCAAGTTATTTTGTCGAATTTTCGAATGGGATTCTCTTTAAAAGTACAATCTTGCTACTTGGCTTTTCCGATTGCTGGAAATTTTATCTCCGGGTTATTGCATCTTAGTCATATGACACCAAAAGTTTATTAAGCTAGAAGTCGTTATGTCCATTACAACCGTAAATTCTATAGTTTTTACCGCCCCTTATATTCAAGTGATAATCCTAACAGAATTTACTTGCTATGTGACCTAGAATACGGTTTCAACGTTTCCAAGTTACAAATTGTTTCAATTAGCAAGACATAAACGAAACCTTGGCCCCTAAAATGACCAAATATCTCTTCCAAATTAGTTCCCCTTTATCCATGGCGAATGCACACGCTATCCATTTACTGTGTGTGTACTCGTACACCAGAACCGACCAGAACGTCTCATCGCCAACGGCGTACTATCCAAAAAATTCAAACTAAACGACCATAATAGGCAACGGTTCCAGAGTTATTACCGCAGAACCGTATACAAATTATAGACGTTTACCTCTTCCAAACGGGCCTTAGTCATTCGAACTTAATAACGGCGCGTGATGGTATGCTTCCACGAATATACTCTGCACGAACCGCAAGTATGTGCCTCGAAGAAATCTGTAACAATGCGTGGCCTCTAGCGGAATTCTCGCATGACATCTACGAAACTCCAAAGCCCGGCTATAATCAAACCACCATCATCAATATTGGGTCAATTAATGCGCGCGAAAGACACCAGCATTCAACAACAACAACAACAAAAATAGTAATAAAAAAATTTTAATAACCAATGACATGTGACTGTCGATACTGATGTCGATAATGGTAATCTTCAATTGGCCAATTTGTCAGTATGCTTTCGTCACCCCGTCCGAAGACAATGCGCGAGCGCAAACAAATAAAACCAGCGCAGCGCCACAGCTTTATTAGATTCAAACAACAACAATTACCAGCCAGTAACCATTTAAAACAAACACAAACCAAAAAAAAAAAAAAAAAACTCAAAAAGATATTCAAAAAAACAAAAAGAAAACAATTTCTTAATCGAGCATTCGAATTGGAAATTTGAATTTTAAATTGCGCTACCCAGCATGTAGAAACGCTCGAACATGCTGAATTAATGGATAATCCTTTGTTCGTCGATTTGTTTACGATTGATTACGGCTCAAAATTATTCATTTTCAAGCGACAAAAACCCCAAAACAACAACAACAAGACCAATAACACCCTGCTACCGAACAGATATGCACGGGTATACCTCGTATACCTCGGATCGATACCGTATATCGACTGCAATCTCGGCGCGATCGTATCAATTATTCATTTCCGATGCGGTTTCCCAAGTTAGAACTCCATCTGACAAGCTCTGATGGCACGAGCTTCTTACTAGAGCTTGACAAGATATTTGCTGATGCTAATTTGATTGGGTGACAGACTTAACAGATTCACACCGAAAAAAATACAAAATACTGACAGTTTACGTTCGATATCAAAACCGAATTCGATTTCATTGGATTCATCCATCATCAGCTTTAAATGCTAATCGATGGATTGATGCTGTTTGTCATGTTTCGATTTTGCCTATTCGAATACGAGTATGTGTCTAGATGGCCACGGATGTGTATCATGTATGGTTAGGCGCTGACGGAAATCTGCATTGCCTAAGACCGCCTTAGACATAAAATTAAAATATGTGTACGTTGGCTCTCTATCCTACTCACACTCCTGTGCTCCAACCCCATTAGAATTGCTAATTTTGTGGCATACAACCACAATAGCAACAGCAGAATAAAAAACCTTCCCCACAAGTTTATTCTACAATAGAACGCCTATTCCTTCCCTTCGAACGAAACGAACTCGGTACCTATTCGTACGGACAGAAATCGCCACAAGATTGACTGAGTGACTGAGATATTGACGTTGAGTCGATTTTTGATCATGTCCCTCACGCTCGCTCCATGTACACTTAACACGGTTCTCAATGCGCGACGATTCGATTTTTCGATTTAGTCGGGTTCGTATGAATAATTAATGCGTGCCCCAATATGAATTACTCGATCCAGAACCTTTGCGCAGAGGGGTGGACAACCGCAGGGAAGGTGTATCCAAATACTAGAATTGGTGCGTTAAATATTCACCTCTCCGATTCAAAGGAAGTTTGGAATACGTTTAAACTAGATACCATGATCGGAATTGTAATCATCAAGCGAAGCAGTCGTAATCGTAAACGAAAGCGTCATCGGAATCCGATGAGGGTAGATGTTGATGGAGGGGTAGTTCTACCGGATACATAGTTCCTGAATTAGACTCGTTGAATGAGGGTGAGATTCCAACAAATTTGGTACGATTGTGTCTTTGTTATTAATTGGAGTGTATTTGTTAGTGATTTCGATTAAGATTCCGACGATGCGACGACGATTGAATGTTCATTATGCCAATTGATGGAGATCAGGATCTAGATACCGGTAAGGAAACTGTACGCGAGTACTCTTATGTAGTAGTAGTCTCTCGATCTGGCGAAACAATGGAGTCTTTATGTTTACTTTTAATGTGAATGGCAGTTGTTCACACGTTTTTGAAAAGTCGCTGCGGCAAGAAGAACGAGATAGAGTGTATGCCTTTTAGGGAAATGCAATGCAGTCTTTATGAGGTCTCTCGGGGAATCTTCGTGTTAAGAACACGATTGTGGATGCGTTTGAAGGGGCCTTTGTGAAGCGTTTCTTGATGTGAACTAATGGCGTGTTCATACTAATGGCACAAAGTGATGCCGTGAATTTGTTACTTGAGAAATCAATAGGTTGTAGTCATCCGCAGAATGTAGCTTCACTCGGAGATGAGATTTATTATGGATAAGCGGAATATTTGAAATTTATTGAAAGACTTGAACTACTCCATCATCCTTTAGAAGATGAAGCTTATACACTTGATATACAAAGGGGCTGCATTTCAGATGAATTTGCACTGTGTTATTGACATTCGTGCATGGATGTAACCAAGCTTACTTTGGCGGATACCCTGAAAGAAATCAGATCACAAAACATGTCTTTTTGTTTGTTTAAGGCAAACTGAGAAGCGCAGGAAAATCAATGTCCACATAAGGCTTCACGACGTCTTTTCTATCTTGAGATACAAACGAGCAACTGAAATAGTAAAACCAAATAAGATCTACCAAATGTTGTGCATTTGACTTTTTGAAACTGGTTCCACTTGAGATCTCGTGTTTATAGACATTTGTTTATGATATTGGTCGTTGCATCCATGATTCTGTTTCTTCGGACGCAAGCTTTCAGACCCTGGCAGTCTTTTCTCTCAACCACATGCCTGTGCAGTCAGTCCTATTCCTAGTTAGCTGCTATCCAGTGAAAAACGTTGAGTTGGTTGATATCTTCTTCTAACTGTGTTTACCACTAGAATTAAGATCTTCCTTCACTCCGTTGTCCCAATGAGGTGCCCCCGCCCAATTGTCAAGGCTTCGCCCATCAATGACGTTATCTAATAATAAACGGGGGCAGAGCAAAGTACTGGTCTTATCGTAAACTTCTTCAGATGGCGCTACCGAAGGTTGCTACGTTCAATCAGTCACAAGTTGCCGGTCATAGGTCTTGTTGGCGGCTGGACCACCGGGACTTAAATCACTGTACCATGGGAGTCAGGAGTCCCCCGGATCTCGGTCCGGGCCTGACTTGAAGAGGTAGGCCTCCTTCTGGGAGCGTCATGGTGGCTGTGGTTTAAAACCAAAATCGCGGGAAGGGTCTTCCTTTGCTTGACCCAATGTAGAGTTGCAATAAGTACTGGGTGCTGCGACCCTAAGAGCAGTAAGAGGTTTTAGGTCGGCCTCGACTCATACTAAGTGTGGAACTTGTGCCGTCAACACAGTTCCGATTTGGTATCTCAGGAAGGCGGCAGAGCGATGGCAAGGCGTATCCTTGCCCCCATGGATGTATCCCGTAAACATAAGTCTTCATGACAGGTGGTTTACGTTAAAAATCAGACACTATGTCCCAATGAGGTGGGTTTGAAAATGTGCCGTTTTACACCATCTTAATTTTAGCCTTCTGACCAAATCCATTTCGGTATAGTTTGTCGTTGTACCACCTTCTTCACATTTGGTCAACGAAAACGGACGAAACGTAGGATTACACAGAGAGATAAAGAGAGCTTTCAACTGCGCTAGAGAGTGTCCATGCAACAGAGCTTTAATAACAGATGATGAGTGTCTTGTTTAGAATCGTCTTCATTGCTCGGGAAAGGGGTTTCCTACTTATCTGCGTTCTTATCGCATAAAAACCGCATTTGGTAAGATTTGTGGAGTTCTACACAAAGGGAAGGTAAATAAATTCCTTCACCACAGATGATGCGTATCGATTTGACATTCATGGTCTTTGCCAAGTCCTGCTGAATTAAGTAAGTAAGTCAAAATTTGCTGGTGAGAGCTGGTGTTTTTATAATTTACCAAAGAAGATGTTTGTTTACTGAGGCGAGAAACCAATGAAATATGTTGTACTTGCCACGATTGTTGGTAGATGGTAGACTTTCAGGCCTACCACTGTACAAATAAGAACTTCTGAGGTTGTTGGCTACCGGTTTTAGATACTCACATAATAATATAGAAAGGATTTATAGTTGGCGTAGTTCAGGGGATCTACTTCTTTCAGGCTAGGACAGACAATTTTAAGATTTCATTCATCGGACATATGTTTTACCAACTAAATTTTACAGATTACCTGGTACTTGATCCGCGGTTAAGAAATTTATTTTCATTATTAAATTTGAGTTTGCCTCTCCACACTTCGTGTGCCCTTCCTCTGAGCTAAATGGTGCATCTTGCCAGGCATCTCTGACTGTCTATCTAATACGATGTTATCATGGTCGTTCTTACATGGTATTGTTGCCCTGACCAGATGCTTTTAGCTCCTGGTAAAGTTTCCAGATCGAAATCCCACAGTAATATCTCCCGAGCACTTCGACTCTCAAAACTCCATTTCTTTCTTTTAAAGAAATTTATGTTCGGGTCTTCTCCTATACAGGTACGTGCCATCAGAAGCTTTCATATCAACCCTAGTTGTAGCTTGTTAATAACGATAGTACTGCACGAAACACCCGATAGCTGGTTGCAAGTGTTCGCTGGAGTTCCAAATCAAACCATGAGTTTCATATTAGCGTTCGCTTTGTGAGACCTAGCTCATCTTGGCACCATTGCCACTGCTCATCCACCTTTTATCATGTTGATGCAGGATTAAGATAAAAACGTAGTCGGCAAAGGATTTAGTGGTTTCTTGGGACTATGACCCTTCGGCATGAAACCTTCTAAAAACTGTTCTCTCTTTAGTATATCAATTCGAGTACTGGCTATCACTACTTGGTAGTGTAATCTTGCTTAGCAGGGAATTAGAATTTTGTCGTAGTCAGCAGGTCCTTTCCATATCTCAACATTTACAAATCACCCTGATCAATCTACTGTCAATGGGATTAACCATATTGTAATCGTCACAAGGTAATTTTGTTGTATTATGGATGTTCGAGCTACCTGAGTGGCTACATTTAACTGGGATCACTAGCTTCTGGTATCTAATGTGCAGGTGAGGATATGCTATTCATCTCCAAGCCAAACTGAGAAAGTAAGGACGTTCTTCATTTGAATACGTAACTAGAATTGGAGGGCATTGCAATAGCATTTATTAATATGGTGCCGCTGAGTCTCACTCTCCCATCACAAAAAATCCCTTGGTTCGATAATGAGTGTAGACTGACACATGTAGCTTATTAAGTAGCGTTGCGGAGAAAAACAAGTTATACTCATGAGCTCTAGGAACTGAAAAGAAAATAAGAACACCGCCTTTTCAAAAGAAAGTGGCAATATAGAGATGCTACTACAAGAACTAGGTCTGAAAGTATTACAACAGGTAAAGAAAACGTGCCAAGTCCCGAAGCATGCTGAGAGGATCAGGGGAACCTACTTGGTAGTATGTTGAGGATACGGAATGATCGCTTTAGCCGATTTTGGTGATTATGACACAGATGCTCCTGTTGGATAGAACGCATTATGCTATCAACAAAAAAGGGACACAACACTGATGTATTGAGCAAAACATTACAATAAGCCGATATAAATTTTAGGTAGTTAGAGACTTCTTAACTAGCGACGTCGTGTAAAACAAGAAACTTCGGATACTTCTACGAAAAAGCGTCTGGGTTTAAAACTCTGCCAACACCAAATACAAGAAACAAACAAAATAGAATAGTAATCAATTTTTCTTGCGCCACCATGCTAGCAGAATACAATGTCGAACCGCTAATAGTAAAATCGTCGGTGTCTGAAAAATTTCTCACACTCCGCCATTCGAAGTTAGCAAAAAATCGTTGGTACACCCCGGTCTGCCTAGTATGCGATGATTCCATTGGCACACCAAACAGTGAGTTTTAAAAGTTATAAGGGCGTCTCCACAAAGCCGTCTGGGTTTTCTCCATTCCAAATTCTTCAATTTTGCTTGATTCCATATACATTTAACCAAAAATCCGATCGGGGCCATCGGGGAACAAAATTTTGCGTTGAAAATGCGGATCAAGCTGAATCATGTTTTCGGCCCATTCACCGAACCTACGGCGCGTATACGCGTAGTAATGGTCACGCGGTTTCAACTCTTGCACAAGCTGGAGCCAAGTTCTTTCCGTAAAATCTTCCACAAAGTGGATGGGCATAGCTCCAATTGCTGTGCATGATGGCGAATCGACACATTCGGATTCTCCCCAACATTGCGCTCCACAACGACAATAATAACTAGAGTGTACGTGGCGCAGGATAAATTTGGCGAACCGAACCATGGTTTTCAAAATAAGTTTTCACAATTTGCACATGTTGTTCTGGCGTTAATCTATTCATCGTAAAATGGCAAAACGTACTAACTACAAATTAAATTTCAACTGTCAAATTGACAATCTGTCGAAACAGTGTTGCCAGATTAAAAACCAAACCTCTAACAAAAAACACCCTTTATAATTACGAACTACAACAAAAGTATTTGTTGAGTCTCGTTTTACTTTTAAGAACTTGAGAATACCACATTGATCAAAAATTCCCGGAATTTATTCAGAAAATTAAAAATACAAGTTTATTCGTCTAAATCTGTATTGTATACCCATCGACTGCAACACAGTTTTGCCAGCGCTTGATCCAATCCTCGAAACATTTTTTATATTCGGTTTTCCCTATGTCCATCAGTGCTTCCTGCGATTTTACCATTACTACCTCTCGGCTGCTGAAACGCGTTCCCCGTAGTGGTTTTTTAACTCAATTGAACAGAAAGAAGTCACAGGGAGCCAAATCAGGTGAATTCGGTGGCTGTTGGATGGTATTTGTTGCATTTTTCGTCAAAAAATTACGAATAATGATGGTTAACACGGTCTTAACAACAGCGGTCCTACTCCAAAGGCTTTAAAGAAGGTAATGGTGACAAACGCTAAAATCACCAATAACAACAACGTCAAAAATAACAATGCGCAAGTGGGAAGTGGAAGAACTTATGACTAACTGTACATCACCGGATCCTGCTTCAAATGTGTTCTCAGTAATTCTCGAGAGACTAGAAGAACAGACTAAAATAAATAAGATAATAGTCGAACGGCTTCTTAAGCTCGAAGCCAATTTCTGCAACTAATTATGGCAAAGAAGCTCAATATACTTGCGTGGAATGCCAACGGGATACAGAAAAGGCTTGATGAACTAGATATTTTCATTCAGGAAAAAGTAATTGACATATGTTTAATTTCTGAAACTCACCTGGTGACAGAAACGCGCGTGGAACTAAAAGGTTGCCACGACTACCACGTGGGAAACACAAGAGGCGGGTCATCCCTATTCATAAAAGACTGCCTTGAACATACTCTGGAAGCAATAATTGAACTTGACAAATTTCAAATGACCGTGGTGCGCGCTAAAAATAAAAATTACTCTTTTAGTATATCCTCAATCTATTGCCAGTCGCGCTGCAAAATAGAAAAACACGAATTTATTGACCTATTCAACTCTCTTGGACCAATCTTCATTATTGGTGGCGACTTTAAGGCGAAGCACACCTTTTGGGGCTCAAGATGTATCTCTCAAAAAGGCAAAACTCTTTACAGGGCTGGTATCGAATGTGGTTGCTTTTTTTACTCAACAGACAAGCCGACATACTGGCCCTCGGATGTCGCCAAAACACCCGATCTAATAGACTTCCTTATAGGAAAAGGAGTAAGCGGTAATTACGTCAAAGTTGAAGAAAGCTTCGATCTTTCCTCCGATCATTCTCCAGTTATCCTTTCACTGTGCGAATCCTTGGTTAAGAAACAAAGACCACCCAGATTAACTAACAGCAAAACTCACTGGGAAGATTTCCGAATAGACGTTGTAGACAATACTGACTTGAAAGTAGCACTTAGAACGCCGTATCAACTTGAAAAAGAAGTTGAACGTTTTGTTGAAGGCATACAGCAAGCGGCCTGGAATAACACCCCCGGCGAATCGAACGAAGTTCCCAAAGTCGGCATAAGATACCCACCGGAAATCAGAGAAATGATAAAGTAGAAACGAAGAGCGCGGTCCTTCAATAGGCTCTGCAAATTGTTGGAAAAATCGATCAAGGACTTCAATAATCAAGGTATTAATAACTACCTTGAAAGACTCACAGCGACAAAGGATACCAATTACTCCATATGAAGAGCCGTTTAAAGTGATCGAAAGCCATAAATACACGTGGCGCCAATAAGAAGAAACCAGGATGACTGGGCGAAAGAAGATAAGGAAAAAGCTAATGTTTTCGCCGACCATCTTGCAGAAACGTTAAAACCATTCGACGGGGAAGTGCTTCTAGAGAATGTCAATACACTAGACGTGACGACAAACTTTCAAGTAGAAAAGCCTACACCTAGGCAACTTACACAGGTTATAGACATCCGTAAGCCCAATAAAGCCCCAGGATATGACTTAATAACGGGAGAGATACTTAAAGCGTTGCCGAAAAAAGGTTTGCTAAAGCTGCTCTATCTTATAAATGCCAGCATTTGATTAGAGTATGTACCGCACCAGTGGAAAGTAGCCAAAGTTATTATGGTTCCGGAACCCGGTAAACCGCTGACTGAAGTCAAGTCATATAGACCAATATCGCTGCTCCCGATTACATCGAAGGTCTTCGAGTGAATCCTTCTTAAACCAATTACCAACACAAATTCCCTCTTGCCTGATCATCAATTTGGCTTTAGAAGACAACACTCTACAGTTGACCAAGTGCATCGAATAACCGATGTAATTGAACGAGCCATCGAGTGTAAGTTAGTCTGTTCAAGCGCATTCCTTGACGTTTCGCAAGCCTTTGATAAGGTCTAAAATATAAACTTCGACAAGCCCTACCCCAGCAATTGTCTCGTATTTTAGGTTCATACCTGGAAGACCGATTCTTTTGTGTGAGACACGGAAACGAATATTCCACTTTTAAGACAATAAAGGCGGGGGTGCCGCAAGGAAGTGTACTTGGCCCTCTGCTATATTTGCTTTTTACCCGCGATATACCGCAAACGGACGACACTATCCTAGTCGCATTTGCTGATGACACTGCCATTTTGGCAACGGCTAAAACAGTCGAAGTTGCAACAAGTACACAGATTAACAATTGGGGAAAGACTTGGCGAATCGCGCTTAATGAAAACAAATCTGTCCACGTGAACTTCACTCTCAAGAGTGAACCGGTGTTTATCAACGCAGTACGAATTCCTTACGCGAACGAGGCCAAATATCTCGGTGTGACACTCGACGCTAAACTAAAATGGAGAGCACACGTTAAGAAAAAACGTGAAGAGCTTGAAATCAAATATAGAGATATTTACTGGCTTATTGGAAAGTATTCCAAGCTTAGCTTAGAGAACAAACTGCTGTTATACAAGCAAGTGCTAAAGCCGGTTTGGACATATGGTGTACAACTTTGGGGTTGTACTAAAAATAGTAACATTAATGTATTACAGACATTCCAAAACAAAGTTCTTCGAGGTATTGTTAATGCGCCGTGGTACATTAGAAACGATGATATCCACAGAGACTTAGGAGTCGAAAACGTTCAGAACGTAACTAAAATGTTTGCGTGTAAACATAAGAATCGATTACAAGGTCATACGAATATTTCTGTTCAACAGATCCTCGACGAGACAAATTTATTGCGCCTAAGGACTAAGCGTCTCGATCTAGCGCGGTGATTAGAATATAGGCTCCAGGCCTATAATGTCTTTGAAGATTTCTCACCTTCCCACGAAAAAAAAACATGGTCTCCTTTTTGCATGAAATTGAGGTCTTTTGGCACCTACTTTGCTGCTACACGACGGAAACCCAAATCATTAAACAAAATGTCTTGGACGCATCCATAGCCAATATTCAAGTCCTCCGCTATGGTTAATTTCTTTTACTCCATCAATGTTTTCGTCGGTTTTCCATGTCGATGGTCTGCCACTTTTGAACCGCTCGTGCCACTAGTAAACGACCGTTTTCTTTAGAGAATCGTTGCCGAAACAATTTTCCAACATTTCCAACGATCGCACACCATTAAATCCGTTTTTTACGCACACATTGATAGATGTACTCTTGGCTACGTAACTTTTGCAAATGACAAGCTATGACGCTAAGATTTAGAGGGAATGTCAACAACAGTTTTACCAACTTAATACAAAAAAAAAAACAGAACTCAAATCGGAACACGGGAACTTTTCGATCAAGGTGGTATGTATAATCTATACACTTGTATATCTTCTAGAATAGTGACTTTCATAGGCAGGAAAGATATTAATGTGTTCTTTTATTCTTTCGAAAATTTCTTTATTCAATTTGCTTGTTCCTCCTCCTGATCCTCGATGATCAACATAACTTGACAGCCGCTGTTCGAATTTATTTCTTGCAACACTTTTGAAGAAGCTTTCCATTTCACTAAGGCATTGTCAAAAGCGGTTTTGGCATACGTCAATACGCTTACCCGCATATTCTAAATTATATTTAATTTTATATTCACGGTTTCGAGGTTTATAAGGATGTTTTTTTCTCGGATAGCTATATCCATCAAATTGCCAACGAATAATATTCTTTGATTATAAGTTCCTAGTGACCAATAAGATTTGAACACCTGTTCCTGTGAAATCTCAGTTAGTATTTATTTGCTTTTTTTGCAACACAAGTGACTTAAAGGTTTGAATATTCCTGCCGGTATTACACAACCTTTCGAATTTTAATGTGATTTTCCAGTGTTACGCTTTTCTCTTAATTCTCTTCTAGAACGAAGATGATTGTAATGAATCAATAAATCAATTTCAGAAGACGAGGACTCCTCTGTGGAACTTCGGTAAGAATAACGGTTGGTATGAGTACACAATATTTTAATCACATGTGTAGTTTCATCTGCTAATTTACGTAGCAGTGAAAACTCAACTTCTTCTTATGTCGACTTAAGTGATTATCGCTGGAGGCCACAGATGTAATCTAGGTGCTAGTGATGTATAAGAATTAAAGAGATACTGAGTATTTTGGACTGGAATGATTGCAAGACTTCTTTCACTATGGCAAAATGTGTAAGCAGTTCGTGTTAAGTTTTTTGGAAAATGGGATAGAGAGAGAAAGAAAGATATTTGGGTTCAGTGGTTGTTTTACTCCATGGGTGGCATCCAAGATTTAATGGGGAGACTAAATTCTTAGCGGAAGTTGGCTTCTTGTTAATTTCTATTAACAAGTGATGAGTTGGCTTTAACTCACTCTCGTATAAGGTTTTCTATGCAGAAAATAAAGTCGAAAAGGAGACTGATTGGACTTTCGTGACAAAGGCAGAGATTGACATTTGGAGACATTAAGCTCTGAGCAATTTTTTAAACACCAAGTAGAAAACTTATCAAAGTCATCTTGAATGAGAATTGATTCTTGGGTTGAAGAAATTGTTTTGGAGAGCTTAGTATCGCCGGCGTAAATGGATAGGGACAGTGTTTAATAATCCTCTCCAGATTGTTTATATTTAGTTAAAATGAAAAAGAGGGGACCGAGACGGCTGCCCTGTGGGACACCAGAAGTGGGGTCATAACCGAGGAAAGACAATTTGAAAAGGATCAGTTGATGTGTTATTTTATCTCAGGCCTTAGCGAAATCTGTAGCAATAACATCGATTTCGTTGCCATTTTTAGGGCTGAAAGCGTAAAGGATATTAATGCAACTAAGTTTGTAATAGTTGATCTAATTTTTAGAAATCCATGCTGACTGTATGATATAATTAACTTGCATCGAAAGCTTAGAACTTCATATAAAAAACGTTCGAACATTTTAGGTATGTGAGAAAGCTTAGCAATGGGACGGTAGTTGGTTACTTAATTCTTTTATCCCTTTTTGTGAACCGGGGTTATGAAAGAGGTCTTCCAAACTTGGGGGAATTCGCCTTGTGTGAGGGACAGATGAAATGGGGAGGAAAGTAGGTACGAAAGATTGGAGGCACACTTTTTGAGAAATATTGCTGTTAGCCCATCTGGCCCGGGTAAAAATTCATCATTGAGATTTCGTAACTTTTTTTTCAAAAAGGGAAGGATCAAAAGATCAATGCAGAAATTAGTAAGATACTAGCAATATATGGGTCAGGTACGAAGAAGTTGTCTGCAAATGATTGTTTAAAAAAGATTGGAAAATGGTTGGCAATAGTTTGTGGGTCGGTCGATAAGAATTATATCATCCAACGAGAGAGAGGGGAAGTAACCACCTGATTTTTTTTTGTAGTTGACGAATTGATAAAAATGCTTAGGATCGTTGATAAGGTTGGTCTCCACAGTCTCGACAAAGCATTGATAGAGGCAGTTATAGAGCTGGGTGATTTGGAGGTAAGTTCCAAGATAGTTAAAATAGCCAGAATAATTGCCACGTTTTCTGTTATACCATGGAGGGGAAGTAGATGATGTTTTATGCCGAGAAAAGGGCACGTCAAGAGAAATATAATTAAATATTCCACTGTAAAATATGGAGACAGCATCAGTTAGAGATAGGCTGGAAAAATCTTAAAAGAAAATTTGCTGAGATGAATATTAATTTTGCGAAAAGTTCCAAAGTTGTAAAAAGAGCGAGCAGGGAAAGAAATAGACTGGGGTGGAAAGTTATAGAAAAATGAGAAAATAAGACGCTCACCCCAATTGTCGATAGTTGATAGCGTTAAGGGACAATACGTTATTGTGGAGTCAATGGGATACCGACGGAGTTAGGGACGCCACTTACTTGGCATAGGGTTGAATCTGTTATACGATAACTGCTTTATCTGACCGGTTTATCA
Source organism: Volucella bombylans (assembly GCA_949129095.1). Taxonomy (NCBI): domain Eukaryota; kingdom Metazoa; phylum Arthropoda; class Insecta; order Diptera; family Syrphidae; genus Volucella; species Volucella bombylans. Next base: position 142,681,624 of record OX422142.1, on the reverse strand, counting down.
CTAGGTGAACACCAGACGAGCTGCCCAAGTTATGTTGCAAACGCCAAGAAATTACAACTCGTATGGAGGAAGACAACTTCAGTTCAACGTTCCATCGTCAATTATTGAACTACTTCGAAAACTGACTAATAAAGGGTTTTCCAATAGGGACTTGACAACTTTGAATTTAATTTGTGAACGCACTCTTTCACTAATCATCAAACTGTCACTGTCAATTTATTCAGTAAACTCAAGATTTTCATCATGGTAAAGTACACGAACGAACAACGTCTGCAAATTATAAAAATTTTCTACCGAATTTCGGAGTCGGTGACTGCAACTTTAAGAGCGTTAACTCCAATTTTCGGTCGTAATTCTCGCCCTAGTAGACAGGCAAAAACAAGTTTAGTGCACAAATTTAAGTCTTCATATTCGTTGTGTGATTTGCTGTGTCAGTGAGACAACGGGTTGGTCGTAGTGTCGAAAATATCGCTGCCGTTCAGGCGTCCGTAGCAAACGATCCAAATCAGTCAATTCCACGGCGTTCTCAAGAATTGGGCATCGCTCAGACCACATTATGGCGTATTTTGCGTAAGGATCTTGGTTTACACCCATAGAAGATCAAGGTGACTCAAGAATTGAAGCCGATGGACCATTTGAAGCGACGTACGTTCTCCGATTGGGTTCTGGAGAAGATGCGCCAAGATGATGAATTTTATCGCAAAATCATCTTCAGTGACGAAGCTGATTTTTGGCTCAATGGGTTCGTCAATAAACAAAATATGCTTTATTGGTCGGGTGAAAATCCACATGTGCTCCTTGAATCACCACTTCATCCACAAAAATAACTGTTTGCTGCGGTTTGCATGCCGGCGGCGTTATTGAGCCATATTTTTTCATCGACGATAACGATCGTCACGTTACTGTGAATGGTCAACGTTATCGCGCCATGATCACCGATTATTTTTGGCCCGAATTGGAAGATATGGACTTGGACGACATGTGGTTTCAAAAGGATCGTGCCACAAGCCACACAGCACACAATCGATTTATTGAAGAGTAAGTATGGTGAGCCTATTATCTTATTACATGGCCCAGTCGATTGGCCGCCTCGTTCGTGCGATTTAACGCCGCTTGACTATTTTCTGTTCTGTTAACGGCTATGTTAAGTCATTGGTTTATGCCAACACCCCGACGACGTGAAATAGCGGCCGTTTCGGCCGAAATGTGTGGCCGAGTCGTTGAAAATTGGGTCCAACGAATCGACCGCTGCAAACGTGCCCGCGGTGGCCATATGAACGAAGTCGAGATCCACTCATAAATGTTTTGATTGTACTTCAAGCCGATAATAAAGTTTTTGAAATATCTGAAATGGTTTGCGTTTTATTTAAAAAAAAAATTTGTCAAGCCCTTATTGGAACACCCTATATTTGTATAAATAATTTTAAAACAAGAAAAAATTGTTTAAAAATTTCTTCTTAAATTCCAATAATCAATAATGATTTCAAAGAATTACAATAATATCTTTAAAAAGGCTAAACTATTCAACTAAGCACGCTCTATAAATATTTCTTGTTGTACAATCTGCTGGAGAAAAGCCACGGCTTCGCAGGAACTTATATACGAATTTTTAAGTTTTTAATGAGAAATAAATGCAGCAAAATAAAACGTTGAGGAACGTCGAAAGCAATATTTTTGTTAAACAAATCGTTACTTTGTTGCCTTTCGTTTGGCTTTGTGGAATTTATTCGTATAATAGTTTTACGAAAGATACGAGTAGCCTCTTGTACTTTAGCCTCAACAATTATTTTTTTATGAACTCTTCTTAATGAGTACGTAGACATTTAGCCTTATTAATTGACGTGCTGACCTCCAATATCATCACCCAAAACTCCGTCAAACTTGCTGTAATTGCAAAATATGCAGTCATGCAGTCTTTTCTTTAAATTTCAATAAACTAAGTTACAATTGGGTCACATGTCACACTGGCATGGTATCTCCCTTAAACAGCACACTCCAGTCGCAGTCAATCGTCTGCTGTCTTGGCTCATATCTACCACCTACTGCCAACATTATTTTACAGCAACTTCATCATCATCATCAACGTTGTCGTCGTTGTTGTCGTTTATGTTTCGTCGCTGTAGTCGTCGTTGCGTTGATGTGGTCGTCGTCGTTGCTGTAATCTTAGTCGTCAACGACAAGGTAATTGTCAAATCCAGACAGAGCGCAAATCGTAGCAACTCAAGGTGCTTCAAATTGCCAAACCCTGAGAGCCAGCTGATACGCACTTCCCTTGCAAACAAACTCAAGACATCAAGTCAACGTGCGTTTTCACTGTTGCACGGTTTAACATACTCGTACATACATACATACAACAGACAATCGGCAACGTACTCGTATGTAGATAATATAAAAAAACAAACTACAACGACGACGTGTGGGTGCTTTGGGGTTCCAAAAAGTAGTAGGCGGAGTGAGGCGCGTTGCAAGACAATGTCTGTCCTATGCTATGTGTAGAACGTGCAAAACAAACACAACCAATACAACAAATCAAAGCGAAGAAAACAACAAAAAAAACAAAAAAAAAAAACAAACACAAGTAATTTTCCACGAATATAGCGGTAAACGATTATTTTGCACATTACATACTCGTAGTCGTACGCAAGCGCATACAAATATTTGCTGTTTAATGGCAAAACGAAAGAGTTGAGCTGCGAACTAACCATCGAACAATAATTCACTCCCTCAAAATCGTCGTGGTTGTGGTCGTTTTCGTCGCTGTCTTTCGTAGGAGATTCTCATAAATTTTTAAGAAATTCCAATAGATTCTGATGGCCTCAGAAATCGTCATTATTTGCAAATTATCGCCATATGAGCTCTTTTTGGTTTTTTTTTGTTTTTTTTGGGGATTTTCGTTAGGCGCTATACGAGTATTTTGTTTCTCCAAATCGAAAATCCAAATCCAAATCCAAATTCATGTGACGTGAGCAATTTTCTAATCGGCTACTAATTCGATCACGTGCAGCATTTAAATTGTGGGTGTACCTAGCCCGGAATTTTTGTTGTATTGTGTGCTAGACAGACTCTTAACTTTTGGATGGGTGAATTGGATTTGTTTTTTTTTTTTTTTTTGAGCAAATTTTGCCATGCCACTGAGTGTGGCATAGCTATGGGTAAATAGGCAGCAATGATGATGGCGCGGCGGTTACAGCTTAGCGGCGCCGCGACAGTCACTGAACTTGAGCTTGAAGGTTGCGTGAATGTATTTGTATTTGATTTCGTTTCGGTTAAGGAAATCATTGAGAATTCAGTGAAATCTTTTTTTTTTTTTTGTCTTCCCTTTGATTTATTTATTTGTTTGGGTTGTTTTGTTTTTTTTGGTATTTGTCTCTTCTCTAATTGATTTGTATGCAGCTATCGATTTACCATCGGTCACAGTGGCAGCCGCAGCCGCAGCCGCAGTCGCAGTCGCAGTCGCAGACGCACCAAACCAAAAGTCTCACATTCAACAGGTTCATTTTCATTTTCAGGTGGTGTGGTGAAAATGATGGTAATATAAATGGTGGACAACGATAGACGGTGTTTAGGTCTTTAGGGAGAAATTAGATACACTTAACGACGAGTTTCCCACTCATGATAGCAGGTGGAGCATTGCCGCAATGGTGGGACCGTTTTCATGGTACCTATACGACAACGGACGACTGGTATTGTTTATGTGCTGTTAGAGGCCACCTGATAACAATCTCACTGTCATTTTGATGGAGAAACCACCATACGAAACAAGTGGGTTTATTTTTATTCAAATACATAGTTTCTATTCGGGTTGGCTGTTTTTTTTTTTGTTTTGGAATTTTTATTTTTTTTCGAATTTTTTCCTATCGTGTTTCTCGTATTTTTGTCGTTTCGTTTGTTGACCCCGAAAATAAAAACCAAACCAAAAAATTTAAGATGAAGAATCGAATCGAACACGGTGTATAGGGGGGGGAGGGGGGAGAGAAACAAATAAAAATTCCTTTTTGTGTAGTTCTCCTAGCAATTTAATTATTCGGGTTTCCACTTTGGTTTTGTTTTTCTCTCCCCGAACAGAGGGGGAACAAAAAAACCGAACACAACCAGCAACAAATAATCTTTTAGGAAACGAACCACCATCCATCGGCATGGTGTAGATCGGTTTGCTTTTGGTCCGGTGTATGATTGTGTGTATCTATGTATCTAATCAAGTGTTTGTCCCCAAAAATAAAAAATTAAAAGAGGGACGGGGTAAAAAAAAAAAAATAGCAGCAGTTTTGATTTTGATTAAGTCGGTTCGGTTACGAGTATAACCTCCATAATGGCCACCATGGCTCCAGTGGGGAGTCATTAGCGAGGCCAATAAAATACAAATCAACGACAACTATCTTTTATTGGAACCGTTTTCATTCGTCTCGTGTGTGTGTGTGTGTGTGTGTGTGTATCGTTATACTTTTTTCACTCTTTCTGGCTCTTCCTTTACATCTCTATCTCTCTCTCTCCTGTACGTATATTCTTCTTCGTTTTGTTGTTTTTTTTTTTTTTGTTATCACTTTACCGATATTACTTGGAGAGTGGCTTTTGATTGTGACGGGTTTGTGAATTCCCAGGCATGTTCGCATGGATACCATTATCATCAATCCACCTGTCCTTATGACCGAGAGCGAATAAAATAAAATAATTGTTCTAGCTACTGTGCAACAACGTGGTAGTGTGTCCCGGTATGCTACAAGCCGGTTCATGAATACCAAATATGTTTAAGCCCAGCAAAGAAGGCCTGCTCAGAAAGATGGTTTCAATTTTGCTAACCTTGCGATAAGTGCCACCTCATGTGGTTGACAGTTGAAGTTTTTTGTTTGTGTTTTCTTTTTTTTCGTTTCCTACCCAATCGCTTTGGCATCTGAATATCACCACAATATCGAACGGGACGAGACCACAAATAAAAAAAAAAATAATAAAAAAAAAACAATCTGATAGGGCTACTGTGGAGTATGTGGTGCACAAAATAACTTTTTGACAATGATAGAATAGCTTAACCTCATGGTGCTACGAGCTTGGAATATTAAAACGATTGTCAGCGCAATAACTTTGGCGACGTGATCACTGCCCATACAAACTGACAAACTGACAAATTCACTCGTAGTCCAAGCATACTCACAAGTCGTACGGAGGTACTCGTACATACAAGTACAACAATAAAATAATGGCAGCCATAAATAAGTTTGTAATTTTGAGAGTCCACCACAAAAAAGCCAACAGCAAAAGTAGTAAAATCTAAGTTTTTACGACATCAGGGGCGTCGCAGATAATTTGATAGCCTAAGAGGAAGAGTAAGACCCGAGCAGAAGAGAGACTTGTTAATATGATCAGCTACGAATAGAGGGCCCTTTTAAAAGTGTTTATGTACTCGTACACTATCGGGCGGTGACGAATGATTTCTTGAATTGTTTCGTGTTTTATTAGAAAATACATTCAAAGCTAAAAATGCGACGGCTTATGACCTTTAGAGAGAAACGCAGCGTAAGCTTGAGTTTACCAGCAAAGACCTACTAAGTGGTCACTGGTAAGTATTAACGCGAAGAAAGCCTTTAAAATTCAGCTGAATAGATATTGCAATGAGTTGGATGCAGAAGGTGGACAAAATTATTTTTTCGACTATTTCGTGTTATTCTTATGAGTTAAGTATATTGTAGTAAAAAACTTGTGTTTTTATTTTTTTATTAATTATTTATATATTTTTTGTAAATTGTTTATAACTCATTCATTATCATTGCTCTTGTTATGGAATGAGCCTTCAGATCCGAAGATTTTATAAGATTCTGTAATTGAATTCACGAATGGATTCATTCCGGATCAGGACAGTACGGCCAACTAACAAGGCCATAAGTTCCGCCGAAATATTGGCTGTTGGCTTCTTCGGTACTTCTCTAAAACTATTTAATAATGGATTCGAAGTAATAAGTAGCATGGCCAATAAATCTTTGTTAGTAGCAATGCGACTGGTTTTTCTCGTATGCCTTTCCCTGAACCTCCGGCAATCCTTATTCCTGGCCTCCTGAGCTTCTTCCGAACGTTGGCGAATAGGAAGGCAACAATGTCTTATTATATCCACGCTATGACATAATATTTTATGAACCGTAACGGGCATGTTATACCATGAATACACATCCAAATAAAGAACTCGCGTTTCTTCAGCATATTTTTCAAACTTGGTTATGTTGATTTGGTACCCACTAGACAAAGCCCGTAAAATGACACCAAAGCGTTCTATTCATTTTTGACCAATGCCAGTTATAGAGGCAATTTTAATATGTGACTTAAATGCTTTGCGAGCTGTGTTACCGTCATTTGCCGTCCCAAATCCGGGTTTAGGGATGCCTACTAGTAGACCTAATTTATTTTTAAAACGTGTTTGCATGTTTCGTTTTGTATTCTCTAGCACTGCCCTATTTTCTCCTTTAGCTTGCCATATTTTAAAACTTAATCTATAACTTATATGAAATAAGCACTCAAAGGTTCTTATCCAGTCATGAAGTGTAGATATACCAAAAGCGTAAACATTAGGCTTTGATTGCCTAAATATATGAGGTAAATTCATATCTTTGGATGTAGCGTTACAAATGTAGCAGCGTTGACTAGATTTGGTCTCTGTCAAAGACTTACAGACCTTACCATCAATCATAGTCAAGTGAAATTCATATTTCACCACAACTTGTCTTTCTGTAAGATTAATGTGTAGTGGAATATGGGAATCAATCTGAGTTTGTACATTAGCACACTCATTGCGCGTAAGCTCATCTGTTTCTTTAGCAAATAACAGTTTGATTGGTCTGCAGTAGCGAGTAGAAGAGGGCCTTGGATTTTTCCAAATAACAGTGCCGTAGTTGGTAATTAAATTTAGAGGGACAAATGATACCATAAACAAATACTCGTCAGTGACGTCAGTCCGATTAAACTTCTGCTTATACTGACAGTTCTATTCAAAACATCCTTCTGAACTTCACATAAACGATTAGTTGTTAAGTCTATTAAGGATTGTAGATTTATCACAGCACTGTCCTCCGTAACCTCAATACTGCTTTCATTGGTCTGGCATGCTACGTTGGCTTTTGCTAAGTCATGGTAGGATGGATAAATATGATGACCGATTCTTTCTGTCTGTTTTCTTATCAACTTGTTTGAATGAACTGTCATTTTACAGTCAACATATTGTGCTAATGCTTCTAAAGCAGTGAATTGGCGTTGTTCTGGATCTTTATTTCTTTTATTAGTTACAAGGGTAGCTCAAACTTCATTCATGATACGAGCAATAGATCTTTGTCCTGATAGTCGCTTGGTTTGTTCAGCCGCAAACAAGATTTCGGATTCTGAATGAGAAGATATCATTTCTTGGGTGCTGCTTTTTTTTGTCTTCACAGAAGCCGCACTAAAAGCCAATAAAGGCCTACCAGCAACACGTGAAGTGAATGGGACATCGTCGTTGATTTTCCTCTAACCAAGACCTGTTGATTTTCAAAAAGCGATCTAGCCGTCTACCAGCACTATTCCGCCTTATCTTCATATTTGAAGAAAGCCTGGAAACATTTCTGCGCATTTCATTTCGACCTTATTTTTCGAAACGGCTTTCAAAATTTAAAAAAACTCCCCCTTCGTTATGCAATTCGGTTGCCCTATAAAAAAAAAGCATTACTTTTTTTGCGCATGTTTGCTGGTTTAGTTAGTTTTAGTTTTAAATGCATTTTATTTTCTTAATCACTAACTCTTACATACTAACAAAAAATGCTTAAATGCTAGCTTAAAATTACTTATCAATCTTATACTAACTTACTGGCCGCACGCATGCACTCTAAGCTACTCTAAATTCTTATGACTATGTCTTTCGAGTTTACTTACATTTTATTTAGAATTATTTATATTATATACTTAAGGCTAAGAAAAAATATTCGTTAAGAAAAAACTTAGCATATGGACTTTTTATAAAAACTTAATATCTAACTTAAAATAAACCTTAGCCTACCTAACCTACATACACAATACGCACATAGACATTATACACAATTATATACATATATCAGTATGCACCCTTGTATACACTGATATATGTATAGGTTTCTTAAATGCTAACCTAAACCTATGTAAGCTGGCCATCGCTATTTACAGAGAAAACAGATTGGTCAGCTCTGCCTCATTAGTGAGGCTGGTCCGTAATTGACGGAAACGAAGACGAAACATCTTCTCCATCATTCAACCACCAGAAATTCTGGTGCTGCCGAACGCCATCCCTCCGCTCTACTGAACCTGAGACGATCGCATTGCCGTGTGCGACGCCTCTGTCGTAGTTGAGTCGCCTGTCCCCAGCTGTCCGAGCGACATGGAAGATTAACGGAACCGCTGATCTATCCTGGATCAACACTTTCTGATCTAGGTAGAGGAATGCTTCCGGTGGAACGAAGCCGTCAGAGCGCAAACTCTCGTGGTAAAGGTAATTGGGGTAGTAAGCCCCAGATATCAGGTTATTCGTCGAGGTCATTGCTCTTGCAATGTGCCTTCGAGTCAGCTTAATTACGAAGTTCTCCACTCGTATTAGGTTCGCCCTGTTGTAAAGGACCTCATTAGGATACAATTTCTTGTACTCCGACTCTGGTGCTCTGTACAAGCGAAGACAAGCCCTCTCAAACACCCGAATCTTTTCCATTAAGCTTGCTCGTACATTGAACCACACGGGACAACCAAATACCAGCATGGGCCTAATAAGGGCCATGTAGCAGATTACCTTTACCCTCGCATCGAGTTGGCTGCTATAAAACAGTCTCTTTGTAAGGGCAAAAGCACCTTTAGCTCTGGCCAGAGCAGCATCTACATTTTTGCCAAAATACAGAAACTGATCTAGCCAGATTCCAAGGTATCTGACTACATTTCGACAGGCAAGAGGCTGTCCGCGTTGTCCAATGATCGAGAACTTTCGCCAATTTTTTCTGGTATCCCTAGAGGCTCCAGACAACGGTGTCCTAAAGAGAATGGTTCCCGACTTCTGAAAGTTGATTTTCAACTTCCAGTCAGTCGCAAAATCGTCTTATCTTATCGAAGTCACGCTGCAAGAGAGTATTAATGACCTCGATTTTTGGACCTGTTCTGTACGCTACCAAATCGTCTGCGTACGCAATATATGGGGAAGTGAACCTATCAAGTCGCTTGTAAAAATGTTAAATAGAATCGACGGCGCCTTGCTGAAGACCATTTTTAATTTGAAATATTCCAACAGAAGTCACATCACCATTCTTCATGATGAACTGTCTGTTGGTTAACATATTATAAAGAATGTACAAGAGAGGTTTGCTGATCCCCAGCCTAGTCAGCTTATAGAAAAGACCCTCTAACCATACGGTGTCGAAGGCCTTCTCCAAGTCAACAAGGCAGGCACCAGGGCATTGTTTTTTGCCTTTATTCCATTGGATATCGGACACCAGTTTAGACGCGGCATGTGAGATATCATGTCCCGCCTTAAAACCGAATTGGTTATCCGGAACTATATGTTTGTCCTCAATTGAGCTCTATTGATTACTTTTTCAAAAAACCTTACTGATATTCGGAAGGAGACTTATCGACCGGAAATTCGCCGGATTGGATATATCCTTTCCCTTTTTGGGGATAGGTTGAACCACCGCCGTTTTCCAATGCGCTGGATAATGTGCATTATTCATTGCATTATTAAACAGGGTGGTGTAAATGTCCACCGCTTCTAGAGGCAGATGTCGAAGCACGATGTTCGGTATACCATCGGTCCCCACTGATTTCTTAGCCTTGATTGTGTCGAAGATCTCATGGAGTTTTTCCCTCGAAATGAACGGGGGTAGGTCACCCTCTCTGGAAATGACATTATTTGCCATATTTCCGTCGGTGAACCGGGTGAAACCAGAGCCCTCGGATCGCCAGTTCCCTATTTCATTTCGAATGCAGAAGCCGTGCACGAAGACGCGAATGTCCAGGTCATAATTAGGGCCAATGGTATCCCTGGCCTTGTATACTTCCCGGAAAGTCGCCCCTATGGCCACGACCTTCTCCTGTGGATCCTCGATCACAAAGAAGTCGTCATCATCAGCGGCTTCATTTGGATCGATACTTGCTATTGTCAGTAACCGTTCTCGTTGTCTGTTGTCCGGGCTATTTTAAGACACTGAAGCGACTTTTGATTTTTTCTCCGAAATAGTTTATTTATTTGCGGGAACATATACGGGTTGCTGGGGTTTACAGCCCGAACCTGTTGTTCCAATACAAACTTACAGAGATTCTGTAATTCTCTTTTATTAGCATTTGAATATTTTTAATCGACGACTTCAGTGTCCTAATCTCTGGGTCTTGTCGGTCAGTTAACTGTCTGTACAAGTTTTTAAGTCTTGTCAGAAGTCTACTTTTCTGTCGGTGCAGTGCGTCAATAGTAGGATTACGTAACAGGTCTTCGTTAGTTGTACGTTGATACCGCGGTATTGTAGTCTCCATAGTTTGTTTAATTGTCTCGTCCGTTTGTTTTAGGTAATTGTCGATCTCCTCGTTTGACAAATTCCTATTGGACGGTGGGTGGAGCGTGTTCGAGGAGAGCGCTCTTTTCAAGGTTGCGGAGACTTACTGTAGTTGTAAGAATATCTTTGGACAAACTCCTCCAATTCCGCAATTTCGTTGGGAACTGTAATTTCGGTGCTAAAACCGCAATGGTCACTATCATACACGAATGTTTGCGTACTCTGATTTTTGTACAGTTTATAACTAAGTAGTCAAGCTTTATACTTAAACAAAATTGACCCAGGGTAATTTGTTCAAGAAAACGTTACAACTTTATAATTGAAAATCTTTTTAAAAAAACAGGTAAATTGGGTTCCAAAACTTATTAAAATTATCTACTTACTCTGATTATTTGAATCCATAACAATTTAGTTTGATTTTCCACACAAAAGAATTAAAAATGAATTAAACTAAGCTGATCACTAATAGTGCATTTGACGTTTGATTTAACACATTCCATTTTGACTTGCTGTAAAATCATTTCCACGCGTTTAAACAAAGACAAAATGTTGTTTACTTACTTATCAGTTATCCGTTATCAAAACTGCATTAGTAAATACTCTCAGTTTTGCCATGATTTTTTTTTAATTTTGTCCACTTATTGGAGTGAAATGGAACAGTGTGCGGTGGGATGAATGAAACTAGAATCAGTGATGAAACGCCGAGCCGAAGGAGGATAAATTTGTTCTGGTTTGCCAGGTAGTTTGAGGAGCCATACCTTAGTCTATCAACCCGCATCTTTCCCAAGCCCAGGTAGAGGAAGGAAGAGGATGGTTGCTGAAGATAACCACCACCTGTCTGCTCAAATGTAACTTAACAGTGGAGCCTGTGCAAGTACTCGTATATCTGGGCGAACTGCATTGCATACGCATGATCGAGACAAATCTAATGTTTTGACGGAGGAAACTTCAATGGATAGAGTCAACATTGATGTCAGAGTTAGATCCAACATCCTCATTTGAACTCGAATTTTGTTAGCAGTTTTCGTCATCATACTCGTATCACCATACTAGTACTAAGGAACGATATATGGAAAATAAATACACACGACTCGGATACCTACAGAAATCTAGCAAGAAAATTAAATGAGGAAAACATCCCGTGGTTTACTTAAGAAAATGAAAATGAAAGGCCAATTAATGTTATAGCCAGAGGACTCCACCCGACATGTCCTAAAGAAGACATAATAAAGGGTTTTCCAATAGAAATTTGACAACTTTGCATTTAATTTGTGAACGCACTCTTTCACTAATCGTCAAACTGTCACTGTCAATTTATTCAGTAAACTCAACATTTTCATCATGGTAAAGTACACGAACGAGCAACGTTTGCAAATTATAAAAATTGTCTACCGAAATTCGGAGTCAGTGAGTGCAACTTTAAGAGCGTTAACTCCAATTTTTGGTCGTAATTCTCGTGCTAGTAGACAGGCAATAACAAGTTTAGTGCAAAAATTTGAGTCTACATATTCGTTGTGTGATGTTGCCGTGTCAGTGAGACAACGGATTGGTCGAAGTGTTGAAAATATCGCTGCCGTTCAGGCGTCCGTAGCAAACGATCCAAATCAGTCAATTCCATGGTGTTCTCAAGAATTGGGCATCGCTCAGACCACATTATGTCGTATTTTGCTTAAGGATCTTGGTTTACACCCATACAAGATCAAGCTGACTCAAGAATTGAAGCCGATGGACAATTTGAAGCGACATACGTTCTCCGATTGGGTTCTGGAGAAGATGCGCCAAGATTATGGATTTCATCGCAAAATCATCTTCAGTGACGAAGCTCATTTTTGGCTCAATGGGTTCGTCAATAAGCAAAATATGCGCTATTGGTCGGGTGAAAATCCACATGTGCTTCATGAATCGCCACTTCATCCACAAAAAATAACTGTTTGGTGCTGTTTGCGTGCCGGCGGCGTTATTGGGCCATATTTTTTCGTCGACGATACACAAAAATTAGAAAACTATATGAATGTTTTATTTTTGTTTGTATTTTTTTTTTATAAATTAAATTTACTATTTAATAATTCTTTTAATATTGTTTTTTACAGCAATAAACGCCTTGTCTTTTTTTAGACATAATATCGATCTCAATCCACATGAATACCTGAGTGAACAGACAGCATTGCAAGTGCGCTAAGTCTTGGATGGCCCACAGCGCTTCGAGATACTTTTTTGATTAAAAAGATTCTTTAACGCTAGCTGTTGTAACAGGTAGTGTGGCCAAAATTGTAAGCAAGAAGCTTATACTCCTGAAGTAGGTCTTGTCACATATATCTAGCAGTTTCAGCACATCGGTAGAGGGATCAATCGATGAAATTTTTTCGCACCAGAGTATGTTCTCTGCTTTAACAGCTGACAAGGACATTGCGTTATCGAAGTAAAAAGTTAGCTTTTCCATTTCATTTTCTTGATTAACGGCAGCAAAACCCGGAAGCAGAGCTTGAAACGATGGTAGAACATCCTCGTTGACTATAAATCTGTCAGTAAGATTTTGTGTAAGAGAATCCAGACAGGGAATAAGTATAGAAACTCTAAAATAATCTTCAGGACATGATGTCTCTGGATTGGAGTGTGTTGTTTGTTTCAAAGAAATCCTCGGAGCTGTTATGTTAACTTCAAATAAATCCTCTGCAAGTTGTGATGCGGATTGATCTGAAAAAATCTCCGGCATTTTCTTTTATGGTTTTAAGAGATTTTAAGACTTGTTTTGTGTGATTTATTGCAGACACGAAATTCAAAGATTCATTTTGTAGGAAAGTTAATAAGAGTAGCGTTAAACTAAAAAGTTTTTCGCATACAATGAGGCTTACCAGGAAATCACTTCTTTGAATTGCTGCCAAGAGAGTTGATGCTTTTAAGGACGTCGCCCACGTCTTGGTGGATATTTCTTCAAGACCAATCGCAATATATTTGAAGAGCTCTACAAATGGGATAATGATGTCATGCCTTTCAATAAACCTTGTTTCACAAAGGCGCAAAAGTCGTTTTTTTCTGCTTTCTGTTGCGTGTTTTTGTATGGCGTTTTGGAAAGTCTTATTTGCATTTGAATGGTTTCGAAAGAAATTGGTTATTTCGCTTACTGCACCAAGTAATTATGAATCGAGGGTGTTGACATGGCATTACACAGAGCCAGGTTCAGGCAATGACTTGCACAGTGAACATATCTTGCGTTTGGATGCTGTTGCCGTAAAAATAAACGAAATGGTTCAATGATATAATTAGTAACCTGGGGGGGGGGGGGGGTGCTTAATATGACGATGAGCCAAACTATAATGGAAAAGATAACTCCTAAGGCAAAACTTATAAATAAAAAAACAAATTGGGCCTTCAGCAGCCTAATTGATGCGATATTGACATCTAATAAACAACAATCAAATTGAAGAAGAAGTACATAAGCTTATAGAACTCATACAATTATAAGCGTCCACCAAAAGACAATAATGAAATAGGTAAAAGAAAAATCACATATCCTATTGGAGTTAGGGAACTTGTCAAGAGAAACGTAAAGCACGTAAAACATGGCAAAGGAATCGCACACCTGTGAACAAACAAGTGCTGAATGGGCTATGTAATGAACTTAAGCTGCTGATTGAAGAAGTAAAAAACGAATCCGTGAGCGGATATCTACATAACTTACCAGCAACCCAACAAACTGATTACTCACTTTGGAAAGTCACTTGAAACTTGAAACAACCCCAGCTTCCATCGCATCCAATAAAAAGGATGACAATATGTGGGCAAGAAGTGCTAAAAGTAAAGCGAAACTCTTTGCAAAATATCAGCAAATGATAAAAAATCGTATCGCCCTATTTCTCTGCTACCAGTTATCTCAAAAATATTCGGAAGTTGCTTCTTAGAAGACTACAGCCCATCATTGAAGAACGAAACCTTCTACCACCACATCAATTCGGTTTTCATGACACACATACGACAATAGAACAAGCCCAAACAGAATACAATGTAAGAAAGTGGGGTCAGGAATACTTTTGGATTTAGCACAAGCATTCGACAAAGTCTGGCATAAGGGGCTACTGTTTAAATTGCAAAGGGATCTTGCAAGCGCTTATACTGCTTAAATCATAGATCTCTGAACGCTATTTCAGAGTGAAATATGAAGAAGAGTATTTAGAACTTAAGAAAGTAGCGACAGGAGTTCCTCAAGGTAGTCTCCTAGGTTCTGTGCTTTACCCACTTTACACGACCATCCGATGGAATCAAGCAATATTCGCAGATGATACTGCACTTCCGAGTATGGAAATTTTTCTGTTTCAACGATTCAAGTGCCATTCATGGATAATGGCTGGGTATTTAAATTTCGCTTTAACGACAGCATTATATTTTGGAAGCATTAAATACCACTCTGTTGATTATGCTGTTAATATCAGAATTTAATGAGCTTAAGATACGCTGCCGTCCTCGTTCTACAGCCAAAAATCAGGGACGTGAGTTCATAAACGAATATGAAAAGCAGAGAGTACTGTCATCAGCAAAGGATTATATTGATTAAAATTAAAAAGAGTGTCGAAGACAGAACGGAGCCCTGGGGCACACCAGCATTTATTTTGTGAATATCAGACTCAAAACCATCCAAGACAACCTGAATTGAACGTTCCGAAAGGTAACTTCTAATGCATTGAAGAAGAGAGTAGTCGATCCCAAATGCACGCATTTTCGACAAAAGAGCCTGATGCCAAACTCTGTTAAATGCCTTAGAAATATGAAGTGCAACTAAAGTAGAAAGAGCTTGTCAAAAAGAAAGAGGAAGAATTAAATATTGATTTCAGAAAAATCTATTAGTTACTAGGAAGAAATTCTGAGCTCTTATATCAGCCATTTCTTAAAACCTGTATGGATGTATGGAATACAGCTCTGGGGCTGTACAAAGAAAACTAACAACCAAATTATACAAAGACTACAAAATAAGGTATTGCGGTGTATTACTAATGCATCTTGCAACACACAAATGTAGAACTACGTCAAATGTTAGCAAACCCGAATAGAACCAGAAGACTACGTAGGACAGATCCATCAGACTTAGCATTAATCTCAAGAATGACTTAAAGACAGATGTATTATGGATATACACATACTAAAAACTAATACAGAGTATATCCAGTGGGCTATATCCCCTAAGCAATTTACATACTGTTAAATGTAAATTACTACTCGTACATGAAGAATTTCGCAGTTTAAAAAAAAAAACAAATAGCAGACGTTTACACATCCAACACATCCATAAAGGGATCTATCTGTCACCTGGTATAAACACTGCCAAACTGATGTAGAGGATTGCTTCAATCGCAAGGGACTTCTAAAGCCCTTTCTGATCCAAACTAAGGAGACCTTTCAAAAAATCCCACACTGCAATCATCAAGTGCAAAAAAACAGCGGTGGCATTGCCAGTAAGCCATTAGAGATACCGCGTCTGATTTTTTAGATTTAGGAACTTAGTTTGCTGGCAAGATTGAGGGGCTGCAAAGAAGGACGAGAACAACTCGTGAATTCTATTGGCAAAAGTCACGGGAGCAACATCTGTTTCTCAGATAGAAAACGAGGGAAGCAGAGAAGCGTTTGATCAAATCCATGGAGAAATGATGTTCAAAAGTTCTACCAAATTGTTAAAAGAATTTTCCTAAGACACAAATACTGGACAAAGGACGGAAACGTAATATTAGAGTCATAGTCGGTGGTGAAAATTTGGAAGAACAGTCTGGAGGTTGTTAATTGGTGAGATTACCAACATTGCATATACCAAGCATACAACGTGGCTGATGATTGACAAAAACTTCTCTGTCACTGCCCAAGTATAGACAATTAAATGACACGGCAAATCCAGAAAATACGTATCGTTCTTAAAATTGCTCTAAAATATTTCGACTTCTTAACCCTTTCTCTGTGTGGCGCTCCCATTGTTCCGATTTGAGGTTTGTCATTTTTTTTGTTAAGTTGTTTAAATTCCCTCTAAAACTTAACGTCATAGCTTGACATTTGCAAAAGTTATGTAGCCAAGAGTACATCTATCTTGGCGATGGCGATTTTTTACAATTTTAGAAATGGATTTCAATTTGCAACAACGAACTTGTATTAAATTTTGCGTAAAAAAGGGATTTTATGGTGCGCGAACGTTGGAAAAGTGTTTCGGTAACGATTCTCCAAAGAAAATGGTCGTTTACCAGTGGCACGAACGGTTCAAAAGTGGTCGTGAGTCAATCGAAGATGATTAACGCAGTTGTAGACCATCAACATCGAAAAGAAACCGCAAATTAACCATCAAAGAGATAGCGAGGGACTTGAATATTGCCTATGGATTCGTCGAAGACATTTTGGTTAATGATTTGAATTTCCGTCGAGTAGCAGCAAAATTGGTGCCAAAAGACCTCAATTTCATGCAAAAAAGAGACCGTGTTGAAATCGCAAAAAAGATGATTTGCGAGGCTGAATCCGATTGCACACTCATCAAAAGGATCATTACTGGAGACGAGACGTGGGTTTATGAGTACGACACGCAATCCAGACATCAGGCAAGTGAACGGCGTTCACCGAATGAGCCGAGACCAAAAAAATACGTCGTTTTCAGTCAAAAAAAAAAGGCAATGCTCACGGTTTTCATGGATTACAACGGTGTAGTGTATCATGAATTTTTGTCAGAAGGCCAGACAGTAAACAAAGAGTATTATTTGGGCGTTATGAGACGTTTGCGTGAAGCAATTCGCCGAAAGAGAGCAGAGTTGTGGACAGAAAACTCGTGGATTTTGCACCGTCGCACAGTGCCATCATTATTCATAATTTTTTGACGAAAAATGCAACAAATACCATCCAACCACCGAATTCACCTGATTCGGCTCCCTGTGTCTTCTTTCTGTTCAATCGAGTTGAAAAACCACTACTGGGAACTCGAGGAAGTAATGGAAAAATCGCAGGAAACACTGATGGACATACTGAAAACCGAATATAAAAAATGTTTCGAGGATTGGATCGAGCGCTGGCATAAGTGTATTGCAGTAGATGGGCACCACTTTGAAGGGGACAATACAGATTTAGACGAATAAACTTGTATTTTTAATTTTCTGAATAAATTCCGGGAACATTTTGCTGGTGGTATTGCTTTCAGACTCCTTCTCCCCATTCCTTCTTAACGTATAACCAACCGACTAACCAATTATCCAGGAGTCGCTTCAATTTGCATTTCATTTTTCGTTGGTCTTGTTTAATTGTTCTGCGCCAGGTAGCTATGTATGTTCGTGTTTTTCCGTATTGATCTCTTCCATGAGATTATTGCTTTTTGGGAGCGTCACCTCCGTCTTCAATTTAAATTTTTCCAATTTTTCAATTTCAATATTTATTAATAATATTTCAATAAAATCAACATTGGTTATACTCGTACGTTTCCGCGAAGGCTTAGGCGCTTTTCTGCTGAATGTTGTGCCCCTAACCTTAATAATTGAAATTAAGTAGGCTTAAATTTACGAGTAAAACTTATCAATATAAGTATTTTTGATTTCTTGAGTTCAGTATTTAGTTTTAAATTAAGATTTAACATTTTAATATTTTTATTTAGATTTAACATTCAGTTGCTAGAATTTTGATGCAAAAGAAAGTTTTTTATGCTTTTTTTCTTAGATTTGAAATTTCTAATGGTTTTAAGTTCTTGTGGAATTGTGTTGAAAATTTCAGACACACTGCACTTCAACTGACTAAGAAGTTATAGTTGTTGTAAAATTGGCGTTCTTGGAGTATACCTATACCTTGTGCCCGCCTTCTTGTGTTCATCCCATCCAATCGTGTGACGTCGTAGTACTCTAATATGAGCGTCATCTTGAAGGTGCCTTCCACTTCAAGGACATTAAACGTTTCTCGCTCAGCAGCATTTCGATGAGTAAATACGTTTATCTATTTTAGCGCTGCTGTTTGTAGTTTTTGAAGTGTTTTTTTTTATGTGTTACTGATGCGTTGCCCCAGGCAAGTATTCCATATTTTAACTTGGATTCCACTAACGCAAAGTACACCAGCCTCAGCACAGATATTGGAGCATGGTACTGCAGATAAGTTAGCGCGTAAAACGCTTTTTTAAGACTCTTACGCAACTCATCAATATGCGTATCCCATAGGAAGCTACTGTCGATTATGACTCCTAGATATTTGTAACTTTCTACTACATCTTGCGACCGCAGAGTTGGTGTGTTTCCTTCCCTTGTGCAAATGAGGTGGCACGCTTGCGATGCTCGGCAGTAGCTCGTCGGATTGGGGGAGGATCTTGTTGTCACTAACCTACACGAAAAATGATTATCGTGCCTGACATAAGAAACGAGCACACGACCGTAGATAATCCACCCACCAATTAACGCACCGATTACGGTACACCGTGGTGGCTTTGCCTGTGGACTTTGACGGCAACCCCCTTATTCGGACACACCTCAACCTAAATCACTTTTACTATCACGTCACACCATAGCGAAATACTTAATCTGCATGATCAAAATAAAACGAAAACCTTCGCGTTCTATAGTTACATAGATATTGATTTTTTTTTCTTTTGTTGTTGTTTAAATTTTAGTTTGTATGTAGTCAAAAAAAGTAGATAGATTAATTTTATTATTTGTTACGCCTACACACACACCGAAATATGCCAGGAT
This sequence comes from Volucella bombylans, assembly GCA_949129095.1. Taxonomy (NCBI): domain Eukaryota; kingdom Metazoa; phylum Arthropoda; class Insecta; order Diptera; family Syrphidae; genus Volucella; species Volucella bombylans. The sequence goes on along the minus strand of OX422142.1, from coordinate 142,662,444 downwards.
ATGCATGGATGGATTTGTACCTTAATAATAATAAAAAAAATTTATGGCTTACCTCGATCAACCGCAGATCAGGAGTGAACTCTGGATCGCTGATTCTTTTGTTGTTAATAGGACTTGACATGTTTCACTGTAGGTTAGGGTAAGTTAGGTTAGACAAATTTAAGTAGATTTAGGCAAAATTAAACTTTGACATTTTAGAATAGTTTTTTTTGTTTTTGTTTTCACGATCCAGGTATGCAATTTTACATTTTTTGTTTTCTTCTGTTACACTAGGATATTTTGTTTTTTTATTTTTATTACAGCGATTTGTTGTTCTGTTGATTATCAGAATATTTGTTAGAGTTGTTAGACCTTCTCTGTGACAGCCGTGGCTGACCTAGCCGAATCTTCATCGCCTTTATTCCAACTATATGTGGTTTGGACTAGCCGTGCAAGACTCTTCTTACGAATTTCCCCAAAATAAGGTTGTAAGATTGGGTTTTCTGCATCCAAAAGAGATTTAAGGTTTCCATCAAATATGAACAGTGCCTATTTGAGTGGATGTCTCCGGATAGAGATCTTATACGTGCACGTCTTTATAACGCACAAAATCTAAAACAAAATTTTTTTTTATTTATTTTTTTTTTTCGTTTTATTTAATTTTTCTTTAGTTTTTTTTTACTAGTAACTTTACTGTGCACACCTATTCGTCGGTCACTCTCTGCGGCTGCTGGCGAGAAAAAAGGAAAACCATAGGATGCCGGAAGAGCAAGTCAGCCATTGCAAAAAAAAAAATCACACGCTTACCAATTCCCATTTCAAGCTTCCTCTGGGAACTATGGCGCTTGAGGGCTGTGACATAAGCTTGGATTCGCTACGTTACTTTTTGAGAAAAAAAATATGTTCCTTTTATTTTAAAGGGATCGCTATAATCTATAAGTCAGCCAGTAGGGGTACGGCAGGAATCATTCCTATAGTACGAGTATGTTTGTTGTTGGGTAGTCTTAAACTGCGGGTTTCTTATGTCCATCATTTTTGTTTTGAATGCGTTGATCATTATCACTATGATCATGGCACCATTTAACTGCAATATCGAACTTCTCCTGAATTATTGTTGTTGCGGTCTGCAAGGATCTGTGACTTACCACTACCGCTGTATCGTCGGGATAAGCAAATGGTTTGGATCGCTTGAAAATGCGAAAAAGCTCATTGGCGTGTAATATTAACAGAATTGGGCCCAGTTTCGAACCTTGCGGGTCTCCGTATTGTGCGTGTTTTTTTTTTGGCTGTAGGTCTCGCTGATTTTGGTACAAAAAGGCCTGTTATGGAAGTATTTCTTTAGCCAATCAGCCATTAATCCTCGTATTCCAATACGTTCTAGAGCCTCTATTAGCTTTGTATGATTAAGCGTGTCAAAATCTTTGCTAAAGTTCATAAATAGCACCAAAACGTGGTAACTTTTGTTTAGGGTCTCATTGATATGATTTGCGAACTCGCCTAATACGCTAGCCTTTATCTCATTTATTTTGTGATTTTTGCGTTATTATTTCTCTGTTTAGTTTATTTCGAAAAGTCTTATATTAGAGTTTATAAGTTTAATCTGTTATTTTTCTACTTTTTGTACAGTTCATCCGTCTTTTTACATTTAGCGATTAAGTTATGAGACATCTGTTGAAAAATGAATTAAGTTATGAAGACAAACTATTATTTACCCTATCTGAAGTATTGTATTTATGAAATGTATTATCCATCGTTATCCTTTTCTTTCATCTCGATCTCTTTCTTGTAATATTTAAATTTGTATGAATTAACTATTTTTTTCACTTGGCTTTTAAACTCTCAACGGATTGGACCGAACAATAAAATTACAAAGTTTCTTTCAAGTCTTGGCCTTTCTTTAACGTTTAAAACGGGTTATTTTTTCTATATGGTGCCGAAACCCGGGAGATTGGTGAACGGAGACTAAGAATATTAAAAGTGTTTCGTATACAATTCGTTAAAAATGGAATTATCTGCACGAACAGCATACAGAGGGCAAGTAACAAAAATTGTCAAAAGTGCAATTGAATTTTTAGATAGCCCAAACTCTCAACCCAATAAAGCGACTGATTTGGAGGCTTTAGAGGAGGATCTTTCCGTCTTCATCCAACGACTTACGGCAGCACTGGAAACCCTCACTGTAACCGATCAGAAGATTCAGAAGAAAGGTCTTCTCAAGGATGAAGAGTTGGACAAGGAGCTGGAGAAGGTAGCAGAGTATCAAGATGTAGCAATTAGTGCGCTATCCCGCCTGAAAACTCGCATAAAAAAGGTTCAACGGAAATTAACTCCTACAACTCCTATAAGTCCACCAGGCAGGGCATCTCTTGATACGTCAATGGTAAATTGTAGTCTTAAGTTACCAAAGTTACAGCTCAAAAAATTCGACGGAAATTTTCAAGATTGGTTGCCTTTTTGGGAGCAGTTCCGAAGTGCAATTCATGAGAATGATAGCTTAACATCGACAGATAAATTCAGTTATTTGGAATCGGTTCTAGTAGGCAGTGCAAAGAAAATCATTGCCGGTTTTACCGCCTCAAGCATGTGCTACGATGCTGCCATTTCACTCTTGCAGGAGCAGTTCGGCGATCCCGAACGGTTGATAGACAAAAATATGCAACAATTGGTCTCTCTCCGTTCAGTGCAATCCCGAACAGACATAGCTGGTCTTCGTAATTTGTACAATTCGATAACCTCATGCTGTCGCACTTTGACCGCTCTGCAAATTCCTACTCAGCAGTACTACGTTATGCTAAAATCTATATTGCTTCGTTGCTTACCAGCTGAACTCCGAGTTGATTATTTTCGGTTGGGAGAAAAGGATGATCATATGGAAAAACCGAACGAAACAGAAAACGAAAGCTCATCAACATCATTGCAAATTGGTGACACACAAGTAAAAAGCATAATGAGATTTCTAAAGCGAGAAGTGGAGTCTTTAGAGAGAAGTAGAGCGATCTCTTTTACGCCATCCACTGTGCAATCCAGACATACTCCTTCCACCGCAGCATGTTTAATGTCACTAAAAGAGAAGAGCATATGCGCATTTTGCAACTCACACCAACACTTAACCAAGGATTGTGATTGCAAACTGTCAATCACAGAAAAAAGAGAGATGTTAAGGAAAAATAATTGCTGCTTTCGTTGTGCCAAGCGAGGACATTCTTCTAAGAAATGTTAGAACGCTAAATGGATTTGCTGTGACAAGTGTAAAGGAAGACATATCACATCACTGTGCGATCCTTCCTACAATAGAGAAAAGACTTTTGTTACATCGTCATCCCTACCGAAAAATGCTGATAGAGAACATGTCATTAATCTATGTGCTGGTAAAATTTCAACGCCACAAATGTCTCAGCCAGATTCGATTCAACAAAGTGCTACAAATTTATGTGCGTACAACTCTTTGTTTGACAATACAAACGTCTTTTTGAAGACGGCTCGGGGAATAGCCGTCTCCCCGAGTAAAAATAAATCCCTACTCATTCGTTTTGTTATCGACGGTGGAAGCCAGTATTCATACATTCGAGAAGATCTTGCAACAAAACTCAACCTTCAATCAATGGGTGAAGTGAACTTTTCTTTAATTCCGTTTGGCTGCAAAGAACAAGCTCCCTTTAGAAAATTCAAGAAAGTGAAGGTGCACATAAGAAGCCAATATTCCAACGAGAGTGTAAATCTGGAAGCAGTTGTCGTCCCGGAGATATGTGTGGATGTTTTGCACGCACCTGATCCATCTTGCGCTCTAGTTCAAAACCTCCAGTTAGCGGATTCATGTCACACAAGCGAAGAAGCAGTTAATGGACTAAGTGTACTCATTGGCTCAAACTACTACTGGTCGGTGGTTACGGGTAAGCAGCGTCGAATTTCAAAAGGATTAAGAGCAGTACATACCATATTCGGCTGGACGTTGCAAGGAGCACATTTCACTGGTAAGCAGTTTGTTTCGAACGAAAACTCATTTTCTCCATCCATCCATAGCACGACGTTACATCTGCCTGCACTCAGCAGTAACGACTTAACATCGTTCTGGTCCCTAGAAGCTATCGGAATTCGTGGTGAAGATGAAGAAAATAAACATCTAGCCGATGAACTAGCTGCTCAGTGCATTGCTAAAAATGGTCTCCGATACGAAGCATCTTTACCGTGGAAGAATCCGGATGTTGAAATAAAAAGCAACAGAAAATGTGCTCTAAAGCGACTTGAATCACTTGCTTCGCGATTGTCAAGATATCCAGAAAAATACAGAGAATATGATGCTGGTATTCGGCAATTACTTACAGACGGGTTTGCTGAGTCTGTTCCACCCCAAAAAAAGAAGAATGTACACCGAGTGTTTTACTTACCTCACCGACCAGTATATAAAGAGGATAGTACAACGACTAAGATGCGTATCGTTTTCGATGCCTCGTCACGTAGCCAAGATTCTCCATCGTTAAATGATTTGCTTCATGTAGGAGCTAATCTCTTGCCCGATGTCCTGAAAATATTGTTAAACTTTCGACTGGGACCTTATGGGATCGTGGCAGACGTGGAGAAAGCATTTCTACAAATTGAGCTCAACGAGAAGGATCGTGACACACATAGATTCCTTTGGTACGCCTTTCAGAAAACACCCACATGCCAACCTGAAATACTGGAGTATCGGATGACCAGAGTCACTTTCGGTGTGAATTGCAGCCCCTTCTTATTAACAGCAACTCTGCAATTACATTTCAAGAACGAAAAGGGAAAGTTGCAGTCCACTTGCCGAAAGCTAATGGAAAGCTTCTACATGGACGATTTGGCGATGAGTGTCGACACCGAAGTGGAAGGAATGCATGTTAGCAAAGATGCTGTTCTGGTGATGAAAGGTGCGAATATGAACCTAAGGAAGTGGAATTCAAATAGCAATCTCGTTCGTCAGGCTCATTGCTCCGATGAGCTACCAAGTGAGCAAAAAGTTTTGGGGCTATTGTGGTTCGTGCACACGGATGAAATTGGAGTACCTTTGAAATCAATCGAAGATTTGTTCTCTTCTAATCTAGTGAAGGAAACGAAACGGAATGTCTTGCAAATGATCGCACGTGTGTATGATCCTCTTGGCATGCTTGGCCCTGTGGTAATTGGATTGAAAATACTTTTTGAAGCTATCTGGCGGGAAAAAATGTCATGGGATGAGATGTTAACGGGAGAGCTTTTACTACAGTGGCAAACTTGGATGGAAAATCTCAAACCTTTGAAGAATTATGCTATTCCTCGTGCAGCGATTAATTGTTCACTTCCAAGGGCTATACACATTCACATATTTGCGGATGCAAGTTTAAAGGCATATGGCACAGTAGCATTTATTAAAAGTTTTGATGAAGCTGGGAGAAATAATATTTCTTTTCTATGTGCAAAAAGTCGCGTAGCTCCACTTAAAACTGAGAAGATAAAAGAACTTTCACTTCCGAAGTTGGAACTTACGGCAGCGTTGTTGGCGGCGCGAATGTCTTCGTACTTACAAAAGTCCCTAAAGATTCCTATTCAGAAATTCTTCCTGTGGACGGATTCGAAAATTGCGCTTAGTTGGATCCAGGGCGACACACATCGTTGGAAACCATACGTTCAGAGTCGAGTTACTGAAGTACGTCATCTTACATCCATATCGGACTGGCGACATTGTAGGGGAAAAGAAAACCCAGCTGATCTTCTTACGAGAGGAATTACGGCAAACAGTTTGTTGAATTCTGAACTATGGGTTCACGGGCCAGCTTGGCTTCAAGATGATGCATTCTTGGGTGAAGATGTCAAAAATATCGTTCCGGATAAATTGGCATTGGCGTTATTAGCACCAGTCTCGACTCCCACTCATTCAATGTCTGAACCGTTACTGGACTACAAGAAATTTAGTTCATGGGGCTTTTTGCTACGCTGTACATGCTTTGTATTACGTTTTGTGAAGCTGTGCAGGAAGGAGAAGAAATATGAATTTTCTCAACCCTCTACTAGTGAGCTTGATGCAGCAGAAACATATTGGCTCAGGTGCTCAGGTCTATACCTAAAACTTCAAAGATAGCTGAGTTGTGTCCGTTTTTGGACGAAAATGGTCTGTTGCGGCTTGGTGGTCGCCTTCAATATTTGAATGTTGATTTAAATCGAAAACATCCCATCATTCTTTCATCGGATTCGTATCTAGTCAAACTTTTGGTCGATTATTATCATCAAAGAACCTTGCATGGAGGCGTTAATGTGGTACTGTGTCAGCTACATGAACGTTACTGGGTTATTAGGGAACGCCCTTTAGTGAAAAGTAGAATCAAAGGGTGCATTATCTGCCAAAGACTTTTTGGAAAGCCTGCATCACAACTATTTGGACAACTTCCAATCGAACGTATAACCCTGTCAAGACCTTTCGATTGCGTCGGAGTTGATTTTGCCGGACCCCTCTACTACCATGACACTTCCACAAATCGAATGATGAAAAGTTATCTGATGGTTTTCACCTGTGCCGCCGTTCGATGTATACATCTAGAAACAGTTCAAAATTTGTCAACTGAGAGCTGTATAATGGGAATGAGGCGTTTTATGGCTCAACGAGGCGCTACTTCTGTTATTTATTCAGATAATGCCAAATCGTTTCGTAGAGCGGCTCTAGAGCTCGGTGCCATGAGTTCCACGCCGAATGACGAGCTTATGCAAGGATTTCTATCGAGTAAACGTATCAAGTGGAAGTTTATAGTTGAACGAGCGCCATGGTGGGGAGGATTCTGGGAGCGGCTTATAAGGACTATTAAAAATGTACTAAAGGTTGTAATCGGTAAAGCGAAGTTAACTTTCGAGCAATTGCGCACAGTGATCGCTGAAGCAGAGGGTATGGTGAATCTTCGTCCGTTAACATATGTAAGCAGTGACCCGATGGATATTTCGCCACTTACGCCATCACACTTTATACATGGGAAAAGTCGCTCGTCTAACCCAAAACAAACGGTGCCTTCCTCTATTTATTCTATAATGGTTATTTTTTCTATAATGGGTTATGCTTTCTTTTATTTTTTACTGTTCTTACAGATGTCGACTTTTCATTTTATCGACAAATTTCTGATAAAGAGAAGTTGCATCATTACTTCTTCCCAATTTGTTTCAGCTATTAATTCGTTTACCTTCACGTTACATGCATACTCGTACATGTTAACATGCTAACCAGTTTTTCTTTTACAGCTGGCTGCTGCGAATTTGTGAAATATAGCATTGGGTAATGATCTGTGATACAGCTTTCAATCACCGCTGAGTTTGTTTGGTAATCCGTTGTTACCAAATTCTTCGATAAACGCTTGTTTACTATAAGCTGGTGGTCTGTATATTCCAAATACATATTTGTATTTATTGTTTTCCTCAAGTCGAATAAGTCATTTCGAATTAACATTAAAACTACACCACCTCTGCGTTTTTCTCTATTCAGAAACACAGGTTGGCATCGTACCTTTAGGATCCTGACCTGTTCTCCGTTCTGTATTAGAAATGCCACCAGAAATTCCAAAATATGTTTGGTAGACAACGATTTCAGAAACCTTGCAGCTTTCCTGTGATAATGGAGACCAGTTTCAACTGCAGTAGCACAGCTTCAATATCTGATCGGAATTGCCGTGACTTGGTCTTCAATCTTTGGTCATATAGATTTCGCCTTGTTTTTTTAATTCGCTACATCTTTTTCATCGCTTCATCGATCGAAATTGTATTAAAGCCCCCTGTTAGTAGAAGAACAGCGCATAAAACATAACCTATAACCAACAACAAAAACAGTATCGGCTAAAAGATAGATCCTTTTCTTATGTCACGTTGGACTTTTAATTTCTCTGACAGCTTTCGCCTATGTCAAACAAAGAACTTCGAATATTGGATATGATGTTGCCTCTCGAACGTCAATGTCAATGGACAACACGTGGGATAACCATTATATCCAACTGGCCAACGCAGAAGGAACAAGAGTAAAAGCCTGCTGGATCAGTATCGAAATGATTTTCTATTTATTCGACAATGATATTTTGCGCTACATAACAACGTTCTTCCTTATGGAACTTGACTTCTCATTTTTACATTTTCCTGGGATAAACTCAGATTGCTAGTGCCTTCACACTAGTGCATGCATAGTGTGGCACTGCGTTAAATATCTGAACAGAAATGTTATTTAATCAGAGATCAAGTCAGCGATGTTATCTTTGCTGAATTGTGATACACAAATACGTTTAATCGTTAAATAAAGGGTCCGCCATCTAACGTTTTTTCAACTAGTGCTTATTTCGTGAATGGTAACACTTAGCTCATGTCTGATTTGACAGATAATTAGTTTTATCCTTCCGCTGAACGAATATGGTTGTGTATACGCTTGAACAACGCTGGGAAATATTGCGATCGATCGACTTAGAGAAGATGCCGATTTTGCCAAATAAATCATCTTTTCAGATGAAGCTCATTTTGATCTTGGCGGGTATGTAAACAAGCAAACAGAAAACCCGCATGCATACATTGAAAAGCCGATACACCCAAAACGAGTCACTGTTTGGTGCGGATTTTGGTCCAGAGGCATAATTGGGCCATTTTTCTTCGAAAATGAGCAAGGAGTGGCCGTTACAGTCAATGGCGATCGTTATCGGGCCATGTTGAACGAATTTTAGTTCACAAAAATTGAAGAGGAGGATATTGGCAACATTTGGTTTCAACAGGACGGCGCTACGTGCCACGCAGCCGAAGCTACACTCGATGTTTTGCGCCCTGTTTTTGAAGATCGCATTATCAGCCGCAGAGCTGATGTCGTTTGGTCACCTTGGAGCTGCGATTTGACACCGTTGGACTATTATTTGTGGGGTGCCGTAAAAGATAAGTGTTGCGCCGACAAGCCAGAGACAATTGATGCTTTAAAGGACAATATTCGTGAAGCCATTGGTGAAATACAGCTGCACACAATCGATAATGTGCTTAAAAATTGGACCGATCGTGTAGGCTACTGCATGGCCAGCGGAGGCAGCTATTTGACTAAAATTATTTTCCATTATTAACCGGATGGATAAGACTAATTATCTGTCAAATCAGAGATGAGCTAAGTGTTACCATTCACGAAATAAGCACTAGTTGAAAAAAAAAAACGTTAGATGGCGGACCCTTTACAATTCGCACTGATTTCGTTAGCTATCGTTGGCAGATATGGGGTTTAGAACTGAAACTCGCTTTCTTTCTTCTTAGTTCTTCTAGTCTTCTAAAGATTTCACCTAATCTTGTATTGAACTGTTGACCACTTGTCAGATGTTCCTAAAGAGAGTCCTGTTATACGATACATGCAATCAAACATCTGAATGTATAATACATGTCCCAAAGATAGTATACGTTTCAGCTGCCAGTTTGACTTTCAACATATGCTGCCACTAACGATCTTTGGACTGATTTTTATAACCAAGCGTACCGATAACCGATCGTTCTTTCATTGAAAAATCAAGATTTTCTTTTCAGTGAACAGAATTCGTTGGTGGAAGTTCTTCGGTTACCGGCTGCAGAAAGCTCTCTCCTTATGTCTTTGCTTCAATGCGTGCGCTTGTGAGTAAGTGTCCAGTGTGTATTTTGTATGCATCGAGTGTCAAAACTTCTTTGATAATGCAAGACATGAATTTTTGTTAAATATTCACCTTCCACGACAAGATTTTCTGTTTTGTGATTCGAGATTAGAAGCGATATTAACGGCCTATTACAATAGGCAGGCGGCCAAACCTTATGCCATCTCGAACTCCTCTTTATCCTCGATCAACTTCACAGTACAATACACAAAATTATGAGTAATTCTCGTTCTTTTTCAAGTTGCATTTGTAAAGACCATTTACAATTGTAAGCAACTGAAGCCAATTACATAGATGTCACATGTCAAACAGCAGTCAAAATAAAATGGATGCGTTCAATACTTCATCCAAAATGAATGCGCTTAGTCGTGTACTAAGTGTAATAGATGTGCGGATCTATTACAAATGGTAATGGTATACATATCTCACATTAATCTAAAGAGCTGTTCAAATCAATGCATTACCGGGAGATGTAGAATAGCATTTATCCTAAAAAGAAACATCTTTTTAATTTTACTACAGATCTACACACTAACGTTTCTGGTTTTAGAATATATGTTTGTAACACGGCTTTAGGTCTCACCAAAACATTAAACGAAATTCTAGGCCAACTAAAAATTGTAAGGACACTTGACAGTATTCGGATTTTGTCGGTGAATAAATATACCATTAGGCTCGATAAAGCTTTTCTTAAATGGATTAAATATTCCCTTGGGCATGTATTGGTCTTGCATTGGCAAATAAATTCTAGTATCCCACAGGGTTCCTGTTCAGGGAAAATAACTTGCCAAATAAATCGTCAAAGATTATACCATTGACACCGTTTAGCGTTTGACAATAGTTTTGGGCATATGTCCACCGTGACTGTCGCGTATAAAGCGCATTCTAAGAGTCCAATTTTCGGCAATTTTTCGAACAATTGGGCAGTATATTGCGTATTATTCGAACAGTGTTTCGCTCCAAAGCGGTTTATCATCTTGATATAGACCCACAGCAAATAATAAAATAGCACGATCTTGATGGCCACTTTGCGGGTGTATTTCTAGGAATAGCTCTAATGTTAAATAGTGTTTTCAATAAAGCGAAGTTTTCATTGCTGCTATTGGCAGTAACATGTTTTCCGGCCTCGTTTTTGAAGAAATAAGGACCGGTGATGCCACCGACCGGCAATCCGCATATGGATGCAATGGCATCTGGTGAACTTCCTGAGGATTGTTTTCGCTCTAAATACGGCAATTCTGATTGTTTACGTGACTAGGAATGAACCTTATAACTAAACAAAACTGTACGGTGAGAAACTGGGTCAACTTCCTGTTGATTCCAAGCCCAAAGCGGTTTTAGCTCTTTCACCAATTGGATCCTTTAAGCTTTGAGATCAAGATCTTTCAGATAGTGGATGGATAAACACTAAGTTGCTGCGAACGATGACAAATCGGTAAATTAGGGTCCTCTTCAAGACAAGCTGAAACAGCCGCGGTACTATCTCGCGAACTCGTTCTCGTTTTCGTTGATGTGTGAAATTAGTCAATAAGTTTCGCGAACAGAGCTTCGATTTTGGAAATGAACTTCAACGATTTGGAAATGTTGTTGTGGCGCCAATCTTTGACATTCAAACAACACTAGAAAGCAATAAAACACCCTTTTTATTCTATTGCACGTTCAGTATTCGTACTCTTTATGTTTATTCTATAACTCACATTCCTCTTTCCCGACTGTGTATTACGGAAGCAAGCATGTGTTAAGCTCCATAAATTGCGACATTCATAGGATAACTACTTGAGAGCTACAAAATATCTCTTGTCGTTAAAGCGAAACCACAACTCCATGACTTATTTTTTAAGGCCGAAAGAATTAATCCATAATCAACAGAATTTCCTCATTTGATTGCTTAGAGCAGAGCACAGTTATAAGAAGTTCCGCACTATCTCGCTGTCCTTTGGGGTGTACTCCTTACCCATTTTTTTTATAATGAGCGAGCGCTAAAGGGGTTTGTGTACCCTTAAGGTGAGTGTTCACAGCGCGGGCAAAGGAAATTTAGGGAGGAAGAAACGAGAGGTACCGATGTACATTACTTATAAATGTTTGCAAGTTATAACGACCAGGAAACACAGAGATCGGCAGGGCATTCCATAAGCGAGTTGTACGGCTTAGGAACGAATCACGATATTTTAGAGTACGTCCGAAAATGGGCTTGAGGGTATACTGATGAGCATTCATAGCGAGACGGGTGTTACAGTTGAAAGTTTGAATGGGCGGAGTGCTACTGGTGATTTCAGTGGAGCACTGGCGGTGGAAATAGCGATAAAACAAAGTGAGACAGGAGACATTACGTCGGTGTTCGAGGGTATCAATTGACTGACTGATACTAGTATCATCAATAAGTTTTATCGAACGGTTTTGAATCCTATCTAGCAGGTGCAGAGATGTTTTAGGAGCACCTGACCAGATGTGGGCGTTGTACCCCAATTTAGGGCGGATGAATGCCTTACATATTCAGGCCAGATCAGAGGGGGTGAAATATTTCTTACATCGCTTGAAGAAATCTAGACTTTTCGCAGCATTTTTGGCGATATCAAATATGTGGTCATTCCAACGTAAGTTGTCATTGACACACATACCGAGAATGGAAAGTTTTTCGGTTTCGACGATGCAAGTGCCATTCATAGATAATGGCTGGGTGTTTAAATTTCGCATTAAAGATAGCAGGCAGCAGACAGCATTGTGTTTTGAAAGCATTAAATTCCACTCTGTTGATAGTTCCCCAATTGGTTATGATGTTGATATCGGAATTTAATGAGCTTAGCATACGCTGCCGTTCTCGTTCTACAGCCGAAGAGCAGGGACGTGAGTCCGGAAACGAATATGAAAAGCAGAGAGTACTGTCATCAGCAAAGGAATATATTGGATTAGAAGTAGCAGACAAGAGATCATTAATGAAAATTAAAAAGAGTGTCGGAGACAGAGCAGAGCCCTGGAGCACACCAGCATTTATTTTGTGAATATCAGACTTGAAATCGTCCAAGACAACTTGAATTGAACGTTCCGAAAGGTAATTTCTAATCCATTGAAGAAGAGAGTCGTCGATCCCAAATGCACGCATTTTCGACAAAAGAGACTGATGCCAAACTCTGTCAAATGCCTTAGAAATATCAAGTGCAACTATCTTGCTTTCGCCAGATTGATGTACGCTTTGGTTCCACTTTTCGGTGAGACATGCCATCAAATCACCAGTGGACCTGTTTGCCGGACATTGAAAAGTTTTCGTGTTTCGAGATATTTCATGAGCTAACGATTTATCAGCGTTTCCATGACCTTGGAAAGAAGGGACGTTCGAGGGGCGTTCAATATATTCTCGGTATCGATATGAAGGAAAATGCGAATTCAATTTAAATTGTTTTTATTTTTCAATATAATCTCCCCTAACATCAATGCATTTGTTACATCTTGAGATAAGCTTTTTTAAACCCTCAAAAAAATAAATTTCCTCTTTCTCTGCAAAATACCCATTTATTGCCGACTTGAGTTCTTCATCATCCGAAAATCTTTTTCCACGAAGACATTTTTTCAAATCCGGAAACAGGAAATAATCACTAGGGGCAAGGTCTGGACTATAGGGTGGGTGTTGGATTTCTTCGAAACCACAACCCCGCGCAGCAGCCTTGGAAACTCGCGCTGTGTGAACAGGAGCGTTGTCATGAAGAAGCAACACACCCGCTGCGAGTTTACCCCGTCTTTTCTTTTTAATTTCCTCCCGCAAATTATGCAAAGTGGAAGCGTAGGAAGTGGCGTTGATTGTTTCACCTTTTTTTTTGTACTCAATGAGCAAGATTCCCTTTGAGTCCCAAAAAACTGTGACCATGATATTCCCGGCAGACGGAGTGGCTTTGAACTTCTTCGGGGGGGTCTGTTCCTTTTTTATGCCACTGCATGGACTCTTGTTTGCTTTCAGGGTCATAGTGGTGGACCCATGTTTCGTCCCCAGTAACAATTCGATCCATAACACCGTCCGCGTTCTCACTACACATCTCCAAAAGCTCTCTACAGCATGCGATTCTCACTTTTTTCTGAGGCGCTGACCTTTGAAAGGTTAAGATGGTCATGAAGAATGGTGTGAATGGTACCAATTGAAAGCTTGGTGATCTCTGCCATCATTTTCACCTTTATTCGGGCATCCTCAAGAACAAGTTTTTCGACTTCTTTGATGCTTTCTCCCGTACAAGCAGTAGCCGGGGCGCCGGAGCGGGGGTCGTCTTCAATGCTCTCTCTGCCTCTCTTGAACTCACTTGACCACTTTTGCACAGTTGATAATGAAGGTGCGGAACCCTGGTAAACAGCCACCATCTCTTCATGAATAGTTTTTTGACTTTTTCCTTGCTTAGTGAGAAATTTAATTACAGCGCGATGCTCAATTTTCACCATCATCGTCTCAGTTGCCATTATGATTCTGTTTAACTAGAGATAAAACGAGAATTAATAATCACATTTACTCGTATATGAAATTTTACATGAATGCACTAAAATAATAGTATTATTTGATAAATAAGTCAATTTATATATACAACTACAGCTTCACCCCGATACCGAGAATATGTTGAACGCCCCTCGTAAGTGCAATGGATTAGGATGGACTGTAGGATTAGAGAGAAGATGATTCGCCTTTTTTAGGGACGGGATGGACAAATGCTGTTTTCCATCTGCTCGGGAAGAGTCCCAAAGAGTAGGATTGGTGAAAAAGCTTACGCAGTGGTTTTGCCAGTGAGGAAGAACACCTCTTCAGAAGAAGGGGAGATATATCATCTGGACCAGCGGATTTATGTATGTTGAGATCTTTATGTACTCTTGCTACTACACGAGTGCGAAAGTAGATTCGTCCCATTGAAGATTCGACCCATTGCTTCTGAGTTGCCGGAAACGCAAAATTAACAGCACGTCCGTTTCTCCCAATCTTTCTTGAATATCAATATCATCAGCATATCCTTGGAAGTTCCGTAAAATCCAGTCAACCACGGATCATATTGAAGAAGTCTGAAGAAGATGGCATGTTATTTTCTCGAAATTAGTTTTTGACATCCACGGTTACAATGGTGTTTTTACGGACCTAACATAAGCGCGCTTTATTGTCATCCTATTGTCACACAAGGACCACATTCAGATTGCTTTTTTCAGGCATTCACATTCTATTCCTGACCTAGTCTTGAGCGTTTCTCAATGAATATAATGACTTAGTCTGTCTAGTGACTGTGTTCTGTTTTAAAGTTTACAATTTGAATATTCTACGACTATCTGATGATGTGACAAGTGTCAAGCATCAAGATATCCCTAACGAATCGTATAAAGTATAGACCTATCCCCAGATGCTATTCTTATATTAAAATCAGAGATAGCTACAGAGGTATCTATTAAAAAACCGATATTAATGTACGCGACGAATCTCTCAACTAGCTCAATGTTTCAACTGTTTTGAAATGTATGGTATTTCCTGATTCTAAATTGTTTCATTTTTATCTCCAAAATCGCTTTACCTTTGCCTTAACCAAAAGAAATTTCCATTTCTGACCGCTCGGAATTGCCCATCTTTAGCTACTGTGCTCACCATAATCGTTTGTGGTGTGTGTGTTTAAGCTTCCGTTTCATGTAATGGAATTACCATAACCGCTGAGAACTCACTTAAACTTATTAAATGCGGGTTACCTCAAACTCAAACTCGAACTCAAACTTCATTAAAATGTGATACCCATCGGGACACTTAAAAACCCATCTTCTCGTCTGTTGCTCCCCATCCACAGAAGTTGATTCTTTCCTCTGCCACTGCGGCTGCAGATGGGCACGTTCAAATTACTGGCCGAGGATTTATCGCTTCGATAAATGTGTATATCTAGAGAAAGATACGAGCATTCACATATATATACATATTTGTATGTATGGACGAGTATCTACCGGCGCGCAGTGATGAATTTGATTTCCTACTTCAAGCTCACAGATACACACCACAGATACGACAGATACGACAGTAGATACTCATTATTCGAGCCGAGACGCGCTAAAAACTGGTAGCCTCTTATTTAGCTCGTCTTAAACTAATTTTTTGATCAACAAGGAGAGTCATTTTTATAAACAGCGCGACGTGACAGGAATTCTATCGCGCAGCAGTTAAGGTTCCTCCTCATCCCGGTCTTGGTGTACGAGTATGTACCAACCAAGTGTTTGGTCACAAATTGATTCCTTCGAACGTTACGCATGCTTCATCTCTCATAGGTTGAATAGGGCTTTCTAGATTTGAATTATGAGCATTCAGGATTTTATTGGATATTTTCTGTAAGGCTTAACAGTGGAGAAGGAGGATCACCACCAGGAGGTGGGTGCTGTTGCTGTATTCCTGTTTCAATTGTTCACCCTCAAGACATTGAGTGAATTGTTTTCGCATCGATTGCAGCTAGCCAAATGTGAAAATCTGAAAATACGAAGGCCAATTCTGTGTCGTTGCAATGGACTTTGGTTGGCGGCGATCACTGTTTGTGTAGTGAGACCCTATAATCCCGAACCCATAACCAAGGCAATTCAATAAATATGATTCAAGTAGGGTTGCGCGCCTAAATTAGTGTGCTCCTCCCGATCATGGGGTCAATTTGCGAGGGAAGATTTCTTCGACTTCGATTTCGATGTCGATTGTTGGTTGGCTTCATCGTCATCGATTTGGTATTTATTTCGCATGCCTTGCGGGTCATGTCAGGCCCATTGCTTGTCGTGCATACAACAAACAGCTCAACGACAGCAAACGGCAGACGGCAGACGGCCAACCAATGTGAGGGGAGGGTAAGTTTAAATGACCGAGGCGGCCTACTAAATTAAAACATCTCTCGTGGCTTTGCTGGGACACGCAAAATCATGCCATTGTCCATGGATGGCAATTAATAGTTTATTGAAAGATTGTTGGCCGCCTCCAAAAGACGTCAGAACTCAAAACTCAGAACTTTGAACACAGAGCTGGGGATGCGTTCTTTAGTCGTGCATGCGCAGACAGATAGTCCGTTGTTGTGTGTACGAATATGCACTTGCTATTGGATACAGTTATTAGCTGGTTATGTTATATTATAGCCTCAGGCGGTTGTGTGTGGTTAGTGTGACCAACTCGTGTCTGAGATATTGTGGCAAGATCGCACGTAGCATCTATGAAATGGTAGTCTTGGTCATTGCCCTACGTCGCCACCCTTGCAGCGGTTGAAGGTTTCCACTATAAAGCTGCCTAGAGAGCGGTGACGTACTACGTGCCACTGATGCTTCTCTGTTGATTTTCCACACACATAAAACCGAGGACATGTTGGTCTCACAAAAAGCACTTTAATCCATTGGATGAGTTTTCTTTTGTATTTTTTTTATTTTCCTTAGCTCAAGTGACGACTGTTTTTGGCCGCGGACAGACGACACATTACAGAGAGAGAATATTTTGATTTGGCGGCGATGAGATCGTGTCAGGGTTAAAAGAAGCAAATGGACTCGCTGCTGATTCTACTGCTGCTGTTGCCGCTGGAGTAGGAGTCTTTTGTGAAGTGGAAGTCCGTATGAACTCTTCCGCCAATAAGAAGTTATCATCATGCGCACCACGAGCATCTGAAAGATCTTTTCTGGCGACGGCATGTCGAGGTCTCTTTGTGTTAAATGCGAGGGCGGACTACAAAGGAAGCCGATACGAGAAGAAGCTTACAGAGATCTTTGTCCTTGTTTTTGCCATGGAATGGGAAAGCATGCCTTCTTAGAAGTGTCTGTCACAAGTCCAACGAAATGCACTCGAGTTAACCTAACTGAAGGAAGAATATTCCGATTTTTTGACAGAAATTCACTGTAACGAATTTTTTAAGATTTCAAATGTACGAGCATGTTACAACATCTGCTTTGATAATAAATACACTGCTGGACACTCATAGATATGTAAATTTGAGTTAGGCTGAAGAGGCACCTTACATCAAGCCGATTGATAGGATTTCAATGTTTTCAGACCCAATATACAGTCATTAGGGTCATTAGGGTCATGGACGATTTTCCAAAATTTTCGTAGCAGAAGTCACCAGGAAAATTACTTAGGAGTGGTACAGTTGCTTTTTGCTTCCACTTTACCATAAAGTTCGAGCTAAACTCGTTGTAAAAGAGGTCAAGTCTCCAACAAATATACAGTGATCTTTGGTGATTCCAAGACTCCAGTGGTCTTTGATACATCTTAGATCCAACATGGACCAGACCCGTTCCTGTCTGGTTAGATTGTAAGCTGATTGTAGTTTTATCAATAGCATATAGTTTGAATATAAGTTTACGTTAGAAACTGAAAGGATGTCTAAGGTTGTACCATATTTGGCAAATTGATAAGCTTTGCAGTTTCCCCGATTTTATTTGTGAATAGGTACGCAGAAGATGTCGATTTTGAACTATTTGGTGATTTATTAGAGAGATAGATAACAGCTTTCAGCTACCCTCAACCAAGGATATGATAATGGACGAATTGTCCTTAAACAATCGTGATGACCATCATTCAGGTATCTCACCCTATAATTGAACTAGGTTCGGTTAGGTATGCCATCACACATACACTAGGCACCAAAACGGGCCCATTGCAATCTCTGTGGAACAAGTTGAATTTATATTCAAAGGCAAAAAACCTAAACAGTCTCCCTGGTGAAACATTCAATTTCCTTGCAAAAGCCAGAAGGCCTTTTTTCTTCTAGGTTTTCGAAAAAGTATTTCCTAAAAATTTTCTTTGACTGCACGATATAGCCTCGCATTTACACTGAATGTGTTTTATGTCCTCAACAGCTGGAAGATCACCGCAGAATCTGCAAATGTCCGTATCTGACAATTTGAGTCTCTTTGCGTATTTTCGCAGGAGACAGTGTGCTGTCAGGTTTCCTATTATTGTCCTAAGCTTATCCCTGTTGAATTTTATTAACTCTCGAGATGTTTAACAGTCAAACTGTGGCCAGAGAGCCTTGGATACCCTCTGTCCTTCAAGACTTGACCACCTTAGGTTGGCAGTCTTTATGATTTTTTCCTCGATAATGCACCTTACTATGCAAAGTGGTGGTTTAAAGTTGCCAACCTCAATATTGTCGAGTAGCCCTCCTTTTCTTTCAAGCTCGTCCGCTTGTTCATTCCCTTTAATGCCGCAGTATCCTGGTACCGAGCACCATCTTACCCGGTTCTGACTGCATAATGCATTAAGCGCTGTGTGACAGCCCCTGCTGTATCAGAGTTGACGTTGGTTGATTCCATTGCCTTGAGTGCGGCCTGGCTATCGATGTAGATTGCGATGTCTCTTTCAGTAGCCCATCTCATCTGCATTAGCTCATCCGCCCTGAGGACAGCCAGAACCTCTGTTTGGAAGGCACTGCTTACTTCCGGTAGTCTTATAGACACTCTCAGTTTTGGGTCTTCTGAGAAGATACCAGAACCTGTTCCTTCTTCTGTTTTTGAGCCATCCTTGAAAACTGCAATTTCATTTGACCTATTAATTGCATTTTTCTCCCAGTCCTCCCTCTCCGGATAAATTATTTCGTACGGAATGTCGAAGTCTACCAGGGAAGGAATTTCATCCGTTAGAATTGGATTGCCTGGCAGTAGCTCCGTTACTACCGTGGCATGTCCGAAACTACTTCTCTTGAAGTAACCCAGATTTTTGAGTCGTATCGCACTGTGGAAAGCAAGTTTTTTGATCTGTGAATCAAGCGGTGTTAGGTGCAAAAAGGGGTCCAATTCTGCCGTAAGGATGGTACGGAGTGCACCTGTAATGGCTGCGGAAGCCGTTCTTTGAACCGCAGATAATTTTTGTTGCTTTCCATCATACTAGTGCGCCATATGGTCTTACCACTACCGTATATATCCAGTGCACCATAGCAGGTTCCCTGATCGTCTTCAGGGCAACCTCCATAATGTCGCATAAAATATTTAATTATTTTCTCTGCATTATTATGACATCATCTGTCATCTGCGTATGCCGTGGCTAAGTTTTATGAGGATGTCATTGATAACCAGCACCCACAATACACTCTGACCGAGCTTTGCCCAAAGGAACAGTTTATTTTCCTGCTTGCAAGCATGTTGCACACCCAGTTCTTAATAGTATCTGATTTTTAACGTAAACTACCTGTCATGTAGACTTATGTTTACGGGATGCCCATACATCCATGGGGGCAAGGATACGCCTTGCCATCGCTTTGCCGCCTTCCTGAGATACCAATTCGGAACTGTGTTGCCGGCACAAGTTCCACTCTTGGTATGAGTCGAGGCCGACCTAAAACCTCTTACTGCTCTTAGGGTCGCAGCACCCAGTAATTATTGCAACTCTACATTGGGTCAAGCCAACAGGAAGATCCTTCCCGCGACTTTGGGATTAAACCACAGCCACCATGACGCTCCCACAAGGGGGCCTACCTCTTCAAGTCAGGCCCGAACCGAGATCCGGGGGCTCCTGACTCCCATGGCACAGTGATTCAAGTCCTGGTAGGGACTATCGGTGGTCCAGCCGCCAACAAGATCTATGACCGGCAACTTGTGACTGATCAAATCGTAGCAACCTTCGGTAGCATCATCTGAAGATGTTTACGATAAGACCAGTACTTTGTTCTGCCCTCGTTCATTATTAGACAACGTCATTGATGGGCGAAGCCCTGATAATTGGGCGGGGATCCAACCAAGTTCGTAATGTCGTGTTCAATGTCAGGGTCTACTAGAGCTTTTTTAATAGCGGTGAACTCCACGTTATTGGAGAGGAAGACCGCCATCGCAAACTCACCGAAGTGTGGACTCCTTTCTATTTTGCCTAACACCTCGTGGAGGGCGGTTTCTATAGATTTGCCTTTCATATATGCATGCTGTGACTTAGTCAAAAAGCCATTACTGCATCTATTCCTAATGTGAATCTCCAATAATCGCTTCAGACTTTTAAGCATAAATGCTGACAGACTTATTGGTCTGAGATATTTTGCTGTTATATGCCCCTGTTTGCCAGCTTTAGGTATAAAAACCACCTTAATTTCCCTGCAAGCTATTGGTACGCACCCTATTTTTAGACTGTGTCTAAGAATTTCCAATTTTTCGGATTGCTACTTCCGGTGCTTTCTGTAGCATAATCGGTAGAATAGCATCCGGGACGGGAGATTTATACGGCTTAAGGGACTGAGTAGCCCGCCGTAATTTTTTCCTATTGATAAGAACATCTATTTCCTCTTCGGAGAGAGAGAGATTAATGTCCTTAGTGTGCCGTGGTATGCCGGAGTCATCTGATAATGTGAACCCAGGAAAATGGGTGTCCACCAATGTTACCAGAACTTCTTGGCTACTTTCAGCCCAGGTTCCGTCATTTTTTCTGAGGTAGGTAGAAACGCTCGCTTCTTCTGAAAGCATTTTGCGTAAAACGAAGCCTCGTCTATTACCGCGATAGATCTGCAGTACTTTTACTATGATGCTCTTTTTGACTTTCTAACTAGGAACTTGAATTGTTTTTTTTACATTCGTAGTACTCATTCCATGTGCTGTCACTTCTGAAAATCTTCGTCCTACTGTAAAGTTTCCTAACCTCTTTCCTTTTTAAACCTATTTCTCTATTCCACCTTTTTGGTGGACGAACAAGCTTTCTCCAACGCAATTGTTAGTATAATATAATTGAACTAAAGCTGACACAAAATAATCCTCCAGACTCGCCCTTAACCATTAGGAGCCATGGTTTGTTGCGAAGAAGAAGGCAAGGAAAGAAGGTGGATCTAGAGCTTATGTTCTTCTAAATTCGAACTGAATCCCTCGTTCCCTGCATTGTGAACAGACGACTTTGAAGTAACACGGTTGACCTCCAAAGATGACATAAATATTTCAAGGAATCGATACAAATGAATTTGTAAAGTCCGGGATTTTACGCCGGGGTACTATGCCCATGTGGCGTTTGTCACCAGCACGCGGTGTACCGAGTTCTCATGACATAGATATATCATTCGCATCTGGGTACCTGCCCTATAAGGACCATACATCATCCAGACATTTCAAGAGGTCGTGTTGACGTCAACCCCAATCAAAAGGAAAGCGTGCAAGATATTATCATGACTTATGGGATAGTACAGATCCTAACTCTGTAGATTAGTATCTACTAGATACGAGTAGATTGTAATCTGTTACGTAGGTAATAATCCAACCAAATCTAACGCCCATGCGAAAGTCACATTCCGATGCTTGATAAACTTAACAACGGCTCACCTCTTTTCAATCTTGCCTCTTCCTGCTCTACAGGAAGGCGTACAGAGTCTAAGCTTAGTGTACCCCGGATCTCTAGAAACTATCTAGGTCAGAACATGGCAGGTCAGAAGATCTATAAACGAAAAGTAACGAAGACACCATTTTAACCCTGGCATTGTTTTTGCGAAAGGACCACCAGCTAAAATAGTAGATTCTGTGCAAAATTCTACGAATAGTACAGACTGTGTTGACTCCGAGAAAAATTCCTTTGATCTGCTTATGAAAACCCTCTTCTGTGACTGCATTTGCGCAACCCCCTCAAACCAAACCACCTACAGATCAGCCCAGATATGATCTGCAAGAAAAAGCTTAAATGGCCAGTCTGCAGCTTCGAGCCGTACAAGGTGTCCTTTCTGCACTATCACAGAATGCCTTTCGGCATGTAGATTCATAAATGCAAACTTTTGTTGCTGCCCTACAAGAAAGAAAACACCAGAGTACACCCCTCTCTCCCTTACGGTGGAATCAAGTTCTCGAATGGACTACTTATAAAATTTGAGAACGCGGAATTTGGTTTGATTTTATGCATACGACGTCACTCTTCACCCGCAGACATTTTCGTATGCATTAGGCATACTCTCCTCTTCGACACGTAACTTTAGCCTTAGAATACTTTCGAACGAAATGTAGCTGGTCTTCCAAAAGATGCCCTATATCATCACGCTCAAGTTAAATGGTGCCCCTCTGAGTTTCTCGAAGAGTCCCAAGTGGATAGGTCTTATTCAGCAAACTGAGGTGGGAACAAAATGTTCCAGACTGAGATAAAAAGGTGTACATACCCTCTACTCATGCAAGAGCACTGTAGATTTAAAGTGGGGTGTACAACCCAAGTCATGCACGGGGTCCCCATCACGATCATGAAATCAATTCTGCACTTTGGCGTCCAAACTTTACTCGATTTGCTACACAAAGACTTTTCGCATCCAGATTGTAATTACTTCTCATCATTATCCTTACCCTCAAACACCATAAGTTCGTAAGTGTTTAACGACTGCCGTGCATCTCTCAACGATATAAGTAAGCAGTACAAGATCGCGCTAGTTGGTTCCCGGGACACTCTTCCTTTTCTTACTTTAACGCCCAGATATATCGATATGCTATCGTACATGCCTAGTGAAAGCTTAGAAGGCACTAGGCTGCATAGATACGATATCTTTCAGTGGAATCTGTCAAAACTAAGATTGTTCTCTAAGATAGGAAGGAAATAGCCTGACTAACTGGCAACAAATAAAAACTGCAGAATGGAGGACCTTCAGTATTATGCCAACTCCGAACACCAGACGATTGAAACACTGACTTTTGGAAAATTATTTTTCTGTTTTACGGTGTATGACCCCGAGAATAGAACAAAGGACCCTTGATTAACTTCCGATACTCAGATATATTAAAATCCCTCCTTTCTTTGAAAGTTCACTTCTTGATTCATTTGATGAACTTGCATCTTACGGCTTAATGTATAGTATATCGGCTTGCCCATGCGTTATTCAAATTTCTTTTTCTTAAAAGAAACTTGCGAGCATTCCTCAAATCTCAATCGCGGAAGCAATCCCTGGAAAGATTAGGAAATAGGATGTGTTTGTGTCAACACATCGTGATACGGGTAAAATCAGGCGCTTCTAGAAGCTTTCTGACGGGGTCACTGGTGTTTGATGCTTAAAAGAGGGCAGCACAGATTTTGCAAATCTTTCTTCAATGGTATGGTATGGTTTTTTACGTAGTTTTCTCGATGCTGATTAACACAACAAAAATTGGACTAGCTGCCCTAAAAAACGAAACAAAACTGCGATCACTACCCAATATTAGCCTAAATACGAGTAGATGCCCTTTCACTCACGATGTCCTTTATTAATCCGCAGATTTCTCAGGTTAATGGCAGGAATTGTTGGAGGAAATCTGATAACCACTCCGGATGACCAACCAATGGTAGCCTGAATCTGTCACTATTTTATTCCTGCAATACTCCATATTCCATTTCTTATAACTTCTTCATGTCTAGAGATATTCGGCACATTTATGTCTTTTTCAAATTATCCACTCTGATGATCTTTCAGCGTTCATTTTTCAAACGTCTGCACTATTCCTGTGCTTAGGACAACGAACGCTTCTGAAATATTTACACAACAATTCAGAGGTTGGCCATTTTTCTAGAAGTTTGAGCGCCTTTTCTGTTCCCGTGTTAGCGCACACCAGAGTAGTATCACATAATCTAGAGCCAGAAACGTTTCAATGTCACTTTATTTCTATGTGGCCAATCACTGACAGAGTGAATATTTCTACCCATCGTCTGACCCTCATTAGAGTGATTTAAACATTAAGTGTTTCCCTTAGCTGACTGCCAAAATATCCCAAACTTATCTGCAAGGACACTTGTTCTGGTTTCGCATTTCTCATTTAGATAATTGGTTCTTCTGTGTAGTATGTCGGATTGTCAAAACCGTCTTGTCTGAAATTTCGCTTTATCATTAAATTATGAAAGAAGATCGGATTATTATAAAAAGGCAAAGGCGTCACGAAAAAATGTAACACCTGTGAGTCAGTGAAGATATTGTCGCATTCAATGAAAATATACTAGAAAATGTTGTAGATAGTTGTTGCGCAATACAATAAACTTTGTGGAAGGCAGATCCACCTACGATTTGAATCAAGACTTACGGATAACGAGTATCCTGAAGGACCTCATGTGTAGCGGGCTTGTGTCGTAAGAATAAGATGCTACATGTCAGATGGCGGTGTCATGCTTCGAAAATGGAACTACTACTGACGTCAGCTCGAAACAAGCATCAAAAAGTTGGCCTGACTTCGTCTGACCTTCGGTACTGATACATTCAATGAAGATCATCAGAAAGTCATGATTCGGAATATGATAGAGTGACTGATAAAATTCTATTTAGATACACAAACTTAGCCTGGCCAGTAGAAATGTACAATAGATAACAGAAATAGCAAAAACACGAGCCTTGAAATTGGGCGGCTTTCCCTGAGTCGAAATAAAAACGCAATAGCACTCACATAGAGGTTATGTCTACAAAACAAAATTCAGCGATAATCTGAAGGACAACATCGGTATTCGTAATACATTTGCACTGATTTCGAAATTAAAATCCATTGGAGCCTAATTGCAAAGTAAATACAATACATTTCCTCATTCATATATGGTAATGTTCCAAAAAAAACAACGAAAAGGACTACATCAGGTCGACCTTTTTATTTGCCGATGACATTACTCAAAAGCTGGTAAAAAAAAACCCAAATCTGCTATCAGACAAACATCACATGCATCTCATGTATGTATCACATGTAAAAATGAATATTTTTTGGCAACATGTTTTCGAAAAAATTTCCTCAAAATGTATCGTCGAAAAATGTGAGTATCGGAATATTATTTTTGTTTACAGCTCTGGTTACCAGTGAATCTCAGATGTGGCAAATGAGTACTGTCAATACGATGTTATTGAGGCTGTTTGCTCGTCGATTATGTGTGTGTTTTGGATTTTTTTTATTTTTCCAAGTAAATGGTTGCACAATGAAGTGGATTGGTTCTAGAGTGGTAAGAGAATAGAAGCCATAAACTGCCTACAATCTATATATTGAGAGTCGATACCATTTTGTTGCTTTTACAAGGTGGCACTGACACAATGAGGTGTGAATTCAGTTATCAAGTGGAGTCATGGATGTTGATTCTCTGAAAAAAATTAATGCTAATTGGGTTCCATTGGTTTGCTTAAGCAAATAAATACTCCTTAGATGTGGATTGGTATTTTGTTGTCACTTTTGCCCCCATTCGTTGAAAGGAAGATTCTTTGCCGATAATGGGAGTTATCTTCGTAGAGAAGTACATAACATACGTAGTATGATGTAGTTTAGTTTGGACATCTTCTTTAATTTCAGGACAAGGGTTTCAAATTTCAGGCTACGTTTTGCTCGATGTTATCGACACATTCTGCGTGTATTTTCTCAAAATACATCTCTGAACCTCAAGCACTAATTTAGAGATATTGACACTGTGCAGGTAGATCTGTTTAGTTCATGACTTGAAACTTCATAATCTGCATCTTAGACACTCAAAACGAATACCGAACCGATACAGGAATTTCGCAGAAATACTATGCTAGACACTGTGCACCTTCATCCTGCATCTTTAACATACCTAATGCGCAAACTTTGCAGGTACCATCTGGCCACAGAAGATATAACCAGCACATCAGCTCACTGCGTCAGCTCAGCGCATTAGATCACATCATGTTCATAAAACAGTTCATATGTATTTCAGCAGATCCTACTGAAAGGCTTCTACAAGTGAAGCAGATACCGTAGAAAGACCAGAAATCGCAGCATGCAAAATAAAAGCACAGTATCGATTGCAGATGAAAGAAGTGTAGGTCGCGTCTAGTAAAGATACACTAACATGCAGACCTCTACGACTTAAGGAGTGACAATTAAGTCCAACAATAGAATAATGTAACTGCAGTCTCATTAAAGGGATCAGTCTTTCGAAGAAAGATGAGTGAACGCTTTAGTGATACAATGCCTACAGTACCAGCATTCATATTGTCAACAATGAGCACCAGCATTCACAGAGGTAGTTCTCCGCGGTGTCAGAAGTGATGATCCAAAGTAAGGGCCACATAATGTTTATCACTTATGGTCAGCACAATTAAACAGTGTAGTATCACGTCACGGCATCAGTTTTTCCTGCTGAGGGACAATGGGAAAACCGCTCATCTTTTACAGACATTGGGAAGTATTCATTTGGTCTGCCGGCAACAAGGATAACCTGCAGTTATAATCATGCGGGTAGACCTAACGTAGGTTCGGGTCCTGAAAAACTGGATGTGGGACCCGGACAACACTCTGTGAATTTTGCATTTCGACCGTTTTCAGTGAAGTTCTGCATTCTCGAACTAGCTTAGAAGTCGTGAGAAGTTTTAGCAAGACTCAAAGCGCAGCTTGGCTGTCGCTACAGATGCAAATCATTCGTCCCCTCCATCGATTCTTCACAATATACTTGCCAACAAGATTGCATATATCTTTGCTTGGAAGACAGACGAAAGTGAAATCCAACGTTGTCGCCCTCCAGAAAGACACTAGCGCCTCCTAAATCGGTTTTGGAGCCATCCATGATGACCCTACTACGCCCCTTTCCTGGCTCAGATTCTGGCCGAAACCAATCCTTGGCACAGGGAAAGTTGATTTCGTATTTTTTTCCACAGCAGGAATTCTGATGTTATTCTGTTGGCATAAACCCGCGACTTCAAGTAGCCCCAAAGAAAGAAGTCTAGGACGGTTAAATCGGACGATCTTGCTGGCCATGTCAAATGGCCAAACCGGAGATTACGCGACCAGGAAACACTTCCTTCACAATATCCATTGTGGCTCGTGCTGTGTGTGCGGTTGCATCATCTTGTCGAAACCGCATGTTCACCAAACCCCGCTCATCCAATTCCGGCAGTAAGAAGTCGTTTATCATGGCCCTGTAGCGTTCGCCAGTAAACAGTGACCATATTGCCGATGGCGTCCTCAAAGAAATATGGCCCAATCACTCCTCCCGCGTGAACGCAGCACCACACAGTGGCTTTGAGTGGATGTAATGGCTCGAAGGTTTTACTTATTGGCGTAACCGCTTAAGTAGAAATGCGTTTCTTCGCTCATGAAGATTTTCGACACAAAATCGTCCTCTTCGTAGTTGAGATTGAGGATGGCTTTACAGTAATTCACACGAGACTGACGGTCAGGAAGCATTAACTGATACACTGTTTGCACTTTGTACGAGAACATGTGTAAGTCTTTCACTAAAATTCGCTGTAGGGTCCGTATGATGATGCCCAATTGCGTGGCCGTCACAGTCGGCAGCCACAGCCGCGATAATCTCGACCGAGATTATCGGGTGGACCAGTTCGGTGGCGGCCACGGCCTACATGGTCTCCTATGGTTCCATTCTGTTCGAGTCGAGTAGCTAAACACCGGAATTTTTGCCCAGTTGGCGCGATGCGATTAGGAAATCAACTTCGAAATTTACGCTGCACTTACGCTCAACTCAACAGATAGTAAACGAGTGTTTCAAGGCAACAAATTTCTGAAAACGCACCGAACTTCTGAGCAACCCAAAGAAGACAGTGGCTAATTGATCTTTAAAAGGCTGAATAAAACATCTCGAGAGGTTAGGAATTCGTCCTGTTCGGTCCTTTTCAAGCAGATTAACTCACTAACTCACTTTTGGTGTCATCACTTAAAACTATACAACTTCGAGCCGAACACTCACTCACTTACTTAGGTGGCGTTGCTGTCATAGATCCGAATTTAAACCAATAAACCCCTCCAGTTATCATTTGTTACCAACTGCTAACATTTGCTCACTCCCAAATCTTTGAGTTCGTCTTTTACATACGAGCGTCAGAAAAGGCGAGGTCCAAGTTTGTCGTTGTACCTTTCCTCCAAGTCTAGTCTAGACTATTACCGGGTCCCGTCTGAGAATACGGTTAGCTGTAGCCTAAACACTACCCCGAAACACAAAAAAATGCTTCGGAAATGGATGGAGTGTTTGTTAACAATCCTTGCCTTTGCGACATTTCTGAAGACGCTCTTTGATTCACGAAGAGACGGTTTTCGGAACGCTGGATTCCTACAGCTAGAGAAAGAGTTTACACTCTACAAGATGGACGTCGTGGAAGAAAACAAAATAAGACAATCGGGTTCTGGTTATCCAATTCCAAACGCGCGTGAGTCAATCACATGGTTCTGACTTATGGTAGAACCCGGAAACTGTCTTATATCGTAGGTACCGTGCACAAAGCAAATATTGAACGCAAGAATAAGAAAAATCACACTTTTGCAGTGTTATGCCCCGACGAAAGCCTATACTGAGTTAGATGTAGGTGCCACCTAAACCATGATTCCTAATGGTGACATCGTAGCTGTGGCGATAGGTTTGCGGCCAAGATAATATACAACAACACTACGCTCACTTGCAATACTTGATGGGTGTGTCTGGTCTTGGAGATCTAAAAACTCTGATCGATTTCTGCAACACCAATCTAAAAGTCATCGTACGGATATTGTTTGAACACGGGACTGAAGGTTAATGGTTAGATCTCGACTCATTGGCAGAGAATATCAAGTCATTAGCTGCTGATTTATTATTTGATTCACTGTATACATAACAGACAGTAACTGATATCGAAATGTAACACAATCAAAGTCTAAAACTCTAAACAGTCTAAAAGTTCTAAACAGAACGAAAGCATCTAATAGTGGCAACCCTGTCAATATACCCAGTTAAAATGAAGGAATACGTACCGGCCACCCTAGCAATACGGAGACCGAAACCGTCAATGAAACTTTAAACAATAAAAAGTTCGTGGCATCTGGAATTTTTCCAACGTAGACCAAGTGTACATCGGCAAGACTACGAGTAATAAGGCCCATCATACTCGTAGCTGCCATGAAAAAGTGAACGTTTCCCAAAGGAATGAAGTGAAAGGATGATCGTCAAATTGCCCAAGAAAACCAATCTGATGGATTGCAGACACTGACGCGGATATTGGTTGCCTTGGTTATGACTAAAATAGCAGAGTAAGTAATTCAGGACAAGATAGAGAAACACCTGGATTCGACGATTGCGAGTTTGCCATGTAACTTCTACTGCGTTAAATAATTCGGCTAAGAAACTGTCTCATTCAGCAACCTATTTGAACTCAACTTGGGGCTTCTGCAAAGCCTCGCTCAGGTGCTTTGCCAACCGCCTTATATAATTCCTTTTCGCTGCATATGTGATCAGAAAATCTACGTTTCTACCTTTACCACAACAAGATGATGGTCAGGGTCAGTATTGAGTCCTATGAACTTTCGGTCATAGTCCGCCTATTCTCTGCGTTGATCGTAACCTGGCCGATTTAATTGGCAGGCACTTGATTAAAGAAGCAAAAGCATTAAAAGGAAGAAACGTATGAAAGTTTTGTCGTGGAGTTAGTAGGATGACCCATTTCGATTTCATGGGGCCTAAGATCATATCACGTTTAAATGGGAGAATTTTGATGAGAAATCTTCATAGACGCTAATTGCGCTCTGGATCGCTATAGTAAATGTTGGCTTTGAAGTGTGATCAAAAGTAAACTCATTTACCTCCAAGTCTCACAACAAATGATATTTTACGTAGTCAGACAGCTGGCCCGATTGCACAACCACTCATCTTTAGAATCATCGAGAATCCTATTACGACTGATGATAGCACCAGATCTCTTCAAATCCATACCGGACAATAAAAAACAGATCTCGCTAAATGAAGAGAGCTACTGGCTGAGGTCCACAGGCACTTTGTAGCCCCACCTGAAGTACTTAAAGTAAGCTACATGCTAGACTCCTATTATATGTAAATAGCTTCAATTATGATAGCGTGAGGATTACTCGCGCCTCTATTGTTCCTATAATTCGACGAAATGCACTTAAGATTTCCCTCAAGTCTCCAGGGATGCGAAATCTGACAGAAAGTGGAAACTGAACTTGGATATGCCTTGTCCCAGTCGTATGTAAGGTAACACGTATGATATGTAAACTCATTTAAACGGTGGCAACTGGAGCGACCAATGACATTATTTCTTAAACGCCGTGGCTGGGCTGATGGCATGCTTTTGTGTTTCCATAAAATTAGGGAAGTTAGTTAGGTCCCAGCATTTGGAAACAAGGTGTGTAAATCAACTTTAACTTCAAACCAGTGCTGCTTTATGAAGATTGTACCGGGAAGCCAACAAGCACAAGCACTTTAAACTAACCAAAAATTGTGAGAGGAGAAGCAAATTAGCTATGACCAGCTCTTTCAAATCTATAATTATCACCACACGAAGACGAAAGTGGATAGGTCACACATTTCGGCATAATCCTAAAGGTGCTTTTCTCATAACTAGACCTCCTCTCCTACTGACTGATATGTGTCAACTTCTCTTGTCCCGAGGAGCTTCTTAGAAACGTTATTCCCCACAAACTCGTTAAGAAGGATCACTCTATTTATAAATGTTCTTAAGGCCAACATGTACTGCCACCATCATCCTCATCGTCATGATCAACTCTGGTAGACATTGCGTCTCAAAAGGAACACCAGCGCACAATTGTGCGTCGGCGTTTGGCGTTCTATTGGCCGATCGAGGTCCGCATCAATAATGACAGTTACCATGTACACTATGACAATTTTCCTCGGAAAATCGTATTTTAATGCCCGTTTCTGTGAATTAATATTCTGGTGAAGATGTTTCCTTTCTCTGATTTTCCCAGATAAGTGAGAGTTTGTTTGTATTTACCCTTCGAAGGAGTTGGGATGGGATGGTGAGAAAACAAGAAACTGAAACACACGCAAACAGAGGAAAGAAGAGAAACAAATTTTGCTTTTTTTTTTTACGGAAGTGAGTGCATATACAATATGATAGAATTTTGAATTTAAAATTGGAAAAAATTGTTCATGGAGTTGAAGGAATTCTAAGAACATGGGAAAGGGTTGTGTGATCTACCTCGTAGGTGCACTATGTAGGAGTAGTCTTCAGATCATTGACGCTGGCTTCAGTAGAATGAGACCGTTGTTTACTCAAATACTCGTACTTTATTCCCAATATTTTTTGCTTCGTGTAGTTGTTCGGTATAAATTGACAGATGTACTGTGTTAGTGTGGACCTA
Organism: Volucella bombylans; assembly: GCA_949129095.1. Taxonomy (NCBI): domain Eukaryota; kingdom Metazoa; phylum Arthropoda; class Insecta; order Diptera; family Syrphidae; genus Volucella; species Volucella bombylans. Next base: position 142,630,936 of record OX422142.1, on the reverse strand, counting down.
ATCCTTTTGGTTATAGTAGGTCTTAATAGGAAGACCGAAGCACTCGGCTTTCGGGAAAGCATAAGAAAGTGTAATCATTGTTGAGATTCTATTGGAACTGTAACAGGATCATCACCTCGTTTACTTATATGCTCATGCTACGATGGCGAAAATCATGACTAATATCATGAGGTTGCATTCAACAAGCATGCGCTCTTCTGAGCGTATGAATTCATGTATGCTGCTTACATTATCAGTTCCAGTTGCTTTCATTCAGTTGGTATAACATCAACACAAGCAAACAAGCACTCAGCAAAACCCTACGCGAAAATTGGCAAAGGTTGCCCTTCGAAGTGCAACTTCCTCAGAGTTCTTTGTTGGTTCAGTCAAGTTGTTTGTTTATTCGAATGCGTTCCATGACTACATCAAGTAAATGGTCCAAGTCGGTGTTTCTTCTTCGGAAATCCATGATGCTGTAACAGTGCACATTATGTAGACCATAAACTAATCAATATAGCTGTCACCTAAGATTATCAAGGGCAAACCAGTAGCTGAATATCAAGCAACACGTGAACAAGTTTTGGATTACCTTATTCACAAGTAAACAGCCATAAGGACTTCCGTCGTTAGGTCTATACTAATGTATGATCATGTAAGCCATATAAAAGCTATAGGGAATGGCTCCAATATTTATTTGCAATCATAAGCTACGAATCTAACACGGTATACGCCAAAAATTCGTCATTGCGTTAGCCCTATTCTTATAAGAAGAAGTACTACCGACACCATCAAAGGCAGTAACCGAACTCATTGAATATTTTGTCCCCTGGAAGAGAGAATTATTAAATGTTGCGATGCTAATACTCAGAATACTTTCTGGGGTAACCATAGCTACGGCTAATCGCAGGTAAACATCTCCTGTATTTCATACCACATACCGTCGAAAATTTGTAAGGAAAAAGAGACAGCAAGTACTCGATCTACGCCTATCCAACACACGCTGAGGATTCTTCGAATCGATATCTAAATTGGATGCAAAATCATGATCTTGCTAAAGAGGAGGAATCCAAGAAAAACTGACTGGAAAGAACAAGAAAGAAGATAGAAGAACTTGTTTAGAATGTAAATGACCCACCATCATATGTTTAGCTTGTCAGAAGAATTACGCCCAAATCGCCCGTTCCATGGCGAAATACAGATCAAAGCTATTTATAAGCTTAACATACAGCTAACATACATACGTAAGCCTAATATGTGCCCATGCCCCTACGAAAGACAAGGACAGCGCCAGCAAATAATGTTTCTACGAGCTCCTCGACAAAACATATGAACAATGTCCGAAGCATGACGTTCAAATCGCATAGTACGAAAAGCAACATCTTTGGTAGAATTGTTGGTAAGCATAGCCTATACGACACCACGTCTGGCAACGGCTTTGTGCTTATTGACTTTGAGGGGGGTCGAAATATCACTATAGCAAGCACACAATTTCCTCATCTGAAAATACACAAGGGGATATAGAGATCTTCGGGTCATCAAACGCTAAATCGAATTGATTATTTTGCGATGGACAAAAGGCAGTCCTCCAGTATTCAGGACGTCCGAACCAAGAAAGCCCTGGTTTGATGAAGAACTCCGGCAAGCAAGAAACCTACATAGCGGCGCCGCAACGAAGGACGAGAGTTACACGTGAGCTCTTCGAGCAGAAGAGACGGGAAGAACTTCGGCCATTCAACTCAGATGATGATAGGGCTTCACAATCCACCCTATTCATTACAGAGCTCGACACGCTTTTTCGACTTTTGAGGCTGGAATCGGGGGAGAATTATGTTATAATCGGCGGCGATTTCAACGCTAGACACAGAGATTGGGGAAATAATTTGCCAAATACTAGAGGGAACCTACTACTCGATTGGTGGGGTCAGCACGATGTCATGTACAGACTCGGCCTTAAAGCGACGGATAACCCGTCGTTTCCCAGAGGCGGGTCTTATTTGGATCTACTGCTGTACGACGAACGTATACGACTGACAAGTACGAATTTACAAACGCTAAATTGTCTGCGCACGTTCGTGTATGGCAGTGACCATTGCGGTTTTAGCACCGAAATTACAGTTCCCTATTGGAGGAGTTCGTCCAAAGATATTCTTACAACTACAGTAAGACTCGATGGACACGCTTCTCCGCAACCTTGACAAGAGCGCTCTCCTCGAACACGCTCCACCCACCGTCCCATAGGAATTTGTCAAACGAGGAGATCGACGATTACCTAAAACAAATGGACGAGACAATTAAACAAACTATGGACACTACAATATCGCGGTATCGACGAACGACTAACGAAGACCTGTTCCGTAATCCTACTATTGACGCACTGCACCGACAGAAAAGTAGACTTCTGACAAGACTTAAAAACTTATACAGACAGTTAACTGACCGACAAGACCCGGAGATTAGGACACTGAAGTCGTCGATTAAAAATATTCAAACGCTAATAAAAGAGAATTACAGAATTTCTTTAAGTTTGTATTGGAATAACAATTGGGCTGTAAACACCAGCAACCCGAATATGTTTCCGCAAATAAATAAACTATTTCGGAGAAAAAATCAAAACGACCTTCAGTGTCTTAAAATAGCCCGGACAACAGACAACGAGAACGGTTACTGACAATAGCAGGTATTGATCCAAATGAGGCCGCTGATGATGACGACTTCTTTGTGATCGAGGATCCACAGGAGAAGGTCGTGGCCATAGGGGCGACTTTCCGGGAAGTATACAAGGCCAGGGATACCATTGGCCCTAATTATGACCTGGACATTCGCGTCTTCGTGCACGGCTTCTGCATTCGAAATGAAATAGGGAACTGGCGATCAGAGGGCTCTGGTTTCACCCGGTTCAGCGACGAAAATATGGCAAATAATGTCATTTCCAGAGAGGGTGACCTACCCCCGTTCATTTCGAGGGAAAAACTCCATGAGATCTTCGACACAATCAGGGCTAAGAAATCAGTGGGGACCGATGGTATTCCGAACATCGTGCTTCGACATCTGCCTCTAGAAGCGGTGGACATTTATACCACCCTGTTTAATAATGCAATGAATAATGCACATTATCCAGCGCATTGGAAAACGGCGGTGGTTCAACCTATCCCCAAAAAGGGGAAGGATATATCCAATCTGGCGAATCTCCGGTCGATAAGTCTCCTTCCGAATATCAGTAAGGTTTTTGAAAAAGTAATCAATAGAGCTCTGTCTAGGTGGGTTGAGGACAAACATATAGTTCCGGACAATCAATTCGGTTTTAAGGCGGGACATGATATCTCACATGCCGCGTCTAAACTGGTGTCCGATATCCAATGGAATAAAGGCAAAAACAATGCACTGGTGCCTGCCTTGTTGACTTGGAGAAGGCCTTCGACACCGTATGGTTAGAGGGTATTTTCTATAAGCTGACTAGGCTGGGGATCAGTAAACCACTCTTGTACATTCTTTATAATATGCTAACTAACAGACAGTTCATCGTGAAGAATGGTGATGTGACTTCTGTTGGAATATTTCAAATTAAAAATGGTCTTCAGCAAGGCGCGGTCAATTCGCCAATCCTATTCAACATTTTTACAAGCGGCTTGATAGGTTCACTTCCCCATACTATTGCGTACGCAGACGATTTGATAGCGTACAGAACAGGTCCAAAAATCGAGGTCATCAACACTCTCTTGCAGCGTGACTTCGATAAGATAAGACGATTGTGCTATGACTGGAAGTTGAAAATCAACTTTCAGAAATCGGGCACCATTCTCTTTAGGACGCCGTTGTCTGGAGCCTTTAGGGATACCAGAAAAAATTGGCGAAAGTTCGCTATCATTGGACAGCACGGACAGCCTCTTGCCTGTCGAAATGTAGTCAGATACCTTGGAATCTGGCTAGATCAGTTTCTGTATTTTGGCAAAAATGTAGATGCTGCTCTGGCCAGAGCTAAAGGTGCTTTTGCCCTTACAAAGAGACTGTTTTATAGCAGCCAACTCGATGCGAGGGTAAAGGTAATCTGCTACATGGCCCTTATCGGGCCCATGCTGGTATTTGGTTGTCCCGTGTGGTTCAATGTACGAGCAAGCTTAATGGAAAAGTTTCGGGTGCTTGAGAGGGCTTGCCTTAGGGCTTGTCTTCGCTTGTACAGAACACTAGAGTCGGAGTACAAGAAATTTTATCCTAATGAGGTCCTTTACAACAGGGCGAACCTAATACGAGTGGACAACTTCGTAATTAAGCTGACTCGAAGGCACATTGCAAGAGCAATGACCTCGACGAATAACCTGATATCTGGGGCTTACTACCCCAATTACCTTTACCACGAGAGTGTGCGCTCTGACGGCTTCGTTAGACCGGAAGCATTCCTCTACCTAGATCAGATAGGGCTGATCCAGGATAGATCAGCGGTGCCGTTAATCTTCCATGTCGCTCGGACAGCTGGGGACAGGCGACTCAACTACGACAGACATGTCGCACACGGCAGTGTGGATCGCCTCAGGTTCAGTAGGGCGGTGGGGAATCGCGATAAGAGGGATGTCGTTCGGCAGCACCAGCATTTCTGGTGGTTGAATGAGGGAGAAGATGCTTCGTCGTCGTTTCCGTCAATTACGGACCAGCCTCACTAATGAGGCAGAGCTGACCAATTTATTTGCTCTGTAAATAGCGATGGCCAGCTTACATAGGTTTAGGTTAGCATTTAAGAAACATATACATATATCAGTGTATACAAAGGTTTATACTGATATATGTATATGATTGTGTATAATGTCTATGAGTGTTTATGTGTGTATTGTACATTCAGGTTAGGCTAAGGGTTATTTTAAGTTAGATATTAAGTTTTTATAAAAAATAAAAAATTAGGTCCATAAGTTTTTGTTAGCATTTTTTTTCTTAGCTTTAAGTATAGTAAATAAATATTAGTAAAGAAAATGTAAATAAAGTCGAAAGACATAGTTATAAGGATTAAGAGTAGCTTAGAGCGCCTGTGTGGGGCCAGTAAGTTAGTATAAGTTTGTTAAGTAATTGCTAGCATTTAAGCATTTTTTGTTAGTGTGTAAGAGTTAATGATTAAGGAAATAAAATGCTTTAAAACTGAAAAAAAAACTGAAAACTCAGATGATGATAGTCAAAACTATCCTGACCAGAACGAAGTAAATATTTGAGCTCAATTCCAACAAATCAGCTGGACTTGTTGGCTTATCGGCTAAGGTATTCAAAGCTGCTGGAAGTGGCTTTGTGGGCAGCATACCTCAACTCATTTCTCATATCTGCTCAGAAGAGTATATGCATGATAAACGGAATCTCAGCACCGTATGCCTGATCCACAAAAAAGGAGACACCCTAAACTGTACCAACTATAAAGATATACGAGTATATCTCTGATCAGTGCAGGTTCAGACCAGGAAAGTCCACAATCGACCAAATCTTGGTCCTGGAAAAAAAACTCAATAAGTCCAAATCGATACCCACCATCTTTCCATCGATTTTAATGCATATGACAGCATTTGTACAACAGAGACGAGCTGAATAGAGTCATGCCTAGTTTTGAAATGCCTGCCAAGCGCTTGCTGCTTCCTCAAAATCGGTATTGACTTAACCGACACCTTTGAAGTAAAAAATTTGTTGAATAAAGTAACGCGCTGTGATGTGGCTTTTTTAACATCATACTTGAAAAAATTTGTGCGGAACTCACAAGCGAACACTGGAGGCACAATCTTTCAAAAATCTGTGCAACTACTGGCGTACGCTGAAGAAATCGACAAATAATAATTGGGAGAACACAGCGAGCTGTCACTGTTCGCTAGTATTGAAACGAAAGCTGCCAAAATGGGTTCAGCGGTAAACGAGGGCGAAACCCATTATATACTGTCAACAAGAAGAGACACCCAACATTGATGAAATGGACAGAACCTTACAATCGTCAGCTAAAATTTCGAAGTAGTAAAGGACTTTTTCTACCTTGGCTCTGATGTAAATTCTGCCAACAACATCTCAGCAGAAATAAAACGAAGAATCATTCTTCCTTATCGTTGTTTCTTTGGGATAAGGAGGCAATTGAGTAAGCTCCTATTCTGAAATATTAAGGAGACCCAAGATCATCCCTGTTGTACTTTATGGCTCAGAAGCATAGACTCTATCGAAAGCGGATGAAGATATCCTCAGCCGTTTCGTGAAAAAAATCCTTCGAAAATATTTGGAGGAGAAGATTCAACGACAAACTATACGAGTTGTGCATCGACATTGACCTAGTCAGCATCAGTCGCCTGAGATGGCTAGGACATATAGAGAGAATGCGCACCAAATTTTTTCTCCCGAAGAGTCTTCAAATCTAGGCCAGAGGGACAATGCAGTTATGGAAGACCTAACCTTAGATGGCGCGCATAAATAGAGTGGCACCTCAACCGACTTGGAGTGCGCAGCTAGAGGCAGTTAGCTAAAGGCCAGATGAGCTGGAGAGGCTTGTTAGTTAAGACCCAGTTTTACCCGAAATTGTAGCGCCTCATAATTAAGTAAGTAAGTAAGTGAATCTTGGATGCTTACTGTGATCAATATATGATAACGGAATGAACAATAGGATGACGTCCTGTGTCCACTGCTAAAATGCATTTTGGCTAACGCTCTGCTTATCGCTCTCAAACGTTTTAGCATCTATGCCACACGGCATATACTCATACATACACTGGCGATCACTAGGATGAGGCCATACATTTTGCAATCGGTTTTCACTCTTTATACCTGTTGGAAATGTTGTACCCGGAAACTTTTACTACCTGCGAACAGGTACACATTTTCTCAACAGGAAGTCATAAAATTAGAGGGTAAATAACAAACGACCGTTGGAATATCCGAAGATCAAACAATGAACTACTTGAAAAGCGTAGAAAAAGATGCGCCACTAGGATGAGGCCACATCTTCCAAATCTTCGAAAGAAAGGGAAAAATGAATAAAATGTTTACATTTTATGGTTTTAAAACATTTATTTGTTACGTTTTTCTACATTAATAATGAGTATGCCCGCCATTTTTCGATGTGACCGCTATAAGACCGTATAGAATAGAATCATACAGTTTTCTTAAATAATCAAGAGAAATTTCTGCACAGGCATCACAAATAGCTTCGATTAATGTGTCCTTGTCTTCAAATTGTCTGTCGGCTTTATACACTGCCCAAATATTTTCGATTATATTTAAGTCCGGTGAATAGAGCGGCCATGGCAAAATTTCCACGTCTTCTGATCGAATCCGACTTCTAACAACCCTCGAAGTGTGGATAGGGGCATTGTCTTGTTGGAATATCCAAGTCAGGGGTACGAAAATGTTTTTCACATTTGGAAATGACCGTTCCAGCAAACATTTATAGTCGTTTCCGTTTCGTGTTGTGGACAAAATCTCCAACTCGATTGTGCCATAGTAGGAAATAGCTCCCCACACCATTATTTTACACCTGATGTACGGCTGTGATGTTTTGCCAAAATAAGCTCCTCCTTTCTTAGATTATGGAAATAAAAGTTGTAACGATCAGGCCCGTCAAGGTTAAATTTTTTTTCATCCGAAAAGACAACGCCTTTTATTCACTGCTCCAAGCGACATGTTCTCCTTCAAAATTCATTCGATGCTCCTTGTACACTTGCCTCAAAACAGGTTTATTTTTAAGTTTACTCCTCTGTATAGTACCACTTTTTCGGATTATCCTTCGGACCGTTGCTATGCTGGCTGATACTCCGCTGTTGGACCTTATTTTAGTCGCTGGTAGAGTAGAATTTGAGGCACACCGTAGAATTAACCGCTTTTCTCGAAAAGTTGTTGCTTCTATCGTGTGTCCTTTTTGATTTTTCCCATAGTGTTGTGGACCCGCAAGATAACTGTTTACAACAGTCTTACTTCTATTAAGCCTGCTTGCAATTTCTCGGCCTGAGAATCCTAACTCAGTCAGTCTTTCGGGAACCCCTTTTTCTTAAAGTAAATAAAAACAGTTCTTTTCAATGCTTTTTAAATATTCTTAACAAAACTTTGAAAAAAATCGCTGATGTGAACTCCTGCAATGAAATATTCGCAAAATCCTCATCCTAGTGGCGCATCTTTTTCTGCGTTTTTCGAGTAGTTCATTGATTGGTGTTGGGAAATTCCAACGGTCATTTCTTATTTACCCTCTAATTTTATGACTTCCTGTTGAGAAAATGTGTACCTGTTCACAGGTAGTAAAAGTATCCGGGTACAAAATTTCCAACAGGTATAAAGAGTGAAAATCAATTGAAAAATGTATGGCCTCATCCTAATGATCGCCAGTGTATGATGTCGGTCGGATAATCTCTTACGATTATTTGCTCTAAAGACTAGGCGGCCCCAGGCATAATCAATATTGGTGCAGCAGAAATAGTTTTAGGTCTGGTGAGATTAAATTCTGATTTGACTCAGCTTAAAGGTATCACCATCCGTTTCTCCAACGAAGCTATATATTTGTGTGTTTCCTGGTGAGCAAACTGTTTTGGACTAAATATGTCGCATGGAAAACCTACTAGACATGTTCGGGAGTTAAGGAGCCTTTGAAATAAGTTGTTGGTCTTCTAGATCTACACGGCTATGATAAAACTAATTCTGCATTTTTGTTTATAAGCTTTTTCATTTTCACAAATATGTCACGACGGCTTCCACCAGAATCCAGAATGGTTTATGTCTTGGAGTCTTGGAGCTTTTTTTTAACTGTTCAGACTCTAGATCAACCGATGAAACTGCAATAAATAGCAATATGATGGGCTGCACTCTCAAAGTCAACTTCCGTTTAAAAATATTTTGACTTTAGCTGTCATATGACTCTTATGTTATGAACATGCAGTCTGACGCAATGATATAGAAGACAGCTTTTCCTGTTATCACATCTGGCTTCGGCTAGAACCTAAGAAAGCAAAGGAATGAATGTGCACAGCTCTATCCCGATAGCTCCAGAAATTATTTACCATGTTGTGGTGGAGTCTTTGTGGAGGACAAAAATCTTAGACTTCACTACTCATTAGGTAAACCTGCGTCTCTATTCCAAGTATTGATATTCGAGATCCCAAACAATATTGTGAAGAACAGGTGATAGGAATTAAGTACATATCTGCATCTGCAGCGACAACCAAGTTTTACTGCACCCTGACAACATCTAAGCTCGTTTGAGAATGCAAAACTTCTTTGAATACAGTTGGGGTACTGTCTTGTCTGAGATCACCGATAGACATGTTAGACAAGGCTCAAGGAAGACTTGAACCAGCGTTGGAACTACTTGCGTGCTTGGTTGGGCCTTTACATAAAGTGAGAGATTAAATTGCGTTCGAAAACATAGATGGCGTGTAACTTGATGGTACTAACTTGGATTAAATAACTTCGCCGTAGTTTGCTATGCCGATTCCAATTCCGGACAAAGGAGGAGGGTTTAGGGTAACGGGTGTGTAATCCTATCCTTAGAGAGATAACACCTAGCGCTCAGAGGTACAATATAACCGAAACATTCAGACTCAGGGGACATAATTATGGGAACTGGCTCTCCAGGTTGGGGTTTCGTCATAGGGCTAGCAACCACACACCAGAAAAACCACCTCGCTTCGAGGCCTACACAATCGCCTCGAATAATGGATCGATCAAACAGTTGCAGACTCAAGAACCGAAATAAATACAACGATCTTACTATCGCAACATGGAATATACGGACTATGTTACAGCTAGGTAAAATGTTAGAAACGGGAAACGAACTACTCCGATACAAAATCAACACCACTTCCATACAAGAAATAATATGGAAAGATAGAGGATCGCAATGCCCTATACCGCAAGTTCTTGTCAAATCCACTTTCAAGTACCTCAGTTGCTAATTGTCTATTAAATGGTGCTGTTCCTCCAACTCCAATGTCTTTTACTTTTAATAGGGTCGATGGTACCGATATATTGTAGTAGAAAGTATTTTGTCTGTAAAGTCACATGGTATAGGAGTTGATGAGATTCATCCAGTTTTTATTAAGGCAATTTTGCCAACATTTCTACCATTTATAACGCACGTCATTAATACCGTTTCAATGACTGGTATTTTTCCGAAACAATGGAAATCGGCAAAAATAATTCCGATCCCTAAAAACTCAATAGATGCTGAATTTAGACCAGTATCAATCTTGCCGTTTCTTTCCAAGATATGTGGAAGAATCATGCATAAACAACTAAATGAGTTTCTTGTTCGTAATAATTTGCTGTTTCCAGTTCAGTCAGACTTTTCTAAGGCTTTTGATGTGGTAGAGCACTCTATTCTTATTAAGAAACTAAGACACTACTTTTCCGTTTCTTCTTGTGCAATTAATCTCATCTTATCTAAGTGAAAGAGTGAAAGAAAGTGTCGTTAGAGGGCGTTCTATCTGATTTTCTTCCTTTAACTAAAGGCTTACCCCAAGGGTCGATTTTAGGGCCTCTCTTATTTTCAATTTACATAAATGACATAGCAACCGTTATATTGAACTCATCGAAACACATTTATGCTGATGACATTCAGATTTATCTAAATTGTCCGTTAGGCCTCATTGAGGATTGTGCTAATAACTTAAATGAAGATCTTCAACGAATTTCAGATTGGTCGCCCATTTAGACCCAGCGTTGCATTTGCGCAACACCAAGCATCATGCCATCATTCGAATTTTCCTCTTTGTACCGTTATCTCTATGGAAACCGTTGTTTATGTTTCTGGCTGCTGATGAATTGCGGTACACTTTAAGTTTGTTTGCATTTTGCGAAACTTTTGTTTAGTTGTGTTTTAAGAAGTATTTTGTGAATACGGAAATTGTTTTGCAAAAAATAAACGCCATCATGGATAAAAAATATTGTTAGATAAAACTGTATGCTTCGACAACAAAAATGTTTATGGAGTTTGGTTGTTCGTGTGTTATTTTTATAAAATAAAGCAAGAAAACTCCAATCTACTTATTTTTCGAATGGTTAATAGACCTCTAAGAACTAGTGTTGCGCAAACGCAACGCTGGGTCTAAGTACTCGTACGTACAATATTTTTTATTTCTTTCTTTTGGTTAGAGAGAAATGTTTGACATTAGCTGAGATTCTGGGTGCCATTGAATCTAATGATCATGTTTCCGAGGCGATTTATTTGTTACCCCCCACTGATGGTATTACAACGGACGAAGATTCTGGAGAAGAGGAATGTGCTGACCCGAATAGGATGAATCCCAATCAACTGTTAGCAGCAGAAGAATTATTTTTAAAAGAGCAGGTACTTGAAATATTTGATATTTGCACAGGATATAAACTAACAAGAAATTACATACAATAAGAAAATTATACAAAGTAAGTTACAACAAAATAAAATAAAATAATGAGCACAACTAAAAAAACTAGTAATACTATTAATAATAACAATTATAAGGATGAATAGATAAAAACAAAAATAAAATAAATTAAATATGAAGAAAGAATTAATAGAAAATTAGAACAAAAGCTATATCAGTTCAAACTGGATAAGTGGTCAAAACATGCTGCTTGAAACTTTCTGTGTTCGATTCTAGACTTCACGTGGTTAGGGAGATTGTTCCAGAGTTTGACAGCATAAATAATGAACTGACGGCGTGATGTTAAGTAAGTGTAAATTGACGGTCGCAAATTTATGTGGCGATCGGATAGACAAAATTTAATTTTTTGGAACAGGTAGATTGGCTCTTTCTTGTGAACAACTTTGAAAAGGAAGGAACAGCACTTATATTTGAAGTATGCCTCTAGGTTACAGCCAAGAATTTGACGGGCTTCAGGCGAAATGTGATCAAATCTACGAAGATTGAATACAAACCGAGCAATGGAGTTAAAAGCAACCTTAAGTTTTTGAAGCATGTGGGAGTCGGGATCGGCAAACAATAAAGTTTATATGAGTATCCCAAGTGAGTTTATTGTTGAAAATTATTCTTAAATTTTTAGCATGGGTGACATATTCAACTTGAGATGTGTTTAACATAACGGAAGGAAAGTCAGGGAAATGTGGTTGGTGTTTGGATATAGGTATGGCTTTTGTTTTGTCAGGGTTTAATTTAAGACCATTCCGTAAGGACCACTCGAATATTGAAAATAGGTCGTCATTTAATTTTGAAATTACGTCTTCAACCATGCCAATAATAATAAAAAAACTAATGTACAGTTGAACATCGTCAGCATATATGTGGAATCGACAATGAGATAAAACAGAAGGTAAGTCATTTATGAACAGAGAGAACGGTAATGGACCAAGAATTGATCCTTGGGGAACACCACTATTAACAGGAAGAAACGAAGAATTTTATTATTGCATGAAACAGCTTGCCAGCGAGTAGTCATATATGAATAAATAAGTTTATTAAATGTGTCAGAGAAGTTGAAATAATTCGTCAGCTTATCACAGAGAATATTAGGATGAACACAGTCAAATGCTTTCGAGAAGTCAAGTAATACTATCACAGTTGTATAATTTGCATCAATTGCTTGTCTAATATCGTCAGAAACTTTAATTAAAGCTGATGTACAGCTGTGTCCAGACCGGAAACCTGACTGTAACCCTCTCCTCTTCCAGAAGCTGTTTTTCGTTAATGAATTTTTATATTTGATTGCTTAAAATCGATTCGAAGACTTTGGATGAAAAGGGAAGAATTGCTATGGGTCTATATTCCAAATTTGTTCCATTTTTTGGGATCGGTATAATTTTAGATCTCTTCCAGGCAGAAGGGTAGGTAGATGTCATTATAATGGTGTTAAATATATGAGTAATGTAGGGGAGTAAAAGGGGAAGAAGGATTATTATGAAGTCAGGATGAATATTGTCTAGTCCCACTGTCTTGCATTTGATGGAGAAAATAGCGACTCCTACCATATATTCGTCAACTGCGCCCAAAGAAAATGCGTCGTCCCTGTCATTATGTGCTAGCGTATAGCGAGAACTTAATGTCGTAACTGGTGTGGAGAATTTATAGTTTAAATCTTCTATGTGAATGTTATCGTCCAATACTGATATATTTTTCTTATTTAGCCCAATTTTGCGAACTTCATTCCATAGAAACTTGGAAGAACGGTCAGAATTAAATCTATTGTTGTAGAAGTTAAGTTTTGCAGATCTTACGAGCTTAGTAACAATATTACGGCAAGCTTTGTACTTATTCAGTATTTCTGCACAATCGAAACGTTTCCAGCGGCGGTAAGAGGCGTCTCTTAATTTGATGGCGTTGAGGATATCACTTGAAAGCCAAGGACAGGTTTTTGATTTTATCACACGAGTCTTAAAAGGAACATGCTTATTAAATAGGTAGTCAAAAAATCAGTTTGTTTATTTACGTCAGATGTTAGATAAATACTACTCCAGTCAATTGACGAACAATCAAGAAAAAGACTTTCATAATTAATATTGCGGAAATCACGATAATGAATGGACTGGAACGAGCTTTTGTAAGTCAAAGGTAGCAAATACAAGATCATGATATGAAAATACGGGAACAGATAATTGACTAAAATATTTAACGAGGCTGTTATGACTAGTGAGAAATACATCTAACAAAGATGGTACACAATTAGGTTTAAAATGAGTTGGCCTAGAAGAGTTAACAAAAGAGAGGCCAAGACAATTCATCGAGGTTATAAGAGTACCAGAAGAAGAATGAAGAAGGTTAATATTTAAATCACCACAAAAAATAAATGTTGGTGCTAGATGACAAATTTCTTCAACAATTGGGGAGATAATGCACGAATTCGCAATGTGTGGTGGCATATAAAAAGTTCCAAGTACGCATTTATTTTCGCCATTAAGGATATTAATAAAATAGTAGTCAAAAGACAGGGTACCATCAGACCACTTAACACAATTCGACTTAATGTATTTTCGAACGTATATTGCAACGCAGTAGTGTGAGTTCGATCAGCTCGATAAATCTTTTTAAACCCATTTAAATAGAAAAGCCTACTACTCATATTAGGGTGAAACCATGTCTCGGAGACGCATATTATATCAATTAAACTGTTCTCAATTATAATTCGAAACTCATCAAATTTGTGATGAGTCATGGTTGCTTCCTATGGAGAAAATAGAAGCCCCTACGAATAAACCCCGCGAAACCAAAATCGAACACAAGAAATTTCTTAGCAAGTATTATGCAAGAAAGACACAAAAATAACAAAGAATAAAGAAAACCAGTGTGAACAGATATAACTTGAACATAAAGTGATGAAATAAATAAAAAGAAACGAATGAAGAAAAAAAATTTACGCGATAATAAAAAGAAATTGATACTGTGCAATAAAAAAAAAAGAAAAAAGATTAAATTTGATTTTCATCGACAAACATTTCATCATTGACGTCATGTCCGATAGCATTCCTCAGATCTCCTTTGTTGTGAATTATGAATGGAGTTTGACTGACTTCTGTACGGATATAGACTTGCCCATTGAAGATCTGCACGGAGGATATAAGTGATTTTCGTTTTAGTCTCAGAGCGCAGCAATGTAGTTGGTAGTTGCTTCTTGTAAGGCTTTCATTAATAAAAAAAACTTTTCGGCGAATTCAGGCCAACGTCACGAAGTTGTAGTGGAGCTTTTCTATTTTTGCAAAAGCTCGCAATCGCTCCCATTAAATTATGTTTTCCCTGTTTGTCAGCAAATTTTAGTATGATGCTGGTATCGGCAGGGGAATGGTCTTTGTGGGAATTTGATTTAGCGCGAAAGATGTTTTGCAGGCGAGGGGCTGAATATCAACTGTAGTGCATACTTTGCTGTAAAACGTCTCCAAATTTTCCCCAGAAGACTCCGGCACACTAAAGACAACAGCATCACAGCTAATCTTCTCTCGCTCAAACTTGTCAACAACAAGTTCAAGTTGCTTAATATCTTGACACGTTCTTTGTAGTTGTAATTTAAGAAGCGCTTTATTTTCCCTAACCTGTGCAGTAAGACGATCTTCTAGGGCAGAAAGTTTAGCGTCCAGTGAAAGAGAGAAAGTCTCCATCCATTTCTCCAATTTTTCTTCAATGCGACTCCAGAGTTTATCAGCAATGCCTGCTGAATTATGTGCCCCAACATCTCTCGGGGAACTTACACTGCCTTGTTGTTGTACACGACGCGTATTGGCAGGCATAGTAGAATATACGAGTAAATATAAATTCACAACACACAAGAAAAGCTTTAAATTAAGCCGATAAAAACAATAATACGGATGAAATAAGAATCTAGCAATAATTGTCTTAGTAAGAGCTGAGAGATATGCGAGTTTCATGTACCCAAATTGCGTTTATAATTTATCAATAAAGGATATAATCGGACGATGGAAATTAACGTCTAGCAACTGCGCATACTAGGTACGCAGTACGTAACAGAAGATTGGATCCAAATTCCTAAGGTTGAACAATGTTGGAGTAAAAGTAACGAGGACGACTTAAATCTAAATTCATTTCTTACAAATTTAAACCTTGGAACGGAGGACTGCTACCCCTCTAACGTTGAGTTCAGAGAGCCATCCATTTGAATTTTTTGAACTATTCATAAATGAAGATATTATCCACACCAACTTATATTCAGCTCAAAGAAATCAAAATATAAACGTGACAGAAGCAGAAATGTACGCATTTTTTGGAATAGTCATTCTCACGGGATACATACCATTGCCAAGGAGAAAACTGTTATGGGAAGACCGTGAAGATAATCCCAATAAAATTGTTTCAAATGCTATGCGTAGAAAAAGATTCAATGATACGAGTAAATCGAGTTTTCCAATAAGAACTTGACAATTTTTTTTTTAAATAAAACGCAAACCATTTGAGATATTTCAAAAACTTTATTATCGTCTTGAATCAAATCAAAACATTTATGAATGCAACTCGACTTCGTTCATATGGCCACCGTGGGCACGTTTGCAGCGGTCGATTCGTTGGACCCAATTTTCAACGACTCGGCAGAAATGGCCGCTATTTCGCGTTCAATGCTGGCTCTGAGCTCTTCCAACGTCGTCGTCGTGTTGGCATAAACCAATGACTTAACGTAGCCGTTAACAGAACAGAAAATAGTCAAGCGTCGTTAAATCGCACGAACGAGGCGGCCAATCGACTGGTCCATTTCTTGAGATAACACGCTCACCATACTTACTCTTCAATAAATCGATTGTAGCGTGTGCTGTGTGGCTTGAGGCACCATCCTGTTGAAACCACATGTCGTCCAAGTCCATATCTTCCAATTCGGGCCAAAAATAATCGGTGATCATCATAACGCTGACTATTCACAATAACGTGACGATCGTTATCGTCGACGAAAAAATATGGCCCAATAACGCCGCCGGCATGCATACCGCACCAAACCGTTATTTTTTGTGGGTGAAGCGGTGATTCATGAAGCACATGTGGATTTTCACCCGACCAATAACGCATATTTTGCTTATTGACGAACCCATTGGGCCAAAAATGAGCTTCGTCACTGAATATGATTTTGCGATGCAATTCATCATCTTGGCGCTTCTTCTCCAGAACCCAATCGGAGAACGTATGTCGCTTCAAATTGTCCATCGGCTTCAATTCTTGAGTCAGCTTGATCTTGTATAGGTGTAAACCAAGATCCTTACGCAAATGCGTAATAGATGCCCAAATCTTGAGAACACCGTGGAATTGACTGATTTGAATCGTTTGATACGGACGCCTGAACGGCAGCGATATTTTCAACACTTTGACCAACCCGTTGTCTCATTGATACGGCAATATCACACAACGAATATGTAGACTCAAATTTTTGCACTAAACTTGTTATTGCCTGTCTACTAGGGCGAGAATTACGACTGAAAATTGGAGTTAACGCTCTTAAAGTTGCAGTCACCGACTCCGAATTTCGGTAGAAAATTTTTATAATTTGCAGACGTTGCTCGTTCGTGTACTTTATCATGATGAAAATGTTGAGTTTACTGAATAAATTGACAGTGACAGTTTGATGATTAGTGAAAGAGTGCGTTCACAAATTAAATTCGAAGTTGTCAAGTCCCTATTGGAAAATCCTTTATAAATATACACATGTGTGATAACAATAATCTTGATGCTACTGATAAAATGGCAAAAATATTGAAATCCAATTATCAGTCGATGAAATGATGATTCCATATTTTGGAAGGAATTCCTGCAAACAATTTATGCGCTTGAAACCTGTTCGATTTGGGTATATGGTATGGGTTGCAGCAACTCGCCTCGGATATTGCGTTCAGTTTGAGTTTTATCCGGGACGAAATCAGAAAAGAAAAAGTCCTACTGTTTTTCTTGGAGAGTTCGTGGTTCTTAGCCTAGCTGAAGTTAAATCCTGATGTAGCATTTTCATATTTTTATGATAATTTTTTTACCAGTCCTGACCTGACAAACAAGCTAACAAAACTCGAATGCGGTGGCACGGGAACTCTATTCAAATTCAACAAGAGAGAGAGAGGGGATCACATGAATCGTTCGTTGATAAAAACAATCAACTTTTGCTCACCCGATGGAAGGATAACCAAAGAGTTTCAATGCTTTCCAATGTACATGGGATTCATCCTATTGGCGCAGCACTGAGGTTCAACAGCATCAAGAAAACAAAGTCAGAAGTTCCACAGCCAAATGTAAACAAAGAAAACAACAAATACATGGGTGGGGTTGACCAACTTGATAATAACGTATCAAACTATAGAATTTCAGCTCGCGGAAAAAGTGGTACAACCAAATAATTATGTGGTTGAGAAAGATTTGAATTGTGAATGCGTGGACCTTATCCAGAAGCTTTGGAAGCAAATTAGATTCGCTAGAGTTTCAGTGTCAAGTCGTGTACAAAGTATGACTGTCTACCAATAGGAGGTGGTCGTCATTCAAAACCAAAACAATATCTCTCATCAGGTCATCATGCCATGGAAATATCGGACAACAAGTACGATATTAGTTTTTATATATGGGATATGTTACACCACACTAACGAATAGTCCAAGCGGCGACCGTCGAATCACTTACGTCAAATCTCTCCGTCTGCCTTACTTTATCCTGCCGCAAAGTTATTTTTTGAAGTCACTTCCGGTCGAATTTGTGGACGAGTACTTACGTCATAAGACACCTATAGATAAAAATGTCTTTTAGGTATAAGACGATGAATACTTCATGAAAAACTCATTTCCAAAACGTTCGATTGCTGCTGGATTCGGGTTCACAAGTATCATTTGTCACCGAACAAACGGTTCAGAGATTAGGTCTCATTCGTAAAGCCGCTCGAATTCCGGTGCTAGGTGTTGGATCTACATCAGCTGGTTTCACAAACGGAGTTGTAACCTTTATACTCTCTTCGTGCCATAGCCAACAGTCGATTGAGATACAGTGCTATGTAATCTCGAAACCTACCTCGCTAATACCTACTTAACATAATTCAACCTCGGTTAAGAAAACCCTCTCGTCATATACATTAGCGGATCCCAAATTCAATGTGCCGAGTAGCATCGACATTCTCGTTCAGTTCAGTCAGTTTTTATGCACTTTTATTTTTTTCCTTAAATTACTCTTATATGCTAAACAAAAAACGCGTAAAAATTAGCTTAAATTACTTACAAATAATCTTAGTCTAACTTACGGGCCCCATGCGGGCACTCTAAGTTAAACCTAACAACTTAAACTATGTCTTTCGACGTATCTTACAGTCTAATTATATTTTTACATTTATTAATACTAAAACAAAGAAAATAAATTTTAAGCAAAAACTTAGTAGATGGACATTTTTTTTTTTAATTTTTTATAAAACTTAAAACTAAAAGCCTACAGACTACCTAAAAATAAATCTTAATCTACTTAAACCTACTTACATCGAGTCAACTTAATGATGAAATTGTCCACTCTTATTAGGTTCGCCCTATTGTATAAGACCTCATTAGGATAGAATTTTATGTACTCAGACTCTGGTGTTATGTATAGGCGAAGACAAGCCCTCTCAAACACCCGAATCTTTTCAAATAAACTTGCTCTCACGTTGAACCACACGGGACATCCAAATAAAAGCATGGGCCTGATAAGGGCCATGTAGCAGATTACCTTCACCCTCTCATCGAGTTGACTGTTATAGAACAGTCTCTTTGTAAGGGCAAAAGCACCTCTGGCTCTGGCCAGGGCAACATCTATATGTTTGTTAAAATACAGAAATTGATCTAGCCAGATCCTAAGGTATCTGACTACATTTCGACAAGCAAGTGGCTGTCGGTGTTGTCCGACGATAGAAAACTTTCACCAATTCTTTCTGGTATCCCTAGAGGCCCCAGACAAAGGCGTCCTAAACAGAATGGTTTCCGACTTCTGAAAGTTGATTTTCAACTTCCAGTCATCGCAATATCGCTTAATTTTGTCGAAGTCACGCTGCAAAAGTGTATTAATGACCTCAATCTTTGGATCCGATCTGTACGCGATTATGTCGATTGCGTACGCTATGGCATGGTGAAGTGAACCTATGAGATCACTCATGTAAATGTTGAATAGGATCGGCGAATTTACCGCACCTTGTTGCAGACCGTTTTTAATGTTAAATGTTCCAGCAGAAGTCACATCACCATTCTTCACGATGAACTGTCTACTGGAGAGCATATCGACAAGAATATACAGCAGTGGTTTACTAATGCCCAACCTGTCCAGCTTGAAAAAGAGTCCTTCTAACCATACAGTATCGAAGGCTTTCTCCAAGTCAATCAGGCAGGCACCAGTGCACTGGTTCTTGCCTTTGTTCCATTGGATATCAGAAACCAGTTTAGACGCAGCATGAATGATATCATGCCTCGCCTTGAAACCGAATTGATTATCCGGAACTATATGTTTGTCCTCAACCCACTTAGCCAGGACTCTATTGATCACCTTCTCGAACACCTTACTGATGTTTGGAAGAAGACTGATCGAGCGGAGATTCGCCGGATTGGAAGTGTCTTTATCCCTTTTGAGGATGGGATGTACCACCGCAGTTTTCCAATGCGCTGGATAATGTGCATTATTCATTGCATTATTAAACAGGGTGGTATAAATGTTCACCGCTTCTAGAGGGAGATGTCGAAACACAATGTTTGGTATTTTATCGGTTGCCACTGATTTCTTACTTCTAAGTGATTCGAAGATCGTTTGGAGCTCTTCCTTCGAAATAAACGGGGGTAGTACCCTATCGTTGGTGATGACATTATTTGCCATATTCTCGTCACTGAACTGGGTGAAACCCGAGCTCTCGAATCGCCAATTCACAATCTCATTTCGAAGATACTCGTAGAAATTGTGCACAAGGATTCGATTTTCCAGATCGTGGTTCGGGCCAATGATAACATTCGCCTTGTACACTTCCTGGAAAGTCGCTCCTATAGCCTCTACCTGATGCTGCGGATCCTCGATGACAAAGAAGCTGTCATCATCAACAGCCTCATTCGGATCTATGCCCGCTGCTACCAGTATTTGTTCGTTGTTCGTCGTTCGGGCGATTTTAAGACATGGAAGGTCGTTCTGATTATTTCTCCGAAATATTTTATTTATTTGCGGGAACATATTCGGGTTGCTGGTGTTTACAGCCCGAATTTTATTGTTCCAATACAAACTTACAGATGCTCTGTAATTTTCCTTTATTAATGTTTGGAGGTTTTTAATCGACGACTTCAGTGTCATGATCTCCGGGTTATGTCTGTCAGTAAACTCTATGTACAAGTTTTTAGTCTTGACAGCAGTCTACTTTTATGTCGGTGCAGTGCGTCAATAGTTGCGTTGCGGAATAAGTCTTCTTCGTCAATGTGTTGGTACCGAGGTATCGTTTTGTCCGTTGTTCGTTTGATTGTCTCGTCCATTAGTCTTAGATACCTGTCAATCTCCTCGTTTGACAGATTTCTGTTGGACGGTGGGTCGACATTCTCGTTGGAGCTGATAAGGTGTTCAGCGTTTTTGATGGATCTGCTATTCGTGGTCAGCAAGGTCAGCATGACCTTATACCAACAATATTCGATTGGGTTCTGAGCGGAAGCACGACAGCCTCAACATTATCTAACAATCAAAGAATTGACACATATTGCACTCAAATTGATAAGCCAGAATAAGCCAGAGTCATTTGATCTTGAGCGCTTTTGGCGCCTTGAGGAAGTTCCTCATGAACGCTGATCTTTCTGCCGACGATCAGCGCGTTGAAAACATTTTTAAAAATTTTCATTATCGATTGCCTAATGGTCGGTACTAGGTGCATTTGCCTTTTAAGACCAACAGCAAAACTGATTTCGGAAATACCTTAAATGTTGCCTTACAGCGGTTTTAACATACTGTATGTATGTCAGTATTTAAAGGAAAAATACATTAGCCTTATGAAAGAATATTTCGACTTGGGGCATATGGAAGAGATTCCTGAAAGCGAAATTTAAATGCCCACAGATAAGTGCTATTATCTGTCACATCATTATGTCCCAAAGGACGGTAACAGCACAACCAAAGTCAGGGTGGTTTTTGACGGATCGTCTAGATGCGGTAATAAAAAATCTTTAAATGAATCGCTGTTAGTGGGACAAACTTACCAACGCGATCTTTTCTCTATTTGCCTTCGATTTCGCCGCCATCTCTATACCTTATCTGGTGATATAGAGGAAATGTTTCGTCAGATACGAGTGTCTAATTGCCACAGAGACTTTCAGCGAATTCTTTGGAGAGAATCCGCTAATCAACCACTAAAACATTTTCGTCTTACGACTGTTACCTACGGCACAGCGTGTGCACCATTTTTAGCCATCCGTACTTTATATCAACTGGCACTTGACTCCAAAGATAGATATCCACATGCGGCTGAAATATTACTCAATGATTACTACGTTGATGATGTCATGACCGGAACAGATTCAGTCGAAGATGTGATTTCGCTTCGCCTAGAGCTGATAGAATTGCTTCAATCAGGGGGATTTAATCTTCGCATGTGGACCACTAATTGCTGGCCTCTGCTGCTCAGTCTACAAGAAGATCAGCGAGAATTATCACCCAAGGGCTTCGAAGAGCATAACTCAATAAAATTACTCGATCTACAATGGTCACCAGCCAAGGATTCCTTTTCGTTCAAGGTAAATCTAAATAATTATTATTATATTAACTAAGCGTTGTATTCTCTCTGGAAGCTTTAAGGATATTCGACACAATAGGATTTCTAGCGCCCGTAGTCGTAGCTGTAAAGATCTTGTTTCAAGAGCTCTGGCGCAAGAAGTATTCGTGGGATGATTCTATTTCACTTGAACACTGGTGTTCAATACGCGACGAGCTTCCTAAACTAGAAACTTTAAATATCCCGCGTATCATGTGGACTTTCCATGGATTTTGCGATACATCTTTAGAAGCTTATGCAGCTGTTGTGTACTGCACAAGTACAGACCCAGCTGGTAACGTTACTAGCAGACTTGTGGCCGCAAAATCTAAGGTATCACCGATTAAGGTAGTTCCACTTCCGCGACTCGAACACTGTGGAGCCGTTCTTATCACGCGTTTAATTCAAAAACTTAAAACTTCTTTGCAATGCCAAGAAATTGGAGTTTTCGCCTGGACTGCTTCTTCAATTGTCCTTCAGTGGCTTTCAGACGTGCCAAAATGGTGGTCAGTTTTTGTATCAAATCGTACGTCAGAAATTCTATAGTCCATACCAAGAGAGTCTTGGTATCACGAACGATCTCAGGAAAATCCAGCTGACTGCGCATCCCGTGGTATTTCACCCTCACATTTATTACAAAATGAGTTATGGTGGTCTGGACCATCATGGATCACGGACGATCAAAATCAGCGCCCTTATAATGTGAATCTAACATCAAACTTTCCAAAGAAACAGCTCGAAGAAAGCAAAAATCCTCCTGTCAACGTGCATTTAACGCTTGGATACGACGCTACCATTTTTGAAACTTTGATCAACAAGTCTTCTACCTTCCTCAACTGTATACGTGTACTTGCCTATATTCGGCGATTTTTTGATAACTCTCGTGTAAGCCCAAACTCTCGTGAAAAACAATCCCTAACTGCCAGTGAACTCTCAAATTCAAAAACTCTTTTTTTCGACTGAAATCAATATAATTTCCAAAGGTGAAGCGTTGAAAAAGGGAAATAAGCTGTCATCTCTAAATCCCTTTCTGGATGCAGACCGAATCCTTCGTGTCGGTGGTCGTATCCAAGAGTCTAACGCAATATTCGCTACCAAACATCCCATCATACTTCTCCGATAAGTTTTCCAAATCTTTGCCATTCTAAGACAAGAATACTATATCGTCGGTTGTCGTAACCTATTGCGCAAGGTTGTCCATCGACATCGTAAAACAACATCTACGCAGATTATAGGTAATTTGCCCACCGAACGCGTTCGTTATTCGCGACCCTTCAACATCGTCAGAGTTGATTATGCGGGCCCCATAATCTTTCGTTTATCCAGAGGCCGTAACCCATTTTTATTAAAGAATATATCGCAGTCTTTGTGTGTTTTACTACAAAGGCAATTCATCTTGAACTAGTTGGTGTACTCTCTTCCGCCGCGTTCATCGCAACTCTCGATGGTTTCGCGTCGCGCAGAGGCAAACCCTCAGAAATATGGAGCGATAATGCAACAAATTTTCGTGGCAGTAAATGACACTTGGATGAATTATTCCAACATCTCATCAGTCAGCAGCACAACAACATCGTCAGCGATCATCTTTCCAAGGAATTTGTAGGATATACTCGTAGTACTGCAAAAAATTTGATAGCAATGTAAGAAAGGAAAATTCTGAAGGAAGCACGAATTAAGAAAAATTCATAAGCAAGCCTTTGAAGCTCTTTCTGCTTTTATGCTTTATGAAATAATAGAAAAGAAAAATATATTTTATATTAATGACATATTTTTACGATATATGTATTTATGTATATATTTACGTGATATATTTGGTAGGATACTGGCAATATCTCTGGAAAAGAAAATTGCTATGGAAATACGTTTGTCATATCCGTTGTCACCTGCTACACCAGCACTCCGTGATCCTGCTGGTGAAATATTTAAAACTAATACGTCCGCTCTGGCGAAAAAAATTTCATCTTTTTCCAAGCCTGGTGAAATCCATAGCATTGATATTGACCTTATAGATGGATTTATATTTGTTCACCATTTGGGCTTAAGCTTGCCCCGAACTTATGAAAAAGTATCGGAAATGATTTTGAGAAAAATTTGTAAAGATATCGAACGCCGTAGTCGTCAGGAGCACGATGTTCCCTCCAACATCTTAGGCCCACCACAAATCCATCCTAATGACTTCTTAAAGAGCTTGAAAAATATTAAATTCAAAGACGCTTTAGTCAAGTTTGTGTGTGAGGATTTAACGAGAGATTCTACGGCAAAAGAATTGCGTAACAAAAACGTCTACCTGACCGTGGAAGAACGATGTTTCTCATTTACCTCTGTGAGAAATAGAGTTCTTAAAATTGAATAAACAGAGTTCGAATGAAATCTCGAGGAAGACGATACAAGACTAATATTTCACATGAGTAAACTAACTCAAAAATAGTTTTTAAGGCATCCAATACAGATGTATTAATAATTTTATTGCGTAACATACACAAGTTGAAACATTTGGAAATTTGGCTTATGAGCGCTACATCGAATTTAAAAAAATGTCAGTTGCATAAACTGCACCTCTTTGTCTAAAAATCTTGGACAATATTTATGTCTTGCTTTGCTCGGCTTGCATACTTTTACAGGGACTGATTGCACAGCTTGTTTCTATAGGAAAGGCAAAATAAAACCCTTTGAACTGCTACATAAAAACTAAAATTTTCAAAAATTTTTTACTCGTAAATCTCTGAACAATCTAAATGATACAGAGAATGAACCTAAAATGCAGGTTTTGCAGGAATTTACATCCAAATGCAAAAAAAAACTGCAAAAGTGTAAATTCAGCAAGATTAGATATTTTTCACAAATTGTACGCTACTTAAGTGTTGTAAATAAACAAACAAATCGAAAAAAAATATATATGCTATTAAATGTATGTAGAACAATTAATGGTCTGTCAAAAACTTGCAGCAAGGTAATCCTAGGCAGACCCGGTTTTTTTAGAAGAGCAAAGGGTGAGGATGACTCGATGACGTAAGTACTCGTTCAAAAAATAGTTACTTTCGGCTGGTCTGCCGGAAGGTTGCGTTAGGGTGGGGCGAGGCAGACCGGTTTTTTCTTCAACTAATCATTAATCTTTATCTTATATCTTTTTCAATTTTTAGACACCTTATGAGGTAAGTATTCGTTCAAAAATTTTACCGGAAATGACGTTATTAGGGTCACGTGCGGCAGGGAAAAGTTAGGCAGACCGACTGATCACATCTCCTCTCACCATCATTTTTTTAAGTACCTCATGACGTAAGTAATGTGACAGACGGCTCTTCATCTGGAAGGGTTAACTCAGCCCTTGTATTCAATATCGTACTACCCTACGCAGTATCTTTAGCAACTCCTAACAAATACATGCTTATGCCGACGACATTCTAATAAAATCAGCAGAAACTATTGTATAACACAATGACAGAGATATTCCAAAAACTCAGAGGACTCAGAATAAACATAAATAAAATCAAATACCTTAAACTCTCCAAGAATGAAAACAGAAGTGAGTCTTCCTTAATGATAAACAACTAGGTATGACATTGAAGGAGGAGACAATTCTAAATACTTAGGAGCACAATAGATGAGATGCTCAAAGCTGCCAGCAATTGCTACCATGCGCATAAAAAACTGTTGAAATTTGAAATTACCTAGCCGAAGACTGAAACTGACGCTATACAAAACTTTGATAGGACCGGCAATCACAAATAGTGCAGAAACATGGACCATGACAACTCCCGATGAGAACAAACTAAAAATCTTTGAAAGGAAAATAACAAGACAAATAAAGGGTCCGCCATCTAACGTTTTTTTTTTTCAACTAGTGCTTATTTCGTGAATGGTAACACTTAGCTCATGTCTGATTTGACAGATAATTAGTTTTATCCTTCCGCTGAACGAATATGTTTGTGTATACGCTTGAACAATGCTGGAAAATATTGCGACATTACTTTGAAAATCATGGTAATGTTGCAGAATGTGTGCGAAAATTGCGTACGGATTTTGGAAGAAAAGAAGCACCGTCAGCTCCGTATGTTAGTTATCTTGTGAAAAAAGTGAAAGAAACTGGCATCCTCATCGATAAACCAAAGCGTGAAAAGCCAAAAACAGTTCGTACACCCGAGAATATTGCTGCTGTGGCAGAAAGTGTGCGTGAAGCGCCATCAACATCAATTCACCGTCGTTCTCAACAATTGAACATTTCGGAGCCATCATTGAGACGAATTTTGCATAAAGACCTTGGTATGACGCCATACAAAGTCCAATTGGTTCAGGAGTTGAAGCCAACTGACCATCCAATGCGTTTTCGCTTCGCTAAGTGGGCCTGCGATCGACTTAGAGAAGATGCCGATTTTGCCAAAAAAAAACATCTTTTCAGATGAAGCTCATTTTGATCTTGGCGGGTATGTAAACAAGCAAAATTGTCACATTTGGGGCACAGAAAACCCGCACGCATACATTGAAAAGCCGATACACCCAAAACGAGTCACTGTTTGGTGCGGATTTTGGTCCAGAGCATAATTGGGCCATTTTTCTTCGAAAATGAGCAAGGAGTGGCCGTTACAGTCAATGGCGATCGTTATCGGGCCATGTTGAACGAATTTTTGTTCACAAAAATGGAAGAGGAGGATATTGGCAACATTTGGTTTCAACAGGACGGCGCTACGTGCCACACAGCCGAAGCTACACTCGATGTTTTGCGCCCTGTTTTTGAAGATCGCATTATCAGCCGCAGAGCTGATTTGACACCGTTGGACTATTATTTGTGGGGTGCCGTAAAAGATAAGTGTTACGCCGACAAGCCAGAGACAATTGACGCTTTAAGGGACAATATTCGTGAAGCCATTGGTGAAATACAGCTGCACACCATCGATAATGTGTTTAAAAATTGGACCGATCGTGTAGGCTACTGCATGGCCAGCCGAGGCAGCCATTTGAATGAAATTATTTTCCATTATTAACCGGAAGGATAAAACTATTTATCTGTCAAATCAGGCATGAGCTAATTGTTACCGTTCACGAAATAAGTACTAGTTGAAAAAAAAAACGTTAGATGGCGGAACCTTTATATGGAGCATACAGATGGTAGTTACACTGTAAGAACAAACAGCGAAATCAATAGTCTCATAGAAGGGGAAAAGATAGTACGATACATAAAGGCTCAAAGACTACTATGGATGGGTCATGTTCAGCGTTTACCAGAAGAATGAAAAGCAAAAAGAATAATCACAAGAGGCAGACCCAAACAGATTGACAGAATCGAAGAAGATCTAAATAAAATGTGAATCCAAAATTGGAAGAAAAAAGCACAAGATTGAGAAGAATGGAAGACGATCGTGAAGAAGTCCAAAGCCTATAACGAGCTGTAGTGCTAATAGAAGAAGAATAATAATCGAATATGATATCTGCTAATGTATCTTCATTTACAAAGTATAAATGTCACCATCCACTCGTCTTGGTGATTTGTTTTTCACAAATCTTGAATAATTATCTAAAATCTCAGTCGCTTAGGAAAGTTCTAAAAGCATCAAACGGCTTATCTAAAAAAAAGAATTCTTAAGATCTTCAGGTCTCCACATTAGGTGTGAGGACATTGAAAGCCACATGGTGGTATCATTGAGGGCCTCTTCTGCCCATAAATAGCTTACTCGATGCAGATTACCATTATAATGTAAGTGAACCAGTCTTCCTTCATTTTCTGAGATGATTCTCATCCGATATCAGAAAAGAACTGGAATATTGATTGAAGCTAAACTTCCCGGTAGAAGCACAGACGCATTTGAGTCTGAGCCAGTTGCGATTTGAACTTTGACTAACTGATCTATCTCGATATCTTTACCAATATGAACGTACTTGCCTAGTCGTCCACAGTTGCGAATGCAGATCTATTTGTTGTTGCCGCTCCTAGGTTATGGTCCAGGCTACATGGTACCTGAATGTTTTGAAGAAGCTTTGACCACGGTGTACGTTTTCCATCAGATTTAGGTCCGGTGAGTACGGTGGCCAGTTAAGCAATCGCACATTTTGCCCCCTTATCCAAATTTTAACTATCCGCGCCGTATGAATGGGTGCGTTGTCCTGCTGGAGATTCCAATTAATAAGTCCAGAAATATGGTATAACAAAATTTCGAAAAATTCCTTTCCAATATTTCTTTATAAGTTGTTGTGGTCATTTTTGCTGTTTGAAATTCTAGTTCAACAGTTCCATAATAGCTAACCGCTCCCCATGCCATAACACCACTTTTTCGATTATGATTCCCCGCTAAAAAGCGCTGGTCCTTTCTCATATCGTGAAAGTAATAATTAATGGCTTCTTTTTAAGTTTCAAAGGTTTTAGATGATAGGCACAATTAATTACTCTTCTAACTGTCGAAACACTAGCTCTTTACCGTATTTTCGCAGCTGAGTCAGAAGAATTAGAAGCACATCGCAAAATTGCACTTCTATCGGCCGCTGTTGTGGCCGTTTTTTTAGCTCCTTTAATGTTTTTTCCCGTACAAATTTCTCAAGAAAGAGTAGACCACATTAAAACTTCGATCATTTTCTTTTGCTATAGCACGCTGGGTTAGTCCTTGCTTCTGTAGTAGGTCAATTTGAGGATTTGAGGCTGTTCAATATTGTTAAGGGATTTCGCTTTACCCATGTTTATCCGAATTTAAATTTACGCAATTATTTTCACTTAGGCCACTTCAACAATTCTTTAAATGTGCCAATCTTCGCAGAATGCACGTAAAGAATGAATATAATAACCATATACCTATGCAGTTGACGCTAAAAAACTACAAGAGAGCCAGAGAAAAAAAAAGCTGTTCGTACAAGGGCTCGTTTCAAAGACTCAATACTTGGATGTCGAGTAGTGCAAGCCATAGTCTCCAGAACGAACCATTGTCTTGTAGTCTAATGGGTTTGTAGTCTCTGGGCTACCAGATGACCAATCATCTGTAGAAATGAAATTCGGAAAGTGCTTTTTGAGCCATGTTTGAGTCGTTTTCGCCGTATGAGCTGGAGCGGTGACTTGCTGAAAGGCCCACGGTTTGTTTGCCGTTCTGTTGAACGGCTTCACAAGGTTCTCTTAAACGTCCGTTGGATACACTTTCGCCGAGGTTTGAATGTAATGACCAGTTAAAATTTCAAAGGGAGTTATTAAGTCTTGTCCATTTGGCTTTCCATATTGCCATTCGTTTTAGGAATCCTTACTCCAACAGTGTGGTTGGTGTACAAGAAATTAGCAGATACGAGTATGACACAGGTGAGCCTAGAAGGGAGCGCACATCAACTGTGTACCAGTACTTATCAGAGTGAGAAGTTAAAAACAAGTCCAGGGCGTTGGCGGTGTGACTATTACTGATTCGGGTCGGCTCATTTACAAGCTAGGTTGTAGCTTGTTTTCACAGCGAAGATTTCGATACATGTTGGCCTTTCTTTGTATTCTTGTTTACGATTTCAGTTTTGGAATTGCGTAAAAGGTCGAATCGCTTTCTAGTTTGGGGTTTCTGTATATAAAACAGTTGTGGATAATTTGCTTATGAAGAGGGAGTTCTGGATCGCAACAATAATGCCGTAAGTGTTAGTAAACTTCTCATTTCAATCAAGACCCTACGGGACAGTTGCTGCAAAGTCAAGTACTGATCAATTACTCAGACCAAAATTTACCATTCTCTTTGAAATACTGACGAGTATATTTGATAGTCGTCTTCTGGAACGGTTCTTTTTAATGTGCGTCGATCTGGGAGTCATCCCATATTACAAATCCACAGGTCAGTAAATGGAAAGAGCTGAGAAAAATCACTAGATTTGTGGGAACTCTCACTAAAAATGAGGTCGTTTAGGTCCTGGATTATGCCTACATACGAGTATTCCCCAATTTCCGAAAACAAATGTATTGTAATTGAGTTAAACCGGATCTTCCTTGTGTCCAGCTTTAGAGTGTATAAACCCTAAATTACCGTAACCTAAATACTGTCGACTCTCGATAATTCGAAATTCTTGATAATTCGAACTGATTGTGAGGTCCCTTGAAAAAACCTTAATAAATGGAACGCTCTTTAATTCGAAGTGATTGTTGAGTCGGGCCGCCAGCAAACCGCTGTAATTCGTAGCTAGTTTCCTCTAAGGAATTCGATTTTTTTTTTCGTTTTTGCTTTTTGTTTTCTGTTCTTTGCCCAGCTTGCTTTGATCCCGTTAAGTAAAAAATTGTTCGCTCCCTTTGGTAATGCGATTTACGTAACATAGCTGGAAGTGTATTAAACGGAGGGAGGAAGCGGAACCGGCACGGTGAGTTGCCCAGTCTTGAAGACTACTTATTGAAATGGTTAAGTCAATGCAGAGGACAAAACGTAAATGTCGGAGGTTGCATGCTGAAGGAGAAAGCTAAGTCATTCGCTGTTAGTTTGGGTATTGAAGGACTTACCGCCAGTGAAGGATGGCTTTCCAATTTTAAAAATGACTTAGGCGGGCTGCTGCTGCTGCTCTTATCCACATTCCACTATTATGGAGAGAAGTCAATGTAGTATTCATTCCCAAAGCCGGAAAATGTTCTCATGTTGTCCCAAAGGACCTCAGACCTATAAGTCTATCATCTTTCCTTCTGAAAACTCTAGAACGACTGATTGATATCCATATTCGAACTAAAGTTGATCCAAGACTTCTGTCAACGGCTCGACATGCCTACTGTAAAGAAATGTCAGTGGAGACGGCTTTGCACTCTCTGAATAGCCACATCGAACGATTCCTACAATATAAAGAGTACACAATGGTTGCTTTCCTAGACATAGAGGGCGCCTTTAACAACGTCAACACATCCGCAATTACGACTGCGATGTCAACTCTGCAGGGGAGTTGGTCGGTCTAATGCTAAAAAGCAGGATAATCAACTCCAAACTAGGTGAGACTTCTGCTAAAAGATGTGTCAGCAGAGGTACACCGCAAGGCGGTGTTTTCTCTCCCCTTCTCTGGAACTTAGTAGTTAACGAACTGCTGATACACTTAGAAGCGAGTGGTAGCAGAGTGATTGCCTATGCGGATGACGTTGCCATAGCCGTCTCAGGAAAGCATCTCAATACCATTAAAGAATTCCTTCAAGTAAATCTCAATAAAATCCCCAAAAAACTCCTCTTTTCAGAGAAATATAAAATTCCAATCATAGACCCGCCTTCAATAAATGGTACCAGTTTAGTCTTCTCCGATACAGCAAAATATCTGGATCTGGGTCTCATTTTTGGCAGGAAACCAAACTCGAAACCTAACATTCAAGAAAGAGTCAATAAAGCTACAATAGCTTTATTCTCTTGCAAGAAAGCCATTGGGAACAAATGGGGCTTTCAACCTCGCATAACCCACTGGCTATACATCTCGGTCATAAGACCGATACTTACTTACGGGGTGGTTGTCTGGTGGACGGCCTTGGAAAATGCAGTCAACCGCATTAAACTAAGCAGAGTCCAAAGAACAGCATATCTATGCACAAGCGGAACCTTGAAATCTACCCCCTCTGCGGCATTAGTGAAACAGAATATCACTTGACATTTTTAGCAGGCAAGTAGCTGCGACCGCAGCTATTCGCCTTAAAGCGACTAAACCGTGGACAAATAATTCATTTGGCCACGCCAACATTTTTAATACATTAGATATCCTTACAAACGACATCGATTCCACCATACCTGAATTTTGGTTTGACAAAAACTTCCATGTAAGCTTCCCCTCTAGATCATTCTGGGCGGAAGATGCTTTCATGGAGGATAAGTCAATCTATCTCTACACAGATGGATCTAAAACCGATGGCGGTGTTTTCTCAGATAAGCTAAATCTAAACCTCTCTTTCCGCCTTCCAAATTACTATAGCGTGTTCCAGGCGGTTTTGGCGATTAAAGAAGCTCTGTCCTGGCTGAAGAAAAACGTGATATCTGCAAAGGATACCCGCATATTTTCGAGTCCCTGGACTCGGTCTCATTACATTCTAAAACCGCCCTTGAATGCCGATCATCTCTCATGGAGATGGAAGAGCAGTTCAACATTCACCTTTGTTGGGTGCCGGGCCATAGAGACATTCCAGGGAACTGCAGAGCCGATGAACTCGCCAAAATTGGAACCACTCTACCTATTCTACCGGAAAAGTGTAGTATAGGTATACCAATCGCTACGTGCAAACTAGCATTAAAGCTGGATGCCAATAAAAGAACAGACCTTAGGTGGACAGCTGGGCAAACATGTCTAGCAACCAAACAGATCTGGCCAAGGCTGGATCTGAGTCGCTCTAAGTGTCTGATCCTTTTAAATAGGAAACATCTCATCGCCATAATAGTTGTCATCACTGGACACTGTCTCATAGGCAAGCACGCAAGAAGGCTTGGCGCTTTTACAAATGATTTCTGTAGAAGCTGCATGGACGAGGAAGAGGAGGAGACAATCCTCTACCTACTCTGTACATGTCTAGCTCTCATCTAGGAGTTTTCCTCTACAACGACCTAAACGATCTAGAAAACATAGACGTTAACAGTCTCCTACGCTTTATTATAAGCTCAAACTGGTTCCAGTACTAAGAAGATCATAGATCCACGTGGCATCACAATGGGCCAATAGGCCTAAGCGGGTTGGTATTTCCAACAGCCACTCTATCCTAACCTAGGCGGGCTGCTGGCAAATTACGATCCTCGGAATGTGTTCAATGCGGATGAGACTGCTCTTTTTTTCAAGTGTCTTCCTAATCGAACGATGACATTTAAAAAACGAAAAATGCCATGCGGGGAAAGATAGCAAGGAAAGGTTAACATTACTTGTATTACTCGCAATAAACATGGACGAGTCACAAAAAATAAAACCTCTTATGATAGGGAAAGCTGCTAACCCTACATGTTTCAAGGGTATCAAATCCTTTCCTACGTTTTATCGCTCCAATTAAAAAACGTGGATGACCACAGAATTGTTCAATGTGTGGTTGTTGAAACTAGACATCGACATGAAACGGCAGAAGGGGAAAATTGTACTTTTCCTGGATAAGTTCACAATAATCCGCCAGTTCTCAGTAATGCGAATCTTAAATTTTTCCCTGCTAACACCATCCCTAAATTGCAACCCCTTGACCAGGGAGTGATCCAGGTTTTTAAAACTTTGTACCGCAAAGAAGTAGTGATGATAGTGTTGGATAGCATTGAAAATGGACAGAGAGGCAACATAAATGTTTTAACAGCGATAACCATTGTTGACACAGCATGGAAAAACTTTAAATCGAAAACAATTTCCAACTGTTTCAAGAAATGCGGATTTTTTACAGAGCCAGTGAATCAATTGCAACAGGAGGATGGTATGGATGGAGCTTTCTTCCTAACTTTGACGAATCTGTAACTTTCGATGATGAAGAAGTCTGCGGTGCTCTGTGTGACGACGAAATTCTGGCACCTTCAAATTCTGGCAACAACAATGGAAGTGAAAATGAAGAAGAATCGGAAGCAGAACCAATTCCACCCGTCACATCAAAGGAGGCAAAGTCATTGTTGTGTACGAGTACATTGCATCAATATTTACTAAGAACGGAAGTGGACGACGAGGTATGCAACTCAGTGTGTATTTTGTAATAAAGTGTGTCTAATTATTGTTGCATATGTATATACGAGTATGTGCATACTTATTTCAACAATTTTTCGTTAATTCGAATTTTTTGTAAGGTCCCTTGATTTTCGAATTATCGAGAGTCGAGTCGACTGTAAGTTAAGCAGACATTCTGTTATTTTTGGGGAGATGCGGTGCAATTCAAGTGTGCTAGCATTACCAGTATGTATTGCTGGGAATCTCTGATCCAATAATGGAAGTGAACTGGAACGTACAATACTCGTAGTTGTCCTCAGACGATGTCGATTAGAATGTAGAATGATTTGTAGTGCTGCTGTTTTCAGTGGATCTGAAATGCTAAGACACTCGTCGATCTATTCAGCTAGTTTAAAGTTGAAATTCCTCTTCAGAGAGTCAGACATTCCATCAACCTACCTTTACTACAGAATCCTATGGCCAGTGCGTTCCATTGTTTTGTAGTTCTCATGGGAAGCCTGCTGCAGGAGTTAAATTAAAAATGGCTTTCTTGAAATATTCGTTAACATTAAATTTTCAATGTTGGGTCCGGTCCATCTTTAATCTTAAATAGATAACGCTCTTCCACGGAAAGTAACAGGCCAGATGCCTGCTACAGCGGGTTGCTATAGAGGTAGTAACCTTATCCGTGAGAACAGCAACATTCTATCCAGTGTACCCCATTTCTAGAAGAAGTTTGCGTAAAACAACATTTTAACATAGAGTAGAATGTACAGACCATTCTTTATGAGGGAAGTCCTGCTTTTTCCTTGTCTGCTACCACCAAGTAAAGCATTACGTGCTCTGGATAAGTCAGCTCTATAAATCAGAAAAGAATTCCTGTTGACCTTCTGCCTGTTTTAAACGTTGACAATATGAATTCTAAATTGACGGTGTTCATCAATGCAATATTTTTGGTTCGATATTCACCACGTTTGAGATAATATCCAATTACGAGTAATCCTTGAGCGCTGTGCCTTTTGTACTTTGGTGCAGAAATTTTCCATCACCATAACGATATCACGTAGGCGGAAACTAGTTAATGGTAAAAACTGTCCTCAGTGCGTAACACTGTGCGCTGAGGATCTTTCTAATAATCTATAATAACTAGCCCGCAACTTCTAGCTGGTTTGCCACTGTGAAGACCGTCTTCGAGATTTTTAAGGAACTTCTTCTCGTCGAATACTCGTATATTCGATGCTAAAATGACTCCAACAAAGTATGACACCGTATCCAAGGCATTGATTTTCATTTTGGACCAATTACGGTTATATGTTTTTTTTTTATTTTTTTTTTTATAATGAGCGAGCGCTAAAGGGGTTTGTGTACCCTTAAGGTGAGTGTTCACAGCGCGGGCAAAGGAAATTTAGGGAGGAAGAAAAGAGAGGTACCGATGTACATTGTTTTTAAATGTTTGTAAGTTATAACGACCAGGAAATACAGAGATCGGCAGGGCATCCCATAAGCGAGTTGTATGGCTGAGGAACGAATCACAATATTTTAGAGTACCTCCGAAAATGGGCTTGAGGATATACTGATGAGCATTCATAGCGAGACGGGTGTTACGGTTGAAAGTTTGAATGGGCGGAATGCTACTGGCGATTTCAGTGGAGCACTGGTGGTGGAAATAGCGATAAAATAAAGTGAGACACGAGACATTTCGTCGGTGTTCGAGGGTGTCCATTGATTGGCTGATATTAGTATCGTCAATAAGTTTTATCGCACGGTTTTGAATCCTATCTAGCAGGTGCAGAGATGTTTTGGGAGCACCTGACCAGATGTTGGAGTTGTACTCCAATTTTGGGCGGATGAATGCCTTATATATTGAGGCCAGATCAGAGGGGGTAAAATATTTCTTACATCGCTTGAGGAAACCTAGACATTTCGCAGCATTTTTGGCGACATCAAATATGTGGTCATTCCAACGTAAGTTGTCATTGACACACATACCGAGAATGGAAAGTTTTTCGGTTTCGACGATGCAAGTGCCATTCATAGATAATGGCTGGGTGTTTAAATTTCGCTTTAAAGACAGCAGACAGCATTGTGTTTTGGAAGCATTAAATTCCACTCTATTGATAGTTCCCCAATTGGTTATGCTGTTGATATCGGAATTTAATGAGCTTAGCATACGTTGCCGTTCTCGTTCTTCAGCCGAAGAGCAGGGACGTGAGTCCGGACACGAATATGAAAAGCAGAGAGTACTGTCATCAGCAAAGGAATATATTGGATTAGAAGTAGCAGACAAGAGATCGTTAATGAAAATTAAAAAGAGTGTCGGGGACAGAACAGAGCCCTGGGGCACACCAGCATTTATTTTATGAATATCAGACTTGAAACCGTCCAAGACAACTTGAATCGAACGTTCCGAAAGGTAACTTCTAATGCATTGAAGAAGAGAGTCGTCGATCCCAAATGTACGCATTTTCGACAAAAGAGCCTGATGCCAAACTCTGTCAAATGCCTTAGAAATATCAAGTGCAACTATCTTGCTTTCGCAAGATTGATGTACGCTTTGGTTCCACTTTTCGGTAAGACATGCCATCAAATCACCAGTGGACCTGTTGCCGGTCATTGAGAAGTTTTCGTGTTTCGAGATATTTCATGAGCTGACGATTTATCAGTGTTTCCATGACCTTGGAAAGAAGGGACGTAAGCGCAATGGGTCTGTAGGAGGAGAGAGAAGATGATTCGCCTTTTTTAGGGACGGGCTGGACATATGCTGTTTTCCATCTGCTCGGGAAGAGTCCTAAAGTGTAGGATTGATGAAAAAGCTTACGCAGTGGTTTTGCCAGCGAGGAAGAACACCTCTTCAGAAGAAGGGGAGATATACCATCTGGACCAGCGGATTTATGTATGTTGAGATCTTTAAGTACTCTTGCTACTACACGAGTGCGAAAGTAGATTCGTCCCATTGAAGATTCGACGCACTCAAGTGTAGGCGGAGACAAAGCACAATCTGGGAGTGTTGAGCTGGCCGCAAAGTGTGCAGCAAGCAGATTGGCCTTATCCAAAGAGCTGACAGCTGGAATGTCATTGTAAATGAGCGTTGGGATGGAGGATGAGGCGGAATTTCTAATGTTTTTGACGAACGACCAAAAATTTTTACTGCCTTTGGGACATTGCAGTATTTTTTGCCTCAGTTTTTGGTCGTATTGGAATTTCACACGCTTAAGAAAGGCGTTGCAGTCATTTCTGGCTCGTTTGAACTTTTTTCGATTTTCCTCTGTCGGGTTGCTTTTGTAGGACCGAAAAAACATTTCTCTAACCCTGACGGCCTCTTTATAGCTCGAGTCGTACCATGCCTTTTCTTTTGGTTTGATACTCTTCATCCGATGAGGAATAAAGGATCTCATTCCAAAGAGAATGGTGTCTGTAATCATATCAGCAGCGGCATCCACGTCGTTATCGAGGAAGCATAACGACCAGTTAAAATCCCTAAAGAAGCTGTTAAGACCGCTCCAGTTGGCTTTCTCGTATTGCCATACGGTTCTTTTAGGAATTTTTTCTCTAACTGTGTGGTCGGTGTACGAGAAATTAGCTAATATGACACAATGGTCCGACGAGCCTAGAGGAGAGAGCACATCAATGGTGTACTTATCAGGATGAGAAGTTAAAAACAAGTCCAGGGTGTTGGCGGTATGTCTATCAACGCCTGGTATTCGCGTGGGCTCATTTACAAGCTGCGTTAGGTTGTTTTCCGCAGCGAAGATCTCAACACACCGTCCTTCGGGTGTTGTCTGTCCAGAATGTCGAAGCCACCCAGAATTGTGTATATTGAAGTCGCCCCTAATAACGATTTCAGTATGAGGATACAGGGATACAATTCTTTGAATGGAGTCAGACAGCGCATCAAACTCGTTAAAGGTTGAATTGCTGTCCAGTTTTGGGCTTCTGTATATAAAGCAGTAGTGGATAATTTGCTTACAGAGATGGAATTTTAACCACATGAAGTTGAATTCCGGATTGGAACATGGATCACATTGTGGTGGAGTTTGGTAAGCTATAAATGGCAAGACCGCGGTGAGAGAAGAATAATGGCACTAGTTCGTAGCCAGGTAGCTTCAGATCAGAATGATCTAAGAGGTGTGGGCGGGGATCTACCTGTGTTTCACTAAAACAGCTGGTCTGTACTTACAGACGTGGACATACGCAGAAAAGTGATTACTTTTTAGCCCGCGTATATTGGCTACGTCTACCCTGAATTCCCTAGTCATAATCACAGACAAACACAGAAAACACAAACACCGACGATACTAAGCAAGGCTGCGAAGTGGAAATTCTGACGTTGGTTTACCGAATCAAATTGTTGTAGGTGTTATGCCCTTAAAACAATATGAAACAGTGCACCAACAAAATTTTCACTCACAACCCCGCTATCCATCAGTTGTTACATACACTCAGCCACTGCCCGTACCTTATGGTAAATACAGTAACGGCAGTGACTGAGTGCAAGCAACAGTACTTCGACTAGGAGCGGGTGAGGTGAGATACCCGCACTGTGTGATATTTTGCTTATCAGTCACTGCACTGCACTTTTTTTTGCACGCGCGCGTTTTTTTTTTTTTTTTTTCTTGCACAGCACACAACAATATTGCGAGCGCACTGGTGGAGCTGTGCACTCGACGGTGGTCGACTCGGTACTCCGTAGGATGTGGGTCGTTGGGCAAATGACACTATTTCAAATTCCAAACTAAAAGCTGAGCATTCACAGTGGAGAACTATCCTCGGCCGTTCTCTGATTGAATGATGTTTAGAACTGCAACCGGTAATGAGCTCTGATGCAAATGCAAGGATATCCCTGGGACCACTCTTTCGTCGAGTAAAAAGTGATTCAAATGCATATAGCTACGCATACAAATAGACCGCATTCTATGTAATTGGGCGATTATTTCTTTGGTGAATATAGTTATTATACGTCGAAGTATTTAACTTAAAATTCCATTCTCTTGTCATCCAAAACCTGCCCAAATCACTCTCCTTAGCTCATGGCCTGTAAAAGCAACCCTCTTGTGGAATTAGTTTTGGTTCCTTACTACCTATTGTATTGTCGACCTTTAGGCGCCTATCCAGTTTCTATCGTCGGCTTAAAAAATGACAAACCTGACTTTCCAAACTTCTGATCAGCGCTACCACTTTTTTTATTTTCTAGGGAATTCAATTCCAACACCCATTTGATCATCCTCATAAAGGTGCAATTCCTTTCCATATGCTGCACCACCGTTTTCACTCCATGCAATCGACATAAAGTCATATTCGCAGCCTTTACGATGTTAATAAATATCTGTGGCGCCGCTTCACCTTTTTCGGAAACTATCTCACTATACGAAGCACCAGCATGATCAACGCATCGGCGCGATTGCATCAGTGCTTTGGGCCTCATCGATTTCGATTAATAATTCATTTAGGGCTCTAGAAATCCATCATATTCCTTGACGTACAATTTGTATCGCTCCAAGAGTGTCAACGCCAAGAAACTTTAGGTACGAGTAACAGAACGGGGAAAGTCACAAGGATTCCATCACCACCATTATGGATAGGAAGCTCCAACTGTCCATCCATCCGAGTACCCAGTCATCTATCCATCCAAACACTAGTTAACCATCTCAGTGAGTATCATATGCGGTATGTCCAGAGCCGGTTTACTAACGTGTTGTTCGTTTAGTTCTTAACGAATCTCGTACTCGGCAGGCCATAGCACAGTAGAGCAGAGCAAAAACTCAACCTGATAATGTACCTCAACGGATTAATTGGATTATTTTCAAATATGGTCACCATGGACATTTTAAATTTCAATTAATCACACTTTTTGTGGGGCTTGTAGCCACGTTCAGCCGTGGGACATCGCTAAACTGAATACCTCTGATACGAGTACTACTTCTTTGAGAGATTTCGTTGTTTTTTTCTTTTTTTCTTGATGACTTTGCTCTCTGTGGACTTGGATTTGTTGGAAAACTGACACCCTGTCGTGGAAATATGATTTATCAATCAGATAGTAGCTCCTTTGATTCCTTTACTGGATCGAGGTAATGGAAGATGCCATAAAGTGAGGACGGTTTTCTTGAATCTAATTCGAGATCTAATTATTTGAGCAAGTTACCTTCTTGGTAACTGATTTGTAGATCTCATAATGAAGATACGATCCCATGTGACAGTAAATTGAGATGCGTCCGAATTGAGTTGGAAAGGGGTTGAGTCGTCCTAAAATTCTGGATTCTGACCAGCTATTTACGATGAGTACATACGAGTATCCACCAAGCCTCCTTTATAAGGCTGTACATACTTCTAAATAACTTATATCTTAGGTCCTTAACTATTTTGGAATTGAAAATCAAAAACTATCGTATGTTCGTGCAGCTAATGCGTTTACAAAGGAAGACATTAACATTTGTTCCTTTTCGTTTTTCTTCTTTTTTTTTTTATCCAGATTGACCACGTTACAGGATCTTCTCCTGCCTCCTGTGTTCTGACTCTTGGCGACAACCATGTCGGCGTGTATGATACGTTTGTTAACCGTAAACAGTAGCAAACGATTTGCAATTGATTTCGTGATTTCATTATGCACACCGAGAAGATACAAATGCGCATTGTTATGGGGTAGGTGCTGGTAGTAGCTGGTACCATACTCGTATTCCGTGTGCTCCTCTCATTCAAGGGAATTTTTGTCCAGCAATCGAACCCTGAAAGGTTTCTCTCGTATACCTTGAAGAAATAAACGTAAAACAAATTTTTCGTAACCCTTTGCAAGTGGGGAGACACGAGACAAGTACTCGCATTGCTATCTTGTGACCAAGAAAGATATCTTAAAGACGTTTTGGTAATTTATTCAGCGAAGCTATCTCTTATTTTATTTTTTTCTGAAATTTCCCAGATATGAAAATAAAAGAAAAGTTCTTAATTTTAGAAACTTTCAAGGAAAATTCATTCAATACCTTGTCTATAGAATAAGACTTCGATAGTATGTTGGCAAGCATTCGAACAAACATTCTATTTTGTTAGATTGGATATCAGTTGAGTTAACCTGTAACGCTTCACAAAAAGTATCATACTCGTAGATAGTGATCACCGAGTCGATGAATTTACAAATTAAATAGTATCAAATGAAAGCTGGTATTCCAGATACGGATTGTGGAATACGAAGCCAAACTATGCACAAAAATTTAACTATTTAACCATAAATGGCTTGAACATACCCACTTAGAACAATTGACCCGAATTGCTATTTCTGAGATACTAAAGAGGAAGATGACCTCAATAAACTTGCAGTGAGTAATGTTTTGCAGCTGGCTAAGAAATAAAATGGGAAGAGGTTCATAGGCTAAAGGCTTTATAGAATGCTATGCATAGAACATGGGAAAAGTTAAAAGATCATCCCGTGTAAGAACTAATTACTATGATGCTTATAGTCCCTTCTATAATGATCTTAATTGTATTCTAATGAGTGCCACACGTATCTTCTTATGAGGTCCTGCCACGCAAAGGAGACATGATGCGTCAACAAAGTCTCCGTCCCATCTTGTCAGGAGTTCTGCAACGCACTTAAGCTCTCTCTAATTCATTCTAAGTAATCTCGATTGCTCTACATCTGTTCTGCATCACGTTTACCCTTTCTGGTTGGGTGAATACATGCCATTCTTCTTTGCTTTGCAATGAAGATTTCTTCGCGCCGTAATGTGTGATCAGTTAACCGCCCCATTCTTCGTCATATGGTGTCTATTATCACTGATTCGGTTCGACAAGGAAGGTCGCTACAAAATGCTGCGAAATCTCTAAGTTTCCTCAAGCGATTCTGTCTTCAATATATATATAAAGAGTTTACCCGCCGAAAACTGGAGTACAACTCCTAAATCTGGTCAGGTGCCCCTAAGACCTCTTTGCACTTGCAAGATAGGATCCAAAATCGTGGGATAAAACTCATAGGTAATGCTAGTATTACACAGTCATTTGACACCCTCGAACACCGGCGTAATGTCTCCTGTCTCAAATTGTTGAATCGCTATTTTCACCACCAATGCTCCACTGATATCGCCAGTAGTGATATGTTTTTGGCCGTAACACCCGTCTGGCTATGAATGCTCATCAGTTCTCCCTCAAGCCCTTCGGACGTACGCTGAAATATCGTGATTCTTTCCTAAGCCGTACAACTTGCTTGTGGAATGGCTTGCCGAGCTCTTTGTTTCCTAACCAGTATAACTTGCAAACATTTAAAACCAACGCACATCGGTGTCTCCCTTTTCCCCTAAGCATACACGAAGGTTTGTAATTTGCAGTTGATAGCAGTGGTATTTGGAAAGCCATGCCAAGTTAATCAGCGCTATTGTCCTGGATGGGGGCCTACGTATCATTTGATCAGGAAACTGCTGATTATTCCATAACTTGGATTGGACCAGCAGCGCAATAATCAAGTTCGTAGTTACTTGCCTTACCTCCAAGTGGTGGTCTCACCATGAGTAAACCTTTACTCCTCCAGGCATGGCCGTGCCCGTCCAGTAGCATTATATTGACCTACGCGGTCATAGGGCCCATAATCCGGTACGTTAGAATTTGAAATATGTAACGAAATTTGTGTCCCATTTTCTGAAAAACTTAACACATGGTAGTCATACCCACTTGAGTGTTAAGTTCTTAAAAAAAAAAAACAAAAAGGCCTTGAGCTACCGACACGTGACCGAGCGTCTTATGACAATCCCCATCGAGGCTAAATTCGCTAACATAAGACTAATATCTGCCCATGGCCCTACAAAAGACAGGGACGACGCCAACAAATGTTTCTACGAGCTCCTTGACAAGGCATACGAGTAGTATATATGAGCAATGTCAGAAGTATGATGTGGAAATCGTACTAGGCGACTTTACTCAATCCCGGCCCGTAGAGGCTTCGAATCTACTCGTAACCCGGAGGGACAACGCAGTAGAGTCAGACCACAGTTTAAGTGGCGCACAAAAGTAGAGTGGGACCTTAACCGACTTGGCAGTTAACTAAAGACCGGATTAACTACAGAGACTTGTTAGTTGAGAACAAGATTCACCCCGAACTATAGCGCCACGTAACTAAGTAAATAAGTACTCGTAAGTGATGGTGTGGCCGCTTGAGTCGATCCCAATTTGTGAGCTATTTGGTGTAAAAACTGCTACAATGCACAGATATCATTAGCCAAGTCAAGATATTTCAAGATTATTATCGATTGAATTCCTCGGCTGCGGGCATATGATGATCACAAGAAATAGCAGTGGTGAAAATATAAAGACCTATCCATGTTTTGGGCTTTAGATTCTTCTGAAACATTACAATTGTGTATAATACGACAACGAATGGTGCTATGTAGTACCTTTATAGTTATGGCTATAGCTATATGGTATGTAGAATGTCACTTCTGGGTACAGCCGACAAAATTAAATCCCGATTCACAC
This sequence comes from Volucella bombylans, assembly GCA_949129095.1. NCBI lineage: Eukaryota > Metazoa > Arthropoda > Insecta > Diptera > Syrphidae > Volucella > Volucella bombylans. The sequence continues at coordinate 142,587,874 of OX422142.1, read as the reverse complement.
TGTCAGAAGCCTTTTCGACAGCTATGAAAAGCAGATGTAGCCGACAAGTATATTCAACTCACTGCTCTATGAAGACCCCTACATGCTTCCTAACCCAATTTGCACTACAGTTATGGGTGGACCTTGTTCTAAACCAAGATGCCTCTCAAGCCAGCCCTGTTGTTTTCTGGTTGCATGGCAGTTGGTTGATGCATTTTATCTCGGTGATAGGTTCAAAAATTTTTGGAGCCGGTGGTCATCCCCTTTGCATGGGTTTATGTTGCTGTGCCGCCACAAAGGAGAACTAAAACAATCAAAAGCGCTATTTTGGTTGTCCGTGGGTGAGCACTGTTACTTAGTTGCCTTCTGAAGCCAAAAATCAAATTGCTAGACAAAGTCGTTGACACCCTCTTTTCTCCTTCAATATGTGCAATTCCTCACAAACATCTCTCTGCGCTCTGCTGATAAATCGTGTTTTTCTCATAGGTAATTACGAGGTGTGAGACGGCGCGTTGTCTTGGTGGAACAGGATTTTTTTTTCTGCAAATGTGGCCGTTTTTCCGCAATTTCTACCTTCAGTTTAGCAAGTAATGATGCGTAGTATGCTCCTGTAATGGTTTTTCCTTTTCGAAGATAATGAAACACAGTCGTTATCACTTTCCCAGCCGAAAAAAAAGTTTTTGCTTTTTTTGGAGCCGGCTCGCCCTTTGCAGTCCACTGTTTTGACTGAATTTTTGTTTCGGACGGTGTATCCCAGTTTCATCTGCAGTAATTAATCGGCGCCAAAACTCAGATATATTGTGCCTAAACTGCGCCAACAGAGCGTTGGAAATGTTCATTCGAGCACGTTTTTGGTCTAACGTAAGCAAACGCGGCACTCAACGCGCGGACAGCTTTCTCATGCGTAAACCTTGATCTAATATGTAACAAACACGTTCTTTGGACATTTTCATAGCCTCTACTATCTCTCTCACTTTAATTCAGCGGTCGTCTACCACCATTTGGTGAACTTTAGCAATGTTATCGTCAGTGGTTGCAGTTTTTGGACGTCCCGAACGTTCATCATCTCCCAAGCTCTTACGGCCACGTTTAAATTCATCTGCCCAAAATTTCACTGTGGTAAATGATGGTGCAGAGTCCCCATATACAGAGTCCAAGTCATTTTTGATTTGCGTAGGCGTATTGCCTTTCAAAAACAAGAATTTAATAACAGATCGATACTCAATTTCTTCCATTTTCACAAAAAACACTCACATCGACTCACTCAAACGGCTGTCAACTAAAAACTGCGCATCCAAAATGACTGAAACTTCGGTAAGTAACTGTCGAAAGATGCAGAACTAGCATTTACTAGCTTTTATTAACGAGTGCCACTATCTATACGTTGCGGTCGGAAAATTTTCAGACAACCCTCGTAGTTGTATAGACTCTTTGAAGAGTTATGTCTCTAATGTCGGTTAACGAGTCGCATGACAAAAAAATTTAAGCGAATACTAGTACATAGTACGGCAAAGAAGATCTTAAAGGCGACTGATGCCTATGCACCGGCGAAGACTACAGGGTCACCTTTCTACAAACATTGCGGAGGTTGTTTTTGCCCAACCATATATTACAGATCATTTGGTGTACACTTTTCCAGCCTTGCATGACGTAAGTTTTGCTATATATACCTATCCTCACTTCGTCGAAGTTGGGTGGTCCACTCTGTTTAACAGTGGAATTTTGGAATTGTGATCGTCGTCGATCATCTGTTTCTTATTCGTCCTTGCAGGCTTTCCTTCGTACTTCTTCTAGCATGCTCTTTTTATTTTCTGGTAACATTTTGCTGCTCTTTCCGTGGTCTTTCTTTTAAGTTACGCGATAACCTCTCTAAATTTCAGAGATATGTCACCTAGTAAAGATTATCGAAAATTCGTTGTCATTTTTGATGTTGTTTTTGAACAGTCAAACCATTCAAACTTTGTGACAGTCGCTATTACTAAAAAATTGATCGGTATTCGACACAACATGGATATCATCGTGTCTTTTCATTGACCGCTAAGAATAATATGAAGCGTATAGTAAAACCATATTAGGTGGGTCTTTTGGCATTGGTATTAGGCTTAATTTTCACAGCCCAAAAAAGTGGCTATCGGCTTTAGCTATTAACATTCGAATAATTTAGCCGAACAGACTTTTTATTCTTTCTAAAAGTGACACATGCTTGGCGTTCCCATACAAGTTGTCGCTACCACGGAAAAATAGGTTTGGAGGCATTGTTGCTATCCGTCTTAACTCGGATAAATAACTTGCATTAACTCTGATACCGATGCCAGAAAAGCACACCCTTCATAGGGTTGGTTAGATTTGCGGACTTTAAAACATTCCTACGACTGTAAAGTCATCAGTTTGCTGATGTTTCTCGATGTGAGTGATTTACTCATAAGATACATACTGTCTACAGACAGTATTAATGACCGCTTCTTTCAAGGTATTCCTGCAGACGAACCCTGATTTCCGCAAATATGGTAGAGGGAAGTGTAGATGTAATAGCCTCAACTTCAGGGCGGATATTTTCCTCTAATATTCGAAATTTCACTCCGAAAAATTTCACTAGGGGGGCTCTAGCGATGTGTGTAGTGGATCGTCTTCCTGAAATTGCTTTTTGTAATACCTGGGAAACAGCTGCAATTATTGCAACAGTAACATGTCGACTTTTCGGAAATACATTTCAACAGTCACTGTTTCACGGTGGTTACAAAACATAGGGTCCAAATATCCGTCGGGCAGAAATTGAGCAGCACAATGTGCGATATAATTTGGTTCATGTTGACCTAGAATTTTTCTTCTTTGGTATGTTTATGACAAAACGTAGTCAGGCCCTCTGAAAAGATCCTGCATTTTGTATGGACGAAATCAGATGCAAGCAGAGTCTTCCAATCAGAGGTTCTGGCTGTCCGCAGGGCGACTAATCTAATGCAGATGAAATCGGTATCCGGTATCTTTGTATATTAAGGGGCACTATCGAGGAGAAAATCATAAAGACCAACCTAAGGTGGTCAAGTCTTCATGGACACATGTTATCCAAGGCTCTCTGGCTACTGTTTGACCGTAAAAGATCTAGTGATAAGCTCAGGAAAATAATAGGAATCATGACAGGACACTGTTTTCTGCAGCAAAACGCAGACTCAAAGACTCAAATTGTCAGATGCGGACATTTGCAGATTCTGCGGTGATCTGCAAGTTATTGAGGACATAATGTGTTTATAAATAATTATTACAAAATAGACCAAAGTACATACATATTACACAAACTATAAATTAATATTCGAAATGTTTTTTTTTTGGGGGGGGTCTTGCTGTTTGTTTTAGGCTTCGTAATGTAACGCCATCTATTGACGAAATGTACATGAGTCGAGAAAGTGTGATGGTTCACGTTCTATGATAGACCTCTGAAGGTCTTGAGATTCTTCGCTTGATGATGATCTGAGTTGGATTTCTTCAGGGTTACGTCATTGCTGGTGATTGTCGGGGTATTGATGAATTTCCGTGTAGCTTGAGGCGTCCTAGGCTGTGATAATCGTTCGGTGGCTTCGCGAACTCGCCCACTTAACCGCGCTGCCGTCGCTGAGCGGACTGGTAGGGGAGAATTCGGCAGGGATATAGAGGCGCTGGTTTTCGGTGTGGAGTATTTTGAAGGGGAACTCAATCTGTCAAAAACGTTCTTGGATTTACTCAAATCCATGCTAGATTTGGGGTTAGGTTTGCACTCATAATTGCTACTCACTGACTTTGGTAGTTGCGGCGATGGTGGAGGAGCTTGGCTAAATTTGGTCTTAAGCATCGATACCTTACCAGCGGTTTCGGGGATCACTTTTGGAGGTTTTGCTTTCTCCTTTGTCAAGTTATTTTCAAGTGACTTCTTGCGCATCTTAATGGTGTTGGTGAAATCCGATCGCATGATCGGTATAGATTCTCCTGTCATGGTCAAGGTTTTATGTTCGGGTGGTCCGGGAGGTGATCTTGGCTCTGGAGAAAGTGACTTGTCCCTCTGTTTTTCTCTGGGAGTAGATTTCGATTTCCACGATGGAACATCGAGTGACATACTTTCTGATCCGTCATGTTCAACCAATTGAGACTTGGCAATTTCTTCAAGTTTTGTCTTTAGAATGTCATGTGGTACGGCCACAGAAAGTGGGCTCTGATCCTCCTCCTGATCCTTTGGTGGTGCCTGATGTTTATCAATAATCGAATTTGGGCAGTGACATGAATTATTCACACCACCGCTACAGCTAGAACACTCACTGAAACCAGAATCACTCCGTTCGGAGCATTGTGTCTTATCTCGGACTTTAAGGGAGTTTCTCACATTCAATTTAAGTTCAAGATTTGGTAGATCAGGTTTAAAGTCATCCTCTTCCTCGTTGAGGGATGTCATATGCGATGAAATATTTGGATTAATTATCGATGCTCCAGAAACTGAAGGTCGTGGACTACTTGGTATTGACCCAGCTGTGGATACAGCAGAGTTCCTTCGAGATGCGGACAAAGTGGCCATTCTTCCTAAAGCCCGAATTGCATTTCCGGTTTTCTGCCACTTTCTTCGGATGATGAATTTCTTCAGTTTATCTGTGCATATTCGATTATTGTTTAGATTTTCGTCATGGTGTTGCGTTAGCCATGTTGATTCTAGACATTGCTTCGCCGTCAGTCTCTCTTCCTTACGATGAACCAGGAGATTTGAAATAAAGTCTTTTGCTTCCTGTGATACGGCATCAAATGCTTCGTCTTCAAAGTCATAATCGGCTCGTGTGATGTTTGCAAATGTGTCAACATCGGAATCTCCCATGAATGGTGATAGACCAGAGAGTAGGACATAACATATCACTCCAACGCTCCACATGTCTGATTGGAACCCAATCGGTTCGTAATTGATGATCTCTGGAGGAATAAATTCTGGTGTGCCAAACAGTACCCTCACCGAGTCTGTATTCAAACGCTGAGCCAATCCGAAATCAATGATTTTTATTTGATGACTAGTCCTGGTATGACACATTATATTTTCCGGCTTAAGATCTAGATGCACTATCGACTTTCTGTGCATATAGTCGACACCTTCGCAGACTTGTCGCCAAAATAAAATACAGTCTCGTTCTGTCAATGTAAAGTCATCAGCCACAATTCGCTCGAAGAGCTCTCCTCCGGTTATATACTCCATAACCATGATGATCGCTCGAGGACTTTCGAATGATGCTGCCAACTGAAGTAGCTTTGGATGCTGTAGACTCTGCATAATGGATATCTTCTCCTGAACCTTTTGTCTATCACGCGATTTAATCCATTTTATGACCTTAGCTGCAAGGATTTGAGATGTGTCCTTCTCTTGGACCCTGAATACAACTCCGAAACGACCTTTTCCAAGTTCTTCGAGAATTTCAAATCGGCTCTTGAAATCTCCACCAGCCTTGATGGAGATTGTCTTTTGGAAGTCTTCGCGGGAAACTTCTGGATCGGAAATCTCGACTCTATCGCTAGCAAGTCCTGGTTCACTTCTTCCATGAATATTCTCAGCTCGCACCCGGAAACGGTAAACAGAGTGTGGTGTAAGATTCTTCACTGTGTAAGCAAGGGAATCTACCACAGAGGTTATTTCTCTCCATTCACCTTCGCTCTCTTCTTGCATTTCAATTATAAATCCTGTCAACATGCAGCCACCATCGTATGGTGGTCCACACCATGCCACAGCAACACGATCGGGTCCTTGGGAAATACTTGGCTTACCACTTGGTGGCTCTGGAGGGCCCTCTACTGCCACAGAAGCGGCCGCAAAATCACTACTGTGATCATTCATTATCTCTATTGTATATTTGCCACTGTCATCCGCGGTGATCGATGTCAGCTCAAGTATCGACTGTACGCTTGTTGTAGACACTTTGGTATTGGAACCTTCGGTAATTGGCCGACCCGCTTTGAACCATTTAACAGCAGGCACTGGATAGCCCCTGAATGTGACACACAATCGTACTGCCTCGCCAACAAGGGCTGTGCAATCGGCAGGTCCTTGACTGATGTAAGCTGGAACAGCCTCCTCCGTGACAATGGTATCCAGTTGGAAGTGTGCCTTTGGCAGTCCCGGAAGGACAGCAAGACTTGTGTAGATTGTTATACGATCGGTATTGGGGCGACTGGGACTTCGTACGGTAAACTGCACTTCACCACTATGACTGTATTCCAAACCGAGAACGTGTAAGATTCTCACTCCATCCAAGTGAGATTCATCCAGCAGATAGACTAAGCAACACAATAGAATATAAAGAAGAAAAAACCCGAAAACACTTGTGTTGACACTTTTTCGAATGCTTTGTGGCAACAATTTCGTGGGCACGTATCTAAAGACCTTTTAGGTTACGAAAGAAAGAGTCCCGCGGTGGCGTACTGACAGCTTGTGCTGCCGGCTACAATCGATCAAGAAGACTAATGGGAGCTTAACTGAAGTTCTACTTGCTGCTCTATGTCATACTGTGTGAATGCGAGGCTATATCGCGTAGTCGCAGAAAATTTTTAGGAAAATACTTTCTCGAAAACCTAGAGGAAATAGACGAAATAGATACGAACTTCAAATCCTTTTTGGCTTTTGCAAGAAAATTGGGTGTTTCACCAGGGCGATTGTTTAGGTTTTTGCCATTTGAAGACAAATTCAACTAGTTCCACAGGGATCGGGATGCCCGTTTTGGTGCCTGGTGTCTGTGTGATGGCATATCCATCACACCCCTGTATAACCTAAATTAACTTTGTTTGGACGAAACTTTAATTTATTTTTTTAAATAACGTAGAAATCGCAGCCTTCGAACTTAAGACACATGTCCGGGCTTCTGAGGAGTTCTGTTGAGCGTTGTCCCTCAACGCGCTGTGTATTCCAGAGTAGAGACTCATTGAGATTGATAAATCCGTGAGACATGCGCGTCACACCATACCTCCCAGACTGACCTCAGAGCACAGTTACAATTTAAACTTGAAAACTGTGCACTGGACAACCTTTACTTGTCCTACATCGTCCAGCACACCACAGCCAAATAAATGCTTTAACGTTTAAGTGGAAATTTACTGTCAAAAATTTTGCTAAGTTTTTTCGTGCTATTTTGGCCATCCATGCCAACTCTATAAGCCACATCGCCCTCGCAAAATCGACATATTCTACATAGGTAATGAATGTTTTTTGAATTGGCAACATTTTTGACAGCTGTCAGCTAATTTACCCTCAATTTCGTTTTTCATTTCACCATAAATACGCCAGAACAACGCTTATAATTCCAACAACCATTGATCCGCAAAGACTTTGTACAGTGTGCACCAAAGAAGCTGTTGCTGCTGTGGAGCGTAATATTGAGGTGGACCCCAATGAATCGATTCGCCATCGTGCAAATCAATTGGAAGAGCCAGATTTTGGCTCACGAGCATATAATAACATTGAAGCCGCAATAACCATTGTGTTTATGAGTATTTTAATTAATTAATTAACAATATTTTAATTATTTTTGGTTGAATGGCTACGTCAACAGCAAAACCACAGCATTTTAATTAAAATCGACAAGCTATTGGAGGAAAAATCACTTTTCTGTGTACATTGTGAGGTGGAGGAATCATTAGTCCATATTTCTTCAAAATTGAAAGCTGCCAAAACATTGGATAGCGCTATGTGGTATATTCATGACTACTGATTTTTTGTTCCTAAACTGAATGAAATTAATGTGGAAGAGACTGCAATAATAAGCCAAACAGCGAGTGCCATAATTGATTTGTTGCAGCAAACCTTCGATGAACGCAAAATTTTGCGTAATGGACCTGTAAATTGGCTTCCAGATCGTGTGATTTAACACCTTTGGATTATTTTCTGTAAGAATTTGTAAAGTCGCTTTTATAAGTCGATAAATCCACATTCGTCGTATTATTGTTGATATAACATACAGCCCCAGATACTCCGAGAACTGGTAAAAAATTAAACTTCCAGATTGTGCTTTATTTGAGCCAGTCTCGGCGCCCATATGCCCGATAAGCACTGATAATATGAAATAGACATAAGGTGTTGACATTCCAGGTTCGGGAAAAGACATTGCATATACGAGTATTTTTCATAATTTTTCATAATTTCATAATTTTGGTGGGAGCTAACATTTATTATGCTTAATACAAGCTTAAAAACTAAGACTTAAACTAATACTAGGGCTTAAAGCTAAGCATGGTGAAGGAGATCGAATTTGAGGGAAAGTGTGCTGCGATTAAAATCGAAAACGGAAATGTTGGAGTTTACCTTACGCAGCATACGGGAGATTGGTTCGTTAGAGCCATATGTGGTGCGGTGGATAGGTAGATAAAAGAGACGGGTGGAACGTAGATTACGAGGGTTAGTGTTAAAGAAAATGGAGTTGCAAAGAGGCATGCAATCGACGGAGCCTGAGAGAAGTCGGTAAATGAACAAAATGTCTGCTGCGTCCCTTCGTTCCTCAAGGGTATTCAGGTTAATGAGTTTGAGACGGTCTCGATAGGGAGGTAAGATTAGAGGATCTTTCCAAGGTAGACCTCGCAGAGCAAATCGAAGAAAACGACGCTGGATCCTGTCAATACGAGATACATGAACTGGTTGAAAGGGACACCACGCTTGGCTAGCGTACTCGAGAAGGGGGCGAACGTAAGTGATGTATAGTGATCTGGTCACGTACGGGTTGCAGAATTCTTTGGACTCGAAGCCGAGTGCTTTAGAAATTATCTCATCAATATGCGAGCGGAAATTAAGTTGCCTATCGCATAATATACCAAGGTTGCCGATAGATTCAACAAGGGGTATAGGTTGGCCGTGGAGATGGTAAATTCGTTGAGGAGACTTCTTGCACTTACGTGAGAAAGTAATCGATTGGCATTTGGAGACATTGAGTTCTAAGCAGTTCTTGATGCACCAGATGGAAAAACTATTTAGATCTTTTTGAAGGACGCTGGAGTCTTGTTGTGAAGAAATGGGTTTAAAAAATTTGGTATCGTCAGCATAGAGAGAAAGTGTTGAGTGTTGAATGAGCCTTTGAAGGTCGTTAATAGTTAGGATGAAGAGGAGTGGACCTAGGTGACTACCTTGAGGAACACCTGAAGTGGCCAAGAAAGGGGCCGACAGGACAGACCTGAAACGAACACTATAAAAAAGAATTATCCAGGTAAGAAGATATCCATTTAAGCAAAATGGGTTCAAAGCCCAGGACGGACAATTTGAACAGGATTAGTTTATGAGATATCTTGTCAAAAGCTTTACTGAAATCAGTTGTTATAACGTCAACTTCTTCAGCACTTTCTAAGGCTGAGAGAACAGAGGACACGAATTCGACGAGGTTAGTGGTAGCTGATCTACCCTTCAGAAAGCCGTGTTGATTGGCGGAAATAAAAGATTTACACTAGAAGCTTAAGGCTTCATGCAAAATGCTTTCGAGGAGTTTGGGTATATGAGAAAGTTTAGCTATAGAGCGGTAATTAGTGACTTCGCTCTTTAATCCCTTTTTGTGTATGGGTGTTATGAAAGAGGACTTCCATATCTGTGGAAATTCACCTTGAGAGAGCGATAATCGGAAGAGATTAGCAAGGGGGCGTGAAAGAGTTGAGGAACACTTTTTGAGAAATATGGATGGAAGGCCATCTGGGCCAGGTAAGTATTCATCATTAAGTTGATGTAATTTCTTTTCTATTGCTGTATGATCAAAGCTTTGAGAAATAGTGGGACCAATGGGGAAGTTAAGTAGTTAAGTATTTGAAATAAGAGGGATCCGGTATGAAGGAATTATCGACAAAAGATTGCTTAAAGAAAGCAGCAAAAAAGTTGGATATGGTATGCGGATCGGTTGATGATATGTTTCCGTATGAGAGGGATGGAGGGAAACCAGATTTTTTTTTTTTTTTTTTTTTAACGAATTTGTAGAAAGACTTAGGATCATTTATAGGCCTTAATTGCGCACTATCAATGTATCGCTGATAGAGAAACTTATAGAACTGGGCGAATTGAAGGTATGACCCGAGATAGTTTGAATAGTCAGCAAAAGAGTTGGATCGGAGGAAAACTGCCCATAATTTGTTTCTTTTGTTACGTAAAGAGCGAAGTTTACGATTATACCACGGGGGGCTCGTAGAAGAGGTCCTATTACGCGAAAAGGGGACATAGAGAGAAATAGAATTGAATAATTCTCTGTAGAAAATAGAGAGAGCACTTTTTAGGGGCATATTGGCGAAATCAAAAGAACACTTACTAAGATATGCGTTAATTTTGCGGAAATTCGCTTTATGAAAGTCGTAAGAAGAGGTGGCTGCAGATGGGTGGGGCGGAAAGGAGAGTGGTGGAAAAGAGAAAGAAGAAGTGGTGGGTGAAAGTTATCAATGGTCGATAGTGAAAGGGGACAAAGCGAGACAGAGGAGCTTATGGGGTCAGTGGTGAAAATGAGGTCTAATTGCCTACCCATATAGTTGGAGACTCCACTAACTTGGCATAAGCTAGAGTCTGTGAGCTCATCCAAGAATAAAATTCTTTACTCGAGATAGGGTAAGCGATACAAAAAGATTTATCATCAGGGACCTGCAGGGGAGTGTTATCTTTATTGAAACGTAGTCAAGCTTAGAGGAAGTTAAAAAGCGATTGGTGAAGAGTTTAGGTCATTGCGGACGGCCAATAGGACACCTCGACACGGAGCATCATCATTTGGACGGGTAAGATCGTCGTCTCGGAAAACATTGAAACTAGGGGGGAATAATTCCTGATTCTTTATATCGGGAATTAGATTAGTTTCGGTCAGAGCGTAGACCTCAAATGGGAGAGCGTGAGATTGGAGCAAGACGGCACGGGTCTTAAATCGCAGTCCTCTTACGTTTTGATAGTAAAAGGTAAGAGGAAGGTTATTACGAGAGGGCGTAGGAGTGGATGGTCGAAACACTGGCAATGGTAGCACGTTAGGGACGAAAAAATTTGTCGTTGTCAGCTCTGCTCCGTTGGAGGTGTGAGATCCTTTTTGAGTATACATAGTTACTGAAAGCAGCAAGGTCGTCTGAGACTTTTTGCGGAGACATATTAAAAATAGTGGAATCGTGGAACTTGATGTATAAGTTCCTCAGACTTATAAGGTCAGTAGGGAGACCTTCCTACTGTATTGAGACAATGACGCTTGTTTTAGTTTTCCCCTCATAACAAACTGAGTCTCATTTGTCATGCAGATACGCTAGAAGGAGACGTATATTCTCGTACGTCTTTTTTTCTCTAAGCCTAGAAAGTGTATAACGACATTCTGTTGTGCCAAAAGTTTGTTGGATTACTTTAACTGTGGGTGGCAGAAGGTGGTCAAAAATGGGGCAGGTGGATGAAGATTTTGAAGGCGATGCAGGGGTGATTGAAGGGGCAATAGACACATGTTCAGGTGAGGGATTTATAATATGGGACCTAACGAAATTGGGATATTTAGCTCCGGTTTTAAGGTCAAAATTAGGGAAAGAAGTGCTAGTGGGGGCACGTGCAGAGGGGAAGTGAAACTAACCATTCAACCTGGAGGATAAATCCCAAGATTTCCGTCTACTCGGCCAGATTGAAGTAAGGATAACAATTCCATACATACTCGTATGTACATCAAGCCTGCTGGACAGGAATAGCGCCAGATGACTTAGAAGAAACCACACATCAAACCTGTTCAAGATTTTATCAGAAGAGGCTAGACGTAATGAGTGCTACCTTAGCATTGTTTGGCCGATTCTAAAGAAAAGAGGCACTTTAAAGAAGATTATATCTGATGTATTGTGTAAACGCCTGAGATAATTTGTCAACTACAACTACAACTTATCATTGTAGTCTTAAGCTGAGAACGTTCACCATCGACTTCATGTTCACAATTCTGTAAATACTAGTACCATCCTTTCATTGTGATTTTAAATTGTCACAATGACAGTTTTCCTTTTCAAAATCATCAGACTTTTCGATATCGAATGACATTAGGCTCCCTGTGACTTGCGTGCCAATTTCACCGAGGATATGGGCAAGTACAATAGAACCATCTACAAAGAGTATTTACGAGTACTGATCAAAAAAGTAAGGGGCGCTGTTCTTTTGGTTTTTCTATAACAGAGAAACAAGGAGGCAATTGAATTGCATAGAAAGCGGCCTTCTTCGGTCTAGTTTGTATGGATTAACCAACTATTTTAATATGGCTGGAACATGTAGAGCCAATTGTGGAATCCTACCCCGAAGAACAAGGCCGTAGCTATCAACCTAGTCTTTGGTAGTGCGTCCAAGATAAAATAAACTTCAACCAACTTCGGGTGTGAAACTGAATATAAAGAAATAAGTGCTAGACAACCTGGTAAGCTAGTTGGGGCTAAATTTTACTCCGAACTATTGCAACTCCAAACTAACTACGACATTTAGCAAATCCATCCAAATGCTAATTTATGTTATGCATGTTCGGTTCTCAGAGAACCGTTTTAATTATTCATTTTATCAGAAGAGATTGATTTGTAGTCTGCAGGATCTAATTAAGTTAACCTATGGTAAAGCTCCAATTGAACTAAATGCGCTTAGGATTTTTGAGCCAGAATCTCAGATTGGCGAAGTTCAGATAATTCCCAACATGATTCACATGAGCGACTCATATCGAAGCCATCTAAAGTCATCAATTACAGCTGTTGTGTGGGAGAATTCAAATTGGAAGGGCTGCACTTTAAAGCGAAACTTATCACCAAACTGCTTTAGGGTTAAATGTTACAGCTTTACACTGCCACTGGAACTGGGAATTGTAATGAAAGCCAGCCTTGGGCAAGAGCAAAGTTGCAACAGCCGGCATTTAGACTCAGCATCGGCAGTATGCAAATACACCAGCTACCAGTTGAAAAAATTACACCAGTCCCAGTAGCAGCAGTCAACGCTTTGGATTCACTTAAAAACGAAAAAAATAAATTCCATCGTCGAAAGCCAGCCGAATCTGGCAGATGTGCCGTACTGATCTTCATAGAGACCAGCTTCAGTTCCAGCTCCATACCAGTTGTCCTATTGTAATTTAATATCGAGAAATATTCCAGCGTAGCGACGACGTTTTTGTATATTTATCGCAGCACAACAGTCAGTAGTCATGAACTTTATGCTATGCTCCTGGTTACCGTTTGCACGAAATTCTCCATTTTTGGATGCGACATGCTCTTTTATTGTCCCATTGTGCACTAGGTTGCTTTGGAGTGAACAACAAAAAATAAAGAAAAATGTAAATAAAACATTCAACTGCGTGTAGGGAACCTTCAAAAAAATTACAAAACTATCAAAGCGACCAAGTGCATCTTATGAGCGTTCACCCCACCCCCAGTGATACAGCGATCGACTTGCAAGTGTCCTAGAACTCGTATCTTAATTTTTATTTCGTTGGTGGAAAGAAAATGGTCGCATGAATTGAACGAATAGTAGGCAAGCGTTTTAGGCAAACATTAAATGTTCCAGATACATACGAGTACACATGAACGAGGATGCGACTACTCTGCCTAGATCCTGCTCTCTATCCTCTCTATCCATATCTATGGCCGGTGAGCATAAAATAGTGATGGCCATGGCATGAGCATTGATTTCATCCTGGTCCGGCATGGCGTTGTGGCCAATGTAGAACGTCAATTTATTCCTCATTCCTATAACCATATCGATGAACAAAACACACAGGGACACCGGGCCGGCAGTTGAAGTTGAGTTCCAACCACTGGACAGACTTGGAGTTGGTTGCCTTTCAGAGAAATGGTGTTTGAACTGGAATGCCCTGACTCTAGAGCCATCACCACCATCACTAACATCATCACCATCACCGCCATCGCCAACTACTGTATGGACATGGCATGGTGCGCAGGAAAATGGAAAATCGTGTGTTAAAATCTTAAGTGCAAACAATTGTCTGTCGATTTCGACCACCAAGGGGATTGCCAGTGCCACCGGCGCAAAAACCTCTACGGTGGCGGTGCTGATGTTGGTGGGGTAGGTAGCACCTTCATGTCCCCGGGAAACCATTTCAATTTTGAGACGAGCTGAGAGCTTTAACGAATCGATGGACATGGTACCTACTCGTACGAGTACTATGTGGAACTCTGATCGTTGTTGGTGCTAGATTTGCTGTTTTTGCCGGTGGTGGTACGAGTAGGAAGGTGCTGGTGGTGGTCTGGTCTCTAGTCTCTGGTCTCTGGTCTCTGGTCTCTGTTGTTCGTCCCGTTGGCCGCTCTCGAAAGACAGCTCGAAAATTATAATCAGATGTAAAGTGTTATAGCAATGGTCGTACATTGTTGAATTCTTTTTACTGTCTGTTTGTTTTCTGTGTGGCTTTTGGTTGCTTTTCTTCGGGTGGAAAAAAAAAATAGTTATCTATCCAGAGGTTGTAGATACTCGTACGTTTTTCTTTATTCATTTTGTATTTTCGTATGTTAAGGATTAGATAAGGATTCGCTAGTTAGTTTGGTTGTACGAAGAAAAACCAAACTAATCGAAAGAGATTTCTTATTTATTTCTTTCGTTTTGCTTTTTTTCAAAGTAATTCTCAGATGTTTGAATGAATGAAGACTGACAGTAGAGATACGAACATGAGGCATAGGTCAGTAAAAGTGGTCTTGTTGTACCAAAAGAGCTTCATGGGTAAATGAATCGTAGCGAAGGTTTAGTATAATGTATCTTCAAAAACTCAATAAGACCATTTTTTCGAAAATACAAAAGCCTTACGATGTGTATACTAGGAAGAGCCTAAGATATCTTGATTAGCAATTACAAAAGGCTTTGTGTAGGAAGAGATTTCTCGTGGTCCTGGACTGGGAACTTTTAGAGCAACAGTATGTGATTTTTCAAGTCTTTACCCTCTTTTACTATTATAAAGTGATTTTCAGAGCGAGTTTCTCAGAAGTTCGTGAGTATTTCAGGCCTTCTTCGTTGCAAATGTTTCATTTGTATAAAGGCACATCTAGAAGTAGGACACTTTCATATATTTATGTGCGTCAGAGTGAAAAAAAGAAGACCTGCTTCATGTCTGGATTAGAACTTTTCTTCAATAGCTCCGAACACCTTTAGTTTAACGTGATTTAAGATATTTCTTTTTGTGACTATACTCATCGCATCGTAATAGACGCTTTTAAAGAAGACTCTCAACCTGTACTAGTCTCTCTTTTGCTAGAAAAAAATTCACTTTTGGAGGTCTGTATTGCGCCGTTACGGCATCAATAAGCAATCTACACCTTTTCCCACTGAAGAACAGCAGAAAAGACTATGACCTTTGCTGGCAACAGTCATTCAGGTTCAGTTTTTGAGAAACTCTCCTCTGAGTCTTGCCAATTTATCTTCATAATCATTCATTCGGCACTAACCCCGCTTCCTGATGAATAAGTCTTGACTTCATTCCATTCTTGGCTCAGATTTTGGCCGAAACTATTGCTGGGCACAGGGAAAGTCGATTTTATATTTTCCCAGCAACTGGAGCTGTGGTGTTAATGCATCAGACAGCTCCAAAGCCCCCAAGACACTAGTGCCTGTTGTGCTAAATACTATTTCTCCTTAAACGAAAAGTGCATTTGGAAGTGCCACCCATAATATGTGTACTAATATGATGGATATATCAGAGCATCTTGAGCAGAACCAAGAAAGTTAGACCGTCCTTTGGAGTCTAGTAGAAGTAGCAGTGACGCATATACGAGTACTACAATTGACCTTATCATAGCCATGTATTGTAGATCGAAATGACTCTGTTCGATTATAAGGACCATGTCTTGCCGCAAACTCCTCTTCATTTCTAGAAAGCCAACTGCGCCTTAGAGGTTTTCTACGCGCGATGTAGCCCAAAGAGTATATGACTGTTTGTGCTTTAGAACAGAGTTTGCTGAATGGAGGATTCCATTCTAAGAGT
The DNA here is from genome assembly GCA_949129095.1 of Volucella bombylans. NCBI lineage: Eukaryota > Metazoa > Arthropoda > Insecta > Diptera > Syrphidae > Volucella > Volucella bombylans. Next base: position 142,572,005 of record OX422142.1, on the reverse strand, counting down.
TCTGTATTCCGTATTGCAACTCTTCGCTTGATTGCAAATATTTCTCACTTTAGCTAACTCCCACAGTTGAGAAATGGGCTTTTTGTACTCAGTGTCGCTTGCCCTTTTGTCATTGGCGGCCTTCGCAATTCGAAGTAGCAGTGAGGAAATAACCGCACCCTTATAATTAAGACGGATTTGAACCGACCTTTGTGTGCCCACCGTTGGTTTTGTTTTTGTCAATGGGTTTCAACGCAACAACCTTGTCCCGTGTGGTTCGATGCACCGCAGTACCGCGTAGAAATGATTTAGGTGGTACCTTGGTCTGTACAGGATACCCGAGTCAGAATACAGATCATATTTTGCCAGCAACGTTTATATCAATGCACTAATATGAATCGTTTGCACATTATTACCTCGATGAAAGGCACCACCAGAGTATATTTCTCCATATTGTTGCTAAAGGATAAGTGCAGAGTAGGGATGGAATCCCGGTAATTTAAAACCGCTAAAGCTGTGCGATATATACGCAACTCTTCTACTACGGATACGTAGTGGATAACCCGAAATCAACCGAATCAGCCACCCACAAGGCCGAATCAGGTAATTGAAGTAGAATTGGCCTGTATAGTTTCAAAACCTAATATCAAATTATCAATCAACAGGATCCTAAGTAATGACGACCAGACAGCAGTCAGCTTACATCGTCGAAACCGAAAAACTGATTTTCCTTTGCCCGCATTTTAAGGGAACTCAAATCCCTTGAGCGCGCGCTAATTATAAATCAAAAAAAAAAAACTATGAGGGGTCGAATAAACCGCTACTGAAGCTTGTCTCGACATACCTACGTACATGCCATATGAATCGACTCCCTCCAACAATACTAAACTCACTTATCAATAAGGTAAAGCAGGAAGGGTCCGATGTGATTATTGGTTATGAATGGGGTATCACGGACACAAACTCTCGAGATGAGTCCCTATTCCAATGCACATTTATTTACTAACTTCGTTACGTGGCGCTACAGTTCGGTGTAAACCTCAACAAATAAGCTTCTCCTGTTAGTCCAGTCTTTAGCTAACTGGCTCCAAGTGCGCACTCCAAGCCGGTTAAAGCCGCCTTTTGATGGCCTTTTGGTGGCAAACACAAGCACCTAAAGTGAGGTCTTCCTCTACTGCATTGTACCTCCGCGTTAGGTACAAAGACTCTGCGGGCCGGAGTATTGGTATCCATTCGCTCTACATATCCTAGCCATCGCAGGAGACTTATGACTAGTTTTCTGACTAGTATAGCCAGCGTATCGTCGTTGAATCTTCTCAGTCGAAGAACTTTTCTCTCAAAACGACTGAGGATGTCTTAATCCCCTTTCGATAGGGTCCATGATTCTGCACCATAAAGTAGGACTGGAATGGTCAAGGTCTTACATAGAGTTTTCAGGATAGGGCCTTACAACTCAATTGCATCCTTAGCCCAAAGAAACAACGACAAGGAAGAGTGATTCATCGTTTAAGGTAGAGAAAGTCCTTTACTACCTCGAAATTATAGCTGTCGATTGTGACGTTCAGTCCAATTCATCGATGTTGTGTGTGCCTTGTTGTTGACAGCATATACATGTTTTCGCCCTCATTAACCGCTAAACCTATTTTGGCAGCTTCCTTTTCAATACTAGCGATCGCACCGGTGACAGCCCGCTCAGTTCTCAGAATGATGTCGATATCACCGGCGTACGTCAGTACCTGCACAGACTTTTGAAAAGTTGTGCCACCAGTGTTTACTTGTGGGTTCCGCACAATTCTTTCAAATATGATGTTAAAGACAGCGCGTCACCTTGTCACCTTTTTTGATATCAAAGTTCTTACTTCTCAATCGTCAGTCTGCACATACGGGTGAGTTCGGTAGGGATGCCAAATATGGCTCTATATATGATAGCTTATCCCTATATATGTATGCTGTCATAAGCGTTCTTAAAATCAATGAAAAGATGTTGGATATCGATTTGAACTTCTTGACTTTTTCCAAGGATCTGCCAGTGGGTGAAGATTTGGTCGATTGTGTACTTCCTGGTTGGAAACCGCACTGATTTGACGAAGGGTTTCAGACGTCCACGCAATACGACAGAAAAGATCTTGTACGCGATGTTGAGGAGACTTATGTCTGTATAGTTGGCGCAGTTAAGGGGGTCTCGTTCTATGTGGATCGGGCAAACTATACTGTAATTCCATTCATTAGGCATACGCTCTTCAGAGCAAATATGAAAAGTGAGTTGGTGTATGCTCTTCACAAAGTCATTTCCAGCAGCTGCGAATACCTTGGCTGGTAAGTTGTCAGGTCTACCATCGTCTAAGTTGAATAGTCTATTCTGCTTAACAGCAGGATGTTAGGCTTCTTCGCCCTTATACAGTCTGCAGAAAAAGTTTTTCCACATTATCAGCATAGACCGTGACTCCACTACAAGGTTTCCTTCTTCATCTTTATAGGTATCTGTACGGGTCTTCTTGCCTTGAAACGTTCTTTTTACACTTTGGTAACACTTCCGTACGTTATTCCTGGTGTACGAGTATGTATAACCTTTCAATATATTCGATCTAGCGCTTCTCGTGCTCTTTGTCGTCTTTTCTTCTCAGTGAGCTCACGATCGGATGTCGTACTTCGTTTCAGTGCCGCTTTGTACGCTTCTTCTTTGGATACATGTGCTTGCCGGGTTTCTTCATCAAACCAATGATTTCTTGGTGGTGGTCGGATGAAACTCAACACATTAGTTGCGGAGTCTCTGATGGCATGCTGGCAGCGCTGCCACTGATCTTCGGTACTTGATGCTGGCGGCGTAGGAGTTGTTATTACATCTTCTCACAGTACTTTTTTGCTGTGGCGTGATCCGAGTCAATGTACTCTGCCCGGAACGTTCGAACGTCCAGAATACTTGAGGCGTGCTTTACGTCTACCGCAATGTGAAAAATTTGATTTAGCTTATCATGATCCGGAGCACACCAGACTCAAATATATTGACATGAAGAAACCATGTGCTTGCTATAATGATATTTTGTTTCGCCGCAATGTCATTAAGCCTAAGTTCGTTGCCAGATGCTGTGTCGTGTAAGCAATGCTTACCGAAGATGTTCCCCTTTCCTATCCTGGAGTTAAAACCGTACCAGGCGATACTTCGGGTGTTTTTCATATGTCTTGTCGAGAAACGCATAGAGCATTAGGTGCGTTTTTTTTGGTATTCTATATAGGCTACAAAAAAGTATGCATTCTTTAGAGGCGCCATCCTTGGACACATATTAAGCTTGTGTTAGCGAAATTAGCCTTAATGCGGATTGTCATAAGACGCTCGGTTACGTGTCGGGAACTCAAGATTTCTAGAGTAAATCTGCAGCATATGGCAAATCCGCATCCAAAAAGCGCTGTTTCTTTTCCCTATAGCAAAAACCATATTACGTATACAGTGTGTCCCAGTTTAGCAGTATAATCCTTTTAGGGCATATTCCCGAAGTTCCACCGAACAAGAAATTTTATGGCAGGGGTGAAAATTTTCATAATTTTGGGTTTAACGAGCCATAACTTTTTGCTGCGCAGATGTACCTAAAGGATTTAAGACTTCTATGCACTACTAAATTATCTTTCCAAAATGTCCAAAACTCTTTTTGTACCTGTACTAGTTTAGGAATTATAGCGTTTAAAGTGGTTACACCTCCAAATTAGAAGTCACCCACTTTGACGGGCTGTAACTTGAAATGGAGTGAGAATAGACCCTCCCCCCTGCCATAAAATTTCTTGTTCGGCGGAACTTCGGGATATTGCTCTAAAAGGATTATACTGCTAAACTGGGACACCCTGTATATCACAATTTTTCACCGTCCTTGAGTCCGGCCCATCCCATCGCACTTCTTGGATGACCGTCAAAGATATTTGCGTCAAAGGTCTCTGTTAACTGCTCGGCTGCAGGTGGCCTATTAAGGGTTCGAATATTCCACGAGCAGATCCAAAGGTCATTGTCCTTAAAACGCTTATAATGATCATCAACAGTGAATCCTTTTTTATCCGAGCCCATGATTCATGAATGGCACTTGCATCGTCGAAACCAAATAAAATTCCATTCGTGGTATGTGTTGGATATCGCCAAAAATGCTGCGAAATATCTAAGTCTCCCCAAGCCACAGTATACCTACACTATTTATAAGGCATTTATCCGCCTTAAAATGGAATACAATGCCCTCTGCCCTCTGCACTCTCTGGATAGGATTCAAAACCATGGGATGAAAGTCATATGATGTCAATTTACATGCTAGAAGATAATAATTTAGAATACTGAAACTATGGATAGAAACAGAAAACTACGAAGCAAAAGAAAAATTCGAAACTGTTAACGACAAATGTAAAAAAATATGTGAAGTCAAACGTATCACAGAAATTTGGAAAATTAATACTATTAAAGGCGGCACAAGCTCAACAGCAGAAAATTACAAAACCTACTCCTATTTCAATGAAATCTTGTACCGATCTTTGCTTTTAACACCTATTCAGTTTGCAGAACCATGGAAATACGCCGCAGATCTACGAGTAGATGCAGAATTTACAGTAGAAAATGTAACACGTTCTTAAGAAGGCGACAGATCGAATCGCTAATGAAATATTTATAAACGCTCCAGACAGATTCCGAATCCTACTATCAAAATCGTAATCCAGCATGTTAGAGAAGGGAACAGTCGAGAACAGTTTCCTTCAGAAGATCATGTCTCCTATCAACAAGAAAAATTATCCAAATGGGGCAAAATTACCGTGGAATCTCCTTTATGGGATCGACTAAGTGAGTGGGAAAGAAAGCACAAAGTTTTTACTGACTTTCAAGCCCGATTTCCAAAAGAATACTCGACTATAGACGACAAAACAAAAAGAAAGTATATGGTTTCTTCGTAGATTTCAAGGATGCATCCAACTGCATCAACAGGAAATCGCTGTCTTATAAACTCAGTAACATGGGCGGATATATCAACAAAATTTGTGAATTTACTGCAAAGTATGTACACCAGAACCAAAGCGGCAGTGTGGGACGGGAATGAAATCTCAGAATATTTTGATACAAGTGTGGGTGTGAAACAACAACCTTGTTGCCATGATTAGTGCTCTTGATTTTACCCGGGTAATACCCATCTCAACAATTACCCGGGTACCCAGGTGATGCGGGTAATGGTCACAAATACTCTAATTTAATAAAGTTGGTAATGTCCACCCTTGGTGAGCATGGGGAACATATTCCACAGAGGCAACTTGGCTTGTATGATCCAAAATTAATTCAAAGTTGCCCTGCAAGATCGAATACATCTTTTTTGATGTGTGAAAGTCTCTTAGCAAATCGAAGTGCTGTTATTGCAGTTTTGGCAGATAGAGATATTACATCTCCAACATTGGCTCTGAAACTTGAAGTAAGCGAAAAGGAATGGTCACAAATAGAAGCGATGATTAAAATCTGGAAGCCATTCCAAGTTGCAACAACATTACTTTGCGAAAAAAATATAACAATTTCCATTCTACGGCCGATTATACCACCTTCACTTCAAAAAGTTCCCGGAATAACCACCGTGTGGCGCTCCCATTGTTGGCATTCCATCTAAATCTTAGCGTCATAGCTTGATATTTGCAAAAGTTACGTAGCCAAGAGTACATCTATCTCTGTGTGTGATGGCGATTTTTTACAATTTTAGAAATGGATTTAAATTTGCAACAACGAACTTGTATTAAATTTTGCGTAAAGAAGGGATTTTATGGTGCTCGAACGTTGGAAAAGTGTTTCGGCAACGATTCTCCAAAAAAAATGGTCGTTTACCGGTGGCACGAGCACGAAAGTGGTCGTGAGTCAATCGAAGATGATGAACGCAGTGGCAGACCATCGACATCGAAAACCGACGAAAACATTGATGGAGTAAAAGAAATGTTGGTCAGTAACCGCAAATTAACCATCAGAGAGATAGCGGAGGACTTGAACATTGCCTATGGATCCGTCCAAGATATTTTGGTTAATGATTTGGGTTTCCGTCGTGTAGCAGCAAAGGTGGCAAAAGACCTCAATTTCATGCAAAAAAGAGACTGTGTTGACGTCGCAAAAAAGAGATGATTTGCGACGCTGAATCCGATCCCACATTCATCAAAAGGATCATTACTGGAGACGAGACGTGGGTTTATGAGTACGACACGCAATCCAGACATCAGGCAAGTGTATGGCGTTCACCAAATGAGCCGAGACCAAAAGAACCATGTCGTTTTCAGTCAAAACAGAAGGCAATGCTCACGGTTTTTATGGATTACAACGGTGTAGTGCATCATGAATTTTTACCAGAAGGCCAGACAGTAACAAAGAGTATTATTTGGGTATTATGAGACGTTTGCGTGAAGTAATTCGCCGAAAGAGACCAGAATTGTGAGCAGAAAACTTGTGGATTTTGTACCATGATAACGCACCGTCGCACAGAGCCATCATTATTCGTAAAAATACCATCGAACAGCCACCGAATTCACCTGATTTGGCTCCCTGTGACTTCTTTCTGTTCAATCGAGTTAAAAAACCACTACGGGGAACACGTTTCAGCAGCCGAGAGGAAGTAATGGAAAATCACAGGAAGCACTGATGGAGATGCCGAAAACCGAATATAAAAATTTTTTCGAAGATTGGATCAAGCGCTGGCATAAGTGTGTTGCAGTCGATGGGGATCCCTTTGAATGGGACAATATCTATTTAGATGAATAAACTCGTATTTTTAATTTTCTGAATAAATTCCGGAAATTGATCAAGGGGTAGGTATGTGGACTAATTAATACGAGTGAACGCGTAAAAAGAAACATCGGAGATAATGAAAATATTGTCAGCTTCATGTGAGTCATGGAAGAAACCTTGGAGAGCAGGTTCAAAATGGATTGGCAGTAATTCGAAGAAGTTCTCACCAAACAAGTTTCCTCATTTTTGGATCCAAGACATAAAAACTTGGAAGTCGAGGTTGAAGAAGTGAGAGAACTTTTTAGAAAACATTTGAGGAACTTGGTAGACAACTCTATGTCCATCGAGAGTAGACGAGTAGTGAGTTAAAGATGTTGTGCCATGGATTTTTTATAAGAAGCGAATTCAGATGGTGATGCCGACAATGAGTTCGACATGTGTCTGTGTGGACCGCAGTTAAACCACAATATGTCTGACCCATGAAAATGGTTAAAAAAGTAATCGGAATGACCACATATTCAATGTCGCAAAAAATGCTATCTTCAAGCGATGTACGAAATATTTCACACCCTCTGACCTGGCCTCAATATATAAGGCATTCATCCGCCCAAAATTGGAGTACAATTAACACATCTGGTCACCTCTGCACCTGCTAGCTACGATTCAAAACCGTGGGATAATACTCATTGGTGGTACTATATCAGTCAGAAAATGGACACCCTCGAACATTGACGTAATGTCTCGTGTCTCACTCTGTTTTATCGCTATTTCCACCACCAGTGCTTTAAACCTTCAACCGTAAAACCGGTCTCGCAAGGAATGCTCATCAGTATGCTCTCAAGCCTACTTACGGACGTACTCTATCGTGATTCATTCACACTTGCGGAGCTCTTTATTTCCCAGTCATTATAACAATCAGAAATTTAAAACCAACGTACCTCGGTACCTCTCTTTCTTTCCTCCCTAAATTTCCCTCGCCCACGCTATGTGCGCGCTAATTTAACAAAATATACTAAAACTCGTAATAATAAGAAATGTCAACTTATCAAAAAATTAATTTCATGGTTTTCACTTTGAAAGCACGTAACTGTCATACCAGCCGGTTTATCACATGCACAAACCATCGATTTCTCTAATGCGCCATCTTTGGCAAATTCATCACAACTGTATTCAAAAGTAAAGCCTGTTCTTCCTATGGAAACGCAGAGTTTGTTTTGAATAACAAATTCAATAGTTCCCCCGCGTTTGTACAGACAACATTTTGATACAAAAATCTACTCGAAAATCGCGCAAAATTTATTTATTTACATTCATCGCAGTATCATGTGAAAAATTTACCCATACGTTCGTTTGATTTGTCAAAAATAATTTTCATTTCGACTAGTAGTTTCGTTACTACATCTTCTAGTGATAGAATGCCGACCTGCCCACCGAGAACCATCACGAAAACAGATCAACATGGAACTCGTTCACTTCTGGACCATAAGATCGATAGCCTGGAAGGCTACACCAAGAAAACGCCGCCAGATTATGCTCCATGCCGGACCAAGTATCAATGGTTTAGCGCTCCCAGGGCGATGTACAATACGAAGAAGTTCACCAGAACCATCAGTGAGAAGTAAGTACAACAAACGGTTTTCGTCTAGAAAAGTTCATTGACTGTTATTAATTATGGCCCCCGGGGGAGGACACTTCTGTACTGCTGTACATGTGATCCAAAATAAATATTTAACTATAGTCGACCTATGGAAGGAGATTTATTTTTAAGAAGTCAAAGTCCTTTCTGGCTGACGTTGTTACTGTTGGGCGTTAATAATTCAAATCGATGAAACGTGAAATATGGGTTAGGCAATAATTCAGTGTGAATCGACTTTGGGCAAGGACAAGGGTGGGAGAAACTGAATTTGAATCTATGTATGAGGTGATGGATGTTTGTTTTGTATATTTTCGTTGCCAAAATTGTTTAGAAGTTTGACAGTGTTGTATTGCACTGGTTGCATGCCACAGTAGGAGCCACTCGACGATGTAAATGATTTATTAAGGAAATCACGCTCTACTCCTGTGGAAAGTGTGCGAATGAAAACACCTTTAAAGTGATAGCTACAGCCACCAACTTTCGAAAATTTCACTTTCAAACCTTGGCTGTGGGACCTTTATTAAGAGAGTAACTTAAGGGTAGCAATAGGAAGTTAAGAAACGACTGTAAATTACCCCCTTTGAGCCATTAGTATAAATGAAATGAATTTCCTTGAATAGGTAGCTATTGTAGGGAAAGCCTGATTAAAGTCGACAAGGATAAGGAGTCCAAGTAGCTAAGCCCAACTCTTCGACTAAAGAAGGTCATAATTAACAGAACTTGAATAAATTGTCGGAAAGCAGAGAGTAGGAGGTGCATAATATTGCTGCTGACCAGTTGGTTCTTACGAATTGTATTTTCAGTCCCTATAGGAATTTTGCCACCTCTCTAATTCGATGTTAATCTCTTGTCATGATAAGGGTAAAGTGGGAAAGGTTTCTAAAGTACCTTACTTCAGATTTGTCTAGTTAATGATAGCCCTAATATACTCTCCGATTCGCTTAGTTCTTTAGTTGTTGGAAATAGTGGAATAGTGGTTCCTTGGTTCATTTCGAGTCTGGGAGCTAGAATTTAAAGGTCACCTTGGTCATCAATTTGTTCATTATTGCCAGAGGAATCAAAAGTTCTTATTCATTGTCAAGAATTGTTCATGACATTATGTTTTGAACACGACTTGAAGCACATGACTAGCTGTTTTCGATGGAGCGCATCCTTTCGACCATTCGCAGCTCTATCTCCCCAATAATGCTCAGAATATTCGTTTCCAAAGCCTGAATAGTTTGCGATTCATCAGCATTCACCAGATTTTACATAGAAATAATCGATTGAAAAGATAGCATTAAAGAAGCACAGCTTGAACTTAATGAAGTTGAAGGCCTATTGACTACAACTGGATTTTCTTTGCAAAAGCTTCTAAGCAACACTGAAAACAAATGCTACTACAACACGTACCACAAGACTAGGTCCACTGTTTCAGGGACAGAAGGCAACGGAATCAAAATTCAACGCTTGAAGTGGTATCCTATTTTCGATTTATTCTCCGTTTAGTTAACTCAGGACTAGATGGATGATGTAACGAAAAGAACAATTTTTTCGGGGTTACTCGAGATTTCACATTGTATTATGAAGGTGGAAATCATAATGCAACAATTGGGTTAGTCCAGTGCCAGCAGATTTGCAGACAGACTAGTTTGAATTTCACGAGGATATGTCATTCATTCACGAAATCCAAATCCCACGTATAATGAAAATAATTACCAGTTTAAAGATAGAAGTCCGCGGATTCAGTAATGCATTTGGCCCCATTTTCAATACTTCTGCCAAAACTACTGAAGGATACAACACGAATCTGTAACGAAATTATTATACCACCCTATCCCTAAACTAGGCGATTATAATAATGGGGTGTGCTCCGTTGTTACGCACTTCAACCCAAGGCCCATTGATCGAGAGAGAGATGAACACAAATCAGAGACCAAGACTATGCCTCCGAAGAAAAAATCTTTAAGGACCCTCCCCACTACCTTGCACTTACCCTTATGACCTACCAGCACAGGCAACCAGTGAAGCCAGTCTGGGCAAGAAGTAGAAGGGGGTTGACCAGTTGGCAGCGGCAGGCATGCTTGCTTCAGCTCCGGCTTTCGCTCGCCGGAATTTGGGGGGGATCTTGCCACCAACACTGACCAACCGTATTTACATTTGTTTGCTTGCTGGCTCCAGATGGAATTTAACTTAAAATGGTTTAAAATTGAGACCCGAATTTGTCCTTAGAAAATCTTTTATCGTACTCAGTCCCGAATAATGTATCTGCACCCCAGTATAACTAAACTTTTCATATCCTATGTCACAAATAAAAGAGATTTGAGCTAGGTGTAACGCTCGCATACGGAACTACCCTCCCCTAAGTGCCTAGCATAGGATAGCTATGGCACACCTTGGTAGCCACTGGATCCGTAGGTGTATTAGTAACTACCCCGTATAGGTGCCACAATCTGCTCCTCACTTAGTCATCTTTCGCAGTCCCAACGATCCTTTTTGTTTTCGCCCTATAGTAATATAATTTATACCTACATTTTAAAAAACGTATCCAAACCTGCAAAAAACGAATGATCTTCCCTTAACACTTCCAATTCGCATCCAACAGCTTGTGCACTAAACGAACCTTCTCCTTTCAAATCAAATTTTAAAAAAATCATAGAAAATATGTACGAGTATTTCAGATAGAACAATTTTATTTAATTCAAAAAACAAATTTTTAGGGGGAACAGTCGGGAAGCAAAGGACTACCTTAGGTAAATCTTAGTCTAATACACAATCTTCTTCTTTTCCTTTTACTAGCCCTTTTCTCGCTACACGAACTTATGCATAACGAGTTTCCCATTTTTACTGCATCGCTACTGCTCCGCTTATGGGGTTGGCTAATGTCGCAGATCGCAGAACGCGTCTGCATACTGCTCGGTCCTGTATCGCTTCGGCGGTTAGCCCCAGGCGTTGTTGTGCATTTGGCATCTGAGCAATCCAGGAATTCTTTTTCCTACCTACTTTTCTTTTAGTAGGAGCGACCGTAGTTGATATTGCCTTCTTAACGGGATTTTCCGGAGATCTTCTTTGAACGTGGCAATACCAGCTAATTCTATCCGACTCAAGTTGTTCGATTACCGAATTCTTTATGTGTAGACTTCCTCTAATGTGCGTAGATTTAATGCAGTCGCGTTTCGTAACTCCAGTCGACATCCTTAACATTTTCATCTCTGCTGCCGTTATTTTATTTTTAAACGCTTCGTATATTGTCCAGCACTGCGAACCATACGTAAGAGCTGGCCGAATCACCGTGGTGTAAAGTTTTCCCTTCAATTTAAGTGGAAATTTTCGGTCACAGAAGATTCCCGAATTTTCTCGCCATTTCATCCACCCCACGCTTACTCTGTGCCTTACGTCGTCGTCACATTTCGCTTCTACGTTAACGATTGATCCTAAGTGCTTGAACCTAGTGGTTTTCGGAAGAAGTATTCAGTCCAACATTATATCTGGAATAGGTCGCAGTGGATCCGAAAATGGGCAGGTCAAATGTTCCGTCTTTGAGCGACTTAGCGACTTTAAACCCGTTTTTCTCTAGCGCGTCTTTCCATTTACTTAGGACGTTTTGTAAATCTACGACATTATCGCTTAGAATAACTGCGTCGTCGGCGAAGAGAATCGATGTTACATTTGCTTCGTGCATGCAATCTTTCAAAAGATAGTCTAGTACCACGTTAAAGAGGAAAGGGCTAACAACGCTTCCTTGATGCACTCCGACATTTACCGGCGGTACATTTAACAGCAGTTTTGACGTTTCCATACATGTCTTGTATCATTCGTATATACGTTTCCGGTACCTTTTGAGACCTCAACGCGGTCCATATGAGATCTCTAGGCACACGATCGAATGTTTTTTCTAGATCAATAAATACCATGTGCAGATCTTTTGACGAATCCCGCTGTTTTTCCATTAATATTCGCAAGCTTTGGATTGCGTCCACCGTCGATCTTCCTTCTACGAATCCACACTGGCTATCGTCGAGCTTTATGATTTTGCGAAGACGTTCGTTTAAAACTCTTTCAGCGATTTTCATCGTGTGTGACAACAGCTTGATTGAGCGGTAGTTGTTGCATTCTCGCGTGTCGCCTTTGCCTTTGTATAACGGAACCAAAAAGCTACTTCTCCATTGATTCGGCATAGTTTGTCCGCATTTTATTTTATTCAAGTGTTTCGACAGCCATTCACTGCCCATACATTCCATCTTCGACCAAAACTCTGATGGGATGTTGTCTGGTCCAGCCGCTTTCCCGCGTTTCATTTTTCCGATAGCTATACGTATTTCTTCTGTTGAAAAGTCAGCAACTTCTTCTTCGCATGGATCAGCTGCAGGGACGCGATCACGTGGAAACTGTTTGTTAAGTAGGTCCTTACAATATTCAAGCCACCTATCACAGATGTCCTTTTCGTTTGTTAGTAAGTGCCCGTAGGAGTCTTTAATGTATTTTGGCGACGTTATTTGCATCGCATTTTTTCGCCTTTGCGCAGCGAGTTTAAAAATATTTGGCACTTTACTATTATACGACGTTTGAACTTCTTGAATAGCTTGTCTTCTATCTGCTGATCGTGAGGATATTTGTTCCAAGTCCTGGTAAAGGTTTTCCGCTGCTGCTGCTCGGGTTTGGGCCAGGACTCTCTTTGTAATGTTTTTAAGTCGCTCATACTCGAGTGCAAGTCGAGACTTTTCGATATCGTTGCTCCGATCACATTTTGTCCACGCTTGAAATGCTTGCTTCTTGTCGGTCACAACTCGTTTGGTTTCGTCATTCCACCACCATGTTTCTTTCTCGATGTGATGATGTTCTGTTATCGTTCCTAGAAGAGACTTTGCGTGGGTCATGCATGCCTCGTGCATGCTGTTCCACATTTCTTGAGGGCTAAGTGAGTCTGCGATAACGTTTATATTAAGAAGTACTTCTTTAGCGCGTGCAATAAATCTTGTGCCTCGTTCTTTCGATAAGTTATACCACCGGATTTTAGGCTTTCTAACGAGCTCTCGTGTTTTTGGTGTTTACGCTGTGAAGAATTCTGTAATGAGCAGCCGGTGTTGGGTAACTAGCGATTCTCCAAGGATTACCTTGACACTGTTTCTCATCGATCTTTTGCAAAGGTGATAATCTATTTGCGTTTCGTGGCCTCCGCTGCTATAGGTGATAAGATGCCGTTGATGTTTTATAAACGTCGTATTTAAAACAGTGAGACCGTGGGCTTTACATGCTGCAAGAATGTCTTCACCAGCAGAATTTCTGGTTCCAAAGCCTTTACCGCCGTGGCAGTCCTCATAATCTACGTTTGATTCTCCAACGTGGCCGTTTAAATCTCCGCCTACTAAAAGCATCTCCTCGATGGGTATATTTCTGAGTAAATTTCTGAAATCTAACCAAAATTTATCCTTTTCCGATTGATCGCAACCGTTTTGTGGGGCGTACGCGCTAACAATGTTCCACATTTCATTGTTTATAATGAGTTTTACACTCATCAAGCGGTCGCTTATTTTTGAAATACAAACGATATTATTAAGAAGATTTGCCGCGACAATGACACCGACACCGTTTCGTCCATTGACCGTTCCATGGTAAAACATCTTAAATGACTTAGTTTTTAAATCAAGAAAACGCGCTTTATTTCCGGTATTACACCACTTCGTTTCCTGACTGCACATGACATCTAGAGATCTGCGACGCCTCAAAAAGCTTGGAGACGGAAGCAATAATATCTCCAAGCTTTTTGAGGTCATCGATCCGACGTTCCAACTTGCAAACCGAAGTTTAGTAAAATTTAGAAACTTCATTTTGCCCGCCCCCGGAATCCGTCGGGCTCTGACACAAGCATTTCTGCTTGCCCTGGGATCACCCGAATGCGTGGCAAGCGTGGTGCCCAGCGGGGTAGTGCTACAATTTGCGATCATTTCCATGAAGCTTTTTTTTTTTGTACTTTCGTACGAGATTGATTTGACACACGTATGCTCAATTGAAGTTAGTTGACTTTGCTTTTATCCCACCGGTAGTTGCCAGACGTGGGAACCCACTGATTGCATACGAACTTGTGGGAAAGTTTTAAAGGTGTTAAAGTGTCACAGGCTCATTTTTGGTGTTATAGTTGCCTGTATATGACTGATTCCTCATTTTTAGTCGCCTTTTACGACAAGCAGGGAAGCACTGCAGCACTATTCTTTATCCGGTGCTGCACGGAATTAGTCTAATACACAATATGCCCCAAAAAATTCAAAAAAAAAATATCTATATATATATATATGTGTGTGTGTGTGTACATAAAGTTGAATATACAGTGTTGTGCAAAACATTTGCAAGTTTTTTTTCATTACCAAACTTTTGTGATCCACTGTATACAAAAGTAAATTTTTACATTTGTCTTACAAAACTATGTTATTCAATGTATACTCTTTATTTGGAAACAAAGACATCCGCGGTATGTCCCGTTAGGTGACTGCGGGAAAGAAAGAAAATTGAGAACTCGCATATGCAGCTGTGCAAAACATATGCAAGTTTTTTAATAGCGGCTCATTCCCAGCTTAACTTTTGGGTAGTTCAGAACTTTTAAATTCCAAAAATAAATACAACCGAAATTATTAGTGCTTATTTTCAAAGAACGTATATTATCGAGTCACGAAGTCACGGCATAATGGCAGACCCACAAAATATCGGCGGGAAAACGAGTGACAACGAATTCGAAAAACTGAGGAGAGACGAGTTGCGGGTGTGGCTGGGACTCCTAGGGAAGAAAAATTCAGGTACGAAAGACGAACTGCTACGACGTCTAGAGGAAATCCCGGTTGAGGAACGAGGGGTCGGCCCAAGGGAAGGCGCCTGCGCTATAATGGACGATGAAGATGACGAGTGCAGACCAAGTGATAAAGATAAGCTGAAGAGTGCTGCGGAAACGGAGTTGAAGATCGACGAAGAAAATGATGAGGGACCGAAGAATGCTGCGGGTGCTAAGCTGAAGAGTGACATGAAGGGTAATAGAAACCAAACAGAAAGTTGCAAGAAATCAGATATCGAGATTGATTTAAAATTTATGATGAAGGAGTTAATGCTGCTGAAAGGAAGGATGACAGAGCAAAACGAAGAAATGGAAGCGCTGAGGGAAGAGAACAGGAGGCTGAAGTCTTCCGCGACCCAGCCAGAGTCGGGACAAAATTATACTCTGGCCAAAGAACTCGTGGACGAATTCACCGGAGACGGCGTGGATTACCAGCAGTGGGAGTCAAGTCTAAGGGACATCCAACAGACGTACCAGCTCAATGACCAGGTCGTCAAAATCCTGATGGTGGGCAAACTAAAGGGAAAGGCTCTACGGTGGTACCACACAAAATCGGACCATCCTACAGCAACGGCAGACGAGATGCTAACCCATTTGAGGTCCCTTTTCAACGGGCCGACGAGCAGCTTAGAGCGTCGCAGACAATTTGAAGCTAGAACGTGGTCCCCAAACGAAAGTTTCCGCAGTTACTTCCATGAGAAGATCATTCTAGCCAACGAAGTTAACCTGGCATCGAAGGAGCTGATTGAATGCGTTATCGAGGGGATCCCAGATGCTCATCTCAGGGCGCAGGCCAGCATCCAAAGGTTCACCGACAAACTACATTTGTTGGAAGCGTTTTCGTCCATCAGATTGCCACCGAGAAGGAGAGCTAACGAGAAATTGACTACGGAGGAAACATCGAATGAGCGTCGGCAAACAAGGTGTTATAACTGCAACGCCAGAGGACACCATGCCGCTGAATGCAGGAAGCCGAAGAGAGAGAGGGGGGCATGCCATATCTGTGCTGAGATGGGACATTTCGCTGCAGCCTGCCCAAAAAGGAACCAAGTTCTTCAACTGGAGCCGTCAGACGATGAGGAGAAATTTGTAAGAAATTTAAAAATTTGTTGTAATCCTAAAAGTAATTTTGTATTTTCCTTAGAATGCCTAATTGATACGGGGAGCCCCATCAGCCTCATCAGGCGTCAGCAGTACCACACATTACGCGGGATAAGAAATATAATATGTTATAATTACCCAAAGAATTATTATGGGATAAATAAATGTAAATTAAAAATTATTGGGTCGATTAATTGTTTGGTAGAATTTGAAAAAGAAAAGGTAAAATTGGAGATGTACGTAGTCCCAGATGAGACGATGGAGATCCCCGTGTTATTGGGCAGAGATTTTATTAAGAAAGCTAATCTAAAACTGATAAGAAATGTAGAGAGTGAGAATTACGACAATAATAGTAGGATAGAAAACGTTGAGGTAAAAGAATGTAAAGCAAACCAAATTTATTTGAACGATATAGAGATTGAAGAAGTTAAAGATCGTATTATGATAAATGAAAAGTTAGGGATTGATGTACAAAAAAAAGTAACTGATTTGTTTAATGATTGTTATAATGACTGCATTCGCCCAGATGTACCCTCGGTGGGGTGCGAAATGAAACTAAACCTGACGAATAAAAAGCCATTCAATTGCCCTCCGCGGCGTCTGTCTTATCATGAGAAAGGGAAGTTAAGCGAAATGTTAGATGATCTTATGAGACAGGGGGTAGTCAGGCCTAGCAATTCGGAATTCACCTCTCCGGTAGTATTAGTACGGAAGAAGACTGGGGATATTCGATTCTGCGTTGATTATAGGACGTTAAACAAAGTCACGCAAAAAGATAATTTCCCCATTCCGTTGATTGATGACTTACTAGACCGGCTGTCGGGGAAAAGATTGTTTACCACGTTAGACCTAAAGAGTGCTTTCTACCACGTCAAGATGTCAGAGGAGAGTATCAAATACACGTCGTTCATTACCCCAATGGGGCAATTCGAATTTTTGAGAATGCCATTTGGTCTCAGGAATGCTCCGTCGACGTTTCAGCGTTTCATTAACCGAGTGTTCGAGGACCTGATAAGAACTTCTAAAATTGCCGTCTACCTGGATGACATCATCATTGCGACGGAGGGGATAGAGGAGCACTTAACGATTTTGAGGGAAGTCTTGACCAGACTGGTTGATAACAAATTAGACCTGAGGGTAGATAAGTGCAAGTTTCTATACTCATGTATTAAATATTTGGGGTACAATATATGCGAAGAGGGCATTAGACCAGATGAGAGGGGACTTACTGCGGTGGCGAGTAGTAGGCAAGCTACTAGAAGCCCCAGTTTTATCCATCTTCGATCCTAGGGATGAAACGGAATTGCACTGCGACGCTAGCTCGATCGGGTTTGGCTCCATTCTTATGCAAAAGAAAGCTGATGGCAAGCTGCACCCCGTGTTCTTTTTTTCGAAGAGAACTACGGAAGCCGAGTCCAGATACCACAGCTTCGAGCTGGAAACCCTAGCGATCGTTTACGCATTAGAACGCTTCCGCATATACCTGCAAGGCATCCACTTTAAAATAGTGACGGATTGCAACTCCCTGACCCTCACGCTAAACAAAAAAGACATCAATCCCCGAATCGCCCGATGGGCTATGGAGTTGCAAAACTACGATTATACTATCGAACATCGTAGCGGCGATAAAATGCAGCACGTGGATGCTCTCAGTAGAAGTACGAACATCCTGGTGCTGGAGGGCAATACTTTCGAACAAAACCTATCCATTAGTCAGGGACGGGATAGTCGGATCAAGGAATTAAAAAGGATGTTGGAGGAAAAGGAAGATGCGTTTTTCGAAATGCATAACGGCTTAGTCTATCGTAAAGTGAGGGGAGGCATCCTCTTTTACGTTCCCGAGGAGATGGAGCAGAGCGTTTTGCATAAATATCACGACGAGATGGGGCATGTAGGCATAGATAAAACAATAGATTCCATCCAGAAGACGTATTGGTTTCCCCAAATGAGAGTCAGGGTTAAAAACCACCTGGAGAATTGCTTAACGTGCGTGGCATACACACCGAAACATGGGAAGAAAGAGGGGTTCCTACATAGTATACCCAAAGGCGACGTCCCGTTTGATACCTTGCATATCGACCATTTCGGCCCCGTCGGGCTAAAGAGGATCAAAAGGAACTATGTATTTCTGGTGGTGGACGCGTTCACCAAATACGTTAAGTTGTACGCCACCCGAAGCACGGGTGCAAAAGAGGTTCTGGGTGTCTTGAAAAAGTATTTTGCCGCGTATAGCCGACCCAGGAACATAGTATCGGACAGGGGCAGCGCGTTCACAGGGCGCGAATTCCAGGGTTTTATGGTGGAAAACAACATAAAGCACATCAAGGTGGCTACGGGATCCCCACAAGCTAACGGCCAAGTGGAACGAATAAATCGGAATCTGGGTCCTATGATAGCAAAGGCGGTAAGCATTGACGCGACTAAGAGCTTAGAAAACATGCTGTTAGATATAGAGTTCGTGATGAATAATACGATTCACAGGAGTGTGGGGGTAGCACCCAGCGAATTACTATTTGGTGTAAGGCAGCGGGGTAGAATAATGGATCGGTTAAGAGAGGGCTTAGAAGGAATAGTGGAATTAAGATTAGAACCGGATTTGAGTATAAAGAGAGCAGAAGCAGTGAGGAAGCAGACGAGGCTACAAGAATACAACAAGCAGAAGTACGACGGTAAGCGTAAGGAGTCTCAAGCTTACATTGTCGATGATTTCGTTATGGTGAAGAATTTCGTCAGCACGCCGGGTGCACCGAAGAAGCTAGTACCTAAGTTCAGGGGGCCGTATCGGGTTAGCCGCGTTTTAGGAAACGATAGGTATGAGGTGACTGATATAGAGGATTTTCAGATAAGTCAGATACCGTATAAGGGCACTTGGGAGGCGGCGAACATGAGACCGTACGTTAAAAAACACCAAACTAGAGCCAGAACCGAGGAGTGCAATCGAGGTCGAATGCATGTCAGGATGGTCGATTGTAGTAATAATTAAAGATCTTACTAATTATCTCAAAGTGGTAACCCTTGCATGGGAACATCCACCAGTACATATATACATACTCGTATATTATAAAGGCTAGTCATATACTTTGTACATAAATAAAGTCAGAAGAGTCAGTTGATCTTCGATTGAAGAAAGAGGCAGACGTGTTTTAATCGTGCTACACTTATAAAAATAATATTTTTCAATAGTTTTACGACTTTAAGTTTATATTTTTGCATAAAAACGGATTTTTTTAATGTGACTGGGAATAAGTATAATAACCACACAAAAAATTTGATTATCGAGGCATTTAAGAGTGGCATTAGGCAAAGAGAAATTGTAAAACAATTTAAATTGCACGAATCCACAATTTCTAGGCCTATTTCGAAATACCGAAATAATTTGCCACTAGAAACGGTACATTCTGGTGGCCGTCCACGGGAAACTAATCATCGCATGGACCAAAGGATAGCGAATCTGATTCGACGGGAACCATTTAGCTCCTCCACATCCATCGTTAAGGATCTCAATTTGACAATTCATTCAAGCACTGTGCGTAGACGTGCAAAGAAGCAAATTTGAGGGCATATCGACCAGTGAAGAAGCCGTTGTTAACTTTAAAACATCGTCAGAAAAGGTAAAGCTTGTGCAGTATTCGTGAATGTTGCTAATTTCCTAAAATTCAGGTTGGAATTTGCGCATAAATATGCTAACTGGTCTTTGCAACAATAGAAGACCGTATTATTTAGCGATGAGAGCAAATTCAATGTTCTTTCTTCGGACGGCATTAGCTACGTAAGGCGAGAACCAGGTACTCGATACAAGCGTCAACACGTCCGAGCTATTTTGAAGCACGGAGGGGGTTCTACAATGGTGTGGGGTTGTTTTTCGGCTCAAGGATGTGGTCCTCTAAATAAGATAACAGGCATTATGGATCGTTTTGGCTACAAAAACATTTTGGAAACAGTCATGCTTCCATATGATAAGGAAGAGATGCCGTTGTTGTGGAGCTTCCAACATGACAACGACCCAAAACACACGTCAAAATATGTTAAAGAGTTCTTGGAGATGCAACATGTGAACATGTTAGATTGGCCTGCACAATCCCCCGACCTGAACCCTATAGAAAATCTGTGGGGAATTTTAATACAAAGGGTAATAGGGCAGCGATTCTCTTCCACAAAAGCCCTTTTTGACGCACTCAAAGTTGAATGGCTGAGTATTCCAATGGACACAATAAACGCGCTAATTGAATCCATGTCAAAAAGATGTGGAGAGGTAATAAAAAACAAAGGTTATTGGACCAAATATTGAAAAAGAGGAAAACTTGCAAATGTTTTGCACATCATTTTATAATATTTGCTTATGTCGTTAAAAACAAAAGTTAATTAATGAGATTTTTTCAATATTTTATATACTTAAACCACAGATAATAAATCTATACAGATGTCTCATTCATATGGGAAGTTTTGTCCTATGAAAATGAAATCGAACTAAAAAAAAAGCTTTTTTAAAAAGCTGCAAAGAGCAGAAAAATCATTTTATTTCTTTTCGCTTTTTGCTCTTGCCACCTGTCGTCACTCACACATGCAAAGTCGTTTATCGTGCAAAAACAATACGTGAACGAAAGAAATAAATATAAAAACATACGTTGACTTTGCCCAGCATAACCGGTTTACTTGGGTTTATGTACGTGTGCTTGTTATTTTGTTTGTAACTTGTTATGCAATGTAAATTAAATGGGGGCAGGAATATAATTTTGAAGATCATGAGATCGATGGTCCGTGATGTGGACATGCTGGAGGGGATGGGTATGACGTTGCACCACACTATAAAAGTGGTTGATATTTGAAGCACGAGATGTTAAGGGCTAATACATGTAATGGGGTTGAAGATATACGTATGTACATGAGCGCTAGACCAATTTCTCGATTTTAATTTTGTGCTCAGGACATTAAGTATCTACAAAATTTGATAAATTTCCAAGCATTGAGCAACATCGAACTTATTCGGAAAATGTATGTATATGTTATTTACGAGTACATATTTGCTCCCTTTTTTCAAGTTATGTAAAAGGGAGTTTTTAAAACTGTACGCAAAATATTTGTATGTAAAGATCGAAAATCTTCAATTCCGAGACTCGGGGACAATGCAGGAATGTACGGCCGAATATATGGGAGTTCGAACAAGTGGAATGGGATCTCAACCAACTTGGAGTGCAGCACCGCTGGAAACAGCTGGCGAAAGATCGCGCCAGGTGGAAAGGCTTGTTGGTTGAGGTCCAGGTCCACCCCGGACTGTAACGCCACCTAAGTAAGTAAGGAAAATATTGGAAATATTTTTCCGACAGCCATGAATGAGCCATATTTTAACTAGCAAAATCAATGTTCCTTGGAGTAGAGACTTTGGATCGAATTTGTTAAACCAGACTGAAGTAGCACCGGTTGCCTAGGCTTATTCTGGTGGTAATCTTCGACAAGGTGTCATTTGTTCAGTTTGCATTAACCCAGAGGAAGAGGAACTCCTCTAAAGCAATGAGTGTTTACAGTGACAAATTGTACGATTTGGTAGACGACGGGGTTATCTTTGCTCGACAAAATGTATTTTACAATGGCGGTAGATTTTGGCCATCCTGAAGTGTCTATATCAATGACGTGTCCCAAAAGTCCTGACCTGGCCCCGTGCTACTTTTTTTTATTCCCCAAACTCAAAACGTACCTTAAGAGTAAGAAACGCACGGTAGAAAATGTAGGTAGAATTGCCTTCCAGCATTGCTACGAAGAGTGGCAGCACCGTTGGGATCGATGTGTACGCTCTCAAGAGACCTACTTTGAAGGTGACAATTCATTTTATGTTTGATACATGTGTTTTAAAAAAATTATTCTCATTACTTTTGGGACACACCACGTATATATTCCAATATATGTACTCGTACATAATATTATCTATATAAAGGGTCCGCCATCTAACGTTTTTTTTTTTCAACTAGTGCTTATTTCGTGAATGGTAACACTTAGCTCATGTCTGATTTGACAGATAATTAGTTTTATCCTTCCGCTGAACGAATATGGTTGTGTATACGCTTGAACTACGCTTCGCTAAGTGGGCCTGCGATCGGCTTAGAGAAGATGCCGATTTTGCCAAAAAAATCATCTTTTCAGATGAAGCTCATTTTGATCTTGGCGGGTATGTAAATAAGCATAATTGTCACATTTGGGGCACAGAAAACCCGCACGCATACATTGAAAAGCCGATACACCCAAAACGAGTCACTGTTTGGTGCGGATTTTGGTCCAGAGGCATAATTGGGCCATTTTTCTTCGAAAATGAGCAAGGAGTGGCCGTTACAGTCAATGGCGATCGTTATCGGGCCATGTTGAACCAATTTTTGTTCACAAAAATTGAAGAGGAGGATATTGGCAACATTTGGTTTCAACAGGACGGCGCTACGTGCCACACAGCCAAAGCTACACTCGATGTTTTGCGCCCTGTTTTTGAAGATCGCATTATCAGCAGCAGAGCTGATGTCGTTTGGCCACCTCGAAGCTGCGATTTAACACCGTTGGGCTATTATTTGTGGGCTGCCGTAAAAGATAAGTGTTACGCCGACAAGCCAGAGACAACTGACGCTTTAAAGGACAATATTCGTGAAGCCATTGGTGAAATTGGACCGATCGTGTAGACTACTGCATGGCCAGCCGAGGCAGCCATTTGAATGAAATTATTATGTCATAGAATTTTGATGAATACCAAGCAATGAATCGATTTTCCCTTGAATGTTTTGCTTTTCACGCGCTTGTAGCCTTTTCTTGTCTTCTTTTAAACGACGAATTTATTATCTGTGCTTAAACTTTCGCAATAAATGAATCTTTCAAAATACATAAAAAAAGTTTAATAGTGTTGCTTTAGTTTGAGAACAGTATTCACTGAAATCAAAATTCTAAAAAACTTGCAAAGGTTTTGCACAATACTGTATGTATAGGTGTAAAAATTTAAAATAACTAATATTTTTTTTTTCTGGTAGATACGAAAGGTACGTATCTATCTGACCGTCAAAAGAGTTCATAGAAATATGGTAATTATTATTTTTTTTTTTTGTATTATGTTTATACTCGTATGTTACTATGATCTTTATGCTCCTTCTTTAAATTTTGTTTCATACTATGCTGAATTAAGTTATGGTAGATATACGAGTAAATAAAATAAAAATTAATGGACTTACCGATTTGTGGTATTACTACGCAGAGAGGAAGTGCACTTCTTCGCTGGAAGATTTAAACGTTGGCCCGCCTTATACATATGTATGTATATTCCTTTTTGTATTATTCATTTTAACCGTGGAATCGGAAAAGCTATCAAAAGTGAAATAAAATTTAAGAGAGAAGTAGATCTGTTATATATTATGAACTATTTTAAATTACAACCAGCGTAGATCCTTCTTAGGGTAAAATGGGAGAGGATGGAAGGTAGGACACGGGGTATACATCTTTCACATTAAAGTTGTCCGGGTAGCAGCTCGCTAGCACTTGGCACAAAACTGCTATACTGTCATTCGCCTGGGGTATCTTCAATTGTGTGATTTTCCTTTCCTTGGTCTTGTTTTGGTGATATAGATGCATTTCTTGTGCTCGTGATTTTTGGATAGATCTATATTCATTTGACCAGATGTACAGCTGCGACAAATGAGCTTGCTTCTTCTTCTTCTTCTTTTTTCCAAGCTGGAGATCCGCTTAGGAAAACTGTCGGTGAGTTTCTGGACGCGGAGGTGAATGTTATCGCCAATCACTTTTGTTTTCTTCACAAACTGTTACGTTTTGCTTTTTTTTTTCTTTCCTTTATTTGATTTTAGTTTAAATGTCTTCTTCGCGGTTTTTATTTCAATTCTTTCGTTTGATTTTTATTTATTTATTTTATTTTCAATTACATATTACTCTTTGTTGAATTTAGTTTCGTTCTTTTTTTTCAATTACTTTTGCTTTCTGTCTTTTATTTTAAACCTCCTCCATCGAAGAACTCTAATCGACTCCCCGGGTCATCTCTGCCGGCCCGCACAACACTCTTCTCTTGTCAAAAAAGAATCCGTTTATTTTTTTGCATGTACCGCATTTTATTTGTCAGGTGATGATTCATTCCATTATAATGTATTTTCTCTCTAAACAGGTCATTCAGTCCTAGCGAGCTTTTATTATTATTCTACGTTTTTTTTTTTGTGTGTTTTCTGGGTTGTGGGAGAAGAAGTATTAACAAAAATATAGAAAGGGATGGGATCTTTTAGGTGGGTTGTTGTCTTCGCAATTGTCCTTTCAGATCATTTCGGGAGATGGCGTTTACTGCAGTATGTGGGTTGGCTTACAAATAATCATTTACTTCGATTGATGGATATATGTAAACAAATCATCCACACATACATACATACATGTAGCATGTAGTTTGAAGTCACTGAAATCGGCTTCCGACTCCGTTATTGCCTTATGTTGGATTCAATCAAAGCTCTAAAAATGGAAAACATTCTTCGGAAGCCGGGTAATGTGGATTCACAATTATGCAATAATGCAATTTGGGGAGCATTCCATCACAGATGAATCCAGGGGATGTTGCATCAGAGGGGATATTGCCATTGGCAATAATGAACAACACATTATGGCGGCAGGAACCAGCGTAACTCAGGAATCAATGGGATGTCATGGCATCATGTTTAGAAACTGAACCGCAATTTTGACCTACACATAAGGATCCGTCTAAGTACGAGCCAAAGTAGAGACGGTTTGGATGATGAGCGTATTAAAAAATGAGCAACATTTTATAAACTTACAAAATTGGAAACGTGCTGTCTCAGAATACGATGGCGCAACAATGCGGACGGGCGAAAGACGGAGTATTTATCGTCGATAGAACTCGACCGTAAGTTGCTTAAACATGGCCTATGAGATCTTTTCTTATACGTGAACGTCTGAAAGCATTCATGAACAATCTGCTGGTTCCATACCAGATCTTGGAAAAGTCTCAAGAATTTCAGATCGACACTTACCATCTATTTGTCGAAACTCATCAGATTGTGCAGGATGGCTATGAACAATTCTCGCTGCTCCGTTAAGGTTGGTAATGAATTAACTGAGACTTTCAATGTCAAGAAATGTTATAGACAAGGCAAGGCTCTATGATGTAATTTTTTTCTAAAAACTTACTAGCCAACAAAATAAGCCAATCTTGTTTAAATTCGGACAATTGCTAGTGTATGCTGATGACATTGATGTGATTGGGCGAACACAGCGAGCCGTCAGCCAAAACTGCTCTGACGGTAAACGAAATAAAAAGATGACACCATCGAGAAAATGTCTTCATTGGCCCTTATTACTTCGAGGTAGGATTTATTCTACCTCGGCTCCGCAGTTACAAGCAGCAACGTCATCAGCGCTGAAATCACACGTAGAATTACTCCTGCCAATCGCTGTTTCTTTGGGCTCAGGAGCCAATTAAGCCACAGCTCTCTCCCGTAAGACTAAACTGGCTTTACACAAGACTTTTACCATCCCGGTCTTACTCTATCGCGCTGTCTTGGACCGTGTTGAAAACTTATGAAGAAGCACTTGGCCACGACAAAAGGAAGTGCGGCATTGAAGGCAGCTTGAGAGTTCGTTCCAGTTAGAGAAGCTTGTTGGGGGAGGAATTTCTACTGTAGCGCCGCTTAAGTAGGTAAGAACTCGACCCGTAACTGGTCCATCTCGCAATAAAATGTTGTTAGTCAGTCGATAATTTAATGGGTTGTATGGCACGGCTGTTGAAATGCATCAACAATTTCCTACGCATCGATGAGTACGTTTCGATCCACAGTATCGAAGAGCTGCCTGGCTTTCCTATCGAGCGACTCTTCATCTCCTTTGAGCCAGCAAACTGCATATGCTCTGTTCCTTTTCGCTTTTTTTTCTCCTCCTATCTTCTGGGTCGTTACTCTTTTTGGGTATGTCTCGGGTATATACAGACGCAGGCTGAAAACTCTTCCCTGCGGTACGCCAACTAAAGTACCTTCGAATTGCGATACTGATGCAGGAAATTTCTGAATATGTTGCAGAAAATTCTATTCTCGAGATACTTTGCCAGTGGTTTTACTGCAGGTCTAATTTGAACTTTAAGCCTTCATGCCATTCCTGATAGTTGAGTGTTTACCAATGATCCCAAACTCGTGATTAAGGGTCTGGCAGTGTACGTCTCAGAATTATCCTCTCAATCATTTTCGATAAAATTGGGAGAGTTGAAATCGGGCTATAAGACTTCTTGTCATCCGAACGATTACCTGATTTTACTAACATTATGACTTCAGTAACATTCCACTGACTCGGAACGTACTCGTATTTCTTTTTTATTTATTTTTTTTATAATTTGCGCGCGCTCAAGGGATTTAAGTACCCTTAAAATGTTTGCACACAGCGCTGGCGAAGGAAAATCAGGGAGGATGGAAAGAGAGGTACCGGAGAACGCTGGTTTTAAATGTTTGAGGATTATAATGACTAGGGAATAAGCGAGTTGTACGGCTTAGAAACGAATCACGATATTTCATAGTACGTCCGAAAGTGGGCTTGAGGGTATACTGATGAGCATTCATGTGGGCATTACACTCCAATTTCGGGCGGATAAATGCCTTATATATTGAGGCCAGATCAGAGGGGGTGAAGTATTTCTTACATCGCTTGAGGAAACCTAGACATTTCGCAGCATTTTTGACGACATCGAATGTGTGGTTATTCCAACTTAAGTTGTCATTGATACACGCTTTGGTTCCATTTTTTGGTGAGACATGCCATCAAATCACCAGTGTACCTGTTGCTACGAAAACCGTACTCCCGGCCATTAAGAAGTTTTCGTGTTTCGAGATATTTCGTGAGCTGACGATTTATCAGTGTTTCCATGACCTTGGAAAAAAGGGACGTAAGCGCAATGGGCCTGTAGGAGGAGAAAGAAGATGGTTCGCCTTTTTTAGGCACGGGCTGGAAAAATGCTGTTTCCCATCTGCTCAGGAAGAGTCCTAAAGTGTAGGATTAATGAAAAAGCTTACGCAGTGGTTTTGCCAGCGTGGAAGAACACCTCTTCAGAAGAAGAGAAGATATACCATCTGGACCAGCAGATTTGTGAATGTTAAGTGGATTCGTCCCATTGAAGATTCGACGTACTCAAGTGTAAGCTGAGACAAAGCACAATCTGGGAGTGTTGAACTGGCCGAAAAGTGTGCAGCAAGCAGATTGGCCTTGTACAAAGTGATGAAAGCTGGAATGTCGTTGTAAATGCGCGTTGGGATGGAGGATGAAGTTTTGTTACTACCTTTGGGACATTGTAGTATTTTTTGCCTCAATTTTTGGTCATATTGAAATTTCACGCGCTTGAGAAAGACGTTGCAGTCATTCATGTCTCTTTTGAACCTTTTTCAGTTTTCCTTTGTTGGGTTGGCCTTATAGGACCGAAAAAACATTTCTCTAACTCTGACGGCCCCTTTACAGCTCGAGTTGTACCATGCCTTTTCTTTTGGTTTGATACTCTTCATCCGATGAGGAATAATGGATCTCATTCCAAAGAGAATGGTGTCCGTAATCATATCAGCTGCGGCATTCACATCGTTATCGAGGAAACATAACGACCAGTTAAATTTCCTAAAGAAGCTGTTAAGACTGCTCCAATTGGCTTTCTCTTATTGCCATACGGTTCTTTTAGGAATTTTTTCTCTAACTGTGTGGTCGGTGTACGAGAAATTAGCTGATATGACACAATGGTCCGACGAGCCTAGAGGGGAGAGCATATCTACGGTGTACCTACCAGGGTGAAAAGTTAAAAACAAGTCCAGGGTGTTGGGGGTATGACCATCAACGTCTTGTATTCGCGTGGGCTCATGAGAATACAGGGATACAATTATTTGAATGGAGTCAGACAGCGCATCAAACTCGTTAAAAGCCGAATTGCTGTCCAGTTTAGGGCTTCTGTAAATAAAGCAATAGTGGATAATTTGCTTACGGAGATGGAAATTGAATTTCCGATTGGAACAGGGACTACATTGTGGTGCTACAATACATCACTACGCACATAAATGGCGAGGCCGCGGTGAAAGAAGAACAATGTCACTAGTTCGTAGCCTGGTAGCTTCAGATCAGAATGATCTGAGAGGTATGGGCGAGGTCTACCTGTGTTTCGCTAAGTGCCAAAACAGCTGGTCTGTATCTACAGACGTAGACGTACGCAGAAAGTGATTACTTTTTAGCCCGCGAATATTTGCAATGTCCACTCTAAAGACAAACACAAAAAACACAAATACCGACGTTACTAAGCACAGCTGTGGAGTAAAAATTCAAAGTTAGTTTACCGAATCAAATTGTTGTAGGTGTTATGCCCATACAAGAACAGGAAACAGCACACCAACAAAATTCATACTCATAGCCCGCTATCCATCGGTTGTTACATACACTCAGCCACTACACGCGCTGTATAACAATGTAATACAGCAATGGCAGTGACCGAGTGCAAGCAACAGTATGACCAGGGGCAGGAAGGTCAGCTCAGCCCTCATCAGTGCGGCGTTAATAATATAAAGAAACTAAATAATGTTTTTCTATGTATTATTTGAAGGACTTCTCCGGTTATTTAATCGTAACCGTTAGCTTTCTTCGGTTTTAATTTCTTTATTTCAGTGCTAAGTTCCGTTAGCATTGCATCATCATCGTGTAATTATCTGATGCTCTTTCCAACTCACTGATATTGTAGATGAGTGCTTCCAGATTGGAAGCGAAGATTTCTGTTTTCTCCTTATCTCCCGTCGAACATTCGTTGCTATCAGTTTCAGTTTGTATGCATTTTTATGAAACACACTTAATTTACTCTTACATGCTAGACAAAAAACGCTTAAAAATTAGCTTAATTATCTTAAAACTAACTTACTGGCCCCATGCGGGCGCTCTAAGTTAAACATAATACTTAAAAATTATGTCTTTCGACGTATATGACGGATTTTATTCTTATACTACAGTGACTTAACTACAGCTTAAACTAAGAAAACATTTTTAAAAACTTAGTACATGGACTATTTTAATTTTATTATAAAACCTAAAACTAAAAGCCTACATACTACCCGAAACTAAATCTTAATCTACTTAACCTACTTACATCTACATGCATATATATATATATACTATATAAATACTTAGTATATAAATATATGCATATTTTTTTCTTAAAAACTAACTTAAACCTACCTAAAACTATGTAAGCCGGCCATGGCAAAAAAAAAAAATTAGGCTGGTCCACCTTGCTTCACATGAAGCTAACTATCACTGGAGGAGTTCGACGATGAAGCATCCTCCCCTTCAACAAGCCACCAAAAGTATTGGTGCTGCTGAGCAACATCCCTCACGTCGCGACTCCCTACAGACCTATTGAACCGGAGACGCTCCGCACTGCCGTGTGCGACGTCTCTGTCGTAGTTGAGTCGCCTGTCCGCAGCTGTTCGAGCAACGTGGAAGATTAGCGGCACCGCCAGTCTGTCCTGGATCAGACCTTTGCTCTCTAGATAGAGGAACGCTTCTGGAGGAATAAAGCCGTCAAAACGAACTTTCTCGTGATACATATAATTAGGGTAGTAAGCCCCGGAGATCAGGTTGGTCGATGAGGTCATTGCTCTTGCAAGGTGCCTTCGAGTCAACTTAATGATGAATTTGTCCACTCTTATTAGGTTCGCCCTATTGTACAAGACCTCATTGGGATAGAATTTTATGTACTCAGACTCTGGTGTTCTGTATAAGCGAAGACAAGTCCTAAGACAAGCCCTCTCAAACACCCGAATCTTTTCCAATAAACTTGCTCTCACATTGAACCACACGGGACATCCAAATACAAGCACGGGCCTGACAAGGGCCATGTAGCAGATCACCTTCACCCTCGCATCGGGTTGGCTGTTATAAAACAGTCTCTTTGTAAGTGCAAAAGCACTTATGGCTCTGGCCAGAGCAACATCTATATGTTTGTTAAAATACAGAAATTGATCTAGCCAGATCCCAAGGTATCTGACTACATTTTGGCAAGCAAGTGGTTGTCCGTGCTGCCACGATCGAGAACTTTCGCCAAATCTTTCTGGAATCCCTAGAGGCCCCAGACAAAGGCGTCCTAAACAGAATGGGTTCCAGTCATCGCAATATCGCTTAATTTTGTCAAAGTCACGCTGCAAAAGCATATTAATGACCTCACGACGCCATGATGTCGTCTGCGTACGCTATGGCATGGTGAAGTGAACCTATCAGATCACTCGTGTAAATGTTGAACAGGATCGGCGAATTTACCGCACCTTGTTGCAGACCGTTTTTAATGTTAAAAGTTCCAGCAGAAGTCGCATCGCCATTCTTCACGATGAACTGTCTACTGGAGAGCATATCGAAGAGAATATACGGAAGTGGTTTACTAATGCCCAACCTGTCCAGCTTGAAAAAGAGTCCTTCTAACCATACGGTATCGAAGGCCTTCTCCAAGTCAATCAGGCAGGCACCAGTGCACTGGTTCTTGCTTTTGTTCCATTGGATATCAGAAACCAGTTTCGACGCAGCATGAATGATATCATGCCCCGCCTTGAAACCGAACTGATTATCCGGAACTATATGTTTGTCCTCGACCCAATTAGTCAGGACTCTATTGATAACCTTATCGAACACCTTACTGATGTTTGGAAGAAGACTGATCGAGCGGAGATTCGCCGGATTGGAAGTGTCTTTATCCCTCTTGGGGATGGGATGTACCACCGCAGTTTTCCAATGCGCTGGATAATGTGCATTATTCATTGCATTTTTAAACAGGGTGGTATAAATGTTCACCGCTTCTAGAGAGAGATGTCGAAGCATAATGCTCGGTATTTCATCGGTTCCCACTGATTTCTTACTTCTAAGTGATTCGAAGATCGTTTGGAGCTCTTCCTTCGAAATGAACGGGGGTAGTACCCTTTCGTTGGTGATGACATTATTTGCCATATTCTCGTCACTGAACTGGGTGAAACCCAAGCTCTCGAATCGCCAATTCGCAATTTCATTTCGAGGGTAGAAATTGTGCACAAGGACTCGATTCTCCAGATAGTGGTTCGGGCCAATGATAACATTCGCCTTGTACACTTCCTGGAAAGTCGCTCCTATAGCCTCTACATGCTCCTGCGGATCCTCGATCACAAAGAAGTTGTCATCATCAACAGCCCCATTTGGATCTATGCCTGCTGCTACAAGTATTTTTTTGTTATTCGTCGTTCGTGCGATTTTAAGACATGGAACGTCGTTCTGGTTTGAAATATTTTATTTATTTGCGGGAACATACCATATTCGGGTTGCTGGTGTTTACAACCCGAATTTTATTGTTCCAATACAAACTTACAGAATTTCTGTAATTTTCTTTTATTAATTTTTGGAGGTTTTTAATCGACGACTACAGTGTTATGATCTCCGGGTTATGCCTGTCAGTAAACAGTCTGTACAAGGTTTTTAGCCTTGACAGCAGTCTACTTTTATGTCGGTGCAGTGCGTCAATAGTTGCGTTGCGAAATAAGTCTTCTTCGTCAGTGGGTCTCGTCCATTAAGAGCCGAACAGAATGTGTATCTGTAGCTGTGTCTGTATCTGTGTAGCAAGCTGTCAAAACATTAAATGTATGGAAAGCTGAAAGCCGCAACACAATGTGTGTCTGCTTCTGTGTCGTGTATCGTGAAGTTGGATTTTGTTGAACTAGAAGCTACGCTACAAGATTGACAGTTAAGAATTTTTAGGAATCTTTATTGTGAAAATGGAAGTCGAGAAATTCATTGAAGCGGTACGAATAAATGAAATTCTTTGGAATTTATTGAATCGTGCTCTTTGAGGTGTTAGAAAGTTGTCTCAAAAAATCGTCTTTTTTTTCTTTCCTTATAAAGAGGACGAACCAACCATCTGCGTTTCCTCTTTTTCATTAATTTTATTGCTAAATAGCACATGTGCAGAAAACACATAATAAAACCAATTTCTTCTTGTTCGTCCATATCCATTATCCACAAATAATAACAAACTTTTTTAAGCACTAATAAAATTAAGAAGTAAAAACACAAGATGCAAATTTGACAGTCGCTTTCATTGTGTTTCCTTTAACTGCAAGCCGCGCGGCAGAGATTTGACAGCGCTACAAGACACAGACACAGATACACATTCTGTTCAGCCCTTTAGTCGTAGATGCCTGTCAATCTCCTCCTTTGACAGATTTCTGTTGGACGGTGGGTAGAGCGAATTCGAGGAGAGTGCTCTAGTCAGTGTTCTGGTGAATTGTGTCCAACGCACCCTACTATAATTGTAGGAATGCCTTTGGACAAACTCATCCAATTTCGCAATTTCGTTGGGAACAGTTATTTCGGTGCTGAGACCGCAATGGGCACTGTCATACACGAAAGTGCGTAGACCGTTTGTGCTTTGTTGGTTAGTGCATGTCAGTTGTATTCGTGAGTCGAACAGCAGAAGATCCAAATAGGACCCGTGTCTGGAAAACGAAGGACTTATCCGTCGCCTTAAGCCCGAGTCGATACATTACACTGTGCTGACCCCACCAATTGAATAGTTCCCTCTAGTATTTGGTGTATTATTTCCCCAATCACTATGTTTGGTGTTGAAATCTCCGCCGATAATAAAATAGTTGTCTTCCAATTCCAGCCTCAGGAATCGAAAAAGTGTCTCGATCTCTGAGATGAACATTGTGGATTGAGTAACCTTAGGTGCATAGACAGACACCATGTACAACCGCTTTCCACTACGGAGGGGGATATACACGATGCATGCTTCCAGCACCTGGAACCTACGTAATACACGACTGTATACTCTTTTAAAACGTATACCTTTTCGTACGAAAATCGCAACGCAAGATAGCTAGCATGTCAGGTACTGGTTCAGGTGCTCTAGGCGCTAGGGCCTGAGAAGCAACCTTCGCTTGCTGTACCGTATTTCCCCTACATGCCGCCATTTGGGCGGAGATAATATGGGGAGTAACGACTGGAGTTTGCAAATGCACGGGTGGACGTTTAACTTCCACTTTCTGCTGCCGGGCCAGATTTATTCTTTTGATGTACTGGAATTTGGGACAACCCCGATAATTTGGGGTGTGTCCCGTGTTCCTACATAAAGCACAAGAGAGTTGGCTTTTTTCAGACGCTCCGTCCTTACCCAGAGCGCATTCCTCGGCGTGCCCGAACCTTTGGCAGCGAACACATTGTAAAATGTTTTCGCTCCTCTTTAATTTCTCCCAATGGACTACCTGGTAGTCTAGGACTTTAATACTCCTTAGACCATCCAGATTGCTGGTGGGACTTAGCTGGACTAGGAACATCGGCAGTTGCCGCTTCTCCCTTTTGGCTCTGGCTGTGGTGAAAGGCTTGACCCCCACGAATTGGAACCCTTCGCACTTCTTCTCTTTAAGCAGTGCAAGGAGCTCCTCCGGATCAGTCGACGGCTCTAATCCCCTCAGCAGAATTGTCTGCACCCCCTTCGGGGTGTAGCAGAAGAACTCCGTCGTCGAATCCGTCAGTAATTAATTTATTTTGTAATAGCGCTCCACTGTGTTACAGTGGATCGCGTGCCTATCTTCACTTAATCTTTTAATAAAAAAATTACAACCTATGGCCGACTTACATAGTTCGATTGTGTCCTTTAACTCCAATTTGTACGTGTTGATTGGTGGCACCTTCTGCTTGATTGATTTCTGCTCTTACTGTTGTTGCTGTCTCTGCTGCTGTTGGTTTTGTTGATGTTGTTGTTGTCGCTGTTCTTGTTGTTGCTGCAGCTGTAGTTGCTGCTTATTCTGCTGCTGCTGTTCTTGCTGCTTATTCTGCTGCAATTGTTGTTGTTTAGGTTTTTGCTGTGTTTGTGTATCTGTTGTTGTTTCTGATTTTTTTTGTTTTTGTAGCGATTGTTTCTGTTGTTGTTGTTGTTGTGGCATCTCCACGTTTCTATTTTGTTGTTGCTGAGGTCTCTGGAGTAGTTGCTGCTTCTCTATCTCCCTACTTGCAACTTGTTTTGCTTTTATAGCTAGCACTTTTTGTTCTAGTTGCTTAATGACTCAGATGCGGCGAGGGATGCGAAGCTGTTGTCTGGTCCCATATATTGTCCTCCGTCTCCGTCGGGTACATAAGGACAGTCGTTATTGTCCGACTTTTGCCTCTTTTGCTTTATTGCTGCGCTTGCCGATATCATCGCAGCCCTCTCCTTCACTCTACCATGCAGCATATCTAACGAAGCTGAAAGGTAAGTGCGCTTAATGAGATCCGGAGTCGGCTTCTCCTTTCTCCTCCTCTTTATTGCTATGTCTCTTGCTGTTGTTGTTGTTTTTGAATAGTGGGCTGGCTTAACTGCTTGGACATCAGACGACATCATGCCATCTGCTGATCCCGCTATTGGGATAGCGGACCGCTTGCTTCCACTCATGGAACTTGTTTTTCTTTTTTTTTCTTCAACACTCTATTAACACTAATAGTGTGCTAATAGTCTTAAATAAAAAAAAAAAAAAATTTTGCAGAGACTGGGAGCGAAGTGAACCCAAAACCCCGAGATTTATTGTCCGGGTATTTACTACCTCGACTATCGAACACTTGCGAAACTCACTCCCTAAATGTATACTTATTATTTTTCCGCACTTCTGAAGCCGAAACAAAAAACACGTGTGATCTCCGTAGAGGTCTATGAATGACTGACATTCGTTGCTATTTTTTGTAATTGGTGTCGCGGAGGCTTTAGGTCTTTTGATGCCGGTTAATGTTTTCCAAAGCGAATAATTAGATTCTCGTTTTGCTGTCAAGTTTTCAAGATACGTGTCTGCTACACGGTTTTTAAAGCTTTTAATTGTCCTCTCAGCACAGGTTGTTCAAACGTGTTGTACTCTGTTGAGCACGACTTTGTTGACATTTCTTACGGGCTTTTTTTTCGATTACCATTTATTTTATCTTCGACAGATAATTTAGACCGTAGTTTTTGTTGGTTTCTTCTTTTGATAGGGTGTGTTCTTCCACGCGCATTATTGAACGATTTCAACGAAGTGATTGCACGGTCTAAAAGCATGTTGAATGAGTGTTTTATCCGCAAATGCATTTTTTCCAAAAAGGTAAAAGTTGCACGGTGCCAAATCAAGCGAACATGGGAAGTGGTTCAAAGCTAAAATGCGATTTTTAACCAAAAAATCGGTCACAACCGTCGATCAATGAGATGGCGCATTATCGTGCAACAAACTCCAACTTCCTTCTGAGCGATATTCTGGCCAATACGACGGCTACGATGCTTCAAAATAATAGGATAGAATTCTGCTTTAACTATTTGGCCCATTGGAACGAACTCTTTGTGGACAATGCCCTTGGAATCGATTCGCATTCCATCCAGGTGATATCTTATAGCCGACAGTCGATTTCCAATTACGAACTTGGATCCAAATATCACCAAAGGCCAAATGTATTTGTGTTCGCAAGGAACCCTTTTGTCAATAGAATTCCCGTCCGAGGATTGCAGTATTGTGTCCCACTGAAAACTTGGTTTAATCTCATCTTCGGCTGCTTGATAGGGAAGAGTTAATTTCAATCTACATGGCGAAAAGTATGTGCTCGTAGGTAGCGAAGTTTGGGGGGACGTTGTTAGATAAG
This sequence comes from Volucella bombylans, assembly GCA_949129095.1. NCBI lineage: Eukaryota > Metazoa > Arthropoda > Insecta > Diptera > Syrphidae > Volucella > Volucella bombylans. The sequence goes on along the minus strand of OX422142.1, from coordinate 142,536,170 downwards.
TTCTTAATGCGCCACTGCTGCATATATAAACATCATGCTGCTCTGTTTCTAGCAGATTAACTTAAATCCGTCTTTCTGTGTATGTTGCCAAACAGCTATGACAAAAGACAAAAGTGGTATATTCGACCCCATTTTACACGAAAAGAGCTTTTTTTCGCTTTTCTTACCAGCTCAGTTGGTTGTCCATGATAAAGCCTAGGTATCCTCTTGGGATGATCTCCTTTTTTTGTTTTTTTCTTATAGAGCAGAAACATTTATGACCCAACTGTTAGGAATGAAGTGGGAAAGCAGTAGATACTCGTAGAGTCATTTACTCGTATGAACAGTTTTTTTTAAAAAATATTGATAATCTCGGGGTTTCAATGTAGTCCATGCCACGGAATGTCACCATTTTATACTCCTTGAGAGACTATGCAGTGCTATCGCAACCGATTTAATTGGCAATTTGGCGGTTTACTTTGATTCAGGAATTCTCTCGAGGGTCTTTAGTAGGAAGGATGATAGACTTATAAGTTTGGCCGTTCCTAATTCTTCGATGGCCCAGAGAAACGTGTCCCTTTCTGTCTTCTTACCAAGACGGTTGAGGATGACATCGATTTATCGCCAATTCGCTCATTGACAAGAGGTATTGTGTCAAATTTTTAACAGTTGACCCACGTGATGTGGCGCTGCGTTTCCCATCTCTGTACTCTTCTGACAGGTTCGAGCAGACACTGAAAGTATCGATAGGGCTGAGGTTGAGCAGATGATTTTCAACCTTTCAAATGCTATTAGTGTCTATACTGTGGAGGTCTGCGCTCAAAAAGGTTGTTATGTTTGGACACGAAATTTTGAATATATTTAAGGGAAGGGTGGTCGATCTGCGTGAAGCTCCACATTAGTCTAGAATGCGTACGAAACCAAGGTATTTTAAAACTGGGCCCTCAGTCAGGTGGTTTGAATGACATCTTGATCCAAGACAGGAGAAGAAAATGAATAGGGGAAAAGATGGGGCGATTACGTTTCGGTTTTCGGTAACCAAGGATGGGGATCTGGTCTTACAGAAGTTTAAGTAAAACCATTAAGGGTCTGTGTTCCTAGTTATCCTAAATTTTTCGAAAATACTCTTTACTCGAGCATTATTTGACTTTTCCTAGATTTGTCTAAGTGTATAGACTAGCCTAAATCTTTAAGGGATTAGGATACGCCGTCGTTGGCTCATTAATTAGTAGATCTCCCATTTTGATTGATTTCGCTAGTTCTTGATTGGACCCAAAGAAGCTGCATGTTAGTGTCTTGAACAATAAGCCTGTTGTGAGCCATTCTTACAACGAAGCGCTGCTTTTGAAGCCCATTAAGCAGCATCAGCAACAGTTATTTACTTAGTTGAGCGCGTCATAAATTGTTTGTATAAATGAAATAACCAAGACGAAGACAAAACGCACAATACGACCTTTATAACTCAGGAGACTTAAATATATTTCGGACAGAATAATCCCCAAAACATTCGAAGCGTCAATTTCCATTGAAAACCAACATAAACTGTTTTCTTAGAAATCTCTTGCAGAGCTTGACAATTAAACTTCGAACGTATGAAAACAATTCGAAAGAAAAGGGAAAAGTTCCCGGAATAATAATTAACATCTTTCACAGACTGAAATTTTCCATGGCAATATCATGACCATATATTACCGTTCGACCAATTTACCTATTATTGCGCCTCTAAAAGTTACACTTTGTCCCATCAAATGCAAAAGATTCCAAGAACGTCAGAACAATAAATTCCTTGTCCCACACTAACCTATTTTTAACTGTGCCTCCCCATTACACTGAGCAAGGCCTTCATTTTTATTTGACATGTGGCGACATCATGCTAAATAAATGAATAACAATCTGACAAATTGATTTATATGTCTGAACGTCGAAGAAACCCTCATTGGGCATGGTCTTCGCAAGTCCTGCCTTAAATCGCTTCAGTAACCCTCTAACCTCAAATACCGACAGTGACTTGAAATTTATTCATCATTTAACCTTTCGCCTTGACAAAGGACACCAGAAGGCCACCAGAATAGCGAAGTCCCGATCTAAAACAAAAGTTTTGCAAACTATAACTTCTGTCGGGAAGGGATTGGTGAAGAGGGATTTTCGAATATTTCTGCGGTCAGACACGCACCACCGTACCAACCTTCGACAGGGGAGAAATTAATTAAGTGAAAAAAAGCTAATCGCTTTTTATTTTTTCTGCCAACTTAGTAGCCCAACTGCTACCAAAACTGAAGCTCCAGCAAAGCTCCTTTGTGACTCTCTTTGAAAAGGGATACTTCAACCACCTGGCCATCTCTGTTTCCCACATGCGCCGATATTCTCTGTGACCAGTGGAAATGTACTTTGGTCGGTTTGTTTTGGTCACTCGTATCCTAACGGTCGTCCTTTCAACTAGTCACCGCCGGATTTTGTTCGCTCCCGGAATAGTAAATATCGATTAACCACAATCACAAGTTTTTGATTTTTGAGTGAAAAAATTCCACACCGTACTCCTCGTTCTATTGATTTCTCTGTATGGTCGGTTTTTTTGAAATCATAAAAACAAAAAAAAAATGTAAATTCGCGCGTTAGTGACCAGTGGCCGCGATGAAAAACTTCAGACACATCGTGTAGAGTATATTCTCGTAAAACAAAATGTCAAATGCGATCAATGAACTCTCTGCAGAACACCTTTCCAATATCACTACCTCTACCACCAACATCCCTAATTCCCTACCCGAAAATCCAGAGTATTCACATCCCAATCCATCCGCTCACCGCACCACTGGACATTTAGAAACTATAAAGTCCAATCCAAAAATTGCTACCATCATACCCATCCCATCGTTTACTGTACTTAATAACGACACTTTAGCCATTTCGACAAAGCCAAACGCCATAGTGCGACCTATACGGCGTATAGCGCCCTTAACCGGGCCCGAGGATTCTTCGGCCAACTATAATCCGCCAAAGGATGGCCAGGAAGTGGAGACGTTCGCTAAGGCGCTTAATCGCAAGCTAAGACGATTGCGTAATGCCGAACCATGTCTAAAGTCATCGCACTCTTCGAAGGATGTACGTTAGCAGGGGTAGTGTACCCAAAATGGTCTCCATTCTGACACAAGTCTTTTGTCCTTTGCATTTGTAGGGAAGCAACGCAGATACAATAAATAAGCGCCCATTGTTTATTACCACCGTTCCCACAGGAGTATTCCTGCCTCCAGCTAAAGAGTCATCAATTATACCGTCGAAACGTGTTTATGCGTTTGCCACCTGTCCCCGGGTATATGCCAATTCGAATAACTACAAGGACAAGCTGGACGGTACGATTAAAGGATCTGATAAGGAGCTTACCGCACGTTGGCATGGAATTAAAGCATTCAGCCACTTTTTAGGTGGTGTCAAAAAGAGGTAAACCTTGGATTATTTGTTGTTTTCTTTTTTTTTTCATATTTTTTCATATTTAAAACAGGACAACTGTAGGGGCAGGTATAGAGAGTACTTTCCAACAAGTAGGTCGATTTTTTAGTGGTACCTTGAATTAAATTGAAAAATGCCGACAGGTTGAAAAATAGTTTTTAATTTTGAGCACAGGGACATTGGTCTTTTCTAGGAAATTACTTTGCCGCCATGTTTCCGTGGAACTAATTATTGTGTTGAGTCGGAGTGGACGTGTAGGAGTATGTACAAACGTATGGTGGACAAATGGAGGGTAGAAAGGATTAGCAATCATGCAATAAATGATTTTTTTTTTCTAACTCATTTAAAACACAATATGATATGCATTTTTACCACACTATAAATGATTTGTTTATTTGTTTTGGAATTGCGCAGAAACAATTAGTGCTGGGATTTGAACATAAGTTCGTCCATTCAATGCCTATGGCATGAATAGTGGTTTGCGACTTGAAGATAAACAGGCTTTTAATATTGTCCACCTACCTTAGTCGGAATATGTTATTTCATTTGACACCACTTTCTAAATTTAAAAAAAAACCGCAGAATACTTACGAGTAGATGATTTCCACGAATTTTTTGGAGCTTCTGGACCTTCAGTGTCTCCACTAGGTATTCGAAGCCACAAGGTCTGCTAAGAGCCCTTACATTCAAATTACATACCCGAACGTCATTGTCCTTGTCACCTTTGGATAGGTCATCAATAGTAGAGTCAATCTTATCCGAAACTGTTGTCTTCAGTACAATTTTATTCCTCTTTCGCATGGTCCGTGGTTACCAAGTCGCATTTAGGTACTCTAATGGTACTAATATACCAAGCTGTCGGCCTAACGATAAAGTTCACCCACACGAGGAAAAACAGTTTCACATTTTCAACCCATTTACCCATTGGGATAAAAATCCCTGAGAAAGAAACACGACCGTACAGTTCCACAGTTCTCTTTTTTAATCGTTAGATGAGTAGGTGGCTCTTACAGATTAGGAATTAAAATTAAGCATATTTCAAGCTCAATCATGCCGCCCCTTGAAATACAATATTAAAATAATTTTCCATACATCCTCCTTCCAAAACTCAACTAACAAATTAAATTTACTTAAGTACTGAGATAACAATGCCACTATTAAGAAACAATACAATATTAAGTTCAGTTTTAAAGCATTTTATTTCCTTAATCATTAACTCTTACATACTAACAAAGAATGCTTAAATGCTAGCTTACAATTACTTAACAATCTTATACTAACTTACTGGCCCCACACAGGCATTCTAAGCTACTCTAAATTCTTATAACTATGTCTTTCGACTTCATTTACATTTTCTTAGAACTATTTATTTTGTATACTTAAAGCTAAGAAAAAAATTTGTTAACAAAACTTAGCATATGGACATAATTTTTTATTTTTAATAAAAACCTAGTATCTAACTTAAAATAAACCTTAGCCTACCTAACCTACATGCACAATACACACATACACACATATAGACCTTATACACAATTATATACATATATTAGTATATACCTTTGTATATACTAATACATGTATATATTTCTTAGATGCTAACCTAAACCTATGTAAGCTGGCCATCGCTATTTACCGAGAAAACAGATTGGTCAGCTCTGCCTCATTAGTGAGGCTGGCCCTGTATTGACGGAAACGACGATGAAACATCTTTCCCATCATTCAACCACCAGAAATGCTGGTGCTGCCGAACGACATCCCTCTTATCGCGATTCCCCACCGCCCTACTGAACCTGAGGCGATCCATACTGCCGTGTGCGACGTCTCTGTTGTAGTTGAGTCGCCTGTCCCCAGCTGTCCGAGCGACATGGAAGATTAACGGCACCGCAGATCTATCCTGGATGAACCCTATCTGATCAAGGTAGAGGAATGCTTCCGGTGGAACGAAGCCGTCAAAGCGCACACTCTCGTGGTAAAGGTAATTGGGGTAGTAAGCCCCAGATATCAGGTTATTCTTCGAGGTCATTGCTCTTGCAATGTGCCTTCGAGTCAGCTTAATTACGAAGTTGTCCACTCGTATTAGGTTCGCCCTATTGTAAGGGACCTCATTAGGATAAAATTGTTTGTACTCCGACTCTGGTGTTCTGTACAAGCGAAGGCAAGCCCTAAGACAAGCCCTCTCAAACACCCGAATCTTTTCCATTAAGCTTGCTCGTACATTGAACCACACGGGACAACCAAATACCAGCATGGGCCTAATAAGGGCCATGTAGCAGATTACCTTTACCCTCGCATCGAGTTGGCTGCTATAAAACAGTCTCTTTGTAAGGGCAAAAGCGCCTTTAGCTCTGGCCAGAGCAGCATCTACATTTTTGTCAAAATACAGAAACTGATCTAGCCAGATCCCAAGGTATGTGACTACATTTCGACAGGCAAGAGGCTGTCCGTGCTGACCAATGATTGAGAACTTTCGCCAATTTTTTCTGGTATCCCTAGAGGCTCCAGACAACGGCGTCCTAAAGAGAATGGTTTCCGACTTCTGAAAGTTGATTTTCAACTTCCAGTCATCGCAAAATCGTCTTATCTTATCGAAGTCACTCTGCAAGAGAGTATTAATAACCTCGATTTTTGGACCTGTTCTGTACGCTACCAAATCGTCTGCGTACGCAATAGTATGGGGAAGTGAACCTATCAAGTCGCTTGTAAAAATGTTAAATAGAATCGGCGAATTGACAGCGACTTGCTGAAGACCATATTTAATTTGAAATATTCCAACAGAAGTCACATCACCATTTTTCACAATGAACTGTCTGTTGGTTAGCATGGGCCCCCGCCCAATTATCAAGGCTTCGCCCTTTAATGACGTTGTCTAATAATGAACGGGGGCAGAGCAAAGTACTGGTCTTATCGTAAACATCTTCAGATGACGCTACCGAAGGTTGCTACGATTTGATCAGTCACAAGCTGCCGGTCATAGGTCTTGTTGGCGGCTGGACCACCGGTAGTCCCTACCAGGGCTTAAATCACGGTACCATGGGAGTCAGGAGCCCCCCGGATCTTGGTCCGGGCCTGACTTGTTGAGGTAGGCCCCCTTGTGGGAGCGTCATGGTGGCTGTGGTTTAAACCCAAAATCGCGGGAAAGAGTCTTCCTATGGTTTTCCTTTGGTTTTCCTTTGGTTTTCCTTTGGTTGACTCAATGTGGAGTTGCAATAAGTGCTGGGTGCTGCGACCCTAAGAGCAGTAAGGGGTTTTAGGTCGGCCTCGACTCATACCAAGGGTGGAACTTGTGCCGGCAACACAGTTCCGAATTGGTATCAAATAATGAATATCATTGTGAGCGATGGCAAGGCGTATCCTTGCCCCCATGGATGTATGGGCATCCCGTGGAATAAGGCCGTAAAGGCAGGTGTCCACGAAAATCGAGAGACGTTCTGTTGGTTAGCATATTACAAAGAATGTACAAGAGTGGTTTACTGATCCCCAGCCTAGTCAGCTTATAGAAAATACCCTCTAACCTTACGGTGTCGAAGGCCTTCTCCAAGTCAACAAGGCAGGCACCAGTGCATTGTTTTTTGCCTTTATTCCATTGGATATCGGACACCAGTTTAGACGCGGCATGTGAGATATCATGTCCCGCCTTAAAACCGAATTGATTATCCGGAACTATATGTTTGTCCTCAACCCACCTAGACAGAGCTCTATTGTTACTTTTTCAAAAACCTTACTAATATTCGGAAGGAGACTTATCGACCGGAGAATCGCCGGATTGGATATATCCTTCCCCTTTTTGGGGATAGGTTGAACCACCGCCGTTTTCCAATGCACTGGATAATGTGCATTATTCATTGCATTATTAAACAGGGTGGTGTAAATGTCCACCGCTTCTAGAGGAAGATGTCGAAGCACGATGTTCGGAATACCATCGGTCCCCACCATTTCTTAGCCCTGATTGTGTCGAAGATCTCATGGAGTTCTTCCCTCGAAATGAACGGGGGTAGGTCACTCTCTCTGGAAATGACATTATTTGCCATATTTCCGTCGGTGAACCGGGTGAAACCAGAGCCCTCGGATCGCCAGTTCCCTATTTCATTTCGAATGCAGAAGTCGTGCCCCAAGACGCGATTGTCCAGGTCGAAATTAGGGCCAATGATATCAGTGGCCTTGTATACTTCCTGGAAAGTCCCCCTATGGCCTCAACCTTCTCCTGTGGATCCTCGATCACAAAAAAGTCGTCATCATCAGCGGCCTCATTTGGATCAATGCCTGCTATTGTCAGTAACCGTTCGTTGTCTGTTGTCCGGGCTATTTTAAGACACTGAAGGTCGTTTTGATTTTTTCTCCGAAATAGTTTATTGATTTGCGGAAACATATTCGGGTTGCTGGTGTTTACAGCCCGAACCTTGTTGTTCCAATATGAACTTACAGCAATTCTGTAATTCTCTTTTATTAGCGTTTGAATATTTTTAATTGACGACTTCAGTGTCCTAATCTCCGGGTCTTGTCGGTCAGTTAACTGTCTGTACAAGTTTTTGAGTCTTGTTAGAAGTCTACTTTTCTGTCGGTGCTGTGCGTCAGTAGTAGGATTGCGGAACAGGTCTTCGTTAGTCGTACGTCGATACCGCGGTATTGTAGCGTCCATAGTTTGTTTAATTGTCTCGTCCATTTGTTTTAGGTAATGGTCGATCTCCTCGTTTGACAAATTCCTATTGGACGGTGGGTGGAGCGTGTTCGAGGAGAGCGCTCTTGTCAAAGTTGCGGAGAAGCGTGTCCATCGAGTCTTACTGTAGTTGTAAGAATATCTTTGGACAAACTCCTCCAATTCCGCAATTTCGTTGGGAACTGTAATTTCGGTGCTAAAACCGCAATGGTCGCTGTCATACACGAATGTGCGCAGACAGTTAATACAATATTAAATTAAATTCATTATGCAAGGTGACTCCCGATGTCTTAATTTTTTTCCAATTAAGTCGATAAATGATATGAAGTGGCCGCCGCCAGAATTGATGGCCATTTGGGCCCGATTTGTGGCATTTTCCATCACTCTTGCCAGAACTTCCGGTGTTAGGTCCTTGCATTCTTGACGGATATTCTCTTTGAAGGCTTCAAGAGTCTGAGGCTTGTTGAAATAGAATGATGGTTTTAAAAAACCGCACAAAAAAAAAAACTGGAACGGTTAAACCGAGAGATTAGGCGAGCCGAAAATTCATCCGTCAGAATTTCGGTGGTGGCACGTGCAGTATGCGACGTTGCTCCATCCTGCTGGAACTACATGTTCTCCAGGCACAATTCATCCAACTGATGAAGGAAAAAATCGTTGAGCATGGCTCTGTAGCGCTCGCCGTCCTTAGTAGTCGTTTGACCCGCGTCGTTTTCGGCAAAATATGGCCCGATGGCGCATTCAGCGCAAACAGTAACTTTAAGCTAGTTCGGTGACCCAGAAGCGATAATTTAGCTTATTCACATATTCACAGAGATGGAAATGGGCCTTGTCGCTCATTATGATTTTTGATGAAAAGTTGTCACCCTCATGGTCGAGATTCAGGATGGCTTAAGCGTAGGTTACACTCGCCTGGCGGTCAACAGCTAATAGCTGATGTACTGTCTGCATTTTGTAAAGGAACATCTTACAGTCTTTCACCAAAATTCTTTATAAACACTCCGGGATCCTCTGCCATATCTTCAACCACAGCTGCTATATTCTCAGCAGAACGCCTGCTCCATCTTGACCTGGCAGCATCTCGTGTTATTCCATACTCTTCTAGGCAAGCGAGTAAATTTCGTAGTGTTTGCCCAGTTGCTGTCAGACGACAGGGAAATCTGCGTCGAAATTCACTCTACGCCAACACTGCCGACGAATTATTTTGCAAAAAAATCTTAGTAATTATTCCGCGTTCTTTAGGAGTATAGCGATTCATGTCTTGTTCACGTGTATTTTGTACCTGTTTACTTCACAAATGTCAAATTGACGCCATTTGCAAAAATTATAGCAATAACCAATAAGGTGTATTTAATGAAAAACATGGCAAGCAAAGTTTTGAAACACATCACCATATTTTGTGGGTAGGCTTACCAATCGCACTAAACCATCAGCTTTATAGAGACTTTCCTTCACTCGACTCATTGTCCACTTCCCCGGCGGTTGATTGTCATCGCGTATCAAGACGAGATTGTTCTGTTGAAAATTGTCTTCCTTGTGTTTGTAAGAGAATTTAAATCTTGACAGACGGTTAAATTGTATATCTGTGTAATCTGGATCAGACAATATGACAGCTTTAAAATTTTGTGGTGATTTGGACAATGGGATCAAAGGACTAAAATTAAGGCAAGCTTCTTCCAATTACTCTTCGGAGATGGAATTGGTATTGTATAAAATTCCAATTTATGTCGACCTTGTTTGCTTGGCTCTTCAAATTATTTTGCGTATATTTGGTACTTAAGAAGCGTCCCAACCCATCAAGAATATTCCCAGGTTCCTTAAAATTCGAGTCATTATCGCTGTAAAGATACATACGAGTACATTTGCCTCTTCTCCCAATAAACCTTGGTAGTGCTGATAAAAATTCGTCCCTTTATAAGCTCGACACCATTTCTAAAGGAATGGCCTTTGTACTGAAACATACAAACAATGCGATGTATACGTTCTGTCCCCGATAGCCTCTTTTGCGCTTTGGATGTGCCATTATCGGCCTTGAGTAGTCAACTCCAGAATCTGACTTTACTAATCAAAAAAGAATTTACTTGGCTTTTCCCGTAGGCCGAGAAAAATGAGCTTTGAAATTATATAGAATTAATTAATTTAAATCAATATTTTTTTTTAAAAAGCTTAGTTTATAATTTTCTGCCGATATTTTATACCAGATTTTATAAATTTAAACAGTATAGTCCAATCCAGTTTGCTCCATTTAAAACCGCGATAGACTTTTTCCATAAAATGATGTTCTAATTGAGTTCAACATTCGACAGGCTCCAATAAAATGAATGCCGTCTTCTCTTGTTCTATGGTTGCACAGTATACACTCATCAATTCCATCAGTTGTATGTGGCATGTAATTTAATTGCAGTAGTTCTCCCCTGGATTTGAATCCTGTACCGATTACCTTTAAGCAATACCGATCATGAAAATTGTTTTGATTCCCAATGTTATGATTTTGGCTTTGTTCGCGTTTCCTTGGAAATAACTCCCGCGATGATCCTTCGATCTTGATTAAAAGTTCCTGCAGTGCATTATGCTCACGGCCCACAGTGTTTCGACTATATGGATTTAGGTGGAAAAAAGTCATGCCACAGACTAGTAAGAACCGGTTATTGAGCTTCCAGAAAAGAAGGCAAAGATCTCAAATCTATAATATTTCTATGGTTTTCTCGCTCTTTGTCTAAACTAAACGGTACATTTCCAATGAAGCAGTAGCATTTTGTTTACCGATGCCTCATTTGACAAGCAGCATTTGTGGTTGACGTTGTAATATTGAGTCTAATTTTTTTCAACTTTAATCAATTGTTATTGTATCATGGACATTTCTTCTGAAGGTATTTAATCGTTTACTTCGTAATTTTTCTCAATTGTTTTGAATTTATCAGCTTTAATTTAAATGATTAGTATAAAAAGGCATGCGTACCAGTTTATCAGGACTTAAAATTATATGCATCTTTTAGAGAATTTAATCCTCTTTCCGAAAATTCAAACTGAATTTTGCGCACGACTTTGCAAGTATTTTTAATTTTCAGATTCAATTTGCGTGATTTCGGGAACAGAATTTTTTGACCAATGGATAAAATATTCCAAAAAAGTGAGGAATGGAAAAATTTACAGCTACATAGTTTTGAAGCACAATCTTGTTGTTTCTAATAATGAAAACCAGAGGCTTAAAAACGGTATTAGGTTGTGGTCGGAAAAGATTTTTTATAAGTGGGGTAAAGCAGGTCGTCAAGTTGAGCGATTTTTTTGTACGTATGAAGAATGGCTGAATGGAGATGATATTATTTTATTAACGCGTGATTCCAAAGATCTTTATCTTGCCGATGATCAAGCTCCCCAAACACCTCAATATTTTGGTCGTCCTCCAAAATCATTTAATGATTGTTGCCAAAAAACTAAAATACAAAGGGTACAAAGGATACTCAATAATTTTACCTTGGAATAAATTTTGTTTGCTGCTGAACATTCTCTAAAGCTCGCGAGAAAGAAAGATGTTGCAAACATAATAAAAGGCTTGAGTGATGACCTAGATGGCGATAAACAAATAAAAAATGCTCAGTTGTTAACTTCAAAAGAGAAATGCCTTTCCGTTGATGAGGCACTAGGCCTTTGTCTTGATGCAAAATTGACCACCAATAGTTACAAACTATTGACGGATGTAGCTCTTGGTGTAGGCCACGAACTCGTTTCTTCATTTTACTGTTTGACGAAAGCCAAGAAAAAATGCTTTCCTCCTGAAGAATGTATTCAAGTTGATGAGGTTTCTGCTAGTTTTACACTACAGTCCTTGCTAGATATAACTACCCAGCGGATTTAAGAAGCATTGCACTTTTCAGGGACAGACAAAACACAATCAGCAACGTTGATAAGTAAATGGGGATTTGATGGGAGTTCAGGGCATAGCCAGTACAAGCAGAAATTCGACGACAAAACTGCTAGTGACGAATACCTATTTTTAGTTTGTTTCGTGCCTTTGAAATTAGTTTTGGATGATAATTTTAATACCACGCTTTGGGTAAACGTCAAACCGTCATCTACGCGTTATTGTCGTGCAATTAAATTTATTAAAAAAAAAAAAGAGACTTCGGCTTTAGTGCATCAAGAAGCAGAAAATATAAAAAGTCAAATCGAAAAACTAAACCCAACTGAATCTTCAAACCTTCTCGTCAAACATGTCCTTCTCTCAACAATGGTTGATGGAAAAATATGCAACATATTATCGGGTACAAAGGGGAATCAGAATTGTGTTATATTTGTGGTGCTAAGCCCAGTCAAATGAATTCGCCAATTACTTGTGGCAATATAAAGACACAAAATTATGTTTATGGATTGTCTCCACTTCACGCACTTATAAAAACTGTCGAATGTTTATTACACATTTCTTACAGATTGCCTCTAAAAGTATGGCAAGTCCGAATAGAGAATCAAATCGTTTTCCAGGAAAGGAAAAATGTTATCCAACGAAGATTCAAATCTGAATTAGGTTTGAACATAGACATAGTAAAACCTGGGTTTGGTACGACTAATGATGGGAACACTGGCAGAATTTTTTGAACATTATGAAAAAACTGCCGAAATAACCAACCTTGATAGAGAGCTAATATATAAATTCCATATCTTACTTACTGCACTTACGTCTGGGTATGAAATTAATACAGACGAATTTAAAAAGTTTTCGGAGAACATAGCAGCATCGTATCTCAGTCTGTATCTGTGGTATTACATGCCCGTTACAGTACACAAAATTTTATTTCATAGTTTTGATATTGAGGTACCGATTTTTGAGGTGCATAGCAATTTTATGGGGAAGACGATGACTTGGTTGAGATAAAATTTTCACATATAAGAAGGGTAGTCTAAGCGTACACACATGAAACGTTGGCAACACAGTTTCTAAGTACAACATGTAGTTTGATGTATTTTCTGATAGTCGGAACATCTTCTTTAGAAAGTATCTCAAGAGTTGTTCAACCTGCTCAAACTACCAGATCTCCCACACTTGTCCCGCAGAGCACATGATTGACTGCTTCAAATACTTTATACTTAAATTCCCAAGATTCCTTTCTATTTACAATTGCTTGCCCTTTTTGATTCTTTTAACTTCTCTTGAATATGCTTTCAAAAAGCTAACTCCGTGGTCTTTGTATTTCTTGAATTTCTCCAGTTCTTCATTTTACCAGGTCTATTTTTCATCCATTGGTTCTGAAAAACCATAACTTTTCGTTTGTTATTTTTAAGTTGCCAGTTCCATATTTGGCAGTATTGTTGGCAGTATATTTGTAGCATGTTTGCTCTTTCTGCGAGTATTACGATTTCGTCAGTGTAGAGCAAGGGATACACAACGAGATCTTCCAGGAAGATTGAGAACAGAAGAAGGCTCACCAGATATCCTTGCTTCAGACAAAATTTTTCCATCTCGGACCGCTGTGATTTTATCTTTTTACGTTTTTTGTAGCACTCTTAGTACTTTCGTCGAAACTACCATGTTTCTCGGTTTAAAGAACAGACCTCTTCTGTCGATGCATTCAAAAGCAGCCTTAAAATAGTAGCAGTAGTATTTATTTATTAGTGTATAGCTATACTTATACATTTTACATTTTATATATGTTGTTTTACAATTTTTAATATTATATATTTTAGTCTTTTGTTTGCAAAACGATTTAATAAATTAAATGTTTAAAAACTTTTGTATACATACCAGCTTGATGAGTTCCCGAAATATCCACAGTGTGGCGCTAACATTGTTCCGATTTGAGTTCTGTTTTTTTGTTAAGTTAATAAATCTGTTGTTGACATTCCCTCTAAATCTTAGCGTCATAACTTGACATTTGCAAAAGTTACGCAGCCAAGAGTACATCTATCTCTGTGTATGTTGGCGATTTTTTTAAATTTTAGAAATGGATTTAAATGTGCAACAACGAACTTGTATTAAATTTCGCGTAAAAAACGGATTGAATGGTGCGCGAACGTTCGAAATGTTGGAAAAGTGTTTCGGCAACGATTTTCTAAAAAAAACGGTCGTTTACCAGTGGCACGAGCTGTTCAAAAGTGGTCGCTAGTCAATCGAAGATGATGAATGCAGCGGCAGACTAACCGCAAATTAACCATCAGAGAGATAGCGGAGGACTTGAACATTGCCTATGGATTCGTCCGAGACAGTTTGGTTAATGATTTGATTTTCCGTCGTATAGCAGCAAAGTTGGTGCCAAAAGACCTCAATTTCATGCAAGAAAGAGACCGTGTTGACGTCGCAAAAGAGATGATTTGCGAGGCTGAATCCGATCCCACATTCATCAAAAGGATCATTACTGGAGACGAGACGTGTGTTTATGAGTACAACACGTAATCCAGATATCACGCAAGTGAATGGCGTTCACCAAATGAGCCGAGACCAAAGAAACCACATCGTTTTCAGTCAAAAAAGAAGGCAATGCTCACGGTTTTCATGGATTACAACGATGTAGTGCATCATGAATTTTTGCCAGAAGGCCAGACAGTAAACAAAGAGTATTATTTGGACATTATGAAACGTTTGCGTGAAGCAATTCACCGAAAGAGACCCGAATTGTGGGCAGAAAACTCGTGGATTTTGCACCATGATAACGCACCGTTGGTCAGTGCCATCATTATTCGTAATTTTTTGACGAAAAATGCAACAAATACCATCCAACAGCCACCGAATTCACTGAAAGATGTTACTTCTTTCTGTTCAATCGAGTTAAAAAACCACTACGGGGAACGCGTTTCAGCAGCTGAGAGGAAGTAATGGAAAAATCGCATTAAGCACTGATGGACATACCGAAAACCGAATATAAAAAATGTTTCGAATATTGGATCAAGCGCTGGCATAAGTGTGCTGTAGTATGTAATCGATGTGTTGATTGTTGATTGTTGATTTTTGTAATTGACTTACTCGTATATTGTATATATTTCCATTACTTTTGTCTTTTTTCCATTTAATTTTAATTTATTCATCACTAACCAAGATGTTATTCGTTTTAAGTCATTTAAAAGCTTTGTTTTGCACTCGCTTCCATCTTTTCCTTCAGAATAGATTAGAGCGTCATTGGATATATCTTCTATATAAATTATGAATAGTAGTGCACCTAAAATGGATCCTTGTGGAACTCCTATGTTTACTTCCACCGTGTATGAAATGCTGTCGTTGACCCTGGTTCTCTGTGATCTATTTGTGAGAAATGACTTGTATGCCATACTTTGAAATTTTTTAGAGTAAAATTTGATGATCTATTGCCATTGATTTCTTTGCATTTCCTCTGCTTTTCCATTCGTTTATATCGTAGTTTACCGCCGTTTCGCAGGAGTAGTTCTTCCTAAAACCAGATGGGTATTTGTTAGCGATATTTTCTCCCTCCATATATTCCATTAGTTGTCGCTTAACTACGCTTTCATGATACTTGAAAGTTATAGGCCTAAACTCTTCACATTTTTTGTGTTTGGCACTTTTTCCACCGGAGTCACCATCGAATCTTTCCATGAATTCGGAAATTCACCTTCCTGTAGGGATTGGTTAATAATTTCTAATAGCAGGCTTCCTAAAGATGCCCAATTAGTGAGGTCAATTCGTGGACTTATTTTATCAAATTTGGATTGGATCCAGTGAATTCAATTTGTTATGCGTTTCAAGATAATTCCTGTAGAAATGTTGGTGGTCGCATTTAAGAAAGATTTGCTTCTGTAGTTGATTGGTTCATAATATCGGGAAAATTATATTTTTCTTGAAAGATGATGGCACCTCGCCAGTACTAAAAATAAAATCATACGTTTCCGTGAGCAGGAGCAGAAACAAGAAGTCATCAAAGAATTTAATTTTTAAAGAATTCATCAAAAAAATTCATTTTCAAAGAATTCAGGAATACGATCTTCTCTTGGAGCCTTATTTGAGCAGCATTTATGTATAGCTCTGATGACATCCTAGAAAGTTATAGGTCGATCTAAAAAGATTACTTCGATGTACGGTAGCGCACATTGCATATGGTTTTGATTTTGTGGTGGATTCAGCGGCTTTTCAAAGTATTCGGCTAAAATGGGTGCTTCCACTTTGATGCAATTTGGGAATAGCGCACTGTTAAGCGTTTTTGCCATCTTCCAATAGGACCTACTGTCTTTTATGTACGCAAGCGCTGTCGAGAAGTTCTGAATGTACAGTCTTTGTCCTGTTCGCAAAGGCTTTTGCACTTCTTATTTGCAATCTGGAACATACATTTTGCATTTTTTTTTCTGCCTATGTTTCTCAAGCGCCTTAAAAAGGCAAACGATTTGTTCATGGCTGGCTCGCTTCCCAGTCATACGAAGGTTACTTTCCTTTAGGATAAGTATTTCTACACCTCTGATGGTTTGGAGCTCACTATTATTTATTCAATTTATTTAGAAGTTTTGATTCTCTCTGTATCTATTCACATTTTTGTTTCTTCAACGCAGTTTTGGTAGCAAGCAATTCAGTGGTGGGTAGGTTGGCTGCAGGTTCAGCTCTACTTTGACAGATATTGGAAGGTGGTCTGAAACAATAAACAATTGTTGAGCACACAGCGCCTCTTATAAATGTTAGGTGCCCCTTTTCAGCACTATTGGTTTGGCCGTTTAATAATGTAATTCCTACTGTTTCACACTTTTAAATTAGTTTCTTTACATTCACATCAGTGCACTTATCTGTTGCATCGCTAACCTCACTTATCACCCTTCCATTAAAGTCTATAATGACCAACTAAAAGTTATACAAGCTAGTGTAGTCATTTATCCATTTGTTACAATTGACATAAATCGGTACTATGTACATTCTAACTTTTTCAATTTACATTTCATTTAAATTTCTTTCATTTTCATAAAGCGGCACCCGATAGTTTTTTCCAGTCCCTTTTTTATCCCATATAAGCATCCTCCACTAGCTCTGCCATGTATGGATGTTCTTGTTGCCGGGGTCCAGAGGAACGTTCTAAATTTTTGTCAACAAAAGTTTCAAATAGTACAAAAATGTCGTAATTCTTTATACATTCAAAGAAATCATTAAAAATGAATTTGTTTGCTAAGCCTGCTACATTAAGAGGTACAATATCAAATGAATAATTGCTTGGATTAGAATTAACATTTTTACTTAAACCACTGACGGCATTACCATTAAAAGCGCTGAATGCGTTCATTGCCTCTGGTGGTTTAAGGTCAACCTGATTAATATGCTTACGGCCGTTTTTAGCTCGTATGTTGTGAGACCATTTGTACTGCGTTCCTTCTTAATTATTTTACAGTTGCACGCAAATCGAAAAATCCAGGCGGTAATTCTCTTAAGCTTCATAAAATAGGAATACCTTCGTAGAAGGTCAAGGTTTTTGCTTGCTTCTCCTAAATAAGCAGCACAAACTATGCTTTTTTCTTCTAAAGCATTCTTGTTGTCTTAATATTTCGGCAAGTCTATCTACGAGATTGTGGCGAATCAGTTCCGGCCCATTCCACCATAAGTTATGAGTGACAGGCTGGTCAGCCCCTATACCCCTTTAGGCACAATCAGCCTCATGACTTCGCCATTTTTGTAACACTGCAGCGTATGCCCTCTCTGACACATCGTAGAAACCATGTAACTCCAAGTTGTAAGTACTATGAGGATAGTATCTAGGAATTCGCACCTTTGCTAGTTCGATAAATCCACTTCGAATCGTCTCCCATTTTCTTATAAAAGGTGACCAGATAAGAATGTTAGAAACAAAATTGAACTCAAACAACAACGGTGTGAGATATACGTAAAATTGATTCTGACTTTATTTTGAAACTACATTCATGCCATTTTGTGTGAAATAGCACATCATTTAAAAGGCAACCTCGGCTTCGTTGTCAGTGCTTCAAGAGGTCGTTCTAATTTTTGATGACTCGGTCCAATATGTGCGGCATTATTCTGGCAATAGCGTGTCGAATGTTGGCCTCGAGCTCGTCCAAAGTGGTTGGCTGGTTAGCGTCGACTAAGGACTTGACGTAGCCCCAGAGAAAATAATCGAGTGATGTCAAATCGCATGATCGCGGCGTGGCGGCCAATTGATGAACGTTCGCTGTGAGATGACCCAGTCGCCAAATTTCTCCTTCACATCTTCGAGCTTTGCGTCGCTTGTATGGCATGTAGCGTCATCTTGTTGGAACCACAGCTCGGATATATCGATATTGCCGAGCTCTGACTACAGAAAGTCGGTTAACATTTCTCTATACCTGGGACCATTGACGGTAACTGTGTCTCCGTCCTCATTTCGAAAGAAATAAGGGCCGATGATGCCGCCCTTCCATAAAACGCACCAAACAGTCAGTCTTTGTGGATGAATTGATGCTTGGCTGAACACTTGTGGATTGTGTTCGCTCCAATAATGGCAATTTTGTTTGTTGATATAGCCGCTGAGCCAAAAATGGGCTTCGTCCTAGAAGATGATTTTTTAAAACAAAATCGGGATCTCCGGCCAACATTCGCGAACTCACGGTGTTGTCTATGCTCGTTATGCTTCAATTCTTGCGTCAACACAATCTTATATCGATGTAGGCCCAAATGCAACCGCAAAACAAGCCGGGTTGATTCTCTGGCGATGCCAAATTCAGCTGATCAGCGGCGAATCGATATTTCTTCGATACTCGCCGCTACGGCGGCTATGTTTTTTTCATTTTGCACCAATCTCTGTCTGGTTGGTGGCACCCAATGAGTGTACTCACGCTCAAACTTTTCCACGGTACGACGACCGACCGGAATTTCGATAACTTTTTAATAATTTCCGCACATTCGGCGAACGTAAAACGATGAGTGGTAAAGTGGCAAACCTTACTGGATTTTTTGACAGCTGGATATTATTGGTAACTTTGACATCTGCTGAAACATAACATCATTGCTATCTGGTCACCCAATATATGGCAAGATGACTTGGTCATCCCAACCTACCGTCCATCCCATAAATGCTAATGGTCAAAGACATGAGCGGACCCAGTAAAAAGATTTAATTTAGTGTAGCAGGAAATTTCCCTCACTTCTACGTTAAACATAAAGTGGAACACATGGTGCCAACGTAAACCTAATGTTTTTAGCGGTTTGTTAGAATCGGTGGACCAAAACCAATTGCGTTCAATTTTTTCAGCTGGTAGAACCTCGGATAAGTTTGTTGATGCCCATTTTGGAAGATTGAATCCTCCTCTTTGAATCAATTCACAAAGCTCATTCACAATGGTTATGGCAGAATCCTCACTACTGCGATAAAGTCATATAAATGGCAGATCCCTGTGGAGATTCTGACGATGCAGTACCGTATTTACCGGTGTTTAGTTGAAAAGTCTTTAACTCTAAAGTTGGCGTGGCTCTCCATAAGATAAATAGAAAACACCGGTCATCTTTATGTATATGTAACTTTCTGGCGATATATTTCTGATGTATCCGCACTAAATAACTGCGAAAGGCTTTGACATGAATTGTAGCAAACTGGATAACAAATCCGTTTGTAAAGGCTTCGCCCTTTAATGACGTTGTCTAATAATGAACGGGGGCAGAGCAAAGTACTGGTCTTATCGTAATCATCTTCAGATTGACTCTACCGAAGGTTGCTACAATTCGATCAGTCACAAGTTGCCGGTCATAGGTCTTGTTGGCGGCTGGACCACCGGTAGTCCCTACCAGGACTTAAATCACGGTGCCATGGGAGTTAGGAGCCCCCCGGATCTCGGTCCGGGCCGGACTTGTTGAGGTAGGCCCCTTGTGGGAGCGTCATTGTGTCTGTGGTTTAAACCCAAAATCGCGGGAAGGGTCTTACCTTGGGTTTTCCCTTGGTTTGACCCAATGTAGAGTTGCAATAAGTACTGGGTGCTGCGACCCTAAGAGCAGTAAGAGGATTTAGGTCGGCCTCGACTCATACCAAGGGTGGAACTTGTGCCGGTAACACAGTTCCGAATTGGTATTTGAAACAGTGAAATGTTGGTGAGCGATGGCAAGGCGTATCCTTGCTCCCATGGATGTATGGGCATCCCGTGGAATAAGGCCGTAAAGGCAGGTGTCCGCGCAAAACACATGAGACGTTCTGTACTGCTGTCGGGTATAACTACCGCATAATGTGGAAGATAGAAGCAGATTTCCTCCTTTAAATCACCCCGTAGTAAACTCTCTTATGTGTCCTATATGCCTATACTTCTCCATAAACTCGATAAATTGTCTTCGTAGATCATTATCTTTTAAAAATCTTTTTTATTGACCCTGCTCGGTCATCCTAGAGTTCTGCCCCTTCTTTAAGTCTTACACAAAATCGACCAAAATTATCTCTATTGTAGTAAGTCTTAAAATCTAGTTCACAGGGGTAGTTATCGTGCAAGGAACGAGTTGATTGGTTGAGTTCCTCTAATTCCCAAAGGCGATGAACCAGGTAGTCTAAGGAATCAACCATCTGAAATGCACAAATTCTACCAGTTGCGTCGTCATCTTCGCTTACCAGTACCCATCCAAATTCTGTTCCCGTTGTCGTACAATTTTTTACCAGTTAATGCCTTTAAGACACCACTTGCCTTTAACAAAATGTCGACTAAGCTTCTAAGAATCGGCTAATTCGACATCAATCAGGCGCGATTCCATATTAATTCCACCTTAAACCTTGTTTTGAGGTAGTGGTCTAGTTATATTTCGTAACACTCCGTATGACTCCGTTCCACCTACTGCATCTATTGCAAAATTGTAGAAATACGGATAACACAATTTTGTAATCAGCGACAACTGCGACTCTGAATCCAAAAGACCCTACATTGTTAGAAATGTCCCCAATCATCCTTGTTGCAATAATCCTTGTTGCTAAAACTGTGGCATTTGAAGATGCTTTGGTTGTATCAACCGAATTATATTTTCTTGCGCCACTCGTGATCTGTTCACCATCCCTTTATACGAGTATAAGAGTACGGTGACTTGCCTTACACTTTCGACAATGACCGGATTTGCACGATTTAATGGAATGACCCGAGTTGAGATAATGCAGCTTGATCTATGAATTGTCTCTTTCATTCAGATCCAAACTAATGCATTTAGGGCAGGAAGTTACAAAATAATTTCCCTTACATAAGGAACAAGCTTAGGCCGAAATACTTTCACTAAATTCACCACAATGTTGTTTAAGCGATGCCCAATTCCAGCGAACGGTGTGGAATGAATTGATTTGGGTCGCTGTCAACAGATGCACTTACGGCCTCAATATTTCCAGCATTCCTTGCACCGCCACGGGAACATTAAGTAACATTACGAATTACCAGTCAACAGGGGCGATTCTAATGACCGAAAATTAGCGTTAGCACTCTTAAAGCCCACCAAAATCCAGTTTGGTGATGAATTTTAATAATTTTTAAACGTTGCTCGTTCGAGTACTGAACCTTGGTAAATTGACAAGCAAAATTGTAATGACAGTTCACAAAAAACATTAAGGTGCGTTCGCATTCAAAAAAAATTATAGTACTCGTATTGTAGTTTAAATTTATATTTATATCTGACTTTGTATGCACTTAAGGTCCTTGATCTCATGTTATTCGTCTCCCTCATATTTAATTTTGATCAGTGTAAATTGTTGTTAAAGATTTTTTATAGCAAATACCGCTTGATGACAAAGAGTCACATCAGCACCACGTTGTACAACGAATAGCCATAAGTTTTTCGCTTTTCTGTTTTTATAAAGATGATATGTTAATCCCTTTTCGATCTATCACCGGTTTGCCACGCATATCCCGTTCGGGTGTATTCAATAAACGTATATGTATTTATGTATTTTGCTCAATTAATTAATTTGTTTCACTCGCAACACTTTACAATTGAATTTTTATTCATTCGGTCCGGCTCGAAGGACCAATATGTTCACACTCCTACAACTTCGGAGATCGCACCGTACTCTCCTTTGACCGTTAATATAAATATTTCCGTGATAAAGACAATAAACACGTCCGTACAGTTCAGTAGTTCTCGGTGCCGTGACATAAGGCCATATTTCGGCGTGTGGCCTTATTTCACTCTTACAAAGCGACATAAGGCCATATAAATTTGAGACGTTAGACCATATATCTTTTTTTCATTTTTCTATATGCAGTATGAGTCAAAGAGGCGCCCATAGTCTGAATTGCTTGTAACCTTGTAACCTCCCAATTTACTATTAGGATATAGGCGACTGCCAGACATATTTCATTCAACGCTAAAATTAAAATAAGAATAACACTTATGTGCGAAGCGAGTGAAGTGAGCCACCCACCGCACAGACTCGCTTATAGGCGCCTGCCTGAGAGTTGTTGACAAGGCCTATTGGCCCTATGTCACTTTCACAAAGCTGGAATTTGGCCTTATGTCGCTTGGCGTTATGTCACGGCACCAACAGGTGAGGGTTATAAATCCATTTAAAAGTGACATAAAGTCATAATGGTCTTATGCCGCTTTATAAAAGTGACATAAGGCCATACGCCGAAAATATGGCCTTATGTCACTTTGTGACAGCGTCATAAGAAATATGGCCTTATGTCACGGCAGCACAGTTCTCTATATTGTGTATTAGTTCTTAGCCTTCTTTTCTTGTAAGATAAGTGGGTGGCTGTAACAGATTAGGAACAGATAGTTCACTAAGACTTTGAATATACAGGGTGCTTTTTTTTTAAGAGGTTCAGACTTTTTTGTTTAAATAAAACACACAAAATTAACTTTTTTTATAATCATTCCAAAGATTACGCATGCCATATAATATTTGAAAATAGAAATCCCATTCTAGAGATCCAATTCCAGCAATTGGGAGCGTGTATCGCGTGTTACTCGAACAATGTTTTGCTTCCAAAGCGTCAGTCGTTGCTGTTTTATCTGCATAATCCAGTGACTTGACATAGCCCCACAGAAAATAATCCAATCGCACGATCGTGGTGGATAATTGACGGGTCCATTTCTTGAAATAACTCTATTGCCAAAACATGTTTTCAATAAAGCGATGTTTACGGTGGTAGTATGGGGTGAGACACCATCCTATTGGAACCACAGTCCTTCTACATTGATGTGAATACTAGGTGGAGTAAAAAGTAACCTCCTTGGGAATGACAAATTTTTTTTTAAAATGTTTTTTTTTATTTTATTCAATATAGTCCCCTTTTAGCTTGACACACTTATTCCAGCGATTTTCAAACTTCTTGATCCCGTCCGAAAAGTAATTTTCCGGAAGGTCTTCAAAATACTCCTCCGTGGCGTCGATAATTACCTCGCGTGAGCTGAATTTTTTATTGATGAGCCATCTTTTGAGATCCGAGATAGCCAAATCGGGCGAATACGGTGGATGCGACAGCAATTGGAGCCGTAAGTTATTGATTTTAGCCGTGGTTGCGATGCCGGCGCCGGCGCATTGTCTTGCAAAAAAAAAATTGTTTCGCTTCATGTGAGGCCGTTTTGCAGCGATTTCGGCCTTTAAGCGCTCCAATAATGCACAGTAATACTCGCTGTTGATGGTTTTTCCTTTTTCGAGGTACTCCACGAAGAGTATGCCATGACAATCCCAGAAAACCGATGCCATGACCTTTCCGACACATTGAGCCTCCCTCGGCCGCTTCGGAGCACTCGTGCCGGTTGCAGTCCATTGCCGGGCACACATTCTGTCCTCTGGTGTGTAATAGTGGATCCATATTTCATCAACAGTTACCAATCGACGCCAAAAGTCCGCCCGTTTCCGCATCAGCAAGTCCAAACACTCTTTCGAAGTGCTCTCGCGTTCGTGTTTTTGGTCAGGAGTGAGCATGCGCGGCACCCAGCGGCAGGATAACTTTTTCATATGCAGAATATTGCCAAAATATGGCGTGTGCGCTCAGTACTAATATTTGTGGTATCTGCTAGATCGCGCACCTTCACTTTCCGGTCAGCCAACACCATTTCATGTATTTTTTAGACATTGTCCTCTGTAACCGCATCGGAGGGCCTGCCGCTGCGGACTTGATCGGTAGTGGAGTTGCGGCCACCACGAAACTCTCGAAACCAATATTTGACGGTATAATCTAACGGAGCATTAGCCCAATAATATTTATCCAACTTTTGTTTTGTTTCCTTCGCCGTTTTGCCTCTCAAAAAATAATGTTTTATGAGAGAACGAAAATCGTTTTTGTCCATACTCAACATGATGCCAAACAGATCAACAATAATCAGCTGTCAAAACAAAACTAAAGACAGTATCGCACTGAAATATGAACGGACTACAAGTCACCATAACCTTTTTTGCAGTAGCAGCGCATTCTGGCGGTCAAGGAGGTTACTTTTCACCCCACCTAGTAAATATCATCATGGAGTACCGAGTCGACCACCGTCGAGTGCACAGCTCCACCAGTGCACTCGCAATATTGTTGTGTGCTGTCCAAAAAAAAAAAAAAAAAGAAACACCGCGCGCGTGTGTAAAAAAAAAACAACAAAAAGTGCAGTGCAGTGAGAAAAAAAAATATACAGTGCGGGTATCCCACCTCACCCGCTCCTCGTCGAAGTACTGTTGCTTGCACTCAGTCACTGCCGTTACTGTATTTACCATACGGTACGGGCAGTGGCTGAGTGTATGTAACAACTGATGGATAGCGGGGTTGTGAGTGAAAATTTTGTTGGTGCACTGTTTCATATTGTTGTAAGGGCATAACACCTACAACAATTTGATTCGGTAAGCCAACGTCAGAATTTCCACTTCGCAGCCTTGCTTAGTATCGTCGGTGTTTGTGTTTTCTGTGTTTGTCTGTGATTATGACTAGGGAATTCAGGGTAGACGTAGCCAATATACGCGGGCTAAAAAGCAATCACTTTTCTGCGTACGTCCACGTCTGTAAGTACAGACCAGCTGTTTTGGCACTTAGTGAAACACAGGTAGATCCCCGCCCACACCTCTCAGATCATTCTGATCTGAAGCTACCTGGCTACGAACTAGTGCCATTATTCTTCTCTCACCGCGGTCTCGCCATTTATGTGCGTAGTGATGTAGCTTACCAAACTCCACCACAATGTGATCCATGTTCCAATCCGGAATTCAACTTCATGTGGTTAAAATTCCATCTCCGTAAGCAAATTATACACTACTGCTTTATTTATAGAAGCCCCAAACTGGACAGCAATTCAACCTTTAACGAGTTTGATGCGCTGTCTGACTCCATTCAAAGAATTGTATCCCTGTATCCTCATACTGAAATCGTTATTACGGGCGACTTCAATATACACAATTCTGGGTGGCTTCGACATTCTGGACAGACAACACCCGAAGGACGGTGTGTTGAGATCTTCGCTGCGGAAAACAACCTAACGCAGCTTGTAAATGAGCCCACGCGAATACCAGACGTTGATAGTCATACCGCCAACACCCTGGACTTGTTTTTAACTTCTCACCCTGATAAGTACACCATTGATGTGCTCTCCCCTCTAGGCTCGTCGGACCATTGTGTCATATCAGCTAATTTCTCGTACACCGACCACACAGTTAGAGAAAAAATTCCTAAAAGAACCGTATGGCAATACGAGAAAGCCAACTGGAGCGGTCTTAACAGCTTCTTTAGGAATTTTAACTGGTCGTTATGCTTCCTCGATAACGACGTGGATGCCGCTGCTGATATGATTACAGACACCATTCTCTTTGGAATGAGATCCTTTATTCCTCATCGGATGAAGAGTATCAAACCAAAAGAAAAGGCATGGTACGACTCGAGCTGTAAAGAGGCCGTCAGGGTTAGAGAAATGTTTTTTCGGTCCTACAAGACCAACCCGACAGAGGAAAACCGAAAAAAGTTCAAACGAGCCAGAAATGACTGCAACGCCTTTCTTAAGCGTGTGAAATTCCTATACGACCAAAAACTGAGGCAAAAAATACTGCAATGTCCCAAAGGCAGTAAAAATTTTTGGTCGTTCGTCAAAAACATTAGAAATTCCGCCTCATCCTCCATCCCAACGCTCATTTACAATGACATTCCAGCTGTCAGCTCTTTGGATAAGGCCAATCTGCTTGCTGCACATTTTGCGGCCAGCTCAACACTCCCAGATTGTGCTTTATCTCCGCCTACACTTGAGTGCGTCGAATCTTCAATGGGACGAATCTACTTTCGCACTCGTGTAGTAGCAAGAGTACTTAAAGATCTCAACATACATAAATCCGCTGGTCCAGATGGTATATCTCCCCTTCTTCTGAAGAGGTGTTCTTCCTCGCTGGCAAAACCACTGCGTAAGCTTTTTCATCAATCCTACACTTTAGGACTCTTCCCGAGCAGATGGAAAACAG
Organism: Volucella bombylans; assembly: GCA_949129095.1. Lineage (NCBI taxonomy): Eukaryota > Metazoa > Arthropoda > Insecta > Diptera > Syrphidae > Volucella > Volucella bombylans. The sequence goes on along the minus strand of OX422142.1, from coordinate 142,509,815 downwards.
CATTTGTCCAGCCCGTCCCTAAAAAAGGCGAATCATCTTCTCTCTCCTCCTACAGACCCATTGCACTTACGTCCCTTCTTTCCAAGGTCATGGAAACACTGATAAATCGTCAGCTCATGAAATATCTCGAAACACGAAAACTTCTCAATGACCGGCAGTACGGTTTTCGTAGCAACAGGTCCACTGGTGATTTGATGGCATGTCTCACCGAAAAGTGGAACCAAAGCGTACATCAATCTGGCGAAAGCAAGATAGTTGCACTTGATATTTCTAAGGCATTTGACAGAGTTTGGCATCAAGCTCTTTTGTCGAAAATGCGTGCATTTGGGATCGACGACTCTCTTCTTCAATGGATTAGAAATTACCTTTCGGAACGTTCAATTCAAGTTGTCTTGGACGGTTTCAAGTCTGATATTCACAAAATAAATGCTGGTGTGCCCCAGGGCTCTGTTCTGTCACCGACACTCTTTTTAATTTTCATTAACGATCTCTTGTCTGCTACTTCTAATCCAATATATTCCTTTGCTGATGACAGTACTCTCTGCTTTTCATATTCGTTCCCGGACTCACGGCCCTGCTCTTCGGCTGTAGTACGAGAACGGCAGCGTATGCTAAGCTCATTAAATTCCGATATCAACAGCATAACCAATTGGGGAACTATCAATAGAGTGGAATTTAATGCTTCCAAAACACAATACTGTCTGCTGTCTTTAAAGCGAAATTTAAACACCCAGCCATTATCCATGAATGGCACTTGCATCGTCGAAACCGAAAAACTTTCCATTCTCGGTATGTGTGTTAATGACAACTTACGTTGGAATGACCACATATTCGATGTCGTCAAAAATGCTGCGAAATGTCTAGGTTTCCTCAAGCGATGTAAGAAATATTTTACCCCCTCTGATCTGGCCTCAATATATAAGGCATTCATCCGCCCAAAATTGGAGTACAACTCCCACATCTGGTCAGGTGCTCCTAAAACATCTCTGCACCTGCTAGATAGGATTCAAAACCGTGCGATAAAACTTATTGACGATACTAATATCAGTCAATCAATGGACACCCTCGAACACCGACGAAATGTCTCGTGTCTCACTTTGTTTTATCGCTACTTCCACCACCAGTGCTCCACTGAAATCGCCAGTAGCATTCCGCCCATTCAAACTTTCAACCGTAACACCCGTCTCGCTATGAATGCTCATCAGTATACCCTCAAGCCCATTTTCGGACGTACTCTAAAATATCGTGATTCGTTCCTAAGCCGTACAACTCGCTTATGGAATGCCCTGCCGATCTCTGTATTTCCTGGTCGTTATAACTTGCAAACATTTAAAACCAATGTACATCGGTACCTCTCTTTTCTTCCTCCCTAAATTTCCTTTGCCCGCGCTGTGTACAATCACTTTAAGGGTACTCAAACCCCTTGAGCACGCGCTCATTATAAAAAAAAAAAAAAAAAAAAGTTGTTGATCATCGCATTGTACAGGTATCCATTGGCAGTAACTTGTTTGCCTGCCGAAATTTTGAAGAAATAAGAACCGATGTTTCCACCGGCCATCGTACAATCGGTACATTTTTCTGGAGGATTTTTCTCGTTCTAAATAAGCCAAATCTGCTCGTTTACGTGGCCTCCTCACTGAACAAAATTTTACAGCAAAAAACTGGGTCAACTCCCAGTTGATTTAAAGCCCAATCACTGAACGAGCTTTAGCTCTTGCACCAATTGGATCTTGTAAGCACCAAGATCTTTGCACAGAATTTTCCAGATAGTGAATGGATAAAGACCAAATTTTTGTGAACGACGACGAATCGATAAATTGGAGTCCTCTTCAGCACACAGCCGTGATACTTTTTTCCGAAAGCACTGTTCTCATTTTTGTTGGTAGGTTGCAAAATTGTTCAATGATTCGAAAAATTGCGCATGCAGTTGGCCGATGATGTCTACCGCAAATTTCATGAAGTGATCTATAGGAGCTTGAATTTTGGAAATAAATTTTAACGAATTCCAAGCATTGCTGTGGCGTCAATCTTTCCATGATGAAATGGCAAAATAAATTAAACTTAGCTACTCAATGGGACAGGTGATTTGACATTTACTCCCTATTGAAAAGTCTGACACTGCAAAATAACACCCTTTATGTACGTCATCTAGTAATCCAAATAAACAACATCGTTTATTAACCCTCCCATCCCAAAAAATCCTTTCTAAATCCGGAGAAGTAAACTGTCTCCATGAAAATATTGTAGAAGCCAGATCACTGGATATGCTCGGGGCAAGATAGTTTTTGTCACAAGAACACAAATGCGAATGAGAATATAATTCCGTCTCTTATTTTGTGCTGTGCCATAACTATTTGTAAGACTCAAGGACAGTGGTTGAGAATGACTGGCATCAACTTTGCTGTTTTTATCCTGCACGGTTTTATAACACGTGTTCCAGAGTGAACTCTTGTAAATATGCTGTTCGCCATCTAAGGCGAGGTCTTCCGCTACCGTATTCTCGACACTGAATGGGTGTGGGAATGGATTTGACGAGTTCTAACCCTTCTGACCACAGGCCAATGTCATAATGTCGTTGTATAGCCGTTGTATAGCTCCAAATTCCGGCAATACACACAGTACTGAAATCCCTTGAAAAAGTTTTCTCTCGTAGCAACCAAAAGCATTTTCGTCCGCCTTAGATAAAGTCTATGCTTCCGCGCTAAACCATAAGACTGTGAGTATAGACCCTATTTAGGCGGTAACTCGTGAGTCTGCTATGCCGATAGTTTATTATGTTGGTGAGAAGAGTGATTAGTAAATATAGGGGATAGTCACGAAGAACATGTAAGGAGCGAGGAAAGTCACGTTCCACACCCGAAATGTTCCATCCCTATTCCCTACTCGACCGCTGAGTAGGGAAGCCCGCGGATAATAATGAGTGTTTGGACGCAATGTCCAATGCAGAAGTGTTTCAATACACTTATGTGCCCCTTAACTTTATCAAAATGGTGCAGGGAGTGAGCACTATAGTGTGTACATACGATATGACTGGCCACTACGTCGAGAGTAACTATTTGAACAGGGTCATAAGGTGATTTCCGCGATTGGAAAGAGTGATTCTTCCCTTAATTTCTACGGTGGGAGCGTTGTTTGAATTTACAACGGAGCCAAGTCAGGCAAGGTCCTTTTATCACCCCAAAGTTACAGTTTTCCATTGTGGCGCTGTGTGTTTTTGTCGAGAGCATATGCTCCTTACCAATTCAATACCTGCTGCTTTAAATAACTCGACGTGTAGTCTGTCGGCTCCTTCAGGCTTGAACTTTAGTTTATATATGGCTATACAGACCTGTTCTTATTCGAGTGGCCGAAGTTGTTCTGCTTGACAGCGGAATGTTGGCCATGTCCGCCGTTAAACAATCTGCAGAAGTGACTCCATTATCAAATTTCCATCCTTATCTCTCAATGAGTCCTTGTCAAGTTCTTTTCACATTTTGGGGCATCACCAGACGGACCCGACAGCGAAATTTAGTGAAAAACTTACACATGTTCCCGTACAAAGTGCAAACAGTGCATCAGTTAATGCTTCCTGACCGTCAGTCGCGTGTGAATTACTGTAAAGCCATCTTCAATCTCAACAACGAAGAAGACGCTTTTGTGCCGAAAATCATCATGAGCGACGAGGCGCGTTTCCACCTAAGCGGTTACGTCAATAAGCAAAATCTTCATTTCTGGTGAACTGAAAATCCGCGTGTGATGCACGAAGAGCTATTACATCCACTAAAAGCCACTGTGTGGTGCAGCGTTCACGCGAGAGGATGACTGGGCCGTATTTTTTTGAGGACGCCATCGGCAATACGGTCACTGTTACTGGCGAATGCTACAGAACCATGACAAATGACTTCTTACTGCCAGAATTGGATGAGCGGGGATGTGGTTTCCACAAGACGGTGCATCCGCACACAAAGCACGAGCCACAAAGGATATTGTGAAGGAAGTGTTTCCAGGTCGCGTAATCTCCCGTTTTGGCGATTTGGCATGGCCAGCAAGATCGCTGAATTTAACCATCTCAGACTTCCTTCTTTGGGGCCACTTGAAGTCGCTGGTTTATGCCAAAAAACCTCAGACAATCGCAGCCCTTAAGGAGAATATTCGATAGGAATACGAACAGCAGTTATCTCCGGAAATCTTGTGGAAAGTCATGGAAAATGCGATAAAACGGGCACAAATGTGTGTCACCACTGGCTGCAGCCACTTGGCGGATATCATCTGTTTCACTTAACAGAAACCATTGTAAAGGTCCAAATAAAGATTTCCATCACTCAAAATAATTTTTTCTAATTTAGTTAAAAAGTAATTCAAAAACAAAATTGAATGATTAATTTTGCGCCACCTTTGTATAACAGAAATGAGAAGTGCTTTAGAAGGTTTTTGAACATTCTTCTGAGTCACACTATTTGTACACTTTGACTTATAATGATCTAGCCAAGAAGCCAGCAGAGGCTGAGCTGGTGTTTATTTAAGCGCTTTCAGTTGCTCACGTGGAAATGTAGTGTCTTTCAACGTAGTGCGGCGGCTTACCACTCGAATCCCAACAGGTGCCGTCAAGACATGTTTTTTTTTCGTTGCCAAGAAGCCGTCAGAAATGCCTCGTGCACCTCGTGTGGTATATGAATAAAAGAGGAGGGACAAACGTCGACTTCTTCCCAGAAAATAATGAAGAGCAAACCATCGAGGAAAATGAGAGATGCTACTCCAGAAACAACGTTTAAAAGTATCACCAATATTTAGAAAGAACCTGCCAAGCCAATAAGACCCGAATAGAATCCAATTGAGATGAGCTAAAGCAGTAGAAGCACACTCGGTGCTCCATTTAATATCGAGAACCACTTTAATTCGTTCTCAAGCAGAACATTCAAGCTGGACAAAGAAAACCCGGCGCACCTGGTTAAGGTAGGAGGAGATGACAAGTAAAGAGCAAATATCAACTAATTTTCAAGATTTTGTGGGAGGAAAATATCTGATATCTGGGCATGAGAATAGTGTGAACGGCTGAAACCAATAGTCAGCGAACTGATTAGCAACTATGAGCACGGTTATAGACCCGGTAAGTTCACAATTCACAAAATATTTAAATTACGGTGGGTTTTAGACAAAACTCAAGAAGTCCAGATCTATACTGACCACCGATCAATACCACCGAGACTAGCTACACAGTCATGCCCGTTTTGGCATCGCTGCCATAAAAAATGTTTGGTGCTCCGTAATGGTCGGAAGTAATCTCTTTATATACAATGATGTGCTGTCGATGTCTTCAACATTACACGTGAGATAATTGTACAAAACTAGTAGAACAACACCGGGAGCATAATTTTCCAAAATTCTGTACAACCATTTGGATATGATTGACATTGCTGCCAGAACCGTTGAGATGCCACTAGTGGGCTAGTAAGTATTATTAGCCACCACTTACGGGGTGGCCGTGGTGCAGTGGTACATCAATCGCTTCTCACTCGGAGGGTCAAGGTTCGAATCCTGCCCATGACAAGTCTTTCAAGTTTTTCATTTGTGTAATTGGAACTCAGACAGAAAAATTCTGCGTGTGAAGGTAGATTTGGCTGTTGTAGAGTTTCAAGCACAGAAAAAATACTGTGAATTATACCTCGAATCACTCTGAAGAAAGAACTATCTGTCATATTCGGACTCCCACCCCTGGAGAGCGAATATCGAAACCAAACACACTTGAGTTTCAAACCACTACAAAAACAATTTTTCCTTTCTCCTCCTCCTACCTTTCCGCCCGCGCCCTGGCAACAGTAAAAGGGTATCTAACCCCTTAGGCGCGCTTAAATTATAAAAAAATGCTGCAAGAATATATTGCAAACTAGAAGGAACTCACAACATTGACTAATCGGGCAGAAGGCCAGAATAGACAGCTACAATATATGTTAATTTTGAGGCAGTTGGAGATGTTGTCTACCTCACCTCCGCTTTTGTCTCAGATCACCTAGTTACTCCGACCAATCTCTGTTTCGCCTAAGAAGGTAGTTGAGTAATAACGCCCTATCAAGAAAAACTGAGGAGGCACTATATAAGACCCTAATCATCCTAGTCCTATGGCACAGATGCATGGACATTAGTGGAGCATATGAAGATACCCTTTTGCGTTAGGAACGCAAGATTCTTCTTGTGATTTTTTTTTTCCTGTTTGCGTTGACCGGCTTTGGGGAAGGAGCTGATCATAGAAGAATTTCATTAGTTGCGAATTAATATCAGCATACCGGCCCGAAAAGTTTTTAATTCCTAGGAACAATGCAATAGAGGAAGTCTTTGTATTTGAAGAGACCTCAACCCCTTTGAGCGCGGCACTGAAAACAGTTGGTCAAAGACGACGCTAACTGCAGAAGTTTTTGGTCCACTTACACTCCGGACTCTATAAGTATGATAAGTAAGCAAGTTTCACTTTCAGAGTGTTAGAGTGAAATAAGCTGAACTATTTATCAAATTAAATTACCATTCATAATTCTCTTCTTCGTTTCTTCATTAAATCAACCGTCCACCACTTTTGGAGGTTTACGAGAAACTACTTATAAACATGACTAAGGAGAGACCTTAAAAGTGTTTCCTCTTATTTGATTATAAAACCAAACCAGATTAAGTTGCTATGACCTACATAACAACTTACATATTTGCAATGGGCTTTCTAACCAACGTTTTTGAAGTTAGTCGTGAAGAAAATCACTCAAATGTTTATCACTCACGAACGTCGCCAAGATATTAAATGGTTTTTGTTGCTTCCATACAGTTGAAATCTGTGGACACCAATGAACGCAACAGAACAATGTTTTCAATGGAATCAACGTGATATGCCACCCTTGGTCTTGAAAAGAAAATGTGTGATTTATTGAGGGAAACTATTGTATTTCACTGCGACAGATGTGTATCCTTTTCAAATGGGTAAGACCAAATATTGTGCGAATGATTTTTTGGCATACTCACAAAATCCCATTTGCAGTTATATCTTGGGAGTTTGACAATTTTTTTTCCAGTTTATAGGCTTAATTTACTCTTACATGCTGGACAAAAAAAAACCCTTAAAAATTAGCTTAAAGAACTTAAAATTATCCTATACTAACTTACTGGCCCCATGCGGGCACTTAAACTATGTCTTTCGACGTATCTTACAGTCTAATTTTATTTTGATTTTAACATTAATTAACTAACTTAATCGTACCTAAAACTATGCAAGCCGGCCATGGCTAAAAAAAATTAGGCTGACCTACTTTGCCTCAGATGAAGCTATCTATTACTGGAGGCATCCGACGACGAAGAATACTCCCCTTCAACGAGCCACCAAAATTTCTGGTGCTGCTGAATAACATCCCTCTTGTCGCGACTTCGTACCGACCTACTAAACCGAAGACGCTCCGCACTGCCGTGTGCGTCCTAGGTCAGACCTTTGCTATCTAGATAGAGGAACGCTTCTGCAGGAATAAAGCCGTCAAAACGAACTTTCTCGTGATACATATAATTAGGGTAGTAAGCCCCAGAGATCAGGTTGTTCGATGAGGTCATTGCTCTTGCAACGTGCCTTCGAGTCAACTTAATGACGAAATTGTCCACTCTTATTAGGTTCGCCCTATTGCACAAAACCTCATTGGGATAGAATTTTATGTACTGAGACTCTGGTGTTCTGTATAAGCGAAGACAAGTTCTAAGACAAGCCCTCTCAAACACCCGAATCTTTTCCAAAAAACTTGCTCTCACGTTGAACCACACGGGACATCCAAATACAAGCATAGGCCTTATAAGGGCCATGTAGCAGATCACCTTCACCCTCGCATCGAGTTGGCTGTTATAAAACAGTCTCTATGTAAGGGCAAAAGCACGTTTGGCTCTGATCAGAGCGACATCTATATGTTTGTTAAAATACAGAAATTGATCTAGCCAGATCCCAAGGTATCTGACTACATTTCGACAAGCAAGTGGTTGTCCGTGCTGCCCCACGATCAAGAAGTTTCGCCAATTCTTTCTGATATCCCTAGAGGCCCCAGACAAAGGCGTCCTAAACAGAATGGTTTCCGACTTCTGAAAGTTGATTTTCAACTTCCAGTCATCGCAATATCGCTTAATTTTGTCGAAGTCACGCTGCAAAAGTATATTAATGACCTCAATCTTTGGACCTGATCTGTACGCGATTATGTCGTCTAAGTACGCTATGGCATAGTGAAGTGAACTTATCAGATCACTCGTGTAAATGCTGAATAGGATCGGCGAATTTACCGCACACTGTTGCAGACCGTTTTTAATGTTAAATGTTCCAGCAGAAGTCACATCACCATTCTTCCCGATGAACTGTCTACTGGAGAGCATATCAAAAGAATATACAACAGTGGTTTACTAATGCCCAACCTGTCCAGCTTGAAAAAGTCTATTTCTAACCAAACGGTATCGAAGGCCCTTTCCAAGTCAATCAGGCAGGCACCAGTGCACTGTTTCTTGCCTTTGTTCCATTGGATATCTAAAACCAGTTTAGACGCAGCATGAATGATATCATGCCCCGCCTTGAAACCGAATTGATTATCCGGAACTATATGCTTGTCCTCAATCCACTTAGTCAGGACTCTATTGATCACCTTTTCGAAAACCTTACTGATGTTTGGAAGAAGACTGATCGAGCGGAGATTCGCCGGATTGGAAGTGTCTTTATCCCTCTTGGGGATGGGATGTACCACCGCAGTTTTCCAATGCGCTGGATAATGTGCATTATTCATTGCATTATTAAATAGGGTGGTATAAATGTTCACCGCTTCTAGAGAGAGATGTCGAAGCATAATGCTCGGTATTTCATCGGTTCCCACTGATTTCTTACTTCTAAGTGATTCGAAGATCGTTTGGAGCTGTTCCTTCGAAATGAACGGGGGTAGTACCCTATCGTTAGTGATGACATTATTTGCCATATTCTCGTCACTGAACTGGGTGAAACCCGAGCTCTCGAATCACCAATTCACTATTTCATTTCGAAGGTAGAAATTGTACACAAGGACTCGATTCTCCAGATCGTGGTTCGGGCCAATGATAAAATTCGCCTTGTACACTTCCTGGAGAGTCTCTGCCTGCTGCTGCGGATCCTCGATCACAAAGAAGTTGTCATCATCAACAACCTCATTTGGAACTATGCCTACTGTAAAAAGTATTTTTTCGTCGTTCGTCGTTCGTGCGATTTTAAGACGTGGAACGTCGTTCTGATTTGAAATATTTTATTTATTTGCGGGAACATACCATATTCGGGTTGCTGGTGTTTACAACCCGAATTTTATTGTTCCAATACAAACTTACAGAATTTCTGTAATTTTCCTTTATTAAGTTTTGGAGGTTTTTAATCGACGAATACAGTGTCATGATTTCCGGGTTATGTCTGTCAGTAAACAGTCTGTACAAGGTTTTTAGCCTTGACAGTAGTCTACTTTTATGTCGGTGCAGTGCGTCAATAGTTGCGTTGCGGAATAAGTCTTCATTGTCAGTGTGTTGGTACAGAGGTATCGTTTTGTCCATTGTTCGTCACATTGTCTCGTCCATTAGTCTTAGATACCTGTCAATCTCTTCGTTTGACAGATTTCTGTTGGACGGTGGGTAGAGCGAATTCGAGGAGAGTGCTCTAGTCAGTGTTCTGGTGAATTGTGTCCAACGCACCCTACTATAATTGTAGGAATGCCTTTGGACAAACTCATCCAATTTCGCAATTTCGTTGGGAACAGTTATTTCGGTGCTGAGACCGCAATGGTCACTGTCATAGTAGGTTCCCTCTAGTATTTGGTGTATTATTTCCCCAATCACCATGTTTGGTGTTGAAATCTCCGCCGATAATAAAATAGTTGTCTTCCAATTCCAGCCTCAGGAATCGAAAAAGTGTCTCGAGCTCTGAGATGAATCAGGTGGATTGAGTAGCATAGATAGACACCATGTACAACCGCTTTGCACTACGGAGGGGGATATACACGATGCATGCTTCCAGCACCTGGAACCTACGTAATACACGACTGTATACCTTTTCGTACGAAAATTGCAACGCCTCCTCCCTGAATGGAGCTGGGTCAGTTTCTCCGTACTACGAGTATTTTGTATCTCCTGTGCCTCATTTTGTGTCTTTTATTAAGCTTAGTTTCGCTAACCAAAAGCACATCGGCAGTTTTTAAATACACTTAATAGTATGTACCATTATCTTATACGTCTCGTTTAGTTTTGAAGGTCTTAAAGGTATCATACCGGACTTCGACGAGCAACCACCATTTCGTCATAAAATAGAACCTTGGATACAAGGTGAAGTAGCTCACATGAACTTGCGAAACTGAAGTCAAATCTAAATTTAACTTAAATTTAAAATTCCTTCACTCCAATGATTGATAGGTTAAACCTTTACCTCTCTGCTTCCTGTGAATGCTTCGTTCAAAAGCCTTGTAGGATTTCACCTGCACAATGGGTCTCCGCTAAGATAAAAATCTTACGAATGCAACTTAACAAACATGCGAACAAATAACACTGACCGCGTCCATTACTATAAAAAGATTACAATCATGTCCTCGAAATAGGGGACGAATACAAGCTCTTAAGCTTAAGTAGGTCGTAGTTTTCATGATAACCAACCGTATCTTAAGCAAAAAGTAATTAAGTTAATTTTTATTTCTTTTCTTTTCATTTAACTTTCAGAGAAACACCCCCTCCATGTGAACCTTACAAAAATTTGATGTTCGAACGAAGGATTATTCGTGGCAGTAACTTTGCACCGCCTCCTGTAAGTATCATGCAAGGGTATACCTGCATCCATATAAACATTCATAATTTTACCACTTTCGAATTTTTGACACGTGAAAATGAATTATGCACGATAAAAAAAAAACAAAAAAATGTTTGTCCCAAAGGACTCGTCTCCATGTGGAAGTGTTGACGTCCTTAAACGTGTCATTCTGTAGTAGACAATTTCATTTAGTACGAGTACTCGTATTCGCTGTGTTCGTCCAAAAATAGAAAATAAGTAAAAACTACAATAAACAACTCATGTATGTACGAGTACTGGTAGTATGTCTAACGTTGGTAACTTACGAGTATACATATTGACCTAGTCATCCACTTGTTGTGTGTGGTTTTTTAGTTCAGGGCAGAGCACTTTACTAATGAATTAGAACTAAGCCAGGAAGTAAAATTACGCATTCATTTTACCGTCAGCACTGAATTTAAATAATTACACCAACAGTGTAGATACTTTGAGTGTCTGATGACGAAATGAGAACTCATAAATGACGTGAAAGTCGATCATTGGAGCTCAAAATGAACTCAAATTTATCAACTGACCTTTATACTTGACTAGAATTGAAGGCGTCAAACTAACGTCAAACGTGTGTTAAAACTTGATCCGTATAGTGGTTTTAACGGCTAAAGAATTAAATACATAGCATCTACAATGGTTGCAGAAATCTCAATTACAATATTATTCATTTTTGAGCTCACGTAATACTCGTAGATAAGTCTTAAAGTACACGGATGCAATTCAGGAGAAAATTCATTTCTAACCTTCGTGTTTTTTCTTAACTGTTTGTACCACATTGTGTCCTTTGGCTTCAGGTGGATCTCTTGAATGATTTTAGTTTCAAGTTTTAACCATCCGTAAACCACGTGGGTAAAAGTTGCATCCTGCACTATGTGGGGTTTCCTATACCCCAACATCATTCTATCTATATATAGAGAATATCTTTTTAAAGTTTATTTTATACGTATTTATATTGGACTATTAGAAGATAAAAATAAAATAAATTTGTTAAATATAATAAACATTTTTAATATCTGTAGGCATTGTAACAAAAATAGTAATTTTTTAATAAGATCTTTTTTGATTTAGCCTTAAAAAAAAAAACTTAACTAAAAACTTCTTATTGCCCTTTATTTCAGGGCCTAATGAGATTAGAAAAATAAAATAAAAATAACTAAACATAATTAGTCTTCTTGAGATCCCAGTTGGTTCAAATCTGCACAATTTTTACAAAAAAAATATGCGTGCTCTAAGCATATAGGTACTTCGCATCGCTCGCAACCGTATTTGGTCTTTCGATCTTTTCTTCTGTCGCATTCCGCACATCTTGCTACAAGTCTTGGCATCTTCTTTGGTGGTTCCACACTAGGTTCACCAAGTAAGACATGTATGCGCTTACGAGAATCCCTTGGAATTCGTGGGTTATCTTTGCGGTTTCTCAGGTGCTCTTCAATCAAAGCCATTTACAGATCACGAATAAACTTCCTCCTATTGTTAGATTTTCCTGCTTCAATGCCATTATTGAACATATTGTAAAATGTTTTTGTGGGTACAAATGATAGAACTTATTCTTTTCAATACAAATCCCTTTATTCAGTACAGTTACAATTCACTATTTAATTGTTTCTCTCAGTACAATCCAATTTCTCAACCGCTTATACTTTTCTTATCTTTTACTTAAACCACTTAATTACCTCTCCTAATTAACACTTCAAATTTCACTTTAGAACTGATTTGCATACCTTTGGGATGCTGGTATTTATACTCGAATGACATACTTCGAGAACAATCCTCTCCATCCAGCGTCCCATACAATTTCCAATTTGCTAGAAAATTCGATTCCGCTCTCCAGTCGAGACTTTGTTATTCAAGTATCGAAATCTTCTGGTCTTCGAGTATCGACATTTTCTGCTCTGTGAATCTAGATGTCGCTGCTCACACATTTAAGTGGATATCACATTGCTCCCTCTCTACAGTTGTTCGTCCCGAACAACTTCGTCATTCAGCATCCCGTTGAAATGATACATTCTATCCAAATGTACCACTTTCAATTTTCCTCGATCCCCACGCTGGATCCGGTAGACAACGTCATTAATGCGGGTTATCACCTTGTATGGACCTTCCCAGTCCTGTTGCAATTTTGGTGACTTGCCTTTCTTACGCTGAGGATTATACAGCCAGACCAGATCTCCTTCGTTGAAACCGGAAGATTTCGCCTTGATATCGTACCTAGTCTTCATGCGGCTGCTTGCTAGCTTCATCTTTTCTCTGGTGTCTTCATGCAATTTATGAATCCTGCTGCGCAAGTCATTCACGTACTCGTTCACCTCTTTGGGCTCCGTCGGTGGGGATCCGAATTTTGCTTCACTTGGCAACCGAATTGTTTGACCAAATAAGATCTCGGATGGTGTGTGCCCTGTTGAACTATGGACCGCGTTTCGGTAGGCCATTAAGAAGAGGGGTATGTGTCGATCCCAATCCCGCTGGCAGTTGCTGACAACCTTAGATAGATGCTCATTCAAGGTCCGATTGAATCGCTCGACCATTCCATCAGATTGAGGGTGTAGTGGCGTTGTCCTTGTCTTTCTTATTCCCAAATATTGGCATATTTCCTGGAAGACTTTTGATTCAAAGTTTCGCCCTTGATCAGAGTGCAGCTCCATTGGGACCCCAAATCTGCTCACCCAGTTATTGACTATCTGTTCGGCTACGGTCTTAGCCTCTTGATTTGGGATGGCAAACACTTCCGGCCACTTACTGAAGTAATCCATGACTACTAGGGTATATCGGTTTCCATTAAAGGTTTCGGGAAACGGCCCAGCGATGTCGATGGCTATTCGTTCGAAAGGTGCTCCGACATTGTATTGTTGCATTTGTCCATGTGGCTTTACTTTTGGACCCTTGGTAGCCGCACATCTTATGCACTTTTTGCACCAATTCTCGACATCTTGTTTAGCGCTTAGCCAATAGAAACGTTCCCTTACCTTTTCCAACGTCTTGTTTATTCCCAAATGGCCTCCTGAGATTCCGTCATGTATTTCATGGAGCACTTGGTTGACTCTGGACCGTGGCACAATTAGCTGCATACGAGATGTTGTCCCATCTGCACTTTCCCATTTTCTCTTCAGCAATCCATCTTGCACAAAAAGCGAGTCCCACTGTGCCCAGTATGCCTTCAGAGTTTGGCTCCGATCTGATATCTGCTGCCAGCTTGGTCTTTCCTCGTGTTCTTTCCAGGCCAATATTGGTTCGATGTCATTGTCTGCCTGTTGGGAGGAACGGATTTCGTCTATACTCCAACCCTCTATTGGCTCAGTCCTGATCATTTGGATAGTTGCCTGTTCTTTTGCACGCCGGGTTACACAGTAGATCCGTTCAGGTCTGGAGAGTACTTTGCTGTAATATGCGACCACTTTCTCTTGACCGTCATGAACTTGGGAGATCACAGCTCCGACCCCAACATTGCTAGCGTCTGCGTCCACGATGAACATTATTCCGGGCGTGGGGTAACCCAAGATGGGGGCATTGCACAGCTGTCGCTTCAGTTCTTGAAATGCTTTTTCGCATTCTCCAGACCACCTGAACTGTCGGCCTTTTTCTGTAAGTTGATGCAGGCTCTTTGCAATGCCAGCAAAATCCTTTACGAACCTTCTGTAATACGTGGCGAGTCCCAAAAAGCTTCTCAGTTGGTGTTTATCTTTTGGAGAGGGCCAACTTTTCACGGCTTCTATTTTGTCAGGATCCGTTCTTACTCCTTCCGCTGATATAATGTGACGCAGATATTTTACTTCCGGACGAAACAAGGCACACTTTTCTGGGTTGAGCTTTAAATGAGCACTTCGTAGCCTCTCAAACACTTCTTTTAGATTTTCGCGGTGCTCCTCGTACGTCTTACCTATGACGATAACGTCGTCCAAATATACTAGACAGGTTTTCCAGGTGAGTCCTTGCAATGTTCGTTCCATTAATCGCTCGAAGGTTGCCGGAGCGTTGCACAGTCCAAACGGCATCACTGCAAACTGCCAAAGACCGCTTCCTGTAGTGAAGGCAGTTTTCTCACGGTCCGTACGATTTATCTCTACCTGCCAGTAACCGCTCTTCAAGTCAAGTGTTGAAAACCATTTCGCTCCAGAAAGCATATCCAAAGTGTCATCGATTCTCGGAAGTGGGTAGCTGTCCTTTTTAGTGACATCATTGAGACGTCGGTAGTCTACACAAAATCTCGTGCTGCCATCTTTCTTCTTCACCAGGACCACTGGAGATGCCCACGGACTTTGCGATTCTTCAATCACTCCCTCAGCTTTCATCTTCGACATCATTTCGGCAACTTCTGTTTGCTTTGCCAATGGAAGACGCCTTGCAGGTTGACGGATTGGTCGAGCGTCTCCGGTGTCAATGTGGTGTTGAACAATATGCGTACGTCCATATTCTCCGTCTTGTGTAGCAAATATATCAGCGTACTCACCGATTAGTTTTTCTGCCAGGATTCGCTGATCTTCGTCCAGATTACAGAGGCTGAGAATTTTGTTCTTGATTTTTATGCTCTGAACTGTTGTGACCGGTTTTGCACCCTTTTTTCCGTTGTGGTCGATATAGCCTCAACAGGTACGGATTTTCCCACTATCACCCCCTTTTTCACCTTTACACTGAATGTCTTTGGATTTAGAATCCTTACAGGGACCATGTTGTTCTTTGGCTCCACTAAGGTCTTTCCCACCATGAAGTCTCTTTTCTTTTCTGGCTCCATCAAATAGAATCGGTGGCTACCAGGACCACCTTCCACTTTTGCCCACAAAATTGCTTCTGACGAAGGCTCTAGACTCTGATTGCTGCAGATGACGACATTTGAGACTGTGGTATTGGCGTTTCCGTATATCATTGGTATCTCCATGTTTCCGTATTTCAGGGTTTGTGCCCCCAAGTCGACTACAAGTCCATGTTCTCTCATGAAGTCTGTACCAATGATGCACTCGTCACATATGTCAGCTACCAGAAACGCGTGAGTGAATGTTATTCCGGCCAGTTGGATTTTTATGCGGACTTCACCATATACCTTAATCCTTGCTCCTGTAGCTGTTCGCAAGCTGCAACTGCTAGTGTTATGCAACCAAGACTTCTGCACAAGATTCCTCCTGATGATTGAGGCCGTGGCACCGGTGTCTATTGTTGCCATCCATTTTTCTTTTCCACTGACTACTTCTACTAGAAGGCTTTCGCTGCGTCGTTTTGCCAGCGAGACTTGGATGATGGTCCTGGGGCCGTCGACTCCTGCTACCAACTTCTGCCCCGCGAAGATGGTGCTTAAGCATTTCCCGACTGATGGCTTCGGGAAGGTTGACCGGCTTCTTGATAGCTGTTTCTGCGGGTTTCTTCCTCTATTTGCTTGTCACCACAGTGAGGGCAGTCTTTTCGTCGCACCGGTTCTTTACACTGCCTTTGAAGGTGTCCTATTTTATTGCAATTCCAGCAGCGCATTATTCGTCTATCCCGCCGAGTATCTCGTTCCTCGGCACTAATTCTTGTGCAGGAGCATTCGACAGATGCTACTTCCCTGACGAAATGTGTTCCCCTAGAAGCCTGATTGGCTGCTTCCATCGCCAGAGCGAAGGCAAGTGCTTCAGCAAGGGTTCTTTTCCCGGCCATCCTTACTGCTGACTGTAGCTTCGAATCTGCAATTCCCCTGATAAATGCATCTTTTGCCATTTCGTCGATAATTTCCTGGCCTGCGGTGGGGTATGACAGATGTGCAAGTCTACTCACGTCTGCTTGGAGCTGCTGCAGTGTTTCTCCTCTTTGCTGCGTTCCGCTTTGCAATTGGACCTTGTAGACCTCCTGCATGTGGCTGTCTCCAAACCGTTTCTCGATAGTCTGCACTAAAGTCACATAATCTTTATTCTTTTCGATGTCTACTGTTTGCAACAATTCTGCTGCAGGACCGTGCAAGGCCATTGTTAGGGCAAAGCACTTTTCCTCATTGTCCCAGTCGTTTGCACAGGCAGCCATTTCAAACTGCTTCTTATAAGTAGACCATGAGGTCTGACCATCGAATGAGGGAGGCTTCAAATCTTTTCTCTTTGGACCGCTTAAAGAACATTCTCGCAGTTTCTGTTTTCGCACTGTGTCGAGCTCTTTTGCCAGTTGCTGAACTTTGCTGTCCATTTCTTCGAATTTTGCGCCAACATTCTTCTCTATTCTTTCAAATTTGTTATCTATTTCTTCGAACTTTTGGTGTAGAACGTTATTTTGTTCTTCCAGTTTTTGTTCTAGACTATTCTTTTGGTCGTCGAATTTTTGTTCAATGCTGCTCTTCTGTTCGTCCTCGTCAACATCAAAGGAATATGCATCAGGATCATGTCCCTCGTTGTTCAAAGCCTCCTGAAGACGGAGCACCAGGTCACTTTTTCCTCCACTGGCGCTGAGGCTTCTCTTGTTCAACTCGGATTTGAGTTGGACGAAGGTCAACTGCAATAGTTTTCGACCCATTCTAGCTTTTTCAAATAGTCAGAAAACACTTTTTTTTTTTACACACAATAAGTCCTATCCCACTTCTGACACCAATGTAAAATGTTTGTGTGGGTACAAATTATAGAACTTATTCTTTTCAATACAAATCGCTTTATTCAGTACAGTTACAATTCACTATTTAATTCTTTCTCTCAGTACAATCCAATTTCTCAACCACTTATACTTTTCTTATCTTTTACTTAAACCACTTAATCACTTCTCCTAATTAACACTTCAAATTCCACTTTAGAACTGACTTGCATACCTTTGGGATGCTGGTATTTATACTCGAATGACATACTTCGAGAACAATCCTCGCCACCCAGCGTCCCATACAATTTCCAATTTGCTAGAAAATTCGATTCCACTCTCCAGTCGAGACTTTGCTAATCCAGTATCGAAATCTTCTAGTCTTCGAGTTTCGACATTTTCTGCTAGATGTCACTGCTCACATTTGAGTGGTTATCACAATATATTTGCCACAGCTATAGAAAAAAACCATAGATTGGATTACAGTTTTTCTTTCTGATTTTATTGTAGGTTCTATTCTAGAATTTAGAAATATCATTAGACTATGCACAGGTGGGTTATTGCAAATTTGACTTTTTTCCGCCAAATCCCCAGGGTGCGTCGTCAAATCGCACGCACTTAGAGACTAGGCCGCAGGTCTATTTGTGAAAATAATGTTGTCGTCGAACACTTCCTTTAATGACTCGGTGGTTTCGTCGGCAGTATGGCATGTAACACAATCCTGTTGAAACCAAATATCCTGCAGACTAGGCTTACACACTTTTGGGCGCCATTGGCGATGACATTTCAACTATTTTCATTTTCGAAGAAATACAGCCTGATGTTCCGACAGCCCATAAACCGGTAGCTTTAGATTTCCCTCATTTCAAATTCGACAACTTTGGTTATTAACAAAGCCACAAACTTCCAACTTTCTGAATGGCGCTTGAATCAGCGATGCCACAACGCAAATGATGATAGCCTGGCTTAAATGCTACAGCAAAAATCTTAAATACCTGTAAACGAAATTTCTTACACAAAATCTTTCACGAATCGATGAATCAGGATCTTCCGCAACACTGATATTTTCATTAGTTTGCACTCTGCGCATTCATGTCAGTGGCTTGGAGTCCAAAAGAGCACTAAATAAAGTGGAAAATTTTTCAATTATGTTGCGAATAGCCGACTCACATGGTCAATTATGTTGACCGAGCGTATCGCTCTGTAAACATTTTTTACTTTATACTGATTTTGAAAATAGATTTCCACTGGAAGCGTTGCTAGGACGTAATGATTTGCCAAGCAATATTGAACAGAAAGATAATGTCGGCTGTCGGATCAGCTATTGTTTTTTTGCAACACGGGTACTTCTGCGTGGATCCAATTTAATAAAATAAAATGTAAATGTAACGCTGGTAGTCTTGTTGACGATAATGCTGCCAATGAGTTGTATAGAGGCGGAGGAACTCTACCGAGCTAGACAACTGGCAATGGTCTTATCTGTCGAAATCGCTACGAGACTTGAGAGAGCTAAAATGGTTTTCAGGCAGAGGGTAAGGTTCGCTGCGGGTAAACGAAAAGGGAAAAAAAGGCACAGAGGATACTTGGAAAAACTCTTTCTAAGTTTAATCAGAGGCTGAGAAACTCTGCCGAACTGATTAGTGGCCAAATCAAGAGTGATCATTTATTTCATGAGCTTGTCTTTTATACATTTTCACAGAGCTTTAATATTTAGCTAGAAGAGCTTTTACTTTGTTTAGCTTGAAGAGCTTTTATAATTCAACATTAAAGAGGCAGCATTGCCAGTGCTACATTTATTTATTAAGTGGCATTGCCTAGTATCAAATTTAATATATAAATACAAATGTTTTGATTTTGTGATTATTGTTATATAAAATGTGTTAAAAGGTGTTGTTTGTGTTATGGGGTTGCTACAGGACTGAAAATTACCCGAAGAATTTTTCTCTAGAACCCCGAGAGCATTTTCATACGCGTCCGTCATTGTCCAAACTCCTGCACAATAAATCAGGGCTGGGATGATCAGTGCCTTATATAAAGTTTTTTTGTTTGCTCGAGAGAGGGTTTTCTACTCAATTGCCTTCAAAGCCCAAGGAAACAGCGATTTACTGGAACGATTCTTTGCAGTAGATAAAGTCGAGGTAGATAAAGTCGAGGTAGATAAAGTCCCTTACTACCTCAAAGTTGTAGCTGCCTATCGTGACAATTTGTCCTAGCCATCGATATTGAGTCCCTCTTTGTTTCTCCTTCATTGACCACTAAACCTATCTTTACCGCCTCTGCTCTCTGAACTTTTGTAAGATGGTGCATAGTCGAATGAGCTAGACAGGATGACAGGAATGACAAAGCTAGTTTTTTACAACATCTGCCCTAATGTGAAAATTGTTCGGGTCTAAAACCACACTAATAGGGTCCAGTTAGACTGATTACGAAGGTTCTCACTCATTCATATAACACGGCAGAGAGGATTTTATATGCGATGTTGAGGAGACTTAATCCCTTGTAAATGGCAGGATCTTCAGTATCGGACAAACAATGCTGAGATTCTCTTCGTCGGGCATACTTTCGTCGACCCAAATTTTGGAGATGAGCTGATGTCTGATTTAAACAGCCCTTAGGTCCTGCAGCTTTGTTGACCTTAAGCTTCGAAATGGTGTCCTGGCTTCATCTTGGTCGGATGAAAGGAAAAGTTATCTTTCTTCGTCCAGGTTGAATGATTCATTCTACTTAACGGCGAACTTTATTTATCATCACCGTTTAACAGTCTATAGAAATAATCTTCCCAGATTTTCATCATCGACTGTGATTATAATATGAGGTTTTCTAGTGGTTGTTGGTATGTTCGTTTTGTTCGTTGGTAAAACTCACGTGCTTCGTTCTTCTGATAGCACTTCTCTAAGATCTTGATCGAGCGGTTCTCATGCACCTATGCTCTTTCCCTCTTGGTTTGAATAAGATAATGATCCCAGCCGATGTTAGCTGCTCGTAATCTTCGGACATCCAAAACACTGGAGGACTCCAAAAAGGCCTTACAATCAATTTGTAACACTGTGGACTGTGTGGTGTATTCATCATGATGGTGGGATGTCAGATGTCCTTTTTGCTTTTCAAAACTGAGACCGGACCTCGCGATACACTCAATGGGCAATGTTGCCTGACAATGATCGTTGATTAATTCTTCGGAAATATGGACGATTTGATCCGGTTGATCAGGACAGCCTGTATTTGCCACACTGTCCATGAAATCAAAGACTTATTGAGGAGTCTATTCAACCACTGGCTACCGAAATCTTACGATTTGACGCCACTCAATCACTTCTTATGGGACTATGTAAAATCCTGGTATATGCTGATAGACTGCAAACTATTCAGGACTTATAGGCCAATATTACCAGCATCATTAGTGAAATTAAAGCTCAAACGCTTTAAAGTGTGACCCAAAATTAAGCCGTCAAAAGCAGCCGAGGAAGTCAAAAAATAATGTCGTAACCAATCTTCTTAATAAATATAGGTTTTTGATTTGAGCTTAAACGTCATTTATTTTGTTATAGCTTTTTAAAAATATAAATTTTTAAGACCAACTGATATCATTTTGACAACATGTTGAATTGCGTCGTTTCTTTTTCTAAGTTAACGCTAACAGTTTTATTTAAAAAAAAATTCTACTTATTTATGTATGTATATTCACTATTTTTAAATATAACGATAGAATAGCATGCTCATTATGGTAATATCTACCTACGATATCAGTTTGCATGTTACCAATCAGTTATACTTCCGCAATTACTTTTTGTATCATGAGGAAATTGGATCACAGTATGTCAATTAATTTAAGTTGTCTTAATATTCTTCGGAGAACCGATGGGCAACCTTTTAATGCTGAGACCTATCCTGACGTGTAATTTGTGTTGAACTCCATAACAATCAAATAGAAATCGATTGCCCTTCAATTTTGATTGTGGTTTTTTTTTTGGAAGACTGTTACCAATAGATAATGGAAGCTACGAATAAGTACAATAGGTGCTTTGAAAGTATGTCGCTTTTAATTGTTTAACAACTCTATTTACAATGACCGACATTCGATTGCTGCGATTGTTGGTGATTGGTCTGGATGGTTAGCATTGTAAAACTCATCGATTTAAATATTTAATAAATCAATTTAAAAACACACCAGTCAACTGGATACTCCGTTGCTGTCGTTTCGCAGAATATCCAAATTAGGTGACGCTTTTTAAATATTCTTCATCAAAACTGTCTTCGATTCAACTAATTCTCGTTCGATTCCTGAGCACAGTGTATCAATGCTTGTCGATTTAAGGCTCATCTATGCACATGTGTCCTATTTCCCCAAGTCTCCAGTTATGCTGGCGTGCCGTCGAGTAAATCTTCTGACTATATGCCTTAACTACGGTGAGTTCTTCTTAGAATTTATGCTGTACTATTATGCGTTATGTTTTCTCGGCTGAAGGGAACATCTGCCATTTCGCTCTCATTTTGCAAAAGACGATATCAACCGAGTGTCTCTTTTATCATTCGACAGACCCTGACCAGTTCTATAATAGCTTTTTGTAGCATACTGGGGCAACAACCATACGGAATTAGTGATCTGGTGGTTTACACTTGGGGCAGCGCGAATTAACACAATCTAAAAGACATTCGGAAATCCTCTTGAACCGTCGCAAGGACCCTCCCTGCTACCTCACTTCACACTTATAACCCACGAGCACAGGTAATATTAGAGGCCAGTCTGGGCAAAGAGTAGTAGCGGGACCGACCCATTTGCAGCTGCAGGCATGCTTGTTTGATCTCCAACCTATGCTCGATGGAATAGCGGTGGGGGAGGGGGGAATCTTGCTGCTATACCAAGGCCGTCCTTAGTTACGTTTAATTGTGCCTTGCCCTAGTTGATGTACAACCACGATGGAGGGGTGATAATCTGACATTATGAACCTTCACCATGAAAGATATCTCTCCCCTCAAGTCTATCGCATCCCAAACCTAAATCAAAGAGAAGAAAGCCGGATGATATGCTCTCTTGCGGAGTCAACCATCCCCTGAGTGTTCAGCAGTAGTGCACTACAACACGCCTCCATAGCTACCGCAGGTATTTCAATAAGCTATACCGTCATGCGTCACCAACACGTCCCTATCCTTCGCCCCCTGGAGATCCTTCACGTGCCTTCTATACTCCCTTTAGCTACTCATTCAGACAAAAAACAGAAATGAATGCGTTTGCTATGTAAAACTACTCTACGAAAGGGTTTTCCAATAGGGACTTGACAACTTTGAATTTAATTTGTGAACGCACTCTTTCACTAATCATCAAACTGTCACTGTCAATTTATTCAGTAAACTCAACATTTTCATCATGGTAAAGTACACGAACGAGCAACGTCTGCAAATTATAAAAATTTTCTACCGAAATTCGGAGTCGGTGACTGCAACTTTAAGAGCGTTAACTCCAATTTTCAGTCGTAATTCTCGCCCTAGTAGACAGGCTTGGTATTGTTTAGTGCAAAAATTTGAGTCTACATATTCGTTGTGTGATGTTGCCGTATCAGTGAGACAACGGGTTGGTCGAAGTGTCGAAAATATCGCTGCTGTTCAGGCATCCGTAGCAAACGATCCAAATCAATCAATTCCACGGCGTTCTCAAGAATTGGGCATCGCTCAAACCACATTATGCGTATTTTGCGTACGGATCTTGGTTTACACCCATACAAGATCAAACTGACTCAAAAATTGAAGCCGATGGACCATTTGAAGCGACGTACGTTCTCCGATTGGGTTCTGGAAAAGATGCGCCAAGATGATGGATTTCATCGCAAAATCATCTTCAGTGGCGAAGCTCATTTTTGGCTCAATGGGTTTGTCAATAAGCAAAATATACTTTATTGGTCGGGTGAAAATCTACATGAATCACCACTTCATCCACAAAAAATAACTGTTTGGTGCTGTTTGCATGCCGGCGGCGTTATTGGGCCATATTTTTTCGTCGACGATAACGATCGTCACGTTACTCTGAATGGTCAGCGTTATCGCGCCATGATCACCGATTATTTTTGGCCCGAATTAGAAGATATGGAATTGGACGGCATGTGGTTTCAACAGGATGATGCAACAAGCCACACAGCACACGCTACAATCGATTTATTGAAGAATAAGTATGGTGAGCGTATTATCTCAAGAAATGGGCCAGTCGATTGGCCGCCTCGTTCGTGCGATTTAACGCCGCTTGACTATTTTCTGTGGGGCTACGTTAAGTCATTGGTTTATGCCAACACGCCGACGACGTTGGAAGAGCGCAGAGCCAACATTGAATGCGAAATAGCGGCCGTTTCGGCTGAAATGTGTGGCCGAGTCGTTGAAAATTGGGTCCAACGAATCGACCGCTGCAAACGTGCCCGCGGTGGTCATATGAACGGAGTGGAGTTCCATTCATAAATATTTTGATCGTACTTCAAGCCGATAATAAAATTTTTGAAATATCTCAAATGGTTTGCGTTTTATTTAAAAAAAAAAGTTGTCAAGTCCTTATTGAAAAACCCTATACATGGGATATTATATAGAAAAAAAGTGTTAAGTAACAATTTATTTCAAGATTGGAAGCGGAGGAGGGTGACAAAAACTAGCAAGGATATAGATACTCAAAAAATGTTGCCTGCCTTAGAACAAGTGTCGGTTCTCGAAGCTATGAATAAAATGAAAAACTAATCATAACAATAATAATGATAATAATACTTATCCGAGCCGATAAGAAACACCATTATAAAAAGACTAGATACATCTACAGCTAGATACAGATGGTATCCGCTAGCTTGAGCAACACCGCTCATTAATGATATCACGGTAGGTCTTTTTTTAACAGTTCGTGATTCGGTACATGTTTCCTAGCGCGTCACCACATAAAAGATGATACACGAACATAAAAAAAATGTCCAACTAGCTTATCGGGACAGCCGCAAATGCTCCATTGACAGGTTGTAGTATGCTTCTTTCTTCTGTGTGAAATTTTTATACGAGTAACTGAACAGCTTTTTAAAAGATGGTGCCTCTGGAGTTTACTTTTGAGTTTCGCACAATTCTTTCAAGGGCGATGTTGTAACTTTCAGAACGTTCGGACATCCAAAACTCTGGAGATATGCCTTGGGTAGATTGTAGTATAATAATTGTAGTATATCTATGCAGTGTGTTTGCAGTTATGGGTTTGCAAAAGTATTAGTAGACTTTGACATCTATCTATGAGATAAACTAACCTAGATGGCAAACTTTCCAGATATTGGAAAATCAAAACCGGTTTTCTACTGATCGCCCCCTAACCGCGTGACTCTTACCCAGTTTATCCGACAGCTCAATTTGCGTTGAAGCAATCCGAATTGGTTCAATAACCGTAGAAATGCTGGTGTTTATATGAGAAAATTGAGAGAAGTTTAACAAACAGCTGGTTGAACTGACACTTCACACCAACACTGATACATTGTTCTTATTTCTTTCTCTTTCCAAATATTTCATTTGCAATCCAACATTTTAAATACACAACTGATTACCTGCCCGATAATGGAAGAATACGAGTACATTATTTTTATTTCTTCGTCCATCCAAATATTTCGTTTGCAATCCCTTGTTTTAAATACACAACTAATACGAGTACCTACCCGATGATAAAAGAATGATGAGAACGCGGGAGAGTAAAATGTTTATATGCGATTTGAAAATGTTTATACGATATTTCAAAGCGGTTATAAATTTTCAATGCGTTTTATAAGCAGGAATTAACGTATGCGTGTTGAATATTTCAATGCGGTTTGAAGTTATGTTTATTCGAGCGTCTTAAACCAATGCCGATTGCCTCAACGCAAATTGAGCTGTCGGATAAACTGGGTATCTGTCTGTGAATACGTGTGAATTGTGATCAATGGCAATATCCCTCCTTTTTTATACAAACCACGTCCATTTTAACCAAAAAACGTCATCCACATTACACACACTCGTGTAAATCGCTCTCATTCTAGCAATTTTACTTGTAAATTGCTCTCATTCTAGCAAATTTTGACAAAGTTATAGAGACATAAAAGTGTTGGAATTCACTTACAGTGTGTCTGTTCGAAAGTTAAGGGTTTGCAAAAGTATTAGTAGACTTTGCCAGTTGTCCATAACATTCTCCATAGTAGATATCAAAGTTTTTCATTACTCTTTTTGTCCTGTATAGTACATCCTATCGCACTTCTTGGATGGCGGTTATCTCTGCTTTGTAGTGGTAGGATCTCCGCTAATTATTCGGTTGCAAGGTAAGGTATCTTGCATCACAATCAGAAAGCCCCCAAGGCTCGTCCAAATTCCTTCCTCGGTTAAGAAATCTTGATGCTCGTTATAAAATATTTACATGATGCGAAATTAACTATAGTATTTTGTATACCTTTAAAAAAAAGGCCTGATGTCAGCTACATTTACAGCTATTTACAGAAGCAGCGGAAGTTAGAAACCTTTAACGACAGAGCCGCCTTCGAGTATGTGATTTTACTCTCTACCCAGCACCGCGTGCCGCCTGCCCACTGCGTTATCCTTCTGGAGTGTATTAGAATTCCTTCTAGCCAAAGCACTGTTGCACTTCCGCTCATCCGCTCTACACTTCATCGATTGTTGTCATTGTTTTCTCCTCTATACGCACAGGACCAACTATCAACCGAACAATTTGTATCTCAAAAGAACCCAAGGAGGCCTCATTCTTTCCTGAAGAATCTACGATTTGTGGTTTATGCATATATGAAGTTACTTTAGTTGCTCGAGTAAAAGCTTTACGAGTACTTCTCAGTTATCTTCTTAGCTCACAAGCGATTAGCAAGAGTTATTCTTCATTTGATCTCATCGTTGGATTCGTTTTCAAAAATTATAGCAAAGGCTGGGAAAACAAATTGCAAACTATGTACGAGTACTTCAAAGTTAGATAACTACATTGAATGTCCTATTTTGTAGATAACATACACTTTATTTTACCCTCGCTGAACCGTCTACTTAGAATTCGAAGCGAAATTTTGAACACTTTACGGACATCACAATGGGTTCTTCCGATTAATCATCACCGTATGAGAAGATATCTTTGAAAGATTGTTGCTCTGGCATTGTCGTCCGAATTTTAAGCAATTTTTGTAAAACACTTGACAGTGCGACGCCTCCCTTTAATGCTTTACTAATATCGAAAGTCTTGGTGACTTCGTCCAGTTCGGGTGGACGAAATTTTTGATTATTGTCGACACTAGATGGAATGGTTCGACCTATCTGAAAACGAAATTTTAACCCACGGCGCCGTTATAACGGGTGGCCAGATAGCAATGATAGTTTTTCCGATTGTTATGTTTCAGCAGCTGTCAAAGTTACCAATGACATCCAGCTGTCAAAATATTCAGTAAGGTTTGCCATTTCATCATTCACCGTGTTACGCTCGCCGAACGTGCGGAAATTATTAAAAACGTGAATTTCGTCGTGAGGTCGATCGTCATCATGGCTTCGTCGCACCGTGGAAAAGTTTGAGCGTGAGTACTCTCTCTTGGATCTTAAGCCACCAAGCAGATAGAGATTGGTGGAAAATGAAGAAAACATAGCCGCCGTAGCGGCCAGTATCGAAGGCAACCCGGAAATGGTCATCGACAGAGGGTCAACCCGGCTTATTTTGTGGTCCAACAAGCAAAATTGCCGTTATTGGAGCGAACACAATCCACATCTCACGGCGAGCGTTCATCAATTGGCCGCCGCGATCATGCCATTTGACACAACTTGATTATTTTTTCTGGGGCTACGTAAGGTCCTTAGTCTCCGCTAACAAGCCAACCACTTTGGACGAGCTCGAGGCCAACATTCGATACGATACGATCAAAAATTGGATCGACCGCTTGAAGCACTGCCAGCGAAGCCGAGGCGGCCATTTGAATGATGTGCTATTCCACATATAATGGCATAAATGTAGCCTCAAAATAAAGCCAGAATCAATGTTATATGGTATCTCACACCGTTGTTGTTTTATTTACTTTTTTTTCCTATCGTTCTTATCTGGTTACCCTTTACAATTGTAGAAATGGTCATTCCATATCCTCAGCACCGAGTATATAACACTCTGTTAGTTTTATCTCAGACTTTAAATGCTTAACATCTTCTATTTAGCATTTGGTAAAACTTTCGATCATCATTCTACGACGATATCTCTCTAATTTATCGGTCATGCGCTTCTCACACTTCTTCTTTTTTCCACTGATGCAGATGTTCATCCTGTCTCTCGATCTCGTGACGCTAATGAACAGTTCTCGTAAGTTTTTCATTTCGCTTAGTGTCCTTCTCAGCATTGTTCGGTGAACCAGGAGGCACACTCGATTGGCAAAGTTCTTGACCATCTCTTACGATTTTAAACGTACGACGACGATATTTTCTTGTTTTTGGGATGTTCAGGCTGTCCGCAACCGTAACCTGGCTTCAACAAGTTAGTGATCGGTGTCAATTCTCGTGCCTTCGGACGCTAGGAAATCTATCATACTGAAGGAGAGTTAAGTTTTCATGGTAATATGATTAATCAACAATTAATTAATGGATCGGGAATCTTCCATTTCACTTTGTGAGCAAGTGGCGATGCTTTAAATTTGTGTTCACTTTGTAAACAATAAATTATCTCTGGGCTGCCAATAAAACTTTTTCTCAAGGAGCAAGTTGAATAGAATTTTTGCAAGTTGAGCTAAAACCAACGTTAAGAAAGCATCGATTAACATGGTTTCAAACTAATCACTGATTTGCCGACCACTTCTTCATCATTCCCATCATTGTCATTCTGTATATCGATCATTTACTCATTAAGGTTTTCAACAATTTAACATTAGATACTTCACCCCTAATTCGCTATCTTTTCTTTTTGTTATTTTTGTGTGTTTTGTATTTTTTGTGTGGAAACGATAACCTTCCAGCCTTGGAATCCGTATTTTGCATATGCGGGCCTCCTGTCTGGAAAAGTACGTGAGTTTTAACAACAATTAGCCGTCCTCACTTCTTAACTTTACTCGTTCGCTTGTAAGCCTCACTGCCGCACTTCTTGTTATGCTTTTCATGTGTTTTTCTCATTTTTTTTGTGTTTCTTGTATATAAAAACCCATTTCTACAATATCCTTGCAGCCTGAGATCGATCCATGCATGAAAGAAGCCGAATATCGTCGTCGACAATGTTTGCGACTTCGATGCAAGCAACGAAATCAGCGCAACATAATCGGTACACCACCTCCGGTCGAAGGACGACGACACGAGCGAATACAAACAGAAAAATACCTCGAAGAACTGTACGCACGACCACCTGAATATGATGTCAACACTCAGACCGATCTATTCCTGGAACGACCATTAACACCGCCATTCATTCCAGAAAAGGTCGGCATAGACGCATGCACGGAGATCCTCGAAGGTGATCTCTTCGATTTCGATCGAGAAGTACAGCCACTTCTAGAGACCTTGGTTGGCCATTGTATAGAACAGAGTATACTAGAAGTCACCCACGAGGAGGAAGTGGCCGATCTTCGAAAACAACAAGAAGAGTAAGTTTTCAAAAACTCAGTAACCCTACGATCACATGGTAATCTTGCTTAATCTTTCAGATATCTCAGCAAAAGAGAAGTCGATTTGGCTGAACTGCGTCGCCTGGAATCCGAAGAACTACGTTTACAGGCTGAAAAGGAGAGACGCATCCGTCAAGATGAGATCGCTAAAGATCTCGATGACAAGATGCAAAAAGGAGTTACTGCAGCAAAATTACTCCAAGGACATATTGCTAGCCTTCTGCCAGATGTATTGGTTAATCTAGAACCACCCACTGACGAAGCTAGAAAAGCCGAGCTAGAAAGTAAGATTTGCCCATGGTTGACTAAGGAAGTCGCCGAAGAAGTTGGCCAGATTGTTGATTCTCGAGAAATTTTGACGGAAATCATTAAAGAAATCATAAAGCAACGAGCTGCCAATTTTGCAAACTACACAGAAGATGATATGCATCCGGGAACTGACATTGCAGAGGAAGAAGAACTTGAGTTGGAAACTGATCTCCCACAAACGGGATACGAATAGAAAGGCAATTGTGATACAAATTTTTGGAAGCTGGTCTAAGAGGACGTGACAGATTTTCTTTGTTTCTTTCTCTTTTTTACCGAAATATGTTTTTTTATAAGAATTTGAATGAAAATCAAAAACAATATAGAATAAATTTTAAAACTCACAAAAAATATACAAACATTATATTTGTAATACATTATGAACTTACAAATACACGAATATTAAGCATTTTGATTTTAAGACTCTTTTCTATGCGGTGAAGAATTCGTTTTTCGTTTGAATCCACCGTTATATGCTGGATATATATGACATTTTCATCCCGATTGGCTCAATTAACTGACCCAAAACAGGCGTTTTCATACATCGAAATCTTCTTCTTCTTTCATTTACATATTAACCGCTGTAGTATGACACGCCTATATACATCCATAGATGAACTAACATAGATGGAAAACTATCTAGATATCGGCCGTCCCAAAAGCCGATTGCCTCTATCCATGCGGCTCTGAATACGTGTGAATTGTGAACAATGTCAGTACCCCTCACATTTTACACTTTGCATGTAAATTGCTGTCATTCTAGCAAATTCTATCAGTTTACAGGCTAGTACAAGTTTTGGCAATTCACTTACAGTTTATTTCTGAGGATTTCAAGGGATTGCAGAAGTATTAGCAGAGTTTGCCATGTACTCGTATGTTAGTTCATCTATGATTACATCTAAGACTGAATACGTGTGAATTGTGAACAATGTCAGTACCCCTCACATTTTACACTTTGCATGTAAATTGCTGTCATTCTAGCAAATTCTATCAGTTTACAGGCTAGTACAAGTTTTGGCAATTCACTTACAGTTTATTTCTGAGGAGTTCAAAGGATTGCAGAAGTATTAGCAGAGTTTGCCATGTATGTTAGTTCATCTATGATTACATCTAAGACTGCATATGTTATTTCTCTCAGCTCAAGTATCTGCATTGCAGATTGACTGAATTCTATAGCCCGTTCTATTTTTTTTTAGTAAGACTGTTTTTGCATATAAGTGATCGAATCGTTTTTTCTTTCTAAAGCTTCATCGAATCCCGGCTGCAACTGGAACCTCTAGTATTTTCTAGACCAGATTTACCGCGTTCGTTGATTTACTCTGCCTGAAAATGTTCACTATTGGGTTTTTAATGCCCTGACCCATTGAATCTGTCGATCCGTTGCTCCGTTGTTTTTAACTGACAGCTAGATAAAATGCACGCAATCTTATCGAAGGTGGCCCATAACCAACGGTTGTATGAACTTCGATAGATAAAATAGGATAACTTTATACTTTTTCAATCCGTTGATCCGTTGGTAGCTTAACACATTCACTCATTGAAGGGGAAAGCACATTCATTGGTAGAAGCATTGAGAGAATATAGAGAAACTGTCATCGTTTGAAGAGAAAATACTCTCAGAAATGCCTTCTGGTTGTCTTCTGCCAACGAATGTGTGTGAGGATGGGACGGTACTTTCAGACAATACGTCACCACAGTAAATTAATCACTTTTCTGCGTACCTCCACGTCATTAATTACAGACTAGCTATTTTGGAACTTAGTGAAACACAGGTAGGTCCCCACCCACCCCTCTCAGTTCACTCTGATCTAATGCTACCTGGCTACGAATTAGTGCCGTTATACTTTCCACGCCGTGGTCTCGCCATTTACGTGCGTAGTGATGTTGCTTACCAAACTCCACCACAAAAGCAAATTGTACACTATTGCTTTATCTACGGAAGCCTCAAACTGGACAGCAATTCGATATTTAATGAGTTTGACTCCATACAAAGTATTGTAAACCTGTATCCTCATACTGAAATCGTTATTGCGGGCGATTTCAATATGCACAATCCTGAGTGGTTTCGACATTCTGGACAGACAACACCCGAAGGGCGATCTGTTGAGATCTTTGCTGCGGAAAATAGCTTAACCCAGCTTGTAAATGTGCCCACACGAATACCAGACGTTGATGATCATACCAACACCCTAAACTTGTTTTTAACTTCTCACCCTGGTAAGTACACCGTAGATATGCTTTCCCATCTACTAGGCTCATCGGACCGTTGTCTCATGCCAACCAATTTCTCGTACACCCACCGCAGCTAGAGAAAAGATTCCTAAAAGAACGGTATGGCAATACGAGTAAGCCAATTGGAGCGGACTTAAGAGAGAATTTATTCCTACTCCTCAAACTTAAGAAAGAAATTCTTTTTTACAAATTGTTACAAAAATCTCGCGGGACCAGACCTAATATTTCATTGTTTAATGTCTAGTACTCTCTCGTACTTTTTCATAGTATTCAACAGATAATTAGGTAATTGCTGCAATTTTGGAACAAGAAAATTTCCCGCCACTAGTTAGGCACCCAATCGTCCTTCATTATTTTACTAAACAAAATCGCAGGTCACTTAGCTTCTTCTATTACTTATCTCCTGCATATAAGTTGTAAGGATAACTCTTTTAATTCTTGATACAATGACGCTATTGCTGCCGCACAAGCTCAAACTACTGTTTTATTCGCTCTCTCTTTCGCAGCCTAACTCAAAGTGAACTTAAGCTGTTTCGACTTTCACGCTGTATTAAACCTATGGTTTCTTTGCTGTCATTTTGTTTAGCCTCATCGTTCCACCACCCGTTTCCTTAAAAAACACCAAACAGTTTTGCCCTACTCTCACAAATTAAATTCGTATTGGAGTGTTGTGTTCTTGGAGTGTTGCATTCTTGGAGCGTTTTATTCCTGGAGTGGCACTTCAACTTTAGTTTCATCCGTCATTTGCTAGGTCTTTCTTTTTTCTCCAAAGAAGCAGATGTTCACCTTTGCTCGTAGAGCCTATTCTTTGCTGAAACCAGAGGTTTCGTGGTTGTGGTCGGGGGAAACCCAACACATCAGTCTTGACGGCTTCATAGTACCAATGCTATTGACCCTGAGCACTTAATTCAGGTTGTAAGGGCGTTGACGAGAGATTTAAGGATACACGATCGCCAATCTTTTGACAGTATTTCTCTGTTGTATTGGCTATGTAATGGTCCGAATTCACACTGGCCGCCGCTTTAGTCGATCCCAACATAATCAATTTGGTTGACCTTTTAATGATCAGGTGCCCGCCATGTTCCTTTATGAATATTAGGGTGAAGAAACCGTGTTTCAGCTGTAGTGATTCCATCCCATAGCGAAATCAGTTAGCCTTAGTTTGTTGCCAGATGTAACTCGTAACATATAGGCTACAATGCAACTGCAAATCAGAACATTTCCTTTCTTCAACACAAGAAAATTTGGGCAGATAAGGCATCGGCTCCTGCGGATTTGTTCTATTTGAGTTTGGATATTGCTATCCTAACTTTGATTTGATCATGCAAGCGGTGATATTTACGGATTTAATCCGGGCTTGATTGTGGATCCTGCCTGAAAGCAGCATATATGGTCCTTCAATATTTTCAGCGCCAACTACGTCTATGATACGAAATTTCTGTGGTCTTCAATTTTTGTTACCATAACACATCCTTTTGACCTCATTTATACTTATACAGTACCAACTTTCGATCCTGTCGATTTCGTTATTTTGAAATTCTAGGTTTTGCCTTCAGAAATGGCTGTAATTGACAGCCAATATTGTCACGGTCAGCATAATACCGTCATGATGTGAAAAATGCGAACGTTGTTCCATCCAATCAAAATCGATCAGCCTACTAAAGGTGCCCTCCTTTTCTTCCACTATTGAGGTCACCAAGTATCCTCTAGGAACTCATTAAAACCTTCTTTGAAAGCTTCGTGTTTCTACTCGGTTAGGACTTGCGCGTATTTAAGGATGTTTTTGTTGTGAATGTAGCCTGATACGGATTGTAGATGGCTTATATGGTGTGAATGTGTTAAATATTGTAACATACTTAATACATGGCTGTATCGGTATCCTTAATTTTTGCAATAACAAATGTCCAATTGTAATCACCACAGAAGATCCCGCATTTTGCATAGTTTTATTGTCCATCGTATTTATTATATATTATATATTTTTTATTTTTTTATTTTTTAAGAACTTAGCACTCAAGTGGGTATTATTACACTTAAAATGCCTGAACATGTGTTAAGTTTTTAGGAAAATGGAACAGAGAGAGAAAGAAAGATTTTGGGCCCAGTGGTTAATTCGCTCAATATGGGTAGCATCCAACATTTAATGGGGAGACTAATTTATTAGTGTAATTGGACTTGTTGTTGTATTATAGGCAACCATTCGTCTTACGTGAATTAAGTTGGTTGAAAATGTCTTTCGGGCGAGGCTGGGATTCGAACATCGAACCTTCCGATTTGGAAGTCCACCCATATGGCGATTATATACCCTTGTCAGCGGTAACATCAATTTTGTCAACACATATTTTGTGATTTATTGGCATTTATTAATCACGGAATGCTTATTGTTCTGTCTAATGGGCTGATTGTTATGATTTCTGAGACGCGTATTGCAGCCGATCAGGTCAACAAGGTATACGTATATGCAGCATCTTGTGATAACCACTTAAATGTGAGCAGCGACATCTAGATTCAAAGACCAGAAGATTTCGATACTGGAATAACAAAGTCTCGACTGGAGAGTGGAATCGAATTTTCTAGCAAATTGGAAATTGTATGGGACGCTGGATGGCGAGGATTGTTCTCGAAGTCTGTCATTCGAGTATAAATACCAGCATCCCCAAGGTATGCAAAGCAGTTCTAAAGTGTAATTTGAAGTGTTAATTAGGAGAAGTGATTAAGTGGTTTAAGTAAAAAATAAGAAAAGTATAAGTGGTTGAGAAATTGAATTGTACTGAGAGAAAGAATTAAGAAAGAAAAAAAAAAACAAAAAAAGTGTTTTCTGACTATTTGAAAAAGCTAGAATGGGTCGAAAACTATTGCAGTTGACCCTCGTCCAACTCAAATCCGAGTTGAACAAGAGAAGCCTCAGCGCCAGTGGAGGAAAACGTGACCTGGTGCTCCGTCTTCAGGAGGCTTTGAACAACGAGGGACATGATCCTGATGCATATTCCTTTGATGTTGACGAGGATAAACAGACGAGTACCGGCAATGACATGGCTGCGATGATACAACTCCTCTTGTTAAAAATGGACGAACAGAAGAATAGCTTCGAACAAAAGCTGGATGAAGAAAGGAAAATCTAGACGAGCAGAAGAGCATTGAACAAAAATTCAACGAACAAACCAACAATCTGCACGGTCTTCAACAGAAAATGGAAGAACAAAAGAACATTCTCCAGCAAAAGTTCGAAGAAATCGATGACAAATTTGAAAGAATAGAGAAGAACGTTGATAACAAATTTGATACAATAGAGAAGAATGTTGGCGAAAAATTCGAGGAAATGGACAGCAAAGTTCAGCAACTGGTAAAAGAGCTCGAGACAGTGCGAAAACAGAAACTGCGAGAATGTTCTTTAAGCGGTCCAAGGAGAAAAGAGTTGAAGCGTCCCTCATTCGATGGCCAGACCTCATGGTCTACTTATAAGAAGCAGTTTGAAATGGCTGCCTGTGCAAACGACTGGGACAATGAGGAAAAGTGCTTTGCCCTAACAATGGCCTTGCACGGTCATGCAGCAGAATTGTTGCAAACAGTAGACATCGAAAAGCATAAAGATTATGTGACTTTAGTACAGGCTATCGAGAAACGGTTTGGGGATAGTCACATGCAGGAGGTCTACAAGGCCCAATTGCAAAGCCGAACGCAGCAACAAGGAGAAACATTTCAGCAGCTCCAAGCAGACGTGAGTAGACTGGCACATCTGTCATACCCCACCGCAGGCCAGGAAATTATCGAAGAAATGGCAAATGATGCATTTATCAGGGGAATTGCAGATTCGAAGCTACAGTCAGCAGTAAGGATGGCCGGGAAAAGAACCCTGGCTGAAGCACTTGCCTTCGCTCTGGCGATGGAAGCAGCCAATCAGGCTTCCAGGGGAACACATTTCGTCAGGGAAGTAGCATCTGTCGAATACTCCTGCACAAGAATTAGTGCCGGGCAACGAAATATCCCGCGGGAGAGACGAAGGATGCGTTGCTGGAGCTGCGATAAAGTAGGACATCTGCAATGGCATTGTAAAGAACCGGTACGACGAGAAGGCTGCCTGTACTGGGGTTACAGGCAAATAGAAAGAAAAACCGGCAGAAATGGCTACCAAGAAACCGATCAAATTTCCCGAAGCCATAAGTTGGGAAATGCTTACTTCGCGGGGCAGAAGTCTGTAGCAGGAGTCGACTCCACGGTAATTATCCCAGTCTCACAGATAAAACAATGCAGTGAAAGCCTCCCAGCCGAAGTAGTCAGTGGTAAGGAAGCGAAAGAACAGGCAACTATCCAAATGATCAGGACTGAGCCAATAGAGGGTTGGAGTATAGACGAAATCCGTTCCTCCCAACAGGCAGACAATGACATCGAACCAATATTGGCCTGGAAAGAACACGAGGAAAGACCAAGCTGGCACCAGATATCAGATCGGAGCCAAACTCTGAAGGCATACTGGGCACAGTGGGACTCGCTTTTTGTGCAAGACGGATTGCTGAAGAGAAAATGGGAAAGTGCAGATGGGACAACATCTCGTATGCAGCTAATTGTGCCACGGTCCAGAGTCAACCAAGTACTCCATGAAATACATGACGGAATCTCAGGAAGCCATTTGGGAATAAACAAGACGTTGGAAAAGGTAAGGGAACGTTTCTATTGGCTAAGCGCTAAACAAGATGTCGAGAATTGGTGCAAAAAGTGCATAAGATGTGCGGCTACCAAGGGTCCAAAAGTAAAGTCACATGGACAAATGCAACAATACAATGTCGGAGCACCCTTCGAACGAATAACCATCGACATCGCT
Source organism: Volucella bombylans (assembly GCA_949129095.1). Taxonomy (NCBI): domain Eukaryota; kingdom Metazoa; phylum Arthropoda; class Insecta; order Diptera; family Syrphidae; genus Volucella; species Volucella bombylans. Next base: position 142,473,562 of record OX422142.1, on the reverse strand, counting down.
GGGCCGTTTCCCGAAACCTTTAATGGAAACCGATATACCCTAGTAGTCATGGATTACTTCAGTAAGTGGCCGGAAGTGTTTGCCATCCCAAATCAAGAAGCTAAGACCGTAGCCGAACAGATAGTCAACAACTCGGTGAGCAGATTTGGGGTCCCAATGGAGCTGCACTCTGATCAAGGGCGAAACTTTGAATCAAAAGTCTTCCAGGAAATATGCCAATATTTGGGAATAAGAAAGACAAGGACAACGCCACTACACCCTCAATCTGATGGAATGGTCGAGCGATTCAATCGGACCTTGAATGAGCATCTATCTAAGGTTGTCAGTAACTGCCAGCGGGATTGGGATCGACACATACCCCTCTTCTTAATGGCCTACCGAAACGCAGTCCATAGCTCAACAGGGCACACACCATCCGAGATCTTATTTGGTCAAACAATTCGGTTGCCAAGTGAAGCAAAATTCGGATCCCCACCGACGGAGCCCAAAGAGGTGAACGAGTACGTGAATGACTTACGCAGCAGGATTCGTTAATTGCATGAAGACACCAAAGAAAAGATGAAGCTAGCAAGCAGCCGCATGAAAACTAGGTACGATATCAAGGCGAAATCTTCCGGTTTCAACGAAGGAGATCTGGTTTGGCTGTATAATCCTCAGCGTAAGAAAGGCAAATCACCAAAATTGCAACAGGATTGGGAAGGTCCATACAAGGTTATAACCCGCATTAATGACGTTGTCTACCGGATCCAGCGTGGGGATCGAGGAAAATTTAAAGTGGTCCATTTGGATAGAATGTGTCATTTCAACGGGATGCTGAATGACGAAGTTGTTCGGGACGAACGACTGTAGGGAGGAAGCAATGTGATAACCACTTAAATGTGAGCAGCGACATCTAGCAGAAAATGTCGATACTCGAAGACCAGAAGATTTCGATACTGGAATAACAAAGTCTCGACTGGAGAGTGGAATCGAATTTTCTAGCAAATTGGAAATTGTATGGGACGCTGGATGGCGAGGATTGTTCTCGAAGTATGTCATTCGAGTATAAATACCAGCATCCCAAAGGTATGCAGATCAGTTCTAAAATGAAATTTGAAGTGTTAATTAGGAGATGTGATTAAATGGTTTAAGTAAAAGATAAGAAAAGTATAAGCGGTTGAGAAATTAGATTGTACTGAGAGAAACAATTAAATAGTGAATTGTAACTGTACTGAATAAAGCGATTTCTATTGAAAGAATAAGTTCTACTCGTATCATTTGTACCCACACAAACATTTTACAATATAATATTAGGTTGGAGAAAAGGTATCGGGCCTTTTTCACTTTACTTGTTTTTGAAGTATCATAAATCTAGTTTGACACACAATACTATTTGACGTTTATACATTTTGACATAAAATCGAGGAGAGAAATTTCGATTCGCAAGTGAAAACGAGCAGAGAGATTTTGATTCTGAAAAAAATGAAGGAAAATGGTTTTACGTCACTTTTCTTCTTCGGAACGCGGAGAAAAGCCCAAAAGAAAACGATATAAAACGGTTAACTGCATCTGACACCTTTTTTTTTTGCTTTACAGTTGGTAGATCAGCTGATTATTGATGATCAATTTTATTGAGATCGGCGGGCTGTATGAACATTTATTCGAAAGCAAAAATAAGTGAAATTTCTGAGAAAATTCGGTATATTTTCCAATTTTACTGCGATGAGGGAAAATATACGGCGCAGGCCTAGGGAAAGACTTATGCTGTATATGGTGAATGGACTCTATCGAAAACTGATGCCAAGAAATGGTTCGCTCGCTTTGAAGGCGATGAATTTGATGCTGTGTGTTTGGTGGGATTGGAAGGGTATCATCCGTCATGAGTTACTACTGTCTGGTCGAAGGAATGATTCGAACTTCTACTGCCAGCAATTAATGCAATTAAAAAAAAGCCATAATTGTGCAACAGGAAAACTGCTGCGTTTCATCATGACAACACCAGAACCACAACCACACGACAACGAACTCTACTTATAATTTTGCAACCCTTAGCACTGCTCACAAATCCACTGTAAAAAACACACTCATACTACTCTGAGCCTCTGCACGCACGTTGTTGTTTGGTTGGGTTGAAACTTGCAGCAATGACAGCAATTTGTACGTAACGTACACTATGTATGTGTTATATGGAAGACGTCGATCTTTAAATGGGAGACGAATTAATATTGTCACAGATATGGTCACGCGGATATGAGAAATCAGTGTAAAGTCATTTTTAAAAGGACCAAAATCTATGTGTGATCATTTTTGGTGACCCGGCAAAAATTTAAGGGCCTTAGCTGGGAAGTTTTAATGCATCCACCGTATACTCCCATTGGTGACATGGGTGACATGTGACTAAAAGTTTCAACAAGAAACCCCAAAAATCCTACACTGTGGCAGAAGGTCATCGAACAAAATGGTTAAAAAAAATTATTTTGAATATAAAAAAAAATTATGTGAAATTTAATACAAAAGGCCTGATACTTTTCCCCAATCTGATAATAGAGAGTGCATATTTGAACGGCTTTGACATTGCCGATTTTGCTATTCAGAACCGAGTGCTGCTGTATGATTTCTTACTGTGTTTAAATCCGTGCACTTAGATTCAAAGCAAATTGCATTGCTGAATCTCCATTCTAAATGTCAAATATCGTAGATATTTATAAAACCCAAGTGTATAGTATACTGATACCCATTTTTGGACACAGTCCGACTCCATTTGGTTTTTGATATATGGCAATGCCTCCCAATTTGACAGCTTCTTCTGAAATGACATTTACTTCCGTTTTCACTGCACCGTCCAGTAAACGTTCGAGTAAAGACCAAAACAACTTTTTTTTATATTTCGTGCAACGTACATACCGACTGATCAGCATAATGGCCAAAATATTCACACCTACAAATCAAATTCGTTTAACAAACGTCGCAATTGTCCGCCTAAAGAAGGCTGGAAAGCGTTTTGAAATCGCTTGCTACAAAAACAAAGTTTTATCCTGGAGGAATAATGCGTAGGTATCCAAATATGTACCATGTTCATGTTTCATTCTTAACCTGAACCTTTTCCTTCTGTTTCCATTTATAGTGAAAAAGATCTAGATGAAGTTCTTCAAACTCGCACTGTCTTTACGAATGTCTCAAAAGGTCAAGCGGCGAAGAAGGATGAGCTCATCAAAGCATTTGGCAAATCCGATGAAACTGAGATCTGCAAAGAGATCCTTACCAAAGGCGAATTGCAGGTTTCAGAGAAGGAACGTCAATCCGCTATGGACACACAATTCAATAGCATCGTAAATAGTGTGGCAGCTTTATGTGTTAATCCAGAAACACGACGTCCGTATCCGAGCACAATTATAGAAAAATCTCTAAAGGATGCACATTTTTCGGTTAAATTGAATAAAAACCCCAAACAGCAGACATTGGAAGCAATCAAGATGTTAAAAGAGCAGCAACTACCTTTGGAGCGTTCTAGAATGAAAGTTAAAGTAACTTTCCCCGGCAAAGAGGCAGCTAAACATAAGGAAGCCATATCGAAGTTAGCTACTCACGTTGACGTTGAAGAATGGGAAGACTCTACATTAAAACTTGTCTTGTTGATTGATCCGGGGAATTATAGAACAATAGATGAATTGGTCAGAAAAGAGTCAAAAGGGAAAGGACTAGTCGAGCTACTTGAACTCAAAGAGGTCGTTGAGACTGATGAGATGTTCTAATGGAACAGACCTCAAGCTGTGGAAATGAAATTTAATTTTAAATTCATCGCACTTATGTTTTTCTTTTTAACATTGTTACCACTCGTGTTTTTTAAGATAACTTTTAATTTTTGAGAGAATATATTATATATCAGAAAGGCAATTGATGTTTCGAGATTCTATATGAAGAAAAACCTGTTGTACATCGTCACACTATGTCTGATATTGGCAAGTAAAACTGATTAACTCATATCAGTGCAACTCTGCAGGTCTTCTTTAGTGACCAGTTCGTTTATCTAGATAGTTGTTAATGCAACCTAGAGTCGTTGATTCAAGAGCAGTGCAATAGGCTACCGTATTCATACACTATATATAAGTTTAGGTTTATCTAGGTTAGGTAAGAGTGGCTGTGGGAAATACCAACCCACTTAGGTCTATTGGCCCATTGTGATGCCACGTGGATCTATGATCCTCTTACTATGTTTTCCAGATCGTTTAGGTCGTTGTAGAAGAAAGCTCCTAGATGAATCCTTCTTCTCTGGGAGAGAGCTGGACATGTGCAGAGTAGGTGAAGGATTGTCTCCTCCTCTTCCTCGTCCATGCAGCTTCTACAGAAATTATTTTTAAAAGCGCCAAGCCTTGCGTGCTTGCCTATGAGGCAGTGTCCAGTAATGACACCTATTATGGCGCTGAGATGTTTCCTATCTAAAAGGATCAGACACTTAGAGCGACTCAGATCCAGCCTTGGCCAGATCTGTTTGGTCGCTAGACATGTTTGCCCAGCTGTCCACTTAAGGTCTGTTCTTTTATTGGCATCCAGCTTTAATGTTAGTTCGCACGTAGCGATTGGTATACCTATACCACCCCTTTACCGGTAGAATAGGTAGAGTGGTTCCAATTTTGGCGAGTTCATCGGCTCTGCAGTTCCCTGGAATGTCTCTATGGCCCGGCACCCAACAAAGGTGAATGTTGAACTGCTCTGCCATCTCTATGAGTGATGATCGGCATTCAAGGGCGGTTTTAGAATGTAATGAGACCGAGTGCAGGGACTCGAAAATATGCGGATATCCTTTCCTGAGAAAACACCACCACCAACTCCTCTATCGGTTTTAGATCCATCTGTGTAGAGATGAATTGACTTGTCCTCCATGAAAGCATCTTCCTCCCCGAATGATCTAGAGGGGAAGCTGACATGGAAGTTTTTGTCAAACCAAAGTTTAGGTATGGTTGGCGTGGCCAAATAAATTCTTTGTCCAATGTTTAATCACTTTAAGGCGAATAGCTGCAGTCGCAGCTACTTGCCTGCTAAAAATGTCGAGGGGTGTCAAGTGAAACAGAATATCTAATTTACTTGAAGGTGTTCTTTAATGCTATTGAGATGCTTTCCTGAGACGGCTATGGCAACGTCATCCGCATAGGCAATCACTCTGCTACCACCCGCTTCCAGGTATATCAGTAGTTCGTTAACTACTAAGTTCCAAAGAAGGGGAGAGAGGATACCGCCTTACGGCGTGCCTCTGCTAACATATCTTTTAGCAGAAGTATCACCCAGTTTGGAGTTGATTATCCTGCATTAGACCGATCAACTCCCCAAGTGAATCGTCTACCTGCAGAGCTGACAGCGCAGTCGTGATAGCGGATGTGTTGACGTTGTTAAAGGCGCCCTCTATGTCTAGGAAAGCAACCATTGTGTACTCCTATATTGTAGGGATCGTTCGATGTGGCTAGTCAGAGAGTGCAAAGCCGTTTCCACCGACTTTCCTTTACAGTAGGCATGTTGAGCCGTAGACAGAAGTCTTGGATCAACTTTAGCTCGAATATGGATATCAATCAGTCGTTCTAGAGTTTTCAGAAGGAAATATGATAGACTTATAGGTCTGAGGTCCTTTAGGACAACATGAGAACATTTTCCGGCTTTGGGAATGAATACTACATTGACTTCTCTCCATAACAGTGGAATGTGGATAATTTCTACACAGCTCCTCATAATAATATCTGAGGACCTCTTAGCTCGGCAGGTATTATACCGTCCGGACCAGCAGACTTATATGGTTTGACCATCAGACCATGAATTTTGGTCGCGGTTGCAGTAGGCCTGTTTGGGCTGCTACTGGCCGCGAGTTGGGAGCTACCTGGAAAGTGGGTGTCCAGAAGCAGGTTGAGTGATTCATCACTTGAGGTTGTCCAAGAGCCATCGGTTTTTTTCAAATAGCTAGGCATCATAGGATTTGTGGAGAGGATTTTTCTTAGCCGCGATGCCTCAGAGGTTTCTGTGATTTTGTCACAGAATGACCTCCAGGATTGTCGCTTTGCCTTCCTCAGTTCTTTTTTGTAGAATTTGAGGGATTCTTTATATGAGTCCCAGTCAGTCACTTTTCTTGTGCTTTTTGCTACGTTGAAAAGTTTTCTGCAAGAGTTTCTGAGCAGTCCCAGTGCCGATGTCCACCATTGTGGCTTTTTCTTGCCTCTTGGTTGAATAAGAGGGCAGAAAGCGGCCATAGCCTGATTGAGAGCCAGAGTAAATTCCTTGACTTTCATGTCAAGCTCATTCGTGTCACGTGGGGGACTTGATAGTTCAGAGGATAGCGTTTATGACAGTATTCCCCTGTATTTTGGCCAATCAGACTGAATTGGATGTATCTGTAGTCTGAAAAGGAGTGTTCAGACGATACCATCCAGTTCGTTAGCCTTTGAGTGATGCTGTCGGACACAAGAGTAATATATAGAACTTCCTGTCGGTTTCTAGTTATAAAAGTGGGCTCATTGACAATATTGCAAATTAAGAGGTTAGTACTTAAAACATAGTCAAAAAGTGACTCATCGCTATCATTGATGTCGGTACTGCCCGTGTGATGTGCGTTAGCGTACCACCCTTTCTAGGTTATCACCAGGGAGAGGGTCCACATGGTCGTGGCCAAGGTAAGCTGATGCCAGCCAGTAGGAGCCTTTGGCAGTCTCTAGTCTGGCAATGGTTAAGTCGGGGTCGCTGAGGTTGGGAAGTAGAAATACATTAAGACTACGTTTCACTAATATACAAGTCCTGATCTTACCTTTGTCTCTTGTATAGAGCGGAGCGTATGCGGGTGTCCTAAGTCCACAAACCACAATCCATGGTTCCTGGATTAGGATTATGTCTTCTGCGTTTTTAGAAAGACGCAGAATGAGTGCGGCCGAAGCCTTTTTTGAGTCGTGGAGATTAATCTGGAGAAACCGTATCATTGCTACAGTTTTCCAGAGTCGCCTCCACCACGGTGTTGTTGAGGTCCTCCGATTCTGAAAATGTGTCCAAAAGCTCATCTTCTATCTCTGATCGTGTAGGACCTCTCTTTGCTTCGTCATCGGTTTCCATTTCCGACAGGGTGTCAGAAGAGTAGACCGACAGCTTGATAGTCACCTCGGACAGATTGGAGTCGTCACTATCCATTTCTGGAAAGGATATCGACGCTCCGAGATCCAAGGTTGTGTTATCAGGTATTAAAGGAAGTTGCTTATCAGCATCCAGCTCATCCTTTTTGTAAACCCTTAAATGTATGGACTCGTTTCCGAACCGAATCATGCCTTTCGTCTGCGCCAGATGATAAAGGGATTCGTTATTGATCACGATTAACGCGCATCTATAAAAGCCCCTTAGTTCCTCCAGTTTCGCGACTTTCCAGTCAAGAGTCGGTTTACTGAGCCGGATGATTTTCAGAACACTTTCTGGAGAGAAGGGTTCGGCTGGGATCCAGGTACGAGTTCGAGGTCTGCTAGGAATGTCTTCCTTAGACACGACCTCGAGTTGTGCACCTGAGCAAATCTCTCCTAAGCCACCTATGGCCTTGGTGAAGAGATCAAGAGATCTCTGGTTGGAACATGCGATGAGTTTGACATGGCCTTGGTGCCAGCCAGCGTCGCTTGGGATAGGAGGTGATGATGGCCAAGAAGTTGCTCGAAAGCTTCAGCTTGACCAGCTGCCACCGTTCAGGTGTAATGGAACCGCCGGTATCGTTCCTATCGATCACCGCGATCACCAATGCGTCCTTTAGGACTTCGGAATGGATCCGAAGGTTTTGATAATGCGTGAAGCATTTCGGCGTCTTAGATAGAGCGCCTTAGATGGGGCTTGCCGATGCGGCTGAGCTCCAGATTCCTCCTTGGAGAGAGGAGTTTTGGTATCATCAACAAGTCCGTGGCCTGCCACAAACTTGCTGCTGCTAGGGGTGGAGGAAGTGATAGGACCATGGCTTGCCACAATCTTAACACTCCCTGAATCTTTATTTTTAGGTTCGTTGCGTTTGCCTTTAGAGGATGGTGCACCATGGCCTGCCACAGTTTTGCCTCCTCTCCGCAAGGCTCCTGCATCGGTGTAATCACCGTTCTACCGCCCGGTATTACAGGAGTACCGGCCTCGGATTTTGTTTTAGAAGTTTTGTCCATAAATGGTTCCACGAGTACCGGAGAAAGGAGTGTCCATCTGTACAGAGATCTGCTGTATACAGATAAGGCTAGCTAACCTGGAGGTCGCCAGGTATCCGGATACTCCGTTCGCGACTGAGCTATTCTTGGAGATGCTGTGCCCTCAGCCAGGTTGATCTTCAGCACGGGTCGTATGATCCAGGGGAAGAAGGGAGTGCTTTGGGAGTTGGGGAGCATCCTTTGGTTTCAGGACTCGTCTGGAGAATTTCTTCTCGAGATTCATTGACCCTACTCAGCCTCTACAACTCGACAAGTTCGATGCACGCGGTAGAAAAATCTAGGTCTATCTAACACCTTCGCCAATCTAAGGTTAACATCTCCGGCAATCTCTTACTGCGTATCGAGTAAACTGAGTCAAGACTCTGATAAACCTGTGAACGAAGTTGTTTTCGATAATTGTCTACGTTGAATGGTTCATTCGGTCTGACATGAATGTTATACAATCTACAAAAGAAATGCTCAGGATTTTAGCAACAACTGTCTCTGCTTTATAAGTATAACGCTCCCATCCTAATCCCTCCATGCATTTGTTAGTGATTTGTATCCTTGGTCTGTTCTTTCCACTTTCTAATAGAGCTTCGGAACATCATCTAACTCACTCTCATGGGCGTTCATTACACGTTTCTCCAATTTTTTGTTTTTCATTGCATTGACCTATTGCCCTTGTCTGCTGTCTAATATGCCACCAGTCCCGCTGCCACGTTTTGCTGAGCTCTTGACTAAACCAAGCGTTTCTTTGTGATGGCTTGCTGATACAGAGCACATCAAAGAGAAAACACTCGTTTGGCTGCAAATAAAATGGGGTTCGACTCACGTTGTTTCATTAGAACCCTCAGGCATCCAGAGTACTGGAGCGTCAATAGTTGTATGACCAACTTGATTAACGTCATTTTCCGTCGTCAAAGAATAAGATCTATAAAGTTGAATAGCTTCTGTTCTTCCTCAGCATAAAGGACCACTCTTGTCGGAGATGGACCTGCGGAGCAACCTTGGGCGAATAAGTCCTACCATCGCATTCTGGACCTTACTGCTAAGAAGGCAGAAAAGTTGGACATCGGCTGTCCAACACCCCAAATAAATATCGTTAAATGCAAAAGCTGCAAAAGTCGGTCCCCGGCCGGCAGAGAGAAGGTGAACAGGCAGGAATAGGTCCATAGTCTTCTCCTTGATAGCTTTTTACTTCGAGAAAAATAATTTTATAATGAACTTTGATGTTGGAGGTGTAATTTGGATGCTGTTCAAGAAAGATTCCGTAGCTGACCCATCGAGCGCACTCTCTTATGTTACCCTGCAAAACTTGCAGATTAAACTACCCCTTCCGCAATCAGCACAAACAACCGAGGCTACGACGATAGACCATCCTCAGGAGATCTGAATAACACGCAAGGTTTCTCTACCACCAGTAATACAGATTAACCTCCACAAGGACAAACTTACCTTCCGCCTCCCTTACTTACCCTTATCCAGCAGCCAAGACTTATTAGAAACAGCGTCTCCGGGAAACTCATCCCTGGGGTATGAGCACCAAACTACAATATCTGTCAAGAAGATAAGCTTATATTCTTGACAAATCAGAACTTCATCTCTCTCTTCACTATAGCTCCAAGAACATCGCTTACCTCAAAAAAATATGGCTCGCATCTGTGAACCTCTCTTATTATGACACTTCACCAAGCGAATTGATGAAGTCGTTCACAATCGCACACCACTACTTATGAGCCATCCAAGAAGTTAGTCAATCTTTGCATATTACGTTAATTTCATGAATAAGCATGACCAAACCCGGCTCTGCAAAACTTTTTTCCATTTCCATGAGTATACTTTTCAACATGCAGATTCCAATTAACACCCGTCATTAAGGAATAGAGACAACGTAAACTCATTCTCAGTAAGTTAATTTCTATCTTCACAGGCGAATCTAAATTAGCCAAAAAAGAGTATGTCGTAGTAGCTCGAATGAACTTACCATCCTTTACCCCACCATTTAATGCAATATCACGGTGAGTCAACTTTGTTATTTATTTCAAACGGAGCTTGAGGGCCCCAAAAAGACTATCACAATACACGATGAGTCCGATACTTACATACTTAGATGGCGTTACAGTTGGGGGTGAACTTGCGCCTCAATTAACAAGCCTACCCATTTACTCGTAGCTTGATTCTTAGCATTAGCATAATCGATTGAAGTCCCCTTCTACTTGCGCTCGCCACATAAGGCGAGGTCTTCCTCTACTGCGTTGTCCCGCCGGGGTACATTCCAAGACTCTGCGGGCCAAAGCATTGCTTTCCATTCGCTCTCCATATGCTAGCCATCTCAGGCGACTGAGAGTTCGTATAGTTCGTCGTTGAATCTTCTCTACTAAATGTCCGTTAACGCAAATGTAACCGAATATCCTACGAAGAATTTTTCTCTCGAAATGACCGAGGATATCTTCATCCACTTTTAACAGAGTCCATTTTTCACTGCCATAAGGTAGGACTTATAGAGAGTCTTATATAGAGTCTCCGTAGTTGTTCAGGATATGGCCTTACTTCTCAATTGCCTTCTTAGCCCAAAAAAAACAGCAATTGGCAAGTCATTCAACGTTTTATTTCTGCTGAAGTGTTGTTGGCAGGAAGATAAGGTAGACATGGACTTTGTCGAAATTTTAGCTGTCGACTGTGACATTCTGTGCAATTCGTCCCTTCTTTGTGTCCCTTCTTGTTGACAGCATGTACTTCGTTTTGCCCTCATTTAACGCTAAACTCATTTTGACAGCTTGCGTTTCAGCGAACGGTGACAGCCCGCAAAGTTCTGTCAATTATGTAAAAATCATCGGAGTATAGGGCCCGGCCCATAGAATCCGTTACGATGCCGGATAGGTTGACGTTGACATATTTGACGGAAATGACAGTCCCATAGAATCCGTATCATACGTCGGCAGAATAACGAACAGAACGAGACAAAATAATTGAAACGTCAATTAATCTCAATGTTTTCTCTGCAAGCTATGACAATTTTTCTTCATTCTCTCAATGTCTCCACCAATGAAAGTGCTTACTCTCAATTTGTGAATGCGTGAACCTCAATATGTGAATGTATGGTCCTCAATGTGTGAACTGTCAACGAATCGACGGATTGAAAAAGTACAAAGTAAACCTACTTTATCCGTACTTTCCGTCATATCCGTTGCTTATGGGCCTGCTTCTATAACAAAGTTTATATTCTATCCAGCTGTCAGTCGAATATGTCGGCGCAACGTACATAATGGGCCAGTTGCACAAACTTTTCAAATCTTGTAGCTCCGGTGTTCGCTTGTGAGTTCCGCAAAATTCTTTCAAGTACTCGTATGATGTTAAAACTTTTATTTTTACTTCAAAGGTCTCGGTTAAGTCGTTACCCACCTTAACGAAGCAGCGAGTGCTCAGCGAGTTTGACAGGGAACCCAAAACTAGACATCGCTATATATAGCCCGTCTCTATAAATCCTGATTTGGACGATCGTAGACTTTTCTGGTCTGAAACTACACTGATAAGGGGTCAATCAGGTTGTTGACGAAGGGCTTCAGGCGTTCACAATATGGCAAATAAGATCTTGTATGCAATGTTGAAGAGACTTATACCTCTATAGTTGGCACAGGCACGATGCTGAGATTCCATTCATCATTCTTCTGACCAGATCTGAGAATTGAGTTGGTATATGCTCTCCACAAAGTCACTTCGAGCAACTTTGAATACCTCGGCCGGAATGCCGCCAGATCCAGCAGCTTTGTTTATTAGAGCTTAGATATAGCTATCCTTACTTAATTTTATACAGGTGTACGAAGGTTTTGGCTATCATTGGCTAAGTTGAATGGTCTCTTGACCCGTGGGATGTTACCTTTCGTCGCTGTCAGCACCGACTGTGACTGTACAAAGAGATTTCCTTCTTCATTTCTACAGGTTTCTGGCACGTTCTTTTTACTTGTTGGTAAAACTTTCGTACTTTATACCTTATTTGAGTATAAACTCTCAATACCTCGTACTCTTTTTTCTTCTTCTGGAGAAGCCGATTTTCTTTCCGTCTCGAGCGGCTCTCGACCTACGTCGCTTTATATGCTTGTTCTTGCCGGCATTTTTTATCAAACCAGGGATTTCCTTGTGGTGGTCGGGTGATACCCAGCACATCATACCCCAACGTCTCTGAAGGAAAGTTGGCAGCATTGCCACTGGCCTTTGGTACGTGATGCGGGGGTCATAAGAGTTGTTGAGAGATTTCAGGATACCTCTTCGACAAAGTTTCTGGCGAAATCTCTTAATATTGCAGCACCTAAGTCTGCCGCGTATGATAGATCCGCACACGAATAAGCGCCGTTTCTGTTCCATATAACATATTATATAAATTACCATAGTACTCCTGATATCAGTTTTTCATCCTCCTTTTGTTAGGCTTATCTCATCGCATTTCCTGGATGGCGGTGATATCTGCGTGACAGCAGTTAAGGCCTCTGCTAATTGTTCACCGGCACGTGGCCTCCTAAGGGTCCATACATTCCACGTGCAGATCCGAAGGTCGTTGTCTTGTTTTTGTTTTTCCGTAGTAGGAAAGTTACCCCCATACACAACTCCAAACCTGGAGAGCCAGGTCCTGACCAAGGTTGCGCTGTTCCAATCATCTTTGGTTCACTATTACGTATGATAGATAGCTCTACAGCGTGCACCATGTGCAGGTGATGATTATGTTTTGCCCACCATTCATTCCGATATCTTCTGAAATTCACTGCGTCCAAGTTCACTCTTTAGACTGCTTTTATGTTTTCAAAAAGAAGTCGCGATGCTTCTCTCACTATCCAATTAGACCTTTTCTCAATCAAATGGCCCAAATGGCCCACATGAATCTAAAACACTGTAACAAATACTTAGCATAGCCTTTGTAGCCACAACAGCTTATTTTATTTTTAACAGAATATATATGCATCTTTAGTGAATCATTATTAAAAACGGATAGTGTGTACCAACGCGCGATGTGTCTGGAATTCGAATCTCAATCAGCCTCTTTCAATAAAATTACTTACTTCATCTTCTTCAGTTCCTCAAAACGGCGTGACAAATAGTCGAAATCAATCTCATCATCATCAGACTTTGCCCCATCAGTGGGTGCGTCAGGTAAATCAGCTGGAACATTCGGAAGATTTGGCATATCCATATTTGATGGTGGCGCACTTGGACCAGGAATATTCGTTGGCATCTTCGAACGAGGCTGTGGTTTCGGTTTAGATGAGTTCTAAAGGAGAAAGTGTTTTATCAGTTCGATGAATCAACAATAGGGAGAAGCAAGATTGCAGCGGCTTATCACTATTAGATAACAAACAATCAAAAAGCAAGCAAACGAAAAATTCTACCTGCAAATTGTAGGGATCTAAAGATGAGTAACGAGGTGGAGGTGCTTCGGGATATTTGTTCGGATTTAATTTCTCTTGCTGGTAAAAAACAAAACCAAAAAATGCAAATAAAAAATAAAAAATAAAATCAAAAGCCAAATCATTCAATGCAAGTCTATATTTGTACAGTTTGGACAAATAAAGGTTCGGTTCAGTGGAGGAATGGATAGGCGACAGTGCAAACAAATCAACTGCAATCAGAAGCTCATTATTCTTCTTACTCACTTTAAAGCATGATAGCCCAGTAGTAAGACAAGTTAGCGACAAGAACGTAGAAGAGAAATGAAAAACAATCAATGTAAGCCGTACGCTTATGTCTACATAGAGTCTACCTACCAGTAAATTGTCATCGGGGCTCCCATTTTTGGGATTAGAAGGTGGTGGGAAATTATTGGCTTCCCCCTAGCACGTGTTAATAAATCGATAGAAGAGAGGAAAAGTTAGTTGACCCAAATGGACGTGTGAAGTGTTGCAATTTACCTGAATAAAGTTCGAGTTTGTGTTCAAGTCCTTTTGCTCGGAATTGTCCTGCATCGGATTTGGGGGAATGTTGTATGCAAAAGGTGGTCCAGATGGCTTGGGACCAGAAATAAATCCTCCAGATATACCACCACTTGCAACACCACCACCGCCACCACCGCCGCCATGAGGTGGAGGATAATTGAAGGGCTTTGTTGATGGCGGATCTGGCATCTGTGGCAGCTGTGGAATCGTTGGATAGCCAATGAATCCAACCTGAGGTGGTTGCTGTCCACCACCACCACCGCTAAGATTATTCCTGTCCGATAAATCAATTAGGAAATGGTCCATACCTATAGAAAGTCAGTCCAATTAATAAAAACTTTTTATAGCAAATAAAATGCTCTTACCTGATGGCCTCTTATCTTCCTGCATGACCTGTGGATCTGGTTCATACTCGATGTTGTAGTTTTTGGCGATTTCAATCAAATACTTTTCAACCAATAGTTTGGGCGGAGCCTGGATATTCAGTTTATGCATGAGTTTCTCAGAAACATGATGATCACCAGTAGCAGTCCTAGCTTGTTCGGCAAACGTCGGCCCATACTTATGAGTAAACACATCAGAGATGACTTTCAACTCCGTTATATCACTCTGTAAACGTAGCGACACCCAAACCAGACTGTAAGCAGCTTCAGCTATGCCATCGTCTAATTCCTTCATCTGAGTGACCAGTCCAAACCGAGCCAACAATAAGTCGCAGTACATCTCAACAATTTCCATTGCCTCTACCAGATAGTCTTCTCTGTGTTTCGATAAAGTAAAATTCTAAAGTTGTTGGTCTAAAACGGGATTGATTTCTTTGTTTTACCTTATTATGTGTTCCACCCTGATTTTTGCTCGTTCAGTTTTCCCAGTCGCAAGATAGTCTGCGATTTCTTTTCGTGCTTTTTGGGCCAGTTCGGCTTTTTTCTTCTCCAACAACTTTAGGCGATTTAGTGCAAGACGTAGATTAGTCTTTAGTTTTGTGTAGTTTGGACCACTTGAAAACATTTTTGTGGATTTTCTTTACGGGAGGATATGTGAAAAAAAATTCCAACACAAATTAAACGGACAACAAAATAAATTGACAACTGACTCACTGAATGAGTCAACGGAGTGGTGTTTATTCTTTTATTGGACGAAAATAAACAACAGACTGTGGGGAGTAGTAGTGTCAAAGTCAATGTAACGAGTAGTGGCTGTATTTAGTGCTTCAATTCTTCAGTAAACTCTGTCGGTGAATACTAAACAGATTGCTACCGTAGTTATTTATAGGTTACTTTAAAAATAGTTTTCATTTTAGTAACATATTACTCTTATTTTGTGTAAATCACGATCTTACTCCGCCGCCAGTGATAGCAATAGAGATAGCCCTCTATTTACATAAAATTGGTTCTCGCCTGTAATAACTTTTCATAATTAAAGAATTGCAGCCAGTCAAGGCAGTTCCGTATGTATGATTAGGTTTGCATTGAGCGACGTCAACCTGATTTGTACTATGGCCAATGATTGTACTATAACTACACATTAATTGTGCTTATTTGACTTCTACTTATTAGCCTTCGTCATGGTAGAGATAATTCACTGTCAGTAATGACTGAACCTCAGAAGGAAAACGTACAGCGGATGAATTCACGTCATTGAACCAACAGTAGTTTCAACAGTCTGCATGGCAGATACCATATGTGGGCTACTTCAACGTATTTGGAGCTGAAGTCAATACATATTTTCAGGTCTGTCAGGATGCTGAAATGGAGATGGTGGTGAAATGGGTAAACGGCTGCTCTCGTACCCCCGAAGTAGATTACTGACTCCGGAATATCCGGCCGCTTTTGTCTAATGGGTAAAGCGCCTGGGCCTCGAGTTTGGGGATTGTGCGTGGGGCAAAACGAAAAAAGGACAACAAAGATCGGGTTTGTACAAAGAATGTTCGAACCTTGAAGAAACCGCGTGCAATCAAACAACTAGCCGTGGCTTTAGAATGCCGTAACCTACACGTCACCACGTCAGGAAACGGACTGAGGCTAATTGACTTTGCTGTGGGATGGAATCATTGTTACGATCGACGCAATACATTCCAGTAATATAGTTGCCCGAACTTTCCAAGCAGCAAACATTGACTCAGACCAACAACTCGTGACGAGGTACCGCTACGGATTCTTCTTATACACCTCAACAAGGAAGAACTTCTCTGAGGAGATTTAACATTGAACGGCTGCAATCGCAACAAACCGGCAGAGACATTGCCAATCGTATATCCCTTAACCTCTACCATACCATAACCTCTACTATACTACCAACGTCAAGTACTGAAGAACCGTGGCATCGATCCCAAGAAGTGATCAGAAATGGCGCACCTGATATTGGCTTCTCCGTAGAGCATGAGAAATGCGCGATCGAGAAAATAAAAAGGTGGTACACCAGGGTCATTGTTCGGAATGTTTGGCAAAAGGTAAAAAAGAAGCCTGTTTAGATATAACAGGAAACATAGTTGTAAGATCACAGTCGGTACTGAGGATATGGAAAAACTGCAGACTGTTAAATGGCGGGGACACCCCAAATTCCGCTCTCAGGCAGAATAAACCATTCAACCTGAACGGTGGAGGTCAAGAGACTCGTCCAAACGACGCAAATGAAGAGAGGATAGAAATATCCAAATTTTAAAGTACCAAGGCTTCTGGACCGGAGGACCCATTTATCAAGCTACTTAATGCAGCGGGAGATGACTTGGTAGAAATCATGCGCCAACTCATTTCCAGGATACTGTATGACAGTATCTATAGAGAGGAGTTATACAGAGCTATGCCTAGCCTTGGTATCAGTGCAAAACATGGCTGCTCCGTAACGCATCTCCCAGAGACTTTTGATATTTAGATTTTAATATTTAGTTAGGTCCCATTCCAAAAGTCTGCGCAACTACTTTCATACGCTGATGACATTGACATCATTGGCAGAACTCAGGTAGCTGTCAATGGTGCGTTCGCAAAATGGGTTTAGTCGTGAATGAGGGCCAAGAACTTGCTGTCAATAAGAAGGGGCACACAACATCGACGAATCGGACAGAAGTCACAATACACTGGTTTAACATCGATGAAGTCAGAAACTTTGTATGCGTCAGCTCTACTACATATTATATATGATATAAGTCTGATAATGACATCTCATCAGAAATCAAACAAAGAGTTATTCTGTTTGTTGTTCGGCCTAAGAAGCCAAATGAGTAATAAGACTTTCCCAAGAATCACTAAGGAGACCCTATATATGATGCTCGTCATCCCAGTCTTACTTTTTAGTGCAAACGCATGAACGTTAGCGAAGTTGGATGAAGACGTCCTTGGCCGGTTTGAACGCGATATTCTTCGAGTGATGTTTGGTCCCGTTTGCGTTGACAGGCTTTGGAGAAGGAGATTTGATGACAAACTCTACAAGCTGTGCAGTAACATTTACCTGGTCAGAAAAGTCCATAAAAAAGTGCAGCGCTCCAGCCCGAAGAGTCTTTAATTCCAACCCTGTCCCTCCGAGAGTACGCGGGAAGACCTCGCGTTATGTGGCGTACGCAAGTAGAAGGAGATCGGCTCCCTCAATTTAATAGATGTTGTCTTGTGTGGTGTTTTGCGTCGTGTGGGAAAAATATGTTTGTGTGGAGTTGGGTATTATATGACAGGCAGTAAGTAGTATCGAAAATTGCCATTTGCGTATCCCTAAACATCTCGATAAATCTCATGCAGCCAACATCAAGAACTGAAGATCAGCGGCATCGACGCCACGAACCTGTCAAAAATGGCACAACCGATAGCAGAGGCAAAAACAACATGTCGAAGCAAAAGAATCCGAATAGATGGGCAAGAAATTTAGGTTACAGGTAAGGATATCATGAGGTGTTGTTCGTTATCACATTTAATAGTCTGCAAAAATGATCTTTCCAGATTCTCAGCACCGACTGTGGTTCTACTAACTATCAGATTCCCATCTCCATCCTTGCAGATTTCTGTTCCGGCTTTACAGCTTCAGAACGTTCGTTTTATTTTTCGGTAAAACCTTCGAACTTCATTCTTCTGATAGCACTTACCTAAAGTCTCGATCGAGTGGTTTTAGAGTTCTTCCTTTTTTCTTCTGAGAACCTTATGTTCTTCCCTTCTGTTTGAGAGCCGCTTTCGTTCTTTTCTTCTTTTTTTTAATTTGTCTATCTGCATTTGTCATCGAATCAGGGGTTTCATTGTTAGGTGGGTTGTTGAATGCTTCTTTTTGCAGTAATGATACTGGTCTTCGGGAGGTTAAGAGAAACTCGATCGGAAAAGGCTCTGGTGGACTCTAGTGATTTTAACCGTTCGACACTAAATTTATTTTCTCACAAGGGTTACCTGGCTTTGAGTTGTTTCGGATATCCATATCCGTGTCTTGGCTACATTAAGATAATGGTGCGAGCCGATGTTACTTTCCCTAGAAGTTCGATCATCCATACCACTGGACGAGTGGCTTGCGTCGATCGCAATATGAACATTTTGGCTAACGGCTTGCTTATCAGTACTCAGCCAATCTCTTTATGGATATCAAAGTGTTGAAACTACGTAATGCATGCTTCTCCATTAAAATCGGTGAACACCTCATCGAAACTTTCGAATCAAAAAATAATTTCGTCAAAGCGACGCGATGTCATTCGATTTTTTTGGTATCGTGTTTGAAAAAACTGTGCGAAACTCACATGCCAACCAGAGAGCTGCAACGGGTACTTTGTATTTGTGTATACCCGATCAATGATTCAGATTTCTTTTGAAGCAATCACTTTCGTTGAGCAGCAAGGAATACTCGTTTGCTCATGAACTTAAAAAATACATGTTGGTTGAAGCATTCGAGTCATGCAGATACATGCATTCGAGTGTTCGGGTATTTTGTGTAGTATTAGCAAATAATGATAGTTTGTTCGGGTGGTTGAACACACTCGACACAATCGAGATACAGCAGACACTCGAATATACCCTTACCCATGTCCATACACAAAACAATATTACATTTCATATGTTGTGTTTTTTGTTTTTGTTGTATGTTGTAATTATGAATTTTTTTCCTTATCAGTAAAGAATGAAAGTTAACGCATTTGCGTTTGTTCGGGTGGTTGAACACACTCGAGACAATAGAGATACTCGAAACACTCGAATATACCATACACTCACGATGAATTCATGCATATGGAGACATCCATCCATTCGGTAACATTCATTCGTGACGAGACATACACGAGATTAAAAATCAGTAATAGTAAACTACCGCACAAACTCGAAAAAATAATGTCGTTTCTCATACATGTTTGCCCAAGAATTTTTGTTTCGAGTGCGCAGCTTGAACGAGCATACATCTACCATGCGTTCGATTGACTTGTATCGAATTTTTGACGACAATGATCGAATCGACATGATCATACTCAATGCAGTTTTTTGATGCCAACACAAGAGGCACAATCATTAAAACTCCCTTTAATTGCTCTCACATGGCAACGATATTGGCTTAATGGAGAAAACACAGCAGGATGTCAATAACGCGCTGGTGAGTATCTCTTCGGAGTCAGCGAAGCGCCTAACAAAACGGAGTACATATGTAATATCATCAAATAAGGACATTCAACACAGACGTCTTGAACAGAACGTCACCTTAGAATTTGTCCACTAAGGCTATAATTCTGATGTCATCAGGGCTAAGGGAATAACTCTTGCCAATCGCTGTTTGGACTAAGAAAGCAATTTAACAGCAAAGCCGTCTCACGAACAATCAAAGTGACTTTATATTATATTCCAAATCCTACACTGTAGCGCATTGCTTCAACGAAAGTGAGCTTGTTGAACACTAATAGCGAGACGTGTGTTACCGTTGAAAATTTGAAGGATTGGAATGCTACGGTCAATTTCGATGGAGCACTGAAAATGGTGTCAGTTGCACAATCAATGCGTCACCTATGAGTTATACCGCACGCGTTTGAATGTTATCTACCAAGTGCAAAGAGGTTTTGGGGGCATCTGACCAGATGTGGTCATGTGTACTCCAATTTTGGTCGGATAAATTCATGACATATTGAGGGCAGTTCATAAGGTGGGAGGGGTGGTGGGGGGGGAGTATTTCTTGCATCGCTTGAAGAAACCAAGACATTTCGCAGACATTTTTGCGACATCAAATTTGTGGTCAACCCCACGTAAATTGTCACTGTCACATATACTGAGAATGGAAAATTTTTCCATTCCGACGATGCAAGCACCATTCATGGATAATGCCTGGGTATAGTTGGTTCCACTTTTCGGTGAGACATATCATCCGATCACCAGGTCATTGAGGAGTTTCGGAGTATCGAGATATTTCATGAGCTGGCGGCTTATCAGCGTTTCCACGACCTTGGAAAGATGGGACGTACGAGTGCTTATGTGCATTGGGTCTGTAGGAGGACAGAGAAGATTCGCATTTTTTAGGGACGTGCTGGACAAATGTTGTTTTCCATCTACTGGGAAAACCTCATAGAGTAGGATGATGATAAAGCTTACACCTGGTTTTGCCAGCGTGGAAGAACACCTATTTAGAAGAAGGGGAGATAAACCATCTGGGCTAGCGGATTTGTATATATTAAGATATTTAAGTACTCTTGCTAGTACACGAATGTGAAAGTAGACTCATTCCATTGTGCAAGCACAATCTGGAAGCATTGAGCTAGCCGCAAAGTCTGCAGGAAGCAGATTGATCTTGTCTACAGAGCTAACAGCTCTGTCATTATAAATGAGCATTAGGATCGAGGATGCGGCAGAATTTCTGTGATGTTTTTGACGAACGATCAAAAGCTTTTACTACACTTAAGACATTGCAGTATTTTTCGACCGATTTCTGGTCGTATATGAACTTCACATGAGATACCGATGAGAGATAAAGGATCTCATTCTTAATTGGATAGTGTTTGTAAAACTATCAGCTGCGGCATCTACGTTATTATTGAGGAAGCATAACGACCAGTTAGGATTCCTAAAAAAGATGTAAGTCCACTCCAATTGACTTTCTCTTATTGCCACACGGTTCTCTTAGGAATTTGTTCTCTAAATGTATGGTCAGTGTACGAGAAATTAGCTGACATGACAGTGTTTCGACGATTCTGGGAGGAGAGAACACTTCATAGGTGTATGTACTTATTAGGGTGAGAGGTTAAAAACAAGTCCAGGGTGTTGGCGGTATGACTATGAACGTCTGGTATTCGCGTGGGTTCCTTTTTACAAACTGGGTCAAATCCTTTTCCACTGCGAAGTTCTCAAGACACCGTTCTTCAGATGTTGTCTGTCCAGAATATCGAAGCCAATGTAAACAATTACATTGAAATCGCCCTCGATCCCAAATCGGACTTTAGCGCCATCTAAAATATGATTGTTGACCCTACGAATAACCTGAAGTGCTAGGGCTTTTCTGGGCTCCTACAACATAGAGACTAGATGTATTGATTATTAAAACTGCGGTTGACCATTAAGGCTTCAATTATTCTTATACTTCTGAACCTCATTTTATATCGAAGTAGTTCTAAAGTGCGGAATTCTTCCGCCTTATTTGGATCTTTTTTAGACTTCTGAACAATCTCTGGGCAGGCAGGTACATTAAACTGCGAATATGTGGGCTACATTTCGTTTCGATAGGGCTTCTCAGTTCCATATCTTCAACTCCATGTACACCGTTCAGTTCAGTATACGCTCATCGCTAGGTACACAAGCGCCGCGTACGAATATAAATTCGGACGACGACACCGCTGGTGATTGAAATGTTCACACGACACGAATATTTCGATATTTTTTCGAATATTATGTAAGCCTTTCTATAGCAACCTACTAAACAATAGATATTTTGTTTATGTCCAGTTGTTGCTTTGTATATAAATGGAAAGTTAAACGCTGATTTAGTTGTATGCCAACTGAGTTGATTATAAATTCTTTCGACATGACTGTACTTTAAGAGCTGGTTGGTGCGACACCAACCTATCCAAGTATACGTAGTACCAAAAATCCTCGATAACCACATAGTAAGACTAGAAAACCCTTGCTCGCACCGGTGCTCGGTTTGATTGGGCGATTAATACAAATTATGGAAGCAATATAACCAGACTTCAATAAGCACCATCATCTGAATATTAACAGCAGCGTCTTAAATACAATCATGGATACAAACTCGAACAAAAAACCATCAATTTATCAGCAGACTTCTTATTTTATTAAATGAAAAATAAAAATATTACACGAAAAAAATGAAAGAATTTACAGAAAAAAAATAGAAAGAATATTTAGTCTCGATACAAATTTTTTGAAACTAAAATAATTGAATATTTTATGATTAGATGTAGATGTACATTAAAGAAAGTCATTTCATGCCAGCATATGCTACATTAAATAAAACAGCAAATTCTTTATTGTTTGTAAACTATATGTTCAAACCAATCGTATAGAAGACTATAGATGAACCTTCAGAAACGTAATTCCGGTTTGTATTTAATCATATAATTGTCCAGTTTCTCCCAGAATGACATCAATACGGCTCGATCTAAATGCCGTTTAGTTTGTGATAGATTCAACAAGTTCACTGCCCATTTACCGACGTTAGCATCTAATTTCATTTCGTTGAATCTCAGATGAAATGCACAGATTTTAGAGAATATCTCAACTGGATTACCATCCCATGGCCAACCTTTGAATTGCCAAGCAGGGCCCATAACAAAAACTGCAACAACCCTATTCCAATCGTGGGCATTCAATTTTTGATGGTTATCAATAATTCGATATGATACAGTAGTGTTATTTTTACGACGTTGCAGAAGTACCTCATTTTCTCGAGTAGAACCGCCACGCTTTTTCTCTTCGGTTGAAATGAACTTTAGTTCTTGGAGAATATCTTTTGCATTGTACATTGTAATTAAACTGCTGTTTGTTGAAGGTATGATAATAATAGGCGTTCTTGAAGTTCGCTTAGTGGCATTTAATGGTGGTACAACCCTTTGTTTAGCGGGGACTAAATTATCTTGTGGGAAACTGGCTGTGGGCGGTTTCCGCTGGGCAATTGAACCTTCTGTTACGGATTTAAGAGACATACCATGGTATGTACCCATGGTGTCGATTTTGAAACCTTCGGTTTCTTCTTTTTGCCGATTGAATCTTTCCTGATCGTAACGATTATACTGTGCAGGCTGCTGTTGTGGTTTTGACATTCGCACCGGTTCGACTTTGTTGATACTTTGAGCTGGCCTATTGCGCCCTTCTTCGCGTGCTTTAATGCCTTGCAGCAAAGCAATAATGTTTTTCGCAAATATTTTGCCCGTACTTTGTAGGATTGTTGTTCGAGTTCTCCACTGTCGTTCCTTACTTATGATATCTTTAGTTGAGTCCACATCGAAATCAATTATAGCTCTTAGATCAGTGCCCATAACATCTTCGTTGTCGTGCCGTTTGATTGTTGTTCGCTTATTAGCCAAACGTTTTGCTTTGATTGCAGCAATCTTCTCCACAGACATAGTCTCCGAGAGAGACTTTATGTTGTCCACATTGACGGTGGATTCTTTTTTATTAACAGCCCAACGTGCCGCCAATTGTTCACGCACCTTTTGCACTTGGGTATCTTCAAAACGCATTTTCTTTGCGAATATATCCGCACCGGAGCCATCGTTCTCAGCGGGTCTTTTTATCTGCGTGGGAATTTCCAATGGAGCACTTTTATCAATACTGGCACAAGTCGATGCATCTCCATTGAGATATGTCAAGAGTTCCCTTCTATCTGGCCGATTGACTGCTGGAATATCTTCTGCCGCGCACTGTCGCACATAAACCGAATGCTGCAGATGGACATTTTTTAGCAAATAAAGTAAACATTCCAAAGTGTAGTATTCCTTTAGCGATCCATTTTTGCCCGAACCATATTTCAGATAATTTGTCTTTACAGTTTTATGCCACGAAAACTCGCCAAACACTATTTGATTATTTTTCTCAACTATCTCCTTTTTGTTTATATTAAATTGACGAAGCAGACTAAGCGGATCTGCCATTTTTATTTGCAACTAAAAGGAAAAAAGTTATTTTTCTTTTTGATAATTCTTGCTCAATTATTTGCTGTCAAAAAATTAAAGCAATCCGAACGATAAAGAAAACGACTCCACCACGCCACACGAAATTTGACTAAAACAAAAATGTCTATGTAGTGAATAGGCAATCACTCTTATATACCAATTGTCACTTAAGTACATAGAGAAACTTTCCATATGGCAACGCTGTCAATTACTTGTCTTGTACACAAAAGTTTGTTACGGCTGCCCAAACTACGTACTCATCGTTGGGGGTTAGTTCTACGCGCTTTACTCGCCAAATAATTCGTCATTTTCAATTAATCGTGTGAATAAGTGTTTATACATTCGAATAAAATGGAGAATAAATCAAGTTCATTAAATTTACGAAGAAAATTCAATAAATCCACTTCCGTCTTATGGAAATATAAAATTCTCCGCAAGTGGTACCACTCGGTAAATTTAGATATTCAAACCTGAGCTTGTGGTACCACTAAAATTTTTTTGTTTTTTTTTTCTCATGTGCCTATTTACTTGGTTGACTGTCATGAAGAAAAATTCGAAAATCAAATTCGATTTCGAAAAGAAATGACATTTCGAATAGGATGATTCGTGCACCGTGTGTTGGATAGGTAATGCTGTTTAAAGCAATGAAAGAAGGAACAAAACTCAACATCTACCCGTCTCATTTCATCATATAAGTGTCAAAAATTTGAAACTGAAAATCCACGCCATATTTTATTTTCACCAAGAAGGATCAATTTTGACCAAAGGAAAAAAGGTTTTTTCTCTATAAAGAATGCCCGTTGATAGAAAATAAATATATTTGAATAAAAGGAATAATCATTTAAACTATCAGGCGTTCGATAAATTATCGTTTTGTGGTCACAAATTTATGTAATGGAATTTAGAAATTTTGCTCTGCGGCCATAATGATTGATTCGATGCTTGTTATTTTCGCATAGAAAGTGCAATCCTAGTTGGCGTTAAAATAAATTTTTCCCACAAAAAAGAATTGTGAACGTTTCTCGGTGTTGTGCTATGGGTGTAAAGTGAATTCCTAGTTTAAAAACTGCATAGACAATGCTCCTTATAATTATTTTTGATGTCATAAATTGATTGCTGCTCGTATGTGTATACTCATGTGAGTTGTGTTGTAGATCTAATTGAAAGACTAAAAAAAAAGAAGAGACATCAAAATGGCACAGTACTATCAAATTGTACAAAATATTGATGAGCTGAAGAGACTGTATCCAGATCTAAATGTTGACAACATGCAAGTGGTTCAAGTTACGGGCGACGACAGTAATACTCAAGCACGTTCTCAGGTATTCTTGCTTGTTTGCATTCGGTTTAGAATTAAAATTAATACTTGGCTTTTTGATAATTCGATTCATTTAAATGATGGTCGGCAGGTGGTTTATCAGACATCAAATCCAACACAACAACAGCCACAGCAGCAGCAGTCGACTCAGTATATTTTGCAGGACGATACAGTTCATCATCATCAGCAGCAGCAACAGCAACAACAACAACAGCAGCAGCATACACAACAACATGTCTATCATCAGGTGCAACAAGAGCAGCGTCATCCATTGCAACATCATCAACCACATCAGACCCAGCAACAAATCTACTACACATCGGAATTACACCAGAATCCAACAATTGTTCAGCATTCCGCTCCTCAACCGCAACAGCATCAGCATGGTCAAACTCAACCGGCACCACAGCCTACTCAACAGATTGTGTATAGAATGCCAGTGCCCGTGCAACAGCAGCCCCAAAATACTCAACAAACTCAACAGGTTTGTTAAAAACAAAACAAAGAGAGTCACTCTTCCGTCTTAAATTTTTTAACGCCTCGTATTATTTTTCGCCCACATTAGCTTTTGAATAATGCCCATGTGATTGTCCAGCAAACTCCACAACAGGTCCTCATTCAAACACCACAATCAATTCATCAACCTGAGATGATAATGCGGCAACCCAGAATTCTTTACAGTCCGAATCGGACTGTTATGTACACGCATCAAACAAACACACAGCCCCAGTTGCAACAGCAAGATCAACAACCCCAACAACATTTATTGCAGACACAAGAAGTGGTTACCCAACAACAGCAACAACCCCATACTGCTGTAGCTACCCATCAACAGCATGTTCAGATGCAACAGCCACGATTAGTTCCTCATCCAAGACCTATAGTATCGGCTACTCAGCAACCATCGCAAAATGTTCTGTTCCATCAAGTTCAAACAAACGTTGGAATACAACAGCCACAAGGGGTAGGTTTTTTTCTTTGCTATATTTCCTAAATTTTGTTTCCAAATGCGATTCTAATTCAGTTGAATAGATTGCTTTTATATTCGACTAGTGAGAGATCGCTCCTTTCAGTAAATTTGTTCGCACGTTAACACCACATGAACGCCGAAAACTCCAGAAATTATTTTTAAAAACACTTAAAATGGGTAGCTGGCGTAGCCCAATTTTTTGTTAGGTCTACCAATCCTCCGCAAGTCAAAAATCTTTGCTCAATAATTACTTGCCTCTCCTGCTGAAACATCAAAAACTATAGGTTTACAAATTTATAAGACAACTCATAAAGTTATAGTTATAATCTTTAGTAAATGAAATAGAGAACAATCATTAGTTACATTTCTGCATTTAATCGTCAGAGGGTTTGTTCGTTCCTGATGGAAAACCGTTCGAATATAGACGTTTATTGGGAACAACAAAGCCATAATAAAAGTAAACTATTGCAGGAGCAAATATTTCCAAACCTTTTTTTTTGCGCTTAACAGCAAAATTGTCAGATGTTTTCTAGACACCTTTTTAAATCGGTTTATGTGTTACAAGTTACATTTCTACCAACTATGCAGCCTGAATGAAAAGTTTTTTTAGAAAACAAAGCAAGTCCGTGTCTGATGAAAGCAATTACTGTCTAAGGCTGCGTTTATATCGAACCGAATTCGCGCCGCGCAACGCGATGGATTTTGACTCTTTCGTAAGCGATATTGCTCACAGTGATTGAGAGTCTATTGACAACGCGGTTTCGCTTAATTTCGTTTGTGTTTTGACACTGATAAAGTGAATAACATGTTGGTTAAAATAAGGTTCTAATTGCTATTGGAAAACAATTATGTACTGCCTGAAATATGTTCGAATACCTCGAAAATAAGGAAGAGATTTCAGTGAAGAAACTGGAAACGATATTTTCGCAGATACAAACGAACACTAGCTAGACATTTATGAAATAAAAATAATTTCTTAACCATCTCTCCACAAACGGTTTTTATTCCAATTCCTCCCAAATTGTCTGGTGTTTTACTATGGTAATCAGATTGATAAAGATTTCACAAACATTGATTTTCATGCAGAAGTTCAATAACATTGTCTATATTGCAGGAGCCAAACTGACTCAAAATATTTTGATTGCAGTTTACAGTCGCGAATCATAGCTCCGAATTCCTTGTAGACGCTAAATCGCTGCACCATAAACACTTCCATATGTACGCATGTATTTGATGTCATTCGCGCGACGGAATGCGCTTCGCCATAAACGCAGCTTAAGAGTCCTTTTTTTAGACCCTTCGAACTAAAGATTTCTTAACGAAATTGTCAAGTTCGGTGATTTTTATAGGATTGCAAGCTAATAGATCTCTTCTCCGAATGTTGATCACCTCTATCGATCATTTGGGGTCGAGTACGGCCATATACATGTCTTTCAGTTGTCCCGATAAGTCCATACATGACTTACTTTAGAGAATGTAATTTATTTGGGGTAGGGAATTGGTAGCTTGGCAACGTCAATGTGCATTACTATTCGTTACTATGGGTTCCAGAACGGCAGTTCATTATATAACAGAGTGAAATTCTATCCTTTTTGACGTTCGTTCCTTTTTTAGAGTTACTTAAAGCCTATTTTAATAAGTTGAAGGTCGGTTGGTTGGCAAATGCCACAATGCAGCTTAAGAAGTTAGAATAGTTTACATTTAAGAGTCAAAGTTGCATGCCGATGGGTACCAACTGAAGCAGAGCTCAGAGGAACGTAGATAAAGGTGTTCTAGGGCAGCTGTGGGTTTTTTCTAGCAACTTTTTTCGAGTGCATGCCACCAGCATTCTGTGCTATAAGTCAGAATTTGTTTAATGAGCGTGAAGTAGCCCCAGTGCACTGAGTTAGAGACCACAGTCTTCTTGCAAAAGAAGAGGGCAAAACCTTTTTTTCGCCACAGATACCTGATGCTCTTCGAGGAACACACAGGTTGCGATTTAGCTAGGGGAATGATGCCTGATATCTTGGTCCTTCTTCTGAAAAGGGCCAGCTCTACTGCGTATTCAAGAGGAAAATATGTATACCTAAGCTGTATTTAAGAATATTAAATAGTGTCTGCTTTTTAACAGAAAATAACATCTTTCGTTGACAATTTGGAAGGCATATCGTTGAGGTCTAGACAACATAAGCGAAGAGAGTGTACACCTCTTTGGCATGTTTCTCTGTGTGCGTAAAGTTCTGTTAAGAATGGAGTAGATCAAGCTGCAAACAAAATTAGTCATGCCCAGTTCTTCAAGGGGATTGACAATTGAAGATTTGTCAAAGTTGTTGAATGCTCCATCGATATCAAGAAATGCCACGATTTTATACTCCTTGAAAGAAATTATTTTTTTCAATGGTTTGTAAGCGATAGTGTAGTGAGGCCTCAACTAAGTATCCTTTTTGATAGATGTTTCTGGAGTTGGACGTTATTTTGTGGTTAAGACTGCAGTGGTGACTTAACTCGTAGCAGCAAGTAAATTTCCACCATTACTACTCTACTGTTCGATTATAAAAACGATATTAATCGCATTTTGGATGTAGGGAATCGTGTGTAAACGATTATACATGTGAGCTCACACTAAAAACTTCATTAATTGCAGCATTAGTATCCCAAAGAAATTGTGCTAAATTAACGACACAAATAGAGATAAATATTTTCCTTTTAACGTTTTACTGCTCTCGAATATTTTCACCCGCAATATACCCGCTGCGACATCACTTAATTTGCTGTATTAGAAACCAAAAAACCTGTCGTTCCCTCTTCTTTTCGATTTGACCAAATTAATCTTGGAATTGATTTCAGCGAGAAACGACGAAATCACCTAAATTACCGAGAATTATCTTTCAAAATTGTAATCATAAATAAACTAACTTGAAAGCATCGGTTCCCACAAGATCGCTGAAATCAAGCAGTGTGGGCGCGGTAAGTACCTAGATGGGGGGACCACATGGGAACTCGGTACACCGCGTGCTTGTTGACAATCGCCACATAGGCAAAGTACCCCGGCGTAAAATCCCAGACTTTACAAATTCATTTGTATCGATCCCTTGGAAATAAAATAAAATAAACTATACTAACAAACTTTCCAGATATCGGCCCTGTCAAAAATTACTTTCCTCTGATTGCCTCAAATCGTGTTAATCACCTGTATATGCATTGAAAGTTGAGGTTGTATTCATGCAGGACTTGTTTGCACAAGTTAGCGGGACACATAATTGTCAAATGATTATAAAATTATTAGTAAAGTTTGCCATCTAGTTCGGTTGAGTTATGGCTTAGTGGAACGATTTATACGTATTGTGATACATTTGTGTTTTATGTCTCTCTTGGGAAAAAGATAATTGTTTGTTGTTAACTTTGTTATCTAAATTTTCCACTATTTTTGCGGTAATAGTTCAATAACACAAGTGCAGCTCATTGGCGCCGGAAATCTACGATCTAGTTTGGTTAAGAGTTTTCTCATATATCACTAGTCGCATATATTTACCAGTACATAAAGTAAAAACAATAGTTTAAGTGTATGTAGGGAAGATCTTAGTTATTTGATTTTCCAAAACATGCGACATGAGATTTCACCTAGTAACCACGCTAACGTTTTTCTGTAAAAATAATTTACATTGAAGAATTACCAGACTTGTATTCCCTACCCGCATTTTCCTGAACAATTTTCAGCTAATTAATTACAACAACACCTGCCAACACCTTGGGTGCTAATTGAGCGGTATACTACCTCGCTCATAAAATTCCCGGAATTCATTCAGAAAATTAAAAATACAAGTTTATTCATTTAAATATATATTGTCCCCTTCAAAGTAATCCCCATCGAATGCAACGCACTTATGCCAGCGCTTGATCCAATCCTCGAAACATTTTTTATATTCGGTTTTCGGTATGTCCATTAGTGCTTCGTGCGATTTTTCCATTACTTCCTCTCGGCAGCTGAAACGCGTTCCCCGTAGTGGTTTTTTTTAACTCGATTGCACAAAAAGAAGTCACAGGGAGCCAAATCAGGTGAATTCGGTGGCTGTTCGATGGTATGTGTTGTATTTTTCATCAAAAAATTGCGAATAATGATGGCACTGTGCGACGGTGCAAAATCCACAAGTTTTCTGCCCACAATTCTGGTGTCTTTCGGCGAATTGCTTCACGCAAACGTTCCATAACGCCCAAATAATACTCTTTGTTTACTGTCTGGCCTTCTGGCAATAATTCATGATGCACTACACCGTTGTAATCCATGAAAACCGTGAGCATTGCCTTCTTTTTTGACTGAAAACGACGTGTTTTTTTGGTCTCGGCTTATTTGGTGAACGCCATTCACTTGCCTGATGTCTGGATTGCGTGTCGTACTCATAAACCCACGTCTCGCCTCCAGTAATGATCCTTTTGATGAATGTGGGATCAGATTCAGCCTCGCAAATCATCTCTTTTGCGACGTCAACACGGTCTTCTTTTTTGCATGAAATTGAGGTATTTTGGCACCAACTTTGCTGCTACACGATGGAAACCCAAATCATTAACCAAAATGTCTTGGACGGATCCATAAGCAATGTTCAAGTCCTCCGCTATCTCTCTGGTGGTTAATTTGCGGTTATTGACCAACATTTATTTTACTCCATCAATGTTTTCGTCGGTTTTCGATGTCGATGGTCTGCCACTGCGTTCATCATCTTCGATTGACCTACGACCACTTTTGAACCGCACGTGCCACTGGTAAACGACCATTTTCTTTAGAGAATCGTTGCTGAAACACTTTTCCAACGTTCGCGCATCATTAAATCCGTTTTTTACGCGAAATTTAATACAAGTTCGTTGTTGCAAATTTAAATCCATTTCTAAAATTGTAAAAAATCGCCAACACACACAGAGATAGATGCACTCTTGGCTACGTAAATTTTGCAAATGTCAAGCTGTGACGCTAAGATTTAGAGGGAATGTTAACAACAGATGTACCAACTTAGCAAACAAACAGAACAGAAACAAAACAGAACCTACATCGGAACAATGGGAGCGCCACACGGTGGTATGCATTCGTGAAAGTATAATTAAGTGAAATATCACAATTTTGCAAGGTACACTGGAAATAAATTTAAAAAAAACAAATAGCACAGTCCTTTTTCAAATTTTATCTGCACTACACTATGATATTGGTATCGCGAGTATAGCAGGACGACGCTTGGAGCATAGAATAACAATGAAATAGACACGCAAGCTTTTGCTTTCATGATGCCTTAAGGGGCTAGTGTCATGTTCGAGGTTAAATTTTGAAGGTTTTTAAGGATTTTTTTTTTTGCAGAAAATAAAATACAATGAAATAGGATAATTATTTAGCTATTGAATAATACAAAAAAAATTGTTAAATAGAAAAAAAATATTTTAATGTCATTTTGGTGAGGTAAAGTAGGTCTGTTCAAAAAGAAGTAGGTGGCTAGTCCCCCTGATTGCTCCTTTGGTAATCATCTGAAATCAAAATTCCAAAAAGATTATTATTCAGTAGGGTTGTCATTCTGTCCCGTAGAAGAATCAAAAGATTTGAGTGAAAAATAACAAAATGACGGCCTTGTAAAAAAAATTCAAAAGTCGGCTGTTTTTTTCGGTTGAAAATCGAGAAATCGGACAGAACCATTCATGTGTAGAATATTGTGTTAAAATTTCAGGCGAATCGGTCCAATAGTTTTTTTTTAATCATCTAGGCTGACGGATAAAAAGTAATTTCGAGAAAAACGCGTATAAAGTTTGGTATAATCCCCGCAGCTTCAGGGTACGCTCTCCCCTATTATTTGCTGTAACTTGAAAATGACTTAGTGTATCGGTCTAAAATTCTCACAGTATATTCTCAACTTATTAAACTTTGAAAATTTGCAAAAAAAAGAAGATCGAACATGAGACTATCCCCTTAAGAATGTCAACGTAGCACAAGTTGACAAATTTTTGCGTCGTTTTCGCAGAGTACTTGACTTAATTTTCGCATTTTAAAGCCTGCTTAAAACAACGGGAAACTTGACCGCTGTCAATTTCGCACTGGAAGAATAAGATATTACCATATATCGCATCAACGTAGGATGCGGATTGCAGAGTTTCAATTTTGGTTCCTTGCATGCACGATTTTCTCGCAGCCTCATGATGTAAGTTTCTAAGTAAATAATTTAAGTCTTACTCGTATTCAGTAGAACACTTACACAGCTGCGGTCGAAATAATAGCAGTGAAACTTGTGTAATAAGAAAACGAATGAAAAAATAATTCAATCCACTTTGTACAAACAAATATTATATTTTTTTCAAATCTATGTTTTTGAAAATATTATTTTAAAATCAAAGTTACATCTAGAATTTAATATTAAGTACAATATTTTAGAACGTGTCCAAGCGTATTCAAAAACGGACGGCCAAAAACATAGTAGTGCGTTGAGTACCTATCTTAAGCTTAAAATTTAAATCGGGGAAAAAACCTATGTTTTTGTAACTTCAAATTAATATTTAGTTGCGTGACCTTCCTTAGAGATAACTGCAGCACAACGTCGTGGAATGGAGTTTACCAAGTTTTGACACCTTTTCAAAACGATATCGACATCCAAGACTGTTGCTCAACTGCCCAAAGGTCATTGTTGTTAGTTGGTCGACAAGTAGCAACGTCGCACCAAAGATTCTCAATCGGGTTAAGGTCTGGGGATTGTGCAGGCCATTCCAATACATTGACCCGGTGCGCAAGAAACCACTGCTTAGCAAGTTTGCTAGTGTGCTTTGGGTCATTGTCTTGTTGAAAGACCCATATCAATGGCATTTCCTCCTCAGCATACGACAGCATGACTTCCTCCAAGATTTGCACGTATAGATGTTGATACATGATTTGTTGTATCCGGTAGATAGGA
The DNA here is from genome assembly GCA_949129095.1 of Volucella bombylans. Classification (NCBI taxonomy): domain Eukaryota; kingdom Metazoa; phylum Arthropoda; class Insecta; order Diptera; family Syrphidae; genus Volucella; species Volucella bombylans. The sequence continues at coordinate 142,440,259 of OX422142.1, read as the reverse complement.
CAAACACCATAAAAGGAAAAACATGCACAAACCATGATGCTGGATCCTCCATGTTTTATGGTTTTTGTCGTATACTGAGGATTAAATTCTGTTCTTGGAGACCTTCTGACATAAAGGCGAGATCCCTTTTTCCCATACAAAACGATTTTGGACTCGTCTGACCACAACATTTTTCTCCACTTCTCTGCTGGCCAATTTAAGTGGTCCTTAGCGGATTGCATTCTTTTCGCCACATGCTACGGAGATCAGAGACAACACTAGCATCCACTCTAGATTTGTCTCTGATCTCCGTAGCTGGAGTAAAGGGATTGATCCTTGAATGCCTGACGAACCTTCTGATCAGTTTTGGCAACATTACGGCCACGTGTTTCCGGCCTTGGCGAGTACTTTATTGCATTTCTAATTGTTGTCGGTGAGCAGCCAATTAGTTTCTGGATTTCTAAATAGGATTTACCTTGGGCAATTAACTTTTTTATATCCTCGCGTCTTTCAGGTGTGCAGTGCTTAACCCATTGCTGACGAAAATCTAAAGAATTTTTTAATAAATATTATAAAAAATTTATAAAGGAACACGATTCTAACCTTTGCAGAACTTTCCAATGCTAAAATATGAGAATATTTAAATTTGAAACCAATCACTAGAAGCACTACTATTATTTTGACTGGACGAAATCCACAACTTTCATTAATAACAGGTGCACATTCGACAAATTTGCGCAACAAAACAAAGAGTATGCAGACATAGCCGTACAAAAATTGTTCTGCTCTCATTATATAACTGTTTTTGACAGTAAAGGTCATAGAAAACAGTCAAAACAAACAAATAATCAACTTAAAAATTATGTTTTGACTTCCACTATTATTATTTTGACCGCAACTGTACATAGACGACGCATTAAAGAATTTGAGACCCCAATCGGTGGTTTTACAATTGGTAAACCCAGTACAAGGTGGAAACACTCAGCAAATTAAATGATACATGTACACAACAATCGGAAGCAGATTTGTAAAGGCTCGTGTATTTTTGTACTAGTACCAAGTACTCAGGCTCAAATATTTTTGGAACTGATGAAGCTACAGAAATCATGCTCATGTGGACATATAGGCTTATACTCTAAAATACTTTGAAAGGCTTTAGTCATACTCGTATTTATACTCACTCTCTTAGTCATACTTGAGTGTGAGTACTGAAAAAGGTATTCCGTTCTTAAGCAGTGCAGTACAAACAAATTGTTTGTTTTTTTGTCCTCGTACAATATTGATAGAACTTACGCTGCGTTCTACCATTTTATTTATTAATTTAGTTTAGTCTTTGTACTTAACTTTTCATAGAAATAGTTTATAACATCAATAAACGTAAATAAACATATTCAACTGGTATGGCTTACATGAAAAAAAAAAGTTTTTTGTTATACATAATGTTAGAAGAATAAATAAGATGCATTCTATAGTTTAGAACTAGTGTCGTATAGATCTATACCATTTGTTAATGGGCAATTGAGAGAGACATGGGGTGATGAACTATGAATAACTAAATTAGTACTATAATTATATTGTTTATAGCATTGAAGCGAAAGAGAAGGTTTGTAATAAATAGCGATAGCAAAGTGGCCTAATGTGATACAAGATGTATTTTGCTTTAAGTAGATAGCTAGGTTTGGGCACTCCAGTCCATTGTACTATCAAATGTAATGTCTAGATACTTAAGCACGGTGACTCTTTCAATATCAAATCGCTTCGGTGAGCAGCTCATATCTATATTAAATGTTCGAGTATTGGTATTATTCGCACAATCCATAGGGCTAACCAGTACATGTTTACAATCTGTACTATGGTATTTGTGTGAAGGCGTTTGCACGTTCCCAGCTTATCAGCTTGTCACTAACTTGTGAGCACTAAACCAATGTATAAGCATTTCCATATCATAAATTATGATCGGCTATTAAGTCTAAAATACTCGATGAGGAATATCAAATTGCTAAATTTAAGGAACTCCCTTAATATGTAAGTTAAAGAAAGAATTGATGAAAATTATAGGAACAAGCACAGATCCCTGTGGAACTCCAATCTGAATGTCTGAGCTTCACTATATTGAACACATATTTTAACGGATTGACTCCTGCCATCTAAGTAGGATGCGAACCAATCAAGTACAAATCCTCTTATGCCTGCTTTTTCTAACTTTGCTAACAATAAATTGGGATCAACAGTATCAAATGCTTTTGTTATATCAACGAATAGGGCTGCGCATATATTTTTCTCATTTAACACATAAATGGAGGTGCAGAAACGCAATAAGGCTTCCTCTGTAGATTTTCCAGATCTAAGTACGAGTACATTTTGATTTGGGCTAAAAAAGGAATAGTTTTTAAGGAACTCAATAATTCTATTTTTAAAAAGTTTTTGAAAAATTTTAGAAAAGAAGGAAAGAACCGGAAAGCTTTGAGGAAATACATTGTAAGTGTGGGCTAGGGCATCAGCAATATTAAGCGATATTTTCTTCACAAAACTGGGGCAATAGCTGTTTCAAGAAGACGAAGCAGAATCGGTTAGAGCGATAATCGTCTTGTATTTGTTATCAATGTCACCCTTGAATGCATGTAGTCGATCAAACTTGGAAAATTGTTCTTGTTTTTTTAAGTGCATACCTGCATATAATGCTGAAAGCTGTCATATGACAAAGACTGTCAAAAACCTCAGTGAGATTACTTCCGACCTTTACCGAAAATTTCCATCGTAATTTTGCACAATCTAACAAGTTTGGCAGAGATGCCAAAACTATACATGGCTCTATATAGCTCGACCCAATATGTAAGTGTTGTCATATACGAGCTTGAAATCGAATAAAATGTAGTGAATATCAATCTGGACTTGCGTTTTCCCTAGGATCTGCAATAGTGTGAATAATTTGATCAATTGTAGATGTCTGTGCCGTTCAACAGTCCGCTGAAGTGTTTTCAACTAAATTTTATTCCTATCCCTATTCGGGTCCGGTTTATTTTTACTTTGTAAAAATGTCGAACGTTGTTCCTGCAGTTGCGCTCTCCACTCGCTCGCTTCTCATGCTCTTTATTTCTCTGGCGGAGTAGCGTATGTTTTACGCCTATTTTTCTCGTAGGTGGGATGTTTACTTCATATGCTTGCTTGCAATCTTCATTAAACCAAGTATTTCATGGTTGCATAAGACTTGTTGGATACAGATACGCGATCAGCAAAGATTATTACGGCCTGCTGTGATTTCTGTCGGTCAACGTTGAATCTGCTCACAGTTGCACTTCGTTATTTGAGATATCTGCAGCCGTGTCTTGACTACAACTACGTAGTGGCCACTTGGAATATTGCACATTTCCAGACGCAGTGTCTTGTAAGCTGTGGTTTCCGATTTGTTGGCAAAGGTGTCCTCCTTTTCTATTTTGGTGATAAAATCACTTGATATGAATTTATGGTCATACTTATGACATTACTCGTATGTTCTTTCGGGTGGTCGTAGAAATATTCTTTAGTAGCATCGGATTGTTTTTTTGTGGGAAAGTGATACTTATCAGAGTAATATTGCCAGATTAACATTTGATCCCTCTCGCTCATCAACAATCTGTAGCTCTGCAGCAATCACTACTATATGTTATAGATTTCCATCCTACTTTTCGCAGGTCCGTTCCAACGTAATTCCTGGAAAAAGTGATATCGACTTTCAAGTAGTTGAAGCCACCAGTAATTGTTGAAGGCTTTCATTCTTTTGTTTTGCTCTCATTTTCTGATGCACATGTTCGGATAGTTAGCCTCACGCAAACTTGGAGGGTCAATCTTTCTCAGAAGGAGCCATTCATTCCCGAAATACGAGTTACTGTTGACCCATTAGGAGTTATTTGCTACCAGATCTATTTCAGCACCTGTTATAGTTCTGAAAATCCTTATTGTCCTCACCTCTGAATTCGTTGAAGTATCTCATACCAGATATCTACCACAATGACTATTGATGTAACCGTTGATTCATCGCTTAAATTTATTCCCTCCTTCTGAGAATAAATCACCCCCGACAGAGAATATTATAGTTTTGCTATTTTCTAATTGTTCAACACTCTGGTTTATAACTGTAGCAAGCCCAATCCTTTTCGCCGAGACCAGTGTCCAGTGGCAAGCACGAGAAAATTAAAAAAAAAGCACAATTGATGACTAGTCACAGTTTACAGCACTTAGCGTCGCCGCACAGTGCATATCCCCATCCTAAAACGCTCAACCAATCTTTGTACAGCCTTTAGTTTATTTGATTTTATTCCAATTTTGGTTTCTCCCAAGTGATTCAGTTTTTGCCAGCAAATGCAAAACACTTAATACTTCTTCTACCTGTTTTGTTTTTTCTAAGCGAGATATTGCTATTGTTCCTAGCAAAAAGGACGATAACTCCGCTCTATCGTGTAGTTTTGTTTATGCCTCATAAACAAAAAGTATAAAAAAAAATCACATTTCCCATTACGTACCTAAAAATCCTTGAACATAATTTCGAATAGGTTCATCGAGTCGTGAATTTAAATCACTTATTCGTTTTTTCTTCTTTTTTTTAATTGTAGGTAATGTCATCACAAATAAGAAGTACGATACGCACGAAATTACCTCGAGGCGGTGCGATAGGTCCCCGAGTAAATGGACCTCGTGGAGTAAATGCAATAGCTCCGGCTCTGTCAGAGCCAAAAACACCAAAACCACGGGCAACTGGTACTCCTGGCCAACGAGGCGGTCGAGGACGTTCAGTACGGGGTCGAGGTGCTTCTACAGCATCACGGAGTTCATCAGTGCAAAATAACCAAGTCACTCCCGTTAATTCTCCTAATACATCTATTACTCAAACTCCCAAACTAATAAATCAACCCATCCAACCGCAACAAATATTTAAAGTCCAACCATGTGATTTCGCAGAGACTCCACCAAAATATACCGCAAGCACATCGCAAACCACAGTAGCCACGAGTACTCCAGTGATGGCAACAAGTGGAACATCCACGCAAAATTCTTTAAATGTTAGATACAGAATACCATTGCAGAAAGCAGTAACTGTTTCACCATCGACAACAAACTCATCAAATGAAAGTCAAACTGCTGGTACTAACACCAACCAACCAACCAATCAACCACCTGGAAACTATCAATCGAGTGGGGACTTAGAAGACAGCATTCAAGCGGTGGTTGTTAAGAAAACTCAAGAACAAACACAAGCAACAAGCAGTGGCGCTATGGCTACTACACTAACAACTTATTACACAGAAAACGATAACGAAGACTCTAGAATAGTAAAAACACAAAACGGCACGTGCATGACACTGAGCGAATACAAAAAGCTCAATCCACAGAAGCTTAAAGTAGTTCCAGTGCGCTCACAAGCAACGACTACAACTGCTGCAGTTGCCCAAAAACTTCAATTGTCGAATGCTGGACAATCGTCAACAACTGTTGCACGTATAGCAATTCAACATAAGGTAAGCGGAACAACGGAGACACTTATGACATCGTCAAGTATACTTCGAACGTCGCATAATAACTACGAGATTCAGACACAACATGTTATTCAAAATCGAAGTTTGCACCAGCTTCAAAATTATTCAGAGAAGGACCGGAACAGTGCTAAAATGTTGGTGATTTTAGTTTCAGGTGAACAACGTTTGATAACATTCACATTGCCACGGGAGTCATGCACTGTCCAAGATCTGCTCGAGCAAGTGGGTGTTCCATTTGATGACAAAACAACTATTCAGTGTGTTGAAAGTCCTGGAGCTAATATTGATTTTGTCGTCACTGTGGGTTTTTCGGTTCAAGAGTCTGCTAGTGAGCTAATTTCAAAGGCCGAAGAAAGCATTCAATTGAGTCGCCAACAGGAAAATGCAAGTGCTGCAGCAGCTCTTGGCACTTCCTTGGGAACTGTTCAGCGTGCTTTACCAGCCATCTCTTCAGCAGCTGGCACTCCAACAGCAACTGCTACCGATGATACAAACAAAGATCAGACAAACAAGTTAGCAGATGAAATTCCTCGCAAGATTGTTCAAGGATATTTGGCTGTATGCCAGTATTGCGGTGTCTGTGGATATGATCACGCCAAGTGTGAACGGTATACGTTTTTTTCTTTTTAAACCATCACGTAAGATGTGATTTCAACCAGTATTTTTTGTATTTTAATTTTTTTGCAGTTGTAAGCGAGTTTTCCCTGAAGAACCAAAGCGTATCCCATGCGGTAAAACAGCCGGTAGCCAGACCAAAGTAGATGATGATAAGAAAAGAACTATATCCGCAGACTTATTGAATAGAGCACAGGGCAAAGCGCTAGCTACTTTGACTGTTACAACCAATCGTGGCGGTAGAGCTGGTCTTGCCTTAAGAGGGCGTACTCGCAGTAGCCGTGGGAGGCCTACAGAAGTCGAACCAGTTATTCTAACCTTAAGCAGTGATGACGAAGGCGATGATGAACAATCAAATAAGTCTGCTAATAAGGTGAATAACTTATTATTTAAAAAAACTGCTTGCATTTTGTAATGATATTGTTTTTTTTTTTTTGGGTTGTAGGTTCCAGTTGTAAATACAGCAGCAACTGCGGGAAAGCCATTTGCTTTTGAGCCCAATGTTAGTGAAGTTGATGAATCTCGTGTTTATGAAGGTAAGATATACATCAAAAGTCATTTAAATTGTATGCCCCTAGTAAGTATATATGTACAGTAGTGTGCAAAACATTTGCAAACTTTTTTCTCTTGAGGTTTTGTTTGATTAACTATACAAAGAAGGATAATATGTATTAGCTCTTCAGCAATAAAAACGGAAAAAAGTAGAGTTAGTTTAGTTATACCAGGGAAAAATTTTAACTTGCCAAATATGCAGCTGTGCAAAACATATGCAAATTTTTTTATTTTTCCCTCATTTCTGTTTTAACTTCCAAGATACTCAGATCAGGTTAGTAAAATAGTGTTCTTTACCAAATAAATTATGTTCATTTTTTTATTCAGTTTTCACTAAATTTGCGTTGAAAAAATGGCTGGCAATAGGTATGATACCCGAACAAAGGAACTGGTTGTTCAGGCTTTTAAAAGCGGATCGAAGCAAAGAAAGATAGCTAAACGATTCAAGATTCACGAATCGACTGTTTCCCGGATAATTACAAAGTTCCGACAAAATTTATCAATTGCAACGCTTCATTCTGGTGGTCGTCCCCGAAAAGCACAAACTGATAAAAAAAATTATCGACCGGCAATACCCTTTCCGATCTACAACTGCAATCGTTAAGGACCTCAACTTGTCAATCGATGCAAGCATAATTCCTAGTCGTGCAATAGAAAGTAATTTGAGGGCATACCGAGCTGTTAAGAAGCCTCTTTTAACCTTGAAATACCGTCAAAAAAGTTAGTCTCTGCTACCTGCTAATTTCCTATTACTTAGACTTCAATTTGCTCATAAATATTCAACTTGGTCCCTGACACAGTCGAGAACTGTTTTATTTAGCGATGAGAGCAAATTTAATATCTTATCTACCGATGGTATTGGTTACGTTCGCCGAAAGCCAGGTACACGGTTAAATCGGGAAAACACCCGAGCTACTATGAGCATGGGGCGGTTCCATTATGGTTTGGGGATGCTTCTCGGCTCAAGCATGTGGTCCCTTACACCAAATAACTGGAATAATGGATCGCTTTGTGTATAAGGACATCTTAGACACAGTCATGCTTCCATACGCTGAGGAAGAGTTGCCGTTGTTATGGAGGTTTCAACAAGACAACGACCCGAAGCACACCTCAAAGTTCGTTAAAGAACTTTTAGGTGCTCGGGGAGTAAATGCTTTAGATTGGCCTCCACAGTCCCCCGACTTAAACCCAGTCGAAAACTTATGGGGAATCATAAAACAGCGGACAAATGGGCAACGGTTTACTTCGCAAAAGGTTCTTTATGAAGCTTTAAAGGATGAGTGGAAAAAAAATTCCCAGTGAATTAACAAACTACCTTATTACTTCCATGCCGAAAAGGTGTGCTGAAGTTATTAGAAACAATCGTTTTTGGACAAAATATTGATGAACAAAAAAAACTTGCATATGTTTTGCACAGCCTTAAAATGAATAAACTCGTTTTCTTATGTTTTACGAAGTACGAGTATCAAGAGTACATATTTTAAATTTCTTTGTTTCCTTTTAAGTATTAAACTCTAAGTAATACTTTTGACTGAAAGTTTCATTAGAATTCTTTCTTTAGAGCAATTAATAAAGGATGTTATTGTATTTGAAAAAAAATGCAAATGTTTTGCACACTACTGTATGTATATAAAAACAATTTTCTTTTTTGCTGGAAAAACTTGTCTTCATCAAGAACATAAGAATTCAGACATAAGGTTAAATGTGCTGCGAGCAAACAATTTAAGGGTACGCTAATATCTGGTTTAGTGCGATACCAAGCAACTTATTTTAGCCTTATAGAGCTACTGCAGTTACCTAGTTTCTATTTCTTGTGTATTGCACATGTATCTATGAATGTAGTCAGCAGTTATTACTTCTTCTTGCTCATTTATAACTGTTACATACTTCTCTTACACCTTAGAACTCTTCTATAGACAGCTCTATTCTGGATCACTTTGATAGTGAAGACCAGCTAATGTTTTTATATTTGAGTGATCCAATTATTTTTCTTTCTGCTTTTTGAATCGTTTTTTCCGACGAATCTAGTTGAACATGACTTCCTCAGCCTAAAGTTTGACCACTATCAACTTCTTAATTCCGCGAATGCGGGTATTTTTGATTTCATCACATCTTGTCACATCCACTACCATTCGTAATTATTTAATTTCCGTCGTTGACATTTTTCATTCGGTCCTTCTTGTACAGCGGTCAATATTGCAATGTTTAAGCGGCATTTTTCTATCACAAAATACTGTAACCCGTTATCTGACAGCGCCATTCTCCAATTATTGAAAGCTGCTTGGAGGACTGTCACGTTGTTCCCTATGATCCTATCATTGGCGAAAAGCAGAGAAGTTGTCTCGGACTCGTTGCTTGCACAACACTAAAAAGCAACGGACATTGTACACTGCCATGGTGTGCTCCAACTTTAACCTTGAATTCTGCAATTATCCTCGGTGTTTATTTAACGGAGGCTTTAACTTTATCGCGTATCATTCTTATATATATATGTCTCTGGTACATCCTAAGATTGTATCGCCACTCATATACTATCTCTGACAAATCTACTGAACGCTTTTTCAAATCGATGAAGACGATATGCACATCTTTCGACGTGTAGCGATGTTTCCCCATCATTATACATAAATTTTGAATGGCGTCATATGTCGACCAGTCTCCCAAAAAACTGAATTGACTGCCATGAGGTTAAATAATATTGCGCTGCCGAATGTATAGAACTACATTTTTTTACTGATCGGTAGTTGTTGCAATTTCTCTTGTCACTTTTGCCTCCATGCAGTGGAACAAATATTCGATTGTCGTCTATATTTCGGAAGGTATATGCTCTGGTCTGAGTGCACGCCTCCGATTCATTCTTTGCATTGATTCGCTAAATTAAGTTTGCGTCAAATCTTCTGCCGTTTCCCTTTCATGTTTTCGTGCGCGAAAGTAGAGAGAATGTCTCATCGCGGAAATACTTTGCTAAGCAATGTGTTAAAATTCTCTTCATCTGTTACAAATTTAGTTTATAAGATAATATAGATAAAGATCGGTGTTATGCGGGTGATCCAGAAACGGTTCAAAGCCTTCGTCCGAGACATTCCTAAGATGGAGCCAGAAAAAGACAACAAGGTTGCACTTGCACTTCTTATATGGCTACTTATAGATTGTGAGGAACTGAAAGATTCAAACTGTCTTATTCGTATTAAAAATATCTTTACCTCTGTGCAAAGCGTTGACAATTTTTCTGATTTATCTGATTTATCCATTATACAACTTATGCTTCAAATTCAGGGTTTTTAAAAGAAAGATTTGCTTGAAATCTTCCAGGAACTTCACAACATTTCGATTCAAATATTTCTCGGATTTTCAAACTCCACAGCAAATTGGTTTTTAGGCTAATTAAAATCTTTCTTCAAAGCATTTCTTTCCGGATTTTTATTTTATTTTCAAATTCGTTTAATAGCTCCAATTCTGAACTAAAAAGCAATTAAAACTTCGCATTGACATTTTTAAAACACGATAAACGCGAGGGAAGAAAATAAACGGAACAATAAAAATTTCAGGTTGAGGTACTCATACTTACATGGTGTTTAGATAGGAATTGAATATGTATACGGAAAACGTTACGGTTTTCACTTACTTGGGGATAACAAACCTCGTTCAACATGGGCCTGGGCGAAGAATGAAAAGGACCACAAAAACAAGAAACTTTTTAACATCATCACTTCCTCGCAATCAGTGCTTCGTCTGTATTTACAGTCGATGAAAAGTTTGTAAGCAATTACATGAATATACAATACTTGGATACCAACAGCCTGGCCTTGAACTAGCCCGAACGTATAGACAAGTTCTATTGAATCTAACTTTTACAGCTAATCCAAGCATATAAAAGTTTTCGTGTATGCGCTCAAATTTTTCTTACGTTGGATTTGATTTATTCAAAAAAACAAAAACCTTCGATCTCCAAATATTGTACTTTCATTTCGTTTATTTATCAATAATTCTGTATTCTAGAGATGGAAAATGTATGCTATAGTTATTTAGAACTACACTACATTGATACTTAGGATTTCGTTCATTATTCTTATGCTGTTAGAAACATATGAATAAAAAAGGGATCCAGTAAATTTTCATAAAAGAAATTCACCTGTCGTCAGTAGTATCAGATTGACAGCATTTTAGACGCACAGTTACGTTCCCAGCTTTGCGAATAGTTTTGAAATACTCGTATAAAATAACCGAACTTAATGCTCAAGAGGGTATTGACTACTCTTAAAATGCCGGAGCACGTGTTAAGTTTTTCGGAAAATTGGATAGAGGGAGAGAAAGAAAGATGTTTGGTTATTTCGCTCCATTGGTGGCATCCAACGTTTCATGGGGAGACTAAATTATTAGTGTAATTGGACTTGTCAACTCCTCATCTCACACAATTTTAGTTGCCTTAAAAAAAAAGTCTCGAGCACGGCTGGTATTGAACCCCGAACCGTCCGATTGGGAATCCAATACACTACCACTTGAGCCACAGTCGCATGGCTAAGAAGGTGGTCTGAACAAGGTTAATTAGGCACTGTTTAGTACCCCAATCGAAAATCTAAAAGAACTTAACATATTTTAAATAAGTTTATGAGTTCGAATAACTTTCATACAACAGAATGGAATAACGATAGACCATATATATTTGTATTCATTTTTCCTTCATTACATCATTCTTTCTGTGGTCTTTTAAATCATTAACCTAACATAGAAGCATTGATTTGTTGCGAATCACCCGTTGATCGATGTTAATAAGTAGGCTGTTGCTAAAAGTATTGAATTTCAATATGTGTACGGATACCTAGCTTGTAGATTAGCTTTGCATGTGTATATCTAGTTCTCCCCACAGTTCTAATATCAAAAACTGTCTGTAGCAGATAATCCTGTTTTATTTCGACTACATTTTGAGTGAATACGATTCTTCATAGAGTAAAATGATGATAAGATGAAAAAGAAAAATCTGTCAACTACAAAAAATTAACTTTACTATAAGAGCGTTTCGTGATATCGAAGAAGCCTTAGGCTGAAAACACACCGGATCAGTCAATTCGTTTTATTTTGACTAATCAAACAACAATCCATTGATTCTTATGAGCCAATACACACAACAGCAGACGAAACAAAACACATGTTTTCGATGTGTTTTGATGTGTTTCATGAGTGGTTGTCGAAAATACATGGCATGAAAATACTCACCGGATGCAGCAAGTATGTTTCAAACCAGCATAGTTTTCGATTATTTCACACTTGCTTATGGCGCCGCCGCATACGGCAAAAGACCTTATTTAGATGGTAACTCTCGACTACGTAGTGTTAACACATTGTAATGCTCACTCCTGCACTATTTTGATAATGTTTAAAGTGAGATAAGTGAATTAAAACACTTCTGTATGACCCGGTTTAGACGGTGACTCTCGACTACGTAGTGGGCAGTCATGTTGTGTATGCACACTGTAGTCCTCGCACTCCTGTATTATTTTGATAAAATTTAAGGGGAGATAAGTGCATTGAAACACTTCTGATTCGGTCACCGCAACTCTTGTCTAAATACTCATTATTATCCCCGAAGTTCACTACTCAACGATCGAACTAATAATAATAAAATGGAATAGGGAATAAAATGGCTTATGGCGCAGCACACGCCGCATACCGCAAAAGACCTTGTTTAGATGGTAACTTTCGACTATGTAGTGTTAACACATTGTAGTGCTCACTCCTGCACTATTTTGATAAAGTTTAAAGTGAGATAAGTGAATTGAAACACTTCTGTATGACCCGGTTTAGACGGTGACTCTCAACTACGTAGTGGGCAGTCATGTTGTGTATGCACACTGTAGTCCTCGCACTCCTGTATTATTTTGATAAAAATTAAGGGGAGATAAGTGCATTGAAACAACGATCGAACTAATAATGATAAAATGGAATAGGGACGGATAGTTTCTTATTTTGTTTAGACCGCTTTTACACGGCGCATGTTTTGATGCATGTGATTCAAATGAGTGCAAAAGAGAGGGATAATGAAACCAAATTCCCACTGCTTGGGCTATCGCACACTGGACTAGTAACTCCGGGGTACTAACCGGTTTAACTGGCTTTGTAGAAGAGTGAGATGAAGTGTAAAGTACGAAAACGGGGTTCAATTTTCATCCATAATCGAGCAAAACCAATACACACTTAATTTACCATTTCCGAGCGTAAAAAATATGTGTGTCATGCGCATTTCATTCGTAGTTTGGCAGCCGAAGAGTAAACACCAAAAAACCAATATAAAAATATTTTGTCTGCGAGCTGTCAAATTTTTAGAAAAACCACCAATGAAAATCGGTTCACGTATACATAATTTAACCCCAGGGTTGTTCATCCAGTGTACGATTGATGTAAAATCTGCAAAACCAGTTAAACTAGTTTGTACCCCGGGGTTACTAGTCCAGTGTGCGATGGCCCCTTGTGGGTAAGATTTTCATTGCATCTTTTTGACATTTGTTTTTCTCCTTCTTCTTGCTTTTTCGCATTTTCTTCATTATTTCTTTGGCTATTGTTACGAGCACAACATTTAAGTATGGCGGATGAACTTAAATGGACCAAAGAATTAACAAGCAGGGGCTTATTTTCAATTATGAAACCTTGAGCGCCAAAGATGAAACGAAAGAGAGCTGTCAAATAACATGAAAATCCAAAGAATGGGAAAAAGGCTTCGTGTAAAAATGCGCGCATCACAGAAGGACAGTTCAAAAGAAAATAACCAAAACATGCGCTGTGTAAAAGCCGTCTCAGCAATTGCATTTTCAATTAATGCAAGCAAATAATCGAATGTTTTAGTCTTCATTTTTATGAAGTTTCTAAATTTATCAGGATAAGTCCTTAATACTTCCATCAGGTTTTTAGTGGTGTCCTGCGCATCTCGTTTCTGATTGTAAAGCCTAGAATGCACCTGAAGCGATACAGTTGGTTGTTCTAGGTCTTTAAGTTAAAATGGCCAAAATTTTATATTTTTTAGTAAAAGAAGAGCGATCCGGTTGCTACCACCTACCAAATATATGGTAAGCTTTATTACCTTTTTATGACATTGCTGATCGTATCAAAAGGCATGTGTTACCTTTCTACACATTCAGAAAAGCCTTCAATAGCACGCACGGTTTCAAACCAGCTATGGTGCACAAGCTGTACGTGGCTGTTTAGAGGCCCATACAACGTTTGACTTGATATTCTGGTGAAAGCCATTCGATAAAATATGTCAATATCTCCAACCTCAATAAAGTATATAAAACCACTGTGTATCCATTTCTGGGTAATTAAGACAACATCCACAGCACTTACTCCGAGAGAATCGGAACCATGATCACCAACATCTGTAAGAATCAGAAAGAACAATCTGACATGGATATGTCTAACCGCTTGTTTTTCTGAAAAATGTGTCCGTCACAAAATGTGTCCCATTTTTTGCTTTCCTTCTACCGTTCAGTGATCGTACTCTGTGTGCGTATTTGGTGTTATTGTTGGGTTTGTGTGCTTCACAACAAAACAACTGTACAAAGAAATGGGATATTGGAGAACAGTCTGTACATGGACACATGAATCGTCGTCGCTCTGTTTCTCAAAGTTTTGTGTGTATTGCAAATATACGTTTCATCATTTGTGCATATTAGTTTTCTTTTTCCTTCTTTAGCCTTCCAATGCTGGTACTGCCACCGACACCTCTGCCGCAACTTTGGCGGTTGTTATCTCATTGTATTGGTTTGTGGGACGTGATAGCTTTTTTTATTAGATTTTTCCCAGATACATATTTTGCTTTCCTTCTACCGTTCAATGATCGTACTCTGTGTGCGGATAAGTTTGTCTTTTACACCGATTTATTGTTGGACACAGGGGTTGATAGGAAGAAAGCATCCAATTGTGGGAGAAGATGTACTATGATGCGCTTTTTATGTGTAATTCAGATGGTTTAAGGGTTGTGGGTAGTTGACTCATAAAAGTCAATATTCTTTTGCTCCTCTTCTTTTATTCGATTGATCGTACATTCCTACCTTGTGTTGTCTGTACAATGGATTGCTGGAACAAAAAAAAAAAATTGTAAGAAAGGATGTGGTAGTTTTGTTGTCAGTGCATACCGTAGGAAAGTCAAAGGGTTAAGTGTATTTGTCGCTTGGACATCCTTTAACTTACTGCCAGTAGATAAAATACTATCAAACAGTGAAGATTTGAAATTTTAAATGGCTCCGAAATCTGCGGTAGAAAGAAAACGTAAATATCGTAATCGTAAGCGAGATCTCAATTTGCGTTGCAGTGATGAATTTTTTCAGTTCCTTTTCAATACGCCATTTAGTTCCGATACATCCGAAGCAAAAAAGTTTGAAATTTTTGGCACAACCACCCTATATTCCTATATTTATGTTCATTCGTAAAACAATTAAGGTTTTTTCGTCGTATGCCTATAAGAAATATCCATGTACCAATGTATCTGCATGTCGTGTAGATACTTTCAGCAGTTTACTGCTTTTTTTGTCTATACTGACGATCCATGTAACCCTGGTTCATTGAGAAACACTACTAATCAACATATCACTTAGAATGAGTAACGTATTATCCCAGCTTAGATCACAGTCATAATTGCGGGCGCAAAAACCATTGCAGATAGATATGTATTGTTGGCAAGTTTGTTAATTTGTCAATGTATTTTCTGATAGCCAGACAGATACTAAGGCTCTGGACCATGGCTAAAAAGAAATTCCAATAGACTGCGAACTCGCAAGGAAAACATTACTGCCGCGCCCATTTCCTAGGCCCCTCTCATTTTGTTGTACCATTCCCATCGTAAGTAAATTTTTCGTAAATATTTATCGATCAAGATGTGACTTACTTCACAACTCCGTTTTGTATACATTTTTCCTGGAGTAATTTAATTCAATGTTCTTTATTACTTACTTTCAAGCCGCTGGTTTCGTACTTTGTACACTGCACACGATCAGGCATTGTCGCCATAAACGCATAAGGAAACAATGCGATTCAGCAGCACATATAGAGCGGTCTTACTATATGTTCCGGAAAAAAAACCCGAAATAAGCATATTGGGACCCAACAATTGTCTGAGTGAACATTGGGTAATAGTTAGAGGACACCCATTTCCTTGACTTAACCTAAATAACCACACTTCCTGTGGTAGTCCTACTTTTTTTCCTAATTTCATGTCAAATAAGGAATGATTTCTCCTGTGTGGTCTTTCGTAATAGTTTCGATTCCAGCATTTTTTGCATAAATTCTTTTATTCCAGAGCACTGAAAGTGTGTTCCCTTAATATGCGTTTTACTGTCGGGAATAGGTAAAAGTGGTACCTCTTGATTGTAAAACAAAAGTGCTACTTATAAATTCTGCAGCAGGAAAGTGCGTCATCGGACAGTGCCCTCTATGTGAAACAGTTCCTAACAGTATACGAGTAGGAATCATGCGATTCCATGTTTCTTCAAGTGTAAATTACAATAATGGGAACTTATTTTCAGTATGTAGAAGGAATTGGGGAAAAAAATGGCACCCTTGTTGATGAGCGTAATGATGACCTCTAGCACTGCTTTGCACAGCACGATCTTCGATCGTTTTGTTTTACACATCGATGGCTGTGACGAGTGATGATGAGCAGGACAAAGAAAGCATTACCCCAATTATCTCTCGCTGTTCTGTAACTTTTTAAGGCTAACCTTGCATAAATGATTATGTGTTTAGAAAAATTAGACTATTTCCATTCTCTCTACGCATGATGATACCAAAATGAAATTTGTGAATACCATATGTCAACGACATAGAGAAAAAATCCTTTACTTAGAAAAAAAGCGAATTAATTCTCTCTTTTTGCCTCAAAAAAATAAATTTCCTCTTTCTCTGCAAAATACCCATTTATTGCCGACTTGGGTTCTTCATCATCCGAAAATCTTTTTCCACGAAGACATTTTTTCAAATCCGGAAACAGGAAATAATCACTAGGGGCAAGGTCTGGACTATAGGGCGGGTGTTGGATTTTGTCATGAAGAAGCAACACACCCGCTGCGAGTTTACCCCGTCTTTTCTTTTTAATTTGCTCGCGCAAATTATGCAAAGTGGAAGCGTAGGATGTGGCGTTGATGGTTTCACCTTTTTTTTTGTACTCAATGAGCAAGATTCCCTTTGAGTCCCAAAAAACTGTGGCCATGAGCTTCCCGGCAGACGGAGTGACTTTGAACTTCTTCGGGGGGTCTGTTCCTTTTTTATGCCACTGCATGGACTCTTGTTTGCTTTCAGGGTCATAGTGGTGGACCCATGTTTCGTCCCCAGTAACAATTCGATCCATAACACCGTCCGCGTTCTCACTACACATCTCCAAAAGCTCTCTATAGCATGCGATTTATCACTTTTTTCTGAGGCGCTGTGAGCATTCGTGGCACCCACCTTGCACTGACCTTTGAAAGGTTAAGATGGTCATGAAGAATGGTGTGAATGGTACCAATTGAAAGCTTGGTGATCTCTGCCATCATTTTCACCTTTATTCGGGCATCCTCAAGAACAAGTTTTTCAACTTCTTTGATGCTTTCTCCCGTACAAGCAGTAGCCGGGGCGCCGGAGCGGGGGTCGTCTTCAATGCTCTCTCTGCCTCTCTTGAACTCACTTGACCACTTTTGCACAGTTGATAATGAAGGTGCGGAACCCTGGTAAACAGCCACCATCTCTTCATGAATAGTTTTTTGACTTTTTCCTTGCTTAGTGAGAAATTTAATTACAGCGCGATGCTCAATTTTCACCATCATCGTCTCAGTTGCCATTATGATTCTGTTTAACTAGAGATAAAACGCGAATTAATAATCACATTTATATGAAATTGTACATGAATGCACTAAAATAATAGTATTACTTGATAAATAAGTCAATTTATATGTACAACCACAGCTTCACCCCGATACCGAGAATATGTTGAACGCCCCTCGTACATTGGAGAACTGGCAAATAAAATTAGAATGCTCTCCAAACACCATCCGGCGTCTACAAATGGCATTAATGTGGATAATGCAAAAATACAATAAGTTATTATCTTAACAACCTATCTTAATTCATTCAGACTCGCCTAGACTTACATAATCTGGTTGTGAATCAACTTCCAAATTTCAAATAAGAAACTGCTAACTTCATTAATATTTATTTTTGAAATTCTTTTGAGAAAAAAAGAATATATAAACTTAAGACTATTGATATTTTTCTGTCTACAGAACTGTCTAGATTCCGTTACCTTAACTTTTATCCTCACTTTGACAATTTGACAGTTTTTTGATAGTTAGTTCTATTTACATAAAAGTACGCTCACAGATCTACTCGTATTGTCTTCCAACATTTTTTGTTATCGTGTAAAAATTAACCTGGATCTTACTTTCCTTTTGTTTATGTTAAACGTAAACTTATAATAAATTTATTGGGTATAATATGTATTTTCAAATTACGAAAAAAATATCAATTAAATACGGGTTATACAATAGTTTTACATTGAATAACAGAAAACTACTAACTAGTATGATGCCATAATCTATGCATTCTGAACCCATCCCCGGTATCATACAGATAATAGCCCCACATATCTGGCAATACCTTTTACAATTTCGAAATTGAAAACATCTAGTTTGTGTTTGTTAGTCTCTTTCTTTCCCTCTACTGACATAGACATTCGGAATTTGTCGCCTGAAGAAAATGTAAAACTTTTGCATTTACTTTTATTCATCTTTATTTAAAATCGAAAAAAAAACCTATGCAACAGTATTTTTGTTTACTCTGCAAAGTCAACAATTCGTACGCGTAAATATGGGTGAAAAACTATCTTCAGGTGAAGTATATCCCGTCTCATTCACTCATTCATTTATATACTCAAGCCAATTCACGTTGTCCATCCCTGCCGCGAGGTGTCAAAAAGTTGATGCATACGCAGGAAAAATATTAAAATAACTTTTTCTCGTTGACTTTTCTACATAAAAAAATAATAGAAAATTGATAAAATGTATATTTTCTACTACAAGTGAATGTTAACTTTAATTGAATACCCAAATTGAGTGTTTTTTCATACCCAAAACCGTAGAACTTTCACTTTGCAATACGAACACCAGCTAGTTTTATTTGCTCCTCATTTTCGGATAAAGTATCAACAAACCAATTTTAATTGAAATCTATACAAAATATTTTTGTGAAATGGATAAAGGTAGAGAATATCTACTCCTAGATAAAGCATAATTTTATAAGTGTAACTTGTCTATTTTGTAGATTTTCGGCGTGAAAATGTGGCGGATGTGGACAGCGCCATGGATAACTTATATACAACAATTACATGCAAACTCATCCGTATCGGTACACATCGCTTTGAATCGAAGGATCCAGTGAGTTTAAGAAAAACAAAAAATGTCCACGTTTAGAGCAAATAAATTAATGACCCACTCGGCAATTCTTTTTCGTTCGTTTTAACAGGTGACATTCACAAAGAAGGGGATTCGAATTTTCGCTCCAAATTGCAGTAATCTCACAGACATGGTGGCTTTGGACATATATAAGGAGGAAATTGTCAAAATTGTTGCATTTTTCTCAAAGTCCTTTTCAATTATGTTCATCTACATAATGCGCAAATGTTCCGAATTTATTAGAGAAAGTCTTGAGATGAAACCCAAGAATACAGCACTTGAGAGTAGGTTTTATTGTTGCTGTTGTTGTTGTTGACTTTATCTTTATTTGATTTTGATGATTCTATTTTACTTTAGCTCCATATTTCAATTCTACGGAAAGAGGAGACACATATAATAAGATAATCCTTCAAATAGACACAATTTCTGAAGAGTCGATCAATGTTATTCGTTCGATTTACAAAAGTATTACTTTGGAGGAAATTCAATTTCATGATGCTAATGAACTGTTGCTTAGAGCAGCTGCTAAGGATAAATATGTTGTCAATGCTAATTCAAAGTAGGTTTTTAGCTAAAAATTTGTTTTAAAATGTTCTATTTTCAATTTTCTGTTTATTGTTTAGTGAAATTCGTTTAGATCCGAATGACATCCGTCAAATTTTGATTTACCCACCGGGCACGGGTGGTATCTCTATCAACACGGAAGACTACATGTGTCTAGCAACTGATCAATATCTGAACGACGTGATTATCGATTTTTATTTAAAATGGTTGCACAAGAGTCTGATTCCAGAAAAGGATCGTGAACGAACGTATATTTTTAGTAGCTTTTTCTATAAACGTCTGACCACGATGTCGACTCGTCCACGGACACAAAATGCAAAGGACGTCAAACAGACAGCTGCACAGAAGCGGCATGCTCGTGTAGCCAAATGGACTAAGGATGTTAATCTCTTTGAAAAGGATTTCATCATTATACCCATTAACGAGTTGTCTCATTGGTTTCTGGCTATCATTTGTTTCCCAATGCTCAAGGGTCCAGTAACATTTGACACAAATGAACCAATAGTTCCACAGCCAGTAACGAAAAAGAAAAGTAAGCAACCCATATAACATCGATTGATGGCAGATTTAACATTGATTTCTACTTTCTTTCTTTTTTTTTAGAAGCAGCTGAGAAGAAAATTTCTCTACAAATTGGTAACACAACTATAACCCCGCTCTCTAAAAGGGAAGATCCTGTTTGTCTGAACGAAGACGACAGCGAACGTGATGAAGCCGAAGGCGATGAAAGTGATTTGCAATCGGATGATAGTGATTTTGAAACGCCCAGCGCAAATGGCTCTCAGCGCCAACCGATCAAGCAACCGGTAATTCTTATATTTGACTCATTAGCTGGAGCGTCACGAAGTCGAGTAGTTGCTACATTACGTGACTATCTAACCTGCGAATATCAAGTAAAAATTCAAGGTGCATCCGGGCACACCTACACCAAAGTAAATATGCCAGGCAATTGTGTAAAAGTACCACAACAGAATAACTTCACCGATTGCGGGCTATACCTGCTGCAGTATGTTGAACAATTCTTCACTGACCCCATACTAGATTACACGTTGCCCATCAAACAGCTGATGAATTGGTTCGAAACCATTGTTGTCACAAGGAAGAGAGAGGAAATATCTAATCTATTAGCTGATCTGATCCGTGATCATAATCCAGCCCAATTGCCGCTACCGAAAATACCATTCCCCACATTAAATGGTGAGCTGCTCGAAAGACCCGATGAAAGTTTCAGTGAAGATCAAGTGGAATTCGAGGAGGAAGAAATGGAAGAAGATGGTTTAGAAGAGGCAAGTCTCTCTCTCCTTAACCTTTTCTCGCATTCAAAAAAACTATGTGTTTGGTTTTTGTTTGCTTCTATCTTTCAGGATGATCCAGCCGAAACAGAATCTTCACCAGAAGAATCCTCGAGAACTGAGAAAAACAACAGTGTTGCTAGTACAGCTGCTCTAACTACACCAACCTTGCCGACAATCGGCCGAAAAATAGTACTGAAGAGAAGTTTCTCTGGACTGCCCAATATTACGGTGAACGTCCGGAAAACCCCCAAACTAGATCAGTAAGCAAAGCCGAGTCGTCAACTAGGTATACACATTCGTTTAACGTGACAAGGTTGCAGAGCAATTCCTATTTTTTAAATTTTCGAATGATTATGTACATACATGAATTAGTTTTTAATCACTAAGAACTAAAATAAAAAAATTTAAGAAAATTAAAAACCAACAACCTGATTGAATGAAGATCAGATCGGTAAAATACAATTAATTCTTGGCGATTTTAACTACACTTCTAATTTTAACTGTTATTATTGTACTGGATTTATTTTTCATTTCTATTATTATTAATATTTTTTTTTTTCATTTTTTATGCGAATGTCGAGTAATAAATTAAAAATAAAAGAAAAATGCAACAAACAAAAGTATTCTATAGTGTATGTTATAAATAAATATGATTTTCATTTATCCGTTTACAAATGCACTGTAGAGTGCGAAGTGTTTCTTCTTTTAGATTGGGAAAGGGTGTCCCAAAGGACATTGGTTTGTAAATTTGGATTTGACGATGACACTCCGATATCTTTGCCAGAACACTTTTGGTACTCTGGTTCACCCATTCTGACTGATGCGGTCATTTTAATGTTCACAAAGGTTGGAAACAATTCGATTTAAGCTGATTTTGTTAGAGGTCCTATAGCTGTTAGGAAGCCCCTTGATCTGGATCCTTTTATGATGTATGTTATTTCTGCCCTTATGCGACTATATTTTTGTGAAATATCTACATGTCACTCCTTGCACAGGACTATGTAATATCTCCTGTTTTGATTGATCTCTCTTACCGGCTGTATTTCATTTAACCTTCACATGTCCATCCAGTTTGTTTCAATTTTCAGGGCAGTTGCATTCTAGTTTGGATTGTTGGAAGTGTTAATTGATTACCATATTCTTTGCCACTAGCTCTTATAAGTGCCAATGCGATACATGGGATTCATAGATCGGAAAATAACCACTACAACAAGAAATGAAAACAAAAGGAACAGTTGACATTGATGCATTTAACAATAACACCTTGTTGGAATTCAATGTCCTAATGACTTGTTCGTTACACTTCTTCTCAATTTATTTGTACATTAGGGTTAAGTGTTTAAATTTTTGCTATGAAAAAGACAAATTTTAGTTGATTTAGAGGGTTTTTTTTTGTCTTCAAAGTAACCAGTTCTCGTTCAAACCTCTACTAAAGAATCTGTAGAGTATATATATAAATATATAAATGGTATACGAATCGAATGGTTTTCGAGAAAATACTCGTATAATATTGTTTTACCTATGGCTATCTGCAAGACCCACCATAACCTACGAATGACAACCCTGTCGTCAGCACATTCACGAATGCCCGAGTGCACATTCAGGAACGAAGCAATTGAAATAATTATGATCGCTTATTACTTTCACTAACCTTTCGAACATCGGGAAAGTAGTACAATTAATCAGACAACCTATTATCTCCAAAATTGAAACAATTGGGAATTTTATTCATGAATATTATTGTAGTATCATAGACGGCCTCTATGTGGTCGTGGATCAAGTGCTAATGTATTGACTTCCCATTCGGATGGTTCGGGGTTCAAAACCAGCCGTGACCGAAAGACATTTTTTCAAGCAACTGAAATCCCGTGAGGTGAATGGTTGCCTAAATACAACACCAAGTCAATTTACACTAATAACATCTTTCTCTCTCTCTCTATCCAATTTTCCGAAAAACTTAACACGTGCTCCGGCATTTTAAGAATAATCATACCCCCTTGAGTTTTAAGATCTTTTTAAAAAAAAAAGGCTTTGTTAGTTAATTGTCTTCAAAGTCTTCTCTCGAACAGCAAAAGTGACAACCTTAATAATCCCTGCTTTATGACGCAAGGCATAGAAAAAATTCTTCAGGTGATTTTCGATCTCGTCTGCACAGACGGTGAGTGGAAGAGGAGATACAACAACGAACTGTTCGAGCTGTACAGCGACATCGATTTAGCCAAAAGAGTGAAAGTCCAACGATTGACATGGCTGGATAATGTAGAGCGGTCCGAAAAGTTGTATCCGCCCCGGAGAGACAGCGCAGTAGAGGAAGACCGCGGCCCATTTGGCTCCGCAAGTGAAAGGGGATCTCAGCCAACTTAGCGTGCGAGACATAGCTAGCTAAATATCGAGCTGGCTAGCTAGCGCGACCTTATGTAAGTAAGTTAGTATCATATACTCGTATGGTTGAAGTAGAAAAAACAAAAATCGCGACAGGAGTGGCAATCAAAAGTGATCATAGATACTCAACTTTAGATAGAAGGCTGACATCGTATTATTGACTTTTATGTGTCTTTGACTGCAGTGGATGTTTTCATTGTTCCTGTGATCCATAAGCACAAGTTTTTTTTTTTTAATTTAAAATATTGGTAAATGTTTTGTTTTATATATATACTGCCTCATATGTGATAGCTGATCATATTATACAATCAAGGTATACTATCAGCACAGAATTGCACGGTATGCAGTAACACCGGCCTTTATTAGACCGTTTTGATTCTGTTACAGTAATTTAAATTAAATCCTGTTAATATATGTTCTTGTTAATTATTCCAATGTTTCTTCAAATGTTGTCTCCTTAGCGATGAAAGCAAAATGGCTGGATGCTAACATAGGATTTGCAGTTAATTCCGTAGCTGTTTAATATTTTAAGTACAATAGCTTATCTGCTACTAAGCTTCGCATGAACTTTGTTTTTCTTGGGTATTGTGGATGTCACTATTCATGTGGAAAGAATTTTGCATTATTATTCTGTGATTGTATTATTAAAGCTAATCTTTCCGTGTGAAAGATTCGAGGAGGCAGATTAAAATTTCTCCGTCTTGGTTTGCTCAATCTTCCTTCCTTGTGAATGCCAAACATCCTCTGCTATTTACTCTTTTTCAAAAGTATACCAAGAATTTTAGAAATGAAAAATGATCAATCGTTGAGTCTCTTTTGATTATTTTGTTAGGAAGGTTGGATGTCATCGTAACGTAATGTTTGATTTATCACCTACTAAGCAGATCTTGGTTCTATACTAGACTGTACACTGAAAAATACAGACCCTAGTTGCTAAAGTCACCTACTTCTATGCAGGGAATAGCAATCTTCCAGAGGTCGAATTCTCACACTTTCGTTTATGCTCTCCGGGTTTAACTACAAACATACACCCAATAAAACTTGTGAACCAATGTTAGCCTGAATTTATCTTCAAAATATCTGCTAACCCTTCCGGATGCAGCGTGTCTGAGAAAGATTTCATGGTTAATTATGACAGGTGCGGAGACTATACATATGTATATTTGGTATTGGGGATACTGGTTGTGTTTTTTGGTGCATTGCCATTGAAAATTGTTTTAAGTTTCTTGCGTGGGAGAAGATTATAAGCGTCCTCAAGGATTTCTACTTTAATCTTGTCTGTAGTCGGATCTTTATCGATGGCTATAGAACCGGTCTCGGATGTGGCGCTGGCGTCTTTGTAGAGGACTACAATCTTAGATTTCGCAAACTTGCATCTGTCCTTCGAGTGGAGACAATGGACTATATTGTGAGAAACATGTGTGTATGGCTCTATACCGCAAGCCAATCTACACTTAAAGTAAGACTACTGATCCGCTACTCTTTGACTCTTTGAATGCCTTTGGAAGCCAGAATTCACTGATCTTAGTCTGTGTCTAGGGTCATAATGAGATTGCGGGAAATAAGATCTTCTATGAATCGTGAAATCAAATGAGAACAGAAAGGTACAGCACAGCTGATTTTGACATTTTTCACAATTGTGTTCTACTTCGAAAGTAAGTGCAAGATTTTCTGTTCCGAACAGATTGGAACAGCCCCACTGAATACAGAGCAGGACAGATTCGGACAGAAATTTTTCTCACTGAACACGAAAGTTTGTACTTTTCTGTCCGGAATAGCCTCACTGAACAAAGCTAGTATGGTGTCCCTCAGTAAAGACTAAAGATTTCTTACTGACGTCTTAACTGTATTAACTTTTGAAAAGCACGTTCATTTGATAGAGAAAGTAAGCGCACCTTCTCTGACGTTTGCTCTGAGAGCGACAATATCACTGCAGAAGACTTTTTCTGTAATTGTGATAAAATAACTTGTTAGAGATGTAGCTACTTTAGACGATGCTGGTCTCGTTTTTATATAAGTTTTCTAAATTCAAAGTGATAGCTTCAATGAAAGTAAAGCACCTTCTTCTGATTAGAGGAATGGTATGCCAGCGCACCTTGTTCTATATGTAGTATCAGCTGTCGTGTTCCATTTTATTTTGAAACATAAGGCCTAATTCAAGTGCTTAAAAAAAAAAAATTCTAGTCTTCAGTCTGGTATGACTAACTAACTTCGTATCCACCTCACAGGAACATTGATAGATATTTTGAATTGGTATCAAAGATAATATTTAAGATCATCCTATAAGCGCACAGTACATGTATACATATATGTATATTCTGTTGTCTGATCTAAACGCTTATAAGTGAGATTTCAAATACGTCAATTTCAACTTTATTCTATCTCATTCATTGAAACGGCCAGTATTTTCACGTAAACATCATTTGGAAATTGACTAATCTAACCAAGTTCAAAGGCCCACCTTCATCAAATTGTATACTTCCTAATCCCACATGTGATATGCAAATTGTAAATGCCTAGATTCAAATACTTTACGCACACACACACATCCAATCATAAAGCATTTGAAACATTTGTTTACAAATAGAAAACAATAACCTCTAAAAACCACTCCACCCGTTTAGTTCCCCTTCAGATCCAATAAAACAACTTTCCTAACAAACAAAAATAGTGGTTATCTTATCCAAAATGCCTATCCACCAACCCCTAACCCGAATAAATATACACATGTGCGTCACTTATTAAATCAAGTTTTTTTTTCCCTTCGTTCTCCTTAGTACAAGTTGAATTTTGAAATTTTCTAACCCTTACATGGCATGTACGGTCAAAAGTACGTAACTCCATAGGGAGTGTTGTTGGTGTTGCGTGTATGTATGCATATCAGATATTTATATGGCAGTATATACTGATACGAATAGCAGCAAGTACATGGTAAAATTAGAGGTTATTTTGAGGAATCGTCAATTATATTGGAGTTTTGATTACGAATATAGGGCTTCCTAACGAAATGAGGAGGCAATAGTAATATCTATCACTCACTTCAATCAAGTTTATGATTTCTTGTTAAATTTTGTGAAAACCAAATCATGTAATGGTTACATGTTTCATGTACGCACTGGCATTTAAGCAAATGCACACGTACATGGATGCCACTAATTCTATCTTTAATGATTAGCCTAATTAAATTTTCAAAATGGCGATTAGTGAACAAGTTAACGCGGCTACGTTCAAAAGATGATTTTTATTTGATTTCTTCTTTTTTTTTCTACTTCTATTTCAAGTTGTGATGTCGTCGGCTGGATGCATTGTTCAATGTCCATTTTTCAAAATGTTGGAAAATCGATTTTTAAAGTTCAGATTGAAAATTTTTGTTTATATCAGAAAATTTTTGATGGGTATTGATTTTTTTCTGAAAGCCTTGATAATTTTGTTTATAAAACAAGTCACAGAAATTGCTTTTCTTTTATTTTGAATTAGTTATAAATTAAAATCAACGAGGAAGTCATTTTGGATATTGAACGAAGTTATATGGAGTGACAACAAGTTGGTAAAATTTTTGGATATTGAACAAAAAAAAAACTCAATATTGAAAACATAGAAAAAAACAGAAAAAGTAAGGAACCATAAAGTTGATTATGTTATATAGAACATAAAATATTTTTATTGTTTAAAGCTGATTTAATAAAGAATGTTTTCAAAATCATGTGGGTTTAAGTAAAAAGACTTATTTGTTTCTCCATTCAAATCTTTATTGTATCAAAAAGTTAAAAAAATACATTCTTCTTTTAGGAACGAATAACAAAACAGAATTCTTTTTCTTTAGCCTATGTTCTTATTTTATACTTTATAACTATACATACTTATAGTTAAATAACAAAAGTTAATACATTTAACTTTAAAAAAAAAGTAATAAATATACATAACAGTCTTTATTAATTCACTTTTGTCACAGCGTCACAGCACTAGAATAACATCATCTTGTTCGGTATATTTTATAATAATAAAAATATAAATTTGCTTCGAGCAAGAACTTAAAAAAAATAATAGTTATTACATTTAATGATTTCTCATAATATTTTCATAAAAATGTCGGTCTTGTACGAGTATGTTTGACATGTATGGTAACATGGCTTGAATATCTTTTTTTTTTTTTTTTTGTTAGTTTTATGTTGAAATTGCTTTTTTCGACTTTTGGAAGTTTGTCACCTCTTGCAGATCTTGTAATTTTCGACTTTTTGAAATCCTCAGTGTGTTGTTTTTTGAAATACAAGCAAAGTAGGTCACTGTTTTGGTATTCAATTTGTCTACACTCTTTAAAAGGAATCATGCCAAGGTCCAAACTTGCCTTATTGAAATTTAAGAAATCTTCTTTTTTTATTTGTGATAATTGAAGTTTGATTTTGCTATAGTTCATTTCGTTTAGAATTCTTATCAGGGAAACGGGGCTATAAACATCTAAGTCCTTGGTGTATTTTTCTATTCGACTGTGAACAGCATCAATTTCTTGCACTTGAGAATGCCCAGGTTCAGAGTATTTGTGTGTTATTGTTTCTATGTTTTTATTAGCTTCCATGAATTTGAGAATTGCTAACGACACCATTCTATTCTTATTTTGCGGGATGCTAGCATCAGACCACAAAATTATCTTTTTGGTTTTTGGAAGATCTTTTAAAACGTTTTTTAAAATAACGGTGAGGTATGATGCTATGTCATTTCCTGAACGCCCACTTAGCGTTTCGTGCCAAATTCCACAATAAGTTACTTTGTTATTTTGACAAAATCCGGTATCTTCACGATTATTCTTTCGATCGATATCGCGCTCAACCTTCGCTTAATTATGATAGCTGCGATATATATTGTAATTTCGTGTTTCAGTTGTATTCGGATTTTTCGGTGCTTTAAACTTAGCACATTTATCGCAAATGTCTTTTTTAGGCTTGAAAAAAGACAAGTTGAATGACTCATTAAAAACTTTTCGGTAAATACAATAACCGACAGGCTTTTTAACTTTCTCAACATACATTTTGTGCATTTTTGTCAATGAAAGGCCAGCTTCGAGATATTGTTTTTCTGTATTTATTCGGCAGTAGTGAGAATCCATCACTGGGAAACTTTTTATATGTTCTTTTACTATTTTTAAATCTTCTTCTGGTGTAACTTTTTTAATAAATTTTCCATGTTTAGGAGCGGAATGAGTACCTGTTTCATTATATTTTGTCGAAAAAAAGTAGTATATGCGTTGCTGGGAAATATCAAGAGTCGACAAAAAGAATTTTTTACAAACATCAAATGAATGGTTTTCTTTCTCGAAGAAATATTAAAACGTAAACTTCTTTCTCGATCCATTTTTTCTGTTCTTTTTCGTTTTGGCAAATTTAGAATAAAACTTACCTTTTTCGGTGTCATTCAGTGTCCAAAAGGCATTCGTTCGCGATCTTCATCGAAAAATTTTGCATAACAATCATGACTGCAAGTAATGTTACAACTGGGCGAAACTTGAATTTTACGTTTTCTACACTTGTGACCTTTTGCATTATGATATTCCTGTCCACTCTGACGCAATTTATTTTTTACGTTTCTTTTCCATAACGAGGGAGTTGTAATTTTTTTTTTATCCGATCCACGTAAAGTTTCCTTCGGTGAAGATTCTGACTCTTGCTCAGATTCTCGTATCTCATTTTCCAATGACGGTGCAGCGATTTCTTGTTTAGATTGTTTAGATGCTTCTGAAACATGAAATTCTGATATAATAGAATCTGGATTTGCTGCATTTATCATACTATAAAACAAACATATGGTATTTTTTTGAAAAAAACTATTAAAAAATCATAATGTTTGCTTAGAATAATACCTTAAAAGTGTTTTGGGATACTGTACTAATTCTGCAATTTGCCCTGAACTTTCAGGAGTTTCTGATTCAATATCGCCAGGCATTTTTTTAGGACTTCATTATTGTTAACACTAAAATATAAAATTTTGTTAAAATCAATCCAAAAAATATGGCGCCAATTTTTTTCCAGACTTACGTTAAGGGATCGATTGTGGCCCTGTTATCTGGGGTAGATAAATCAATATCATTTAAAATCCTGAAAAAAGAGAAAGAAACTTAGTAAAAGAAAAAAAAAAGGCATTAGTTCCTTTATTACATTGAAACTTCATCCGGCAATTCAACTTCGGGTAAAGACAAATATTCGATTCCCTCCATTGTACACTGCAAAATAATAATAAATAAAATTAAATCACATCACTGTAAAAAAAAACAAACTAAATCAAATATTAACATAGTAGTTAAAAACTTACGTGTCTTTAGAGTCGATCTTTATCACAATGCACAGCAGGTACTGACGTGTTTACCCACCGAAAGATCAGGACTGAATGAGAATATACGGAAATCAAATGCAACAATAGTTTAATATTGAACAAAAGAGAATGAAAGTATACGGTTGGATATTGAACAAAAACTAAAATTAATAGGATATTGAACAAAATAGAAATGAAGGAAGTACATACGCATATTGAACAAAAAATCCAAAATTGTGGATATTGGACAAGATAGAAATTATAAAATAGTTTTTTTGTCAAAAATATACTAACAATTGTTCAATATAATACAAAAAAGATCAAAAGCAGTTTATTGAACAAACATGACGTGACAAACCGTTAAAAAAGTATCCTATTGAACAAAACAGTTCTCTGTAACTTTAAAAGTAAAAGAGATAGAAAAAACGAAGAAGAGTCCCAAAATTATGCAGACTGCATACCTAACTCAATTTCGTAAAAAATGGCCTGTAGAACAAGATAGCATCCAGCCGACGATGTGATGATTTGGATTGTAAAAAGAGCCATTGGATAATTTGAACAGGTGTAAAATTTGAAATATTCGAATTTGACATTTCGAAATAAATGTGAAGTGTTTTACAATAAGGCGTTTCATTTTGATTTAAACGCATACTTTTCATGAAAGAAAGATTTAATTGTCATTTTAATAAATAGAAGGGTTAGTTAGTTAGTTTTATCGACTATAACACGGATATTAGCTTTGAGTGCTTCAATGTGCCTGTTTACATTGGCGACGGGATGAAAGTCCTCACCATGAACGTCGTGTTCACATTGTCATGGGGTTGAAAGACTTTTTGACAAGTGGAACACCTGAATCGGAGCATTTTTAATTTTTAAATATGCGCAGCTGGCCTGAAACATACCTTTTTTCCTATTCTTCACACTTCCTTTCTCTTCAACGATCAAAACTAAAATAAATAAATATGTCAGAAATGGAACGATATGAACAAAGACGATGTGTTGCACCCGAGAATCCACTTTAGAAATGGATTCTCGGTGGAAGTAACCCTTCTTCTTCCCACTTCAATAAAAAGCGTTCCCTCTCTTTCGGCACAATCAATTTGGGAGCGTATGCATGAACCTTTTCTTTCGCATGGCATGACTCAGCTCAGACATGCAATTTTTCTCCTAAAAGGGCTATCGTTGTGGCCACAAAAAATCATTGATCATTTTTTTTATTATTTTTTTTTTTTATTATTATTATTTTATTTTTTTTTTAAGAAAAAAGGTCCGGTGATGGCTTCTGATAAGAAACTGCTAGAAACAGTTATAGACAGAAAGCCTTATCGAGAATCATTCCCTGGTTGTCTAAGTCCCAAATGCACCAATTCTGCTTATTACGAAAGTTTTGGTGTTGGAAACGTTCCTCATCCTTCAAAAATATTTATCGGTTAAATGGCATTGTTTCGACCCTGCTGAATAGGCTTAAGATCTTGCGCCACTTGAACCTTAAAGGCCTAATGGCCCAAGTATTTATAAAAAATTCGGTGAGGAATTGTTTGTGAAATATTTCAATTTCTGAAATCGACCTGAAACTGAAAAATCTTTTCAGCAACACTTTGGAGAATACTGCACGATTTCGTTTCTTCACATCACTAGCTCAAATTTCTAGAGCAATCTAACAATTACTGAATGAAAAGGTGCGATTAAAGAAACTTTTAACTTTTCGAACTAATTAAGTCAAATTTTAATTATTTTTTGCAGTGTGTGTTATTCCATTTATTATTTCTGGTGTACAAATTACTTGTCGTGACAGAGCAAAAAAGCAGTCTACTCAAAATGAAAGCCTCTATTGAATAACCTTGTATTTGAAAAAGAAGAAATATTATACCTACCTCTCAATGGTTAGGTGGGAATCATCATAAATAGTAACATACTTCCTACCCGAACAGATATATGAATCGCCTGGAGTAGCATATTCAATATAAAGCTAGAATATATGTATTTAAAGTTAAGACGGTTACCTAACCATGCATATCATTCAACGAATGAGTCTTTCATCCACGCGTTACTCTTTTTACCTCTATCTCCTTCGATCGATGTCGTCATTGACAGCATCTCTTTGATCTGATGTTTGCAGTGTTTGTCATTGCCTGTCGTTCGGGATATCTTTAGACATGGAATATCATTTTAGATAAACACTCCGAAACATTTTATTTGTTTGCAGATTAGTGTTGTTTACAGTCCGAATTTAATTGTACCATTACAAACTTACAGAGTCTCTGAAGGTTATGTGAAGCATATGGTCATGTCACTAAAGTCTCCCTGTAAATTTTTTTTTTTTTATTTCGAATGGAGTCTACTTTTGTGTTGGCGATGTGCGTCAATAGTTGCGTTGCAATATGTGTATTCGTTGTAAATGTGTTGATATAAATGTATCCTACTGCCCATCGTTTGTCGTATGGCCTCGTTCATTTGTTTTAGTTATCTGTCAACCTAATCAAAGTGCTCTCATCGATGTTCTAGAAAAGTGAGTCTAACGTACCCTACTATCATTGAAGGAATACCTTTGAACGAATTTTTCCAATTTGCCAATTTTGAAGAAATCTCATCTCCTTTGAATTTTCGTAGCCTCTTAGGTAAATTGATAGGTTCCTTGGTCACAAGGAGGTATGAAGTTATTATTAATGTGAATGATCGATAATAGCTACTATGTTTTTAGGGGTTCATTTAAGGTTAATAAGGTTTGGAGCAATACTTTCCTTAAGGAGTTGGTTGATTGTTAAAATATTATGAGATAAAAGCGTTGAATAACAGGGCATTTCAGCTCTTCGATGATTCCATTAACTAAAGCTGATGAGGAATTAGGAAGATGAAATATATCAATTTATCGCAATCATCTGGGTTTATTGCTTTCTGCACGGTGGATTAAAACATGGAAATTAGCTTTCACAATATCTCTGAATTTGTTTAGATCTATTAATATATTTTCTAGGATAGTTATAGCAGTGGTCCACTTAAAATTTTCGACAAATAATATAGTAATTCAATTTGTATTGTATTAATTATTTTATATAATTTTGGATAAATGGGGAAGCAAAGTGTTATATTTTCACATGTAGAGTTATTTTCGGTCACTGATTTCGTTATTTGTTTTTTGTACTGTGTGCTGGTGCTGAAAATTAAGGATTTCACTTTGCTTCGAAGGTTGTAGTGGTCGAAACTCACTTCCTGCATTTCATTCATGACGTTGATGATATTGACATCAGCGTTTGAAAATAACTGCAGAGATTTATGAAGAATCATCTGTGTTGGCTTGTTGGATTTCATAATACAGCGCACCACAATATCTAAAACCTTGGGTTGACAGCAGAACTTGCGTCGTCCCAGTTGATTACCAACCTGCAAAAGTGACCTTTCATATCCTCATCAGCGTTTGTGACTCTTCTACTGAATTTCATTGCTTGAAACATTACCTTTTGGTAAAATTTCCGAATGTTTTTTCAGTATTAGTGTCATACTATCTCCCTTATTGTGAGCTTCACAATTTGTGGGGCTGGTCGGGCGAAGTTCAGTTGCAAGACTCCCAAAGGTTTCTGGGCATCTTTATCGCGCAGTGTCATGTGTCAACTGGGGTGCATATGATAGTCGGTTCTATTATTATCATACCTAGGATATTACTCGTAGGTTCTGTCAAGGAGATCGTAGAAACATTCTTTGGTAGCATCGTTTTTTTCTTATTTCTCTCACGAATCGATAGTCAATACCAGAAAGGAGCGATGTGTTATTAAAAAAAAAATAAATAGCCTTGGCTTCAGGGAAAAACTCGAAATTGTTGTGACGATTTGAAGATGTGAGGGCTTACACATATACGTCACTTGAGGGAAATTGCGAAGTCCAATCTCCAAGAAAAGCAAAAAGATATGGAAAATCATTGTCTAAGCGCATATACACATATATACTCGTACTCGTATAACTTAGAAACATTATTATTAGCATTAACATTTTTACAATATTTCCTGAAAAAGGCTTATCGCGATGGGAGTAGTGTATAGTTTGACTCATAATTTCCTTCTAAGAACTAAAATTGAAGACTATTCCGCTTAACTTTTGCTAAAAATATTTCAAGGGAGAATTATTGTATAAATGTTTAAAAAATGTTGTTTTCTATTTATTTGTTTGGTTGGAAGCTTCTATTGGTTTTAGACTGGACAGTTATCATTTAGCGCCTTTATCTTAGTTGCTGTCATCCACGAAAGGAAAAGAAGTCCTTCCGGACTCGTTAATATGCTGCTTTAATAAAAAAAAAATTTTACCTGTTATTATAACGGACTTTGAACACTGGCTTGGTGTACTTTATTTTCGAATTCTAAAATTTAAATTTATATGACTTTCTTCATAAAATGCAAACTTTGTAATTTTATATGTTCATCTTCTGCTAGTGAACACTATAAAGAATCTACCACCAAAAAACCGTTTGTTCCTTTCATTTCGATCATTTTTTGGAAGGTTATCTACTATAATTCCTCTGAATGTTGTAAATTCGACTCAAGACTCAGCGGTGGTATTTCTGAAAGTTCTGGTGATACTTGTGTTTCAAGAGAACCTTGCTCAAGATCGATTGATTTCGTGCAATCTATAAGTGTCTCGGCATTATCTTAGATAGTAAATTAAACTCTTTTGAACATATTGTACAAGTGCACTTCCGTTTTTCCAGACAATTTTATAGCCTCCCTACTGTCAAAAAAAAATTTAATTATCCTCTATTATTGTCTTGTTAAATTTGAGATTCAATATGATCTAAAAAGGAACATATTCGAATAAACTGGATTACACTTATTATATCGCAAAAGCACTTTTTTCGTATCAATTTTTCAAAAAAAAAAAAAATAAAAAAAAATCTTGTTTGACGGTGCATTCGCTACTAGCTACTCGTATAACATCAAGCTTAGCTATAGAGACCACCCTATTTTATTTATTTTATCTGCTTTCTTTCTATGCTAGGTCGAGGGCCTACCCTAAGCGTACGACATATATACACCATCTAAGAAAATCATCACCTAAATAAATTAAGATTTGCTTCAAAAATTCATCATAGGTATAAACCTCAACTTTGCTGTCTGTCATCATATTTTTGCTATCCACAACCGAATGCGAACTCGAACTCGTTGAACACAGCACTCAGCCATCTCTGCTTGAAACCGGTGTTTCGTCAAATATTCACTGCAGTTGTTGCCAGCATTGGTTATTTGTGATCTTCTATTTCTGCCTTCGGTCGGTATCGGTCAAATTAGAAAAAAGAATTTAAAAAAAGAGAAAATCGCAAAAATAACTGCATATGGCGACTTTTGTTCAACTTCAAATAATCTACGATTGCTAGTTACGTCTGTGATTCCCATCCTGCAAAAAGGAGTACCCATCTCCTCATAAAATAAATCAATTTTTCCACATCGAATATTTCAAATTAAAATCCCAGTCTAAACGCAGGTATTGTATGAGAAATTCCATTGGAGAAAAGTTTGTGAAAAAGTAAAGGGAACAAAAAAAAAAACCAATACCCCCTCGGTGTGTCGAAAAAGTGCATTTTACAATTTTCATCGTGAGATTTTTCAACAAAAAGTAAAATAAAAAAGAATATCGACACGGCCGTGTCTTCAGTCGAGCAAATTAAAAATTCATTTGCCCATCAAAGAAAAAAGCAAAAAAATTATAAAAAAGAGGATGGGAGCCACAGCAAAATTGTAGGGCTACCTTTGGGCACAAGTGGAGCATTGCTTAAAGGGCGTACTTGACTATTTCAGTGAGCGAATCGCTTTTGCAGTCAGCCTCAGCCTGAGCTGGTGTTGGAGAAAAACTTAAAAAAAAACTGAATAAAAGAAAAGAACAACTTTTTATCTGTAAGTGAATTGTCTGCTGCTTTGTCTGTTTGCTAGAATGATCCGTGGACAAAAAAAAAAAAAATAGATGAATAAAAAATAATTTTTAATTGTCGACGGGATTGCATGTCTGCTTTTTTTTTGGCAAAGAAAATTATTGTTTTATCAGAGAGATGGCCTCCGCTTTGGCAAAAATCATTTTCTTTCTTCTGCAACGTATAACAAACTCTCGCAGATGGTTTGTGCGACGTTGGCTTTCCTTGATATGTTCGTTTTTTTTTTCCTTTATCGTACTTTGCTTCTCTATGTGTGCCCCCCTCGCACAGTGTATAGAAGAAAATCCAAGGCGATTGTACTTGTTGTCCTTTGTGGAGGAACCAACACCAGAGTGGGTATGAAAAATCAGTAGATTACCTTGCCAAAGTGGGCGTGGTGGATGTGAAAACCGAAAAGTTGTATGTAATTATATGTTGGCCCCCCTTGATTTAAAATTGCTTTCTTTTTATTATTTATTGTATTTTATGAAAGCCGGCATTATGATTCAAAGGCTATAATACGAGTACGAAGTACATATGTACGTACCTACACAATTGATTTTGTTTTTTGTTTTTTTTTTTCGTTTGCCTGCCTACAAGAGTTATATTACAACAGCGAACTTAGTTCCTACTCCTACCACCATTTTTGTAGTTTAGAAACTTTTTTTTCATTTTAGTTCCTTTCTATTAGAGAACTTATCGAACATGACTAACTGGATAATTGAGTTCGCTTGTGTATGTACATTTGCAGAGAAATCTGGTGTTTGCCAAGAGCTTTATAACATGTTATAAAATTACTCATTTAGGTAAGGGGATAACTGCTGCTATAGATGGTTTATGTTTTTTTTTTTTTTTTGTATTGTTTTCTTGGCTTTCGTATGTATCAAATAAGTTGTAACATCAGCTGCATCATGGATGATTGGGTTGTGGTTGTAACCACCCACATCGGATGATTTTGCTTTGTATAAGTTTCCTTTCTTAAATAAAAGTGATTTTTGGTTTTTATTGCAACAAATACCAACAACAAACAACAACGCAATCTTGTGTAAAGATAATGGATGAAATACTCAGGCAATGTTGCCTTTTTGTCCATTCTTTATTAAGAACTGCTGATAAGAATTGTTTCTCAGGGTAATTGAGAAAATTGTTTATTTTTAACTGGAGTTATAGATTTAGCAACCTTTCCCCTAACCGATAAATAGGCAAACACATTGTTTTGAATTATTTTAAACTTCTTTGTGTTTTTGTCTATAATATTATGTTACGAGTATATACCTGCATATGTACATGTGTCTAAATGAGATTATATAATAATAATAAATAAATAAATCAAAACTCCTATACGAGTTGGAAATCATTATTGGGATACATATGTACGAGTATATAGACTGAACATTCTTTTAAATCTCACTAGATAGGTTCCAGTTTGGTCTCCCTTGGAAAACCCTGGAAACCAAGAAGTTTCGAGATGTCTCCCTAGACATGAAATTAACTCGAATATCATTAGAACGTGACTTATGTTATAGTATCGTTCAGGTATTCTGACTATTATAATATGGAATTAAGATTGGAGCACGGTAATAATGATGTTGGCCAAAACTAAACAAATACAAATCTCAGGCATAAAACTCATTAAAATAAAATAGATCTCAAATATATATAAATATATTCATGAATTAAATAATTCTATTCAAAAACTAGATATTAAAAACAAAACACTGCAACCCGAGTTTCAGCTTGATAATACTAAAGAAACTTGGTAATAAATTTGTATCATATATTATGTAAACATCACGCCTTAACCTCAGTACTTTGTGTGGAAGCCTTTGCTTTTGATAACTGCTGTACACCCCATTGACTCTCATGAAGATTTGAAATGATAGAACTCCAGGCCTCCTTGACTTGAATGTTAATCTCGCCACTTTTTGCACTTTTCGCAAATTACTCGCCAATCTATAACCTCCCAAAGATTTTCTATGGAATCGGATAACTGCGCTGCCCATTTTATGACATCGAGTTTTTAATTCTCAAACTACTCTTTAACGATTTTTGTAGTATGCTTTACATCATTGAAATAACCATCTCAGACAGAATTTATTCCCAACATAGTGTTTTCTAGTATGGCCTTGTGTATAAATCGGTCCATATTTTTATTTAATTTGTGTATTGCGCCAGCACCATGTCCAGAGAGGCATCCCCAAACCAAGTTGTTGCCAGCTCAATATTCCACAGTGCCCTTTGAATATCGAGGATTCCCTGTTGTTTTATTGACACATTGTAAGCCATCCGATTCCTTCAGATTAAATTTTGTTTAGTGAAAATTATTCCGTTTTCCATTTCAATGAATGTACTCACTTGCAAATCTTACTCTCCTATATTCCTAACATGCGACCTTCAGCGATAGAAGTCAATAGCTCTTCGACGAATCGTTAAAACGCTTATTTTTGTATCAAACTTAATTTTTAATACACTGGAAGACATTACGCGATTTCTCTAAATTGTTTTAATGATTTATGTACATTCCCGGTTTGTGGTAACTCTTGGACTATCACCTCCGTGAATCGATTTGACGGAGTTGTAAAATTGTATTTGTAGTCTTAGAAAACGCATCATCATTGATATTGCTTTTATTTTCCCTGCATTTAATTTCAATTTATTTTGCTTTATCCGGTTTTTTTTTATCGAATTGTAAGTTCATCCTGAAATCTTTGTCGACATTCATCCTCATGCTTCCTGGCCATATACATATGTATACGTACATATATCAATGTAACATGTAACGCTACAAATTTCTTCCATCTACATATCTACATTGCTATTACGGCGCTTGTGTGTTTGGCTATATTTGTAAATGATAGATTTATTCTACAAGCCCCTCGTTTTTGGATCATCTTGTTACTGAGGCCAAGAGTTTGCTGATATTTTTGCATTTGAGTGTTCCAATTATATTTCTTTCGGTCTCTTCTTGAACTAGATTTTCCGATGATCTCCGTTGAACGTGGAATAACCGGCTAACTTTTTCAGCCTGAAGTTTATTCATTCATTATGCGTTATTGTCATTACAATTTCCTTGGTGGTTAACGACAGAGCCTAAGTGTAATATTTAAATTCCTCGCACTTCGGTACGATAAGTCTTTCTAAATAGATGACATAGGTTGGGTTTGCGTGTCCGGGAAAACGACAATGCAGATAGAACGTTTAAGTACAACTGATTCGTACCCGTTTTATTCGAGTGCCTTTATCTGCCTAGCTGCAGAAAAACCCTTGCTTATGATAGCTCTTTCAACGGCGGAAAATAGAGACTCGTTAATGTGCCCTTTCAATAGATAATTCTGCACGACGTTAAAAAGCAACGGACATTTTAACCTGCCTTGGAGTGCCTTAATTCAAATTCGAGATTTTCTGGTTATCCACGGAGAAAAAAAATGAAGACAGTATGTAGATCCTTCGAAGCTTCGCGATGTTTTTCCTTCGCTATCGATAAATTTAAAATCGCGTCAAAAATCGACCTGCCTCATACAAAGCATATACTCCTACGGCATATACTCCAGTCCGACTGTACTGCAGTTCATTATTTTACAAATTTTTTTTCTCTTTGTGTGCGACAACCGAGGGCATGGTATTGTGCAGGAATTCTTCGTTTAGTAACGCGTTAAGGTACTCTTTTAATTTATTGCAAATCTTGTTGTTTCCCGTTAGAAGGTGTCCCTACTCGTATTTAATATATTGCTGCTATTGAATCTCTTCCTAGTTTTTTTTTCTTGTTGTACTTATTCTATTGTTTGTCGCTTGCTCATGGGTTGTGAGGGTATCTCTTCTAAATTCCGATGCAACGTCCCTTTCTTGCAACGTTCGTAATCTAAATCAAGAGGCACTTCTTCGATTTCCTTATCTCTGCTGTACTTGGAAGGCTTGGCTGTTCTTTCTTCATTTTCTTCTCATCGTTTCACCACCATGATTCTTTATTTATGTGGAGCCGCTTTTTAGGATACCGACATATTTGCTTGCAATAATCGTACATTTTCCATCGAATTTGATCAACATAGATCTTGCTCTATGCTTATGACATTTTGGGGCCATTCTCGCAGATTTAGCGCTGTTTACTCACGAAAAATTCTATCAGTCAGTACTGACTTGTAAGTGGTTTGTATAAGGTCACTTTAAAATCTTTCACTCGTCATTCCGCGTTATTCCAGAATAGAAGATAATCTATCTTGGTGTGGTGTCCACCGCTGCAGCACGTACAAAGTGCTGCTTTTATGCTTAATGAATAATGTATTTACCAAAGTTAGATATTGTGATTTGCATGTGCTTAATATCAGGCTGTACGACATGGAATGTCCGATTTTGAGGTGAAAATTTAAAATCCAATATTTTTTTATAATTTTTTATTTAGCCAAAATATGAACTGTTAGCATCTATAATATAAATTTTTCCAATGTAATTGATTTTGGACACTATAAAGTCTCGGTATCGGCATCGACATCGGAATACCTTCTTCAGGAGAGTACAGTTTTTCAAATCCCGATTGTAGCAGTTTTTGAACCATTACGCGTAATGTATGGGGTCTAGCATTGTCACGCAATAGGATCGGACCATGCCTATTTGCCAACGCAGGTTGCTTTTCAACCGATTTCACATGCACTATGTCGATTTTCTGGTTGAAGAAATGAAAAAAAGTCAATTGCTCCTTTCAATGTCCACCAGATTGCCACCATAACACTTTCTGGCTGAAGATCTAGTTTGGGGGTGTGATTTGGTTTTTCCTTTGCATTCAACCACTGCCACGATCTTTTACGGTTGGCAGACAAAATCGAATTTTCATCACACGTGATTATACGGTGCAAAAACGGTTCATTTTGGTGTCTTAAGCTCAGTGATGCACTTATTTTCATGAGAGTTACCCTCATGTTCTGTGCAGTGTTGCACACCGTTTTTGTTTTTAAAACATTGTTGTCAATTATCGTTTCTGGTTGCCCACGTGGTTCGTTTTTGAGGCTAAGATCTCCCGAACGGAACTTAGTAAACCAACGTGGACACCATATTAAAAAGAATTCCTAGAAAAAAATTACTATAGTTGCAACGAATCCTAAAAGCCCCAATTATTTAATTGGGCAAAAAATAAAAAAAATATTTTTGCATTTTTATTTTCTTAAAGTATAAATACAGTATAAATATATGTGGGTGAAATTTCGAACACTGCGCTACTTATTTCTTATGATAATCTTGGAAACAAGATTTATTTTTTCCCAGAAAATGCTGACTTCCAACGGTAGAAAAGGTTTAGAAGCTTTTATGGCTATAACTGGTGATGAATTTTCCGAAGGGCGTTTCAAATTCCTTCTAACTAAATCTTGCGCTAATAAATCATTTATTATTGAGCGCTTAAATGTCTTCATATCCATTTGTGGAAGGTTGAGCAGTTTGTTATTCAGAAGAAGCTATTCACAACTGCTGCATCCACAAAAAGAAAAAATATACCACCATTTTTACTTTTTCTGATAGATTTTGGTCAAACTTGTCCATGTGCATATGTTCGTTGTAGTCAACAACTGCAGTTGGGCACGATAGTTTCGAAACAGTCCCATTCTTAATTTTGTGTGACACTTTGTTCATTTGTTCATGATATTAAAAATTAAAAATCTTTAAAAAAAAAAAAAATACATTTATAATGCCTCAGCATGTGTTAAGTTTTGTGGAAAATGGTATAGAGAGATAAAGAAAGAAAAAAATTAGCCACTTCCCGCTTCATTTGATTGTCTAGTGAAAATCGTGGATGATATTTTCCTGTTGCACTTACTGTTCCACAGGCATGTATGCCACCATGCTTCAATTCGTCCATCAATTATGCTTCAATTCGCCCATCAGCTCAAAACTAGCAAAATAGTTGTCGCAATGTATGACATGATATTTTTGCTTAAACTCTGTTGCAGTCTCTTGGCAACTATAGATCCAAGATTTATTTTCACAGTTCCAGTGTAAATTCGAACTCGTGACAGTACCCAAATTTATCTGCATATATTGCTTCATATAGCTGCGGCGCTTGAATTTTATCATAGTCTCGTCTCGTCTATGGTTATTTCACGAGTTGGCTTTGCACATTTTTTTTTTCATTTTTCCCGGAGTATTTGTATGTGCTACAGGCTCAATTTTATAGGCTATCGTGATTGGGAGCACTTCCAACATCTGCGTGTATATTTATTCCTGTGACATAAGGGGAGTAATGTTTTACCTGTTTTTATGTGCTTTTGCTGAGCTTACTCAGTTAAAGTTTGCCCGTGAATATCAGTGACTTGACTCCATTTACGAGCCAATTTTGATTAATCACGCCTTGGAAGTTGGTCGCGGAATTCTGAAAGTAGCAATTCATCCTCTGATTCGAAAGAAAATTCCAGTGGTGCTTTCTGATCCTCTGGGTGTACAGGGTTATCCATTTATCCATTAATGATTTAGATTTCGATCAAATTTTTATTTCAATATATTTTTTGAACTTGCCATTATGAATGGAATATAACATCCTTCAAATGTTTTTCATATTTGGATGACCAAACGCTGATGTTCATAAGGGTGTAGATGCAAATCCAAATACAAAGTACGCCATGATGGTGCTGTAAGACACATGCATCCCAAATGCAGGCCTTAAGATATCTTTAACAGAGCCAATCCCTTCGAATTTTTTTGCAGTTTTGCCTATAGTACGCTCAGATGGACAACTATGTCAACCATAATCTGCTCTTAATGCGCGAAACGTACCTACTAGAGAATCACTATTCTTGTAGTGTTTTTACAATTTTAACACGTTCAGCGGTTGTTAGACGATCCATATTGTAAAATGGCAAACCTTAAACATAAACATAGTTTAGTCTCGGACGATAGTTCGGTTTGACGTATGTAAATGAAACATGAATGTCAGATCGAGACCACGAATTGGATGATGAAATATAATGGAATCTGATGCAAATATATTTCCTGAAGACATTTCAGAATTAGGTATTGAAGGGAGTGAAACTCCATCATTGTCTATTTGCAGTTCTCTTATCATCTCATCCATACTCATTCCAATCAAATTTAAATCTTGTTGATTATAGTCTGAGATCACTTATGTGTATAATAATACAAAATATAGAAAAATAATACAAAAACCTCTTCAATCGCTATGGGTCAAAAAACGAACCATTTGATTTTCATCCAAATGTTTAGGTATTCAAGCTTATTATTTTACTAACACGGCTAAAAGGTCTTAATAACTCACCACATAATTTAAAAATCATATGTTTTGGCAAGGACCTAAATTCTTGCTTCCACTGATAAAAAGCACCGCTATTTTTTACAACCTAATACATGTTGTTGACGTTAGTGGTATAAATTGCTTCAATTGCAGAAAATATTTTCTACATGGTTTAAAATTTGTTCCAGTAAGGTGTTCAGCAGTTGCTGAAAATATATGGTTCAAATTTTGAACCGGTGAGACGAAAAGAGTTAAATTTATTTCCTTTCGTCAACCCGTTCGCTCAAAGAAGTAAACGTCCAGATAGATATTTCATTACTTCTCTTTAGCAATGCTCATATTGCTAGTGGCTTCTGGGAATTGGTTGTTGAAAATAGCTATCTACGAGGGGCGTTCAATATATTCTCGGTATCGATATGAAGGAAAATGCGAATTCAATTTAAATTGTTTTTATTTTTCAATATAATCTCCCCTAACATCAATGCATTTGTTACATCTTGAGATAAGCTTTTTTAAACCCTCAAAAAAATAAATTTCCTCTTTCTCTGCAAAATACCCATTTATTGCCGACTTGAGTTCTTCATCATCCGAAAATCTTTTTCCACGAAGACATTTTTTCAAATCCGGAAACAGGAAATAATCACTAGGGGCAAGGTCTGGACTATAGGGTGGGTGTTGGATTTCTTCGAAACCACAATCTCGCGCAGCAGCCTTG
Source organism: Volucella bombylans (assembly GCA_949129095.1). Classification (NCBI taxonomy): domain Eukaryota; kingdom Metazoa; phylum Arthropoda; class Insecta; order Diptera; family Syrphidae; genus Volucella; species Volucella bombylans. The sequence goes on along the minus strand of OX422142.1, from coordinate 142,396,819 downwards.
GAAACTCGCGCCGTGTGAACAGGAGCGTTGTCATGAAGAAGCAACACACCCGCTGCGAGTTTACCCCGTCTTTTCTTTTTAATTTCCTCCCGCAAATTATGCAAAGTGGAAGCGTAGTATGTGGCGTTGATGGTTTCACCTTTTTTTTTGTACTCAATGAGCTAGATTCCCTTTGAGTCCCAAAAAACTGTGGCCATGAGCTTCCCGGCAGACGGAGTGACTTTGAACTTCTTCGGGGCGTCTGTTCCTTTTTTATGCCACTGCATGGACTCTTGTTTGCTTTCAGGGTCATAGTGGTGGACCCATGTTTCGTCCCCAGTAACAATTCGATGCATAACACCGTCCGCGTTCTCACTACACATCTCCAAAAGCTCTCTACAGCATGTGATTCTCACTTTTTTCTGAGGCGCTGTGAGCATTCGTGGCACCCACCTTGCACTGACCTTTGAAAGGTTAAGATGGTCATGAAGAATGGTGTGAATGGTACCAATTGAAAGCTTGGTGATCTCTGCCATCATTTTCACCTTTATTCGGGCATCCTCAAGAACAAGTTTTTCGACTTCTTTGATGCTTTCTCCCGTACAAGCAGTAGCCGGGGCGCCGGAGCGGGGGTCGTCTTCAATGCTTTCTCTGCCTCTCTTGAACTCACTTGACCACTTTTGCACAGTTGATAATGCAGGTGCGGAACCCTGGTAAACAGCCACCATCTATTCATCAATAGTTTTTTGACTTTTTCCTTGCTTAGTGAGAAATTTAATTACAGCGCGATGCTCAATTTTCACCATCATCGTCTCAGTTGCCATTATGATTCTATTTAACTAGAGATAAAACGCGATTTAATAATCACATTTATATGAAATTTTACATGAATGCACTAAAATAATAGTATTACTTGATAAATAAGTCAATTTATATATACAACCACAGCTTCACCCCGATACCGAGAATATGTTGAACGCCCCTCGTATGTGCGTATTAACGTCTATAACTACGCGATCTTTGTGTAATGGTTCAAGCAAAATTTACTTTTTCTTCCATCTAAATGCCCATGAATAAATTGCTGATAAACCGCAATGTGTACACCTAAACTTTGTTTTTTGACAAACTTCAGGTCTGTCTGTTTTCATATACTACTTTGACAATTTGATATATTGTAATATTATACAATTTTAACTGTGGCGTTGTACGCATCAGCTGAAAGTTTGGTTGTCACAAAAAACTTATACGAAAACATAAATAACGAGTCCCAGTTTTAACATTTCCTACTTTACGTGAAATTTTAGTTGTCAATAGAACAAATAAGCGAACAATTACACGATATGTGTAAAGATTTGAGAAGAACCAGACTCTCTTGAATACGGAGAAAATATTTAATGAAAAGCCTCTAAGGTCGGTTCTGATCTACCGCAGCACGTGGGAAATCTTCGTATGAACCGAATTGGTTAGAATGGAATTGGGGAACATTTGATTCCAATATGACATAGACCGTATTAATCGTATTACTACTACTATTACTACTATATTTTTCCCTCCGATTTTTTAACGGATAGAGTAATGATACTGTTTTGAACCACCAAGGCATCAAGATATAATATTCGGGCCGGTATTCGTCTGATTACACAAGAAATGTGCCAACATTTAATCGAAAATCTCAATCATCGGCTGTTATTACCTGTAAAGAAGGTACGGCTGCACATATGCCTTCAGTGAATAAAGGCTACAGGTCATATCGTTCAAAATCTGTGTTATTTTTTCATTTAAATTGTGTACACGTTTTATGAATCACCCTTTAGCTTCAACCTCTTTGGTTGTATGTTGTATCTGATTCTCTGCAGTTTAATAATATGTTATCGAAATCAGATGTCGTAATCTTTCAAAATGTCAGTTTTGGGATGATACCAAGCACTCCCTTCTATTCATTTCTGATAGTATTCCATATTTTTTGATAGTGAATCAAATTGATCAAAAATGATTGTTGTCATGAGGAGATTTTAAGGAAACAGTTGTGCCAGAGCACGATATCAATATTTTGCTCTCCCAATCTATGCAATAAATTCCAGTAGTACATATTATAAAGCTGTTTAAAGTTAATGTGTATAAAAATAATAAGTTAATGGATAACAATTTTATTGAACAATTTAATATTATTAGCTATAAGTGACTATACATACATTATCACGTGTTTCAATTTTTTGATAACATAAGATGGCGGTGAGTTATAAAACTGGCAGTCTTTATACCCAATGCTACAATATTTTGTATAAATTTTCCCGATATGCAGGTAACTCAAAGTCATCACCATTTTTTTAGCTATAGGATTGCGAGTCTGTTACAAATCGCAAATACTTTTTTAGGTAAACAGACACGATTTTTGGCAATAAAATTTACATCAATACATCTCGGTTTCGTACTTATTTACCTAGGCTGCGCTACAGTTCGATCTGACCTGGGCCTCAACTAGCAAGCCTCTCGAATATTTTACGAAGAATTTTTCTTCATCCGCTTTCGATAGAGTCCATGCTTCATCGCCATAAAGTAGGACTGGGATGATCAAGGTCCAAAGAAACAGCGAATGGCAAGTGTGATTCCTCCTTTTATTTCTACAGATGTGTTGTTGGCAGAATTGATAGGTATATCAGAGCCACGTCCCTTAGTTCCTCAAAGTAATAGCTGTGGACTGTAAGGTTCTGTCCAATTATTCGATGTTGTGTTTCCCCCTTTGTTGATATCAGATACTTGGTTTTGCCCTCATTTACCGCTAAACCGGGTGCAACCCAGTATGTCTGTTGTGGAGTCAATGATGCCGCGGTGGTACTTGATACTTGTTGATTGATTTCGAGTTCGACAAAGATTCTGGCGCTCTGATACACAGTAGTGTTCTTCCTTCTTGTGGTGATCCAAGTCAATGTTGGCTGCTCGGAAGGTTCGAACGTCCAGAATACTGGCATGCCTTACATCGTTCGCAAAATGATCAATTTAGTTTAGCGTTTCATGATCCGCAGATCGCCATGTGCCCTTGTTTATATTGAAATGAGAAAACCGTGTGTTTGCTGCGATATTTTGTCCCGCCGCAAAGTTAATACGCCTAAGTCCGTTGTCCGATATCGTGTCGTGTAGGCTGTACTTACCAAAAGATATCCTCCTTTACAATCCTGGCGTTAGAATCGTAATAGGCGACGTTCGTATGTCTTATTTTGTGGCGTTGTCGTTGGGTATGAGCGCATATTAGTCTTATGTTACCGAATTAAGCCCTGACGCAGATTTTCAAAAGAAGCTCGCTCACGTTTCGGAAGCTCAAGACTTCTTCCCAAAGTCTGCCGCATATGACGTTCTTTCTGTTCCCTATAGCAAGCAATCACCATAGCAGATATCACAGTTTTTCATTCACCCTTTGTGCTGTGCATCCCATCACACTTCCTGGATGGGGATGATATCTGCGAGTTATATATTATAACAGCGTACATCTCAATTATCGTGATTAATTGACCGATTGAGCGAGTACCTTTCATGGTTTCGTACACAGTTCTCGAGCCCCTGATCTCATATTTCGCACATTTAACTAGGTTTTGCATGAATTCACATTGTGATAATGTCTTCATCAATTGTAACTTCTGCCTTCATCGAGATTCTCAAATACACAGCACACTCCTGTAGTTCTACGATCGCTTGATACAGGAGATTGTATGCTTTACATTGTAATTTTGGACCTCTTTCCTAACCATCAGTTACCATTTTCTAGACTATCACAATTTATAGTTATTGCGCCCTATTTTAACTTTGACTTTGTCCGTCATATGCTTGAGGTCGTTGTCATACATAAATTAGCATTTTGGTGAAAATTACAACCCAGGATACGAGGCATGACCTTTTCTAATATCTTGAAGTTCAAATGCTGGTCCATGACGTCTTATTTTCAAAATATTGGATCTACATATATTGGAGCAACATTTCCAAACTTTGATATGGCGCTTTTGTTGATGTATCTTAGCTGGTATCTGGACGTCTGACGCATTTCTAGCAATTTAATCTCACCAAACTCACTTTTTTTTCCTCGGACCAAATGTCGGGGCGTATCATTGCAGATATTCTTTGGCCATTTGAATACGAATACTTCGGTGTCTTTTTTTAGGAAGTGGTACTTCCCCGAGATTTCTTTCAAAGAGCGTACTGACAATGGACTTCATCTTTCTGCGATGTTGGTTTAGATTTCGATTTTGGATCGTAAGGTGATGGCCTCCCAATGAACCTGGACACTTTTGTCTGAGATTTTCCTTTCTGTGTAAGCTTTAGAAATAAATCCCTTTGCGTTGTGCAGCGGAACACGTTCTCGTAAATAATCTAATCCATACAATACAACAATAAACACATGTAACCTGGTCTTATTGTACTGTCCGCACGTCGTGTGAGTTCCTTCACTGCTCATATGATTATGTTTACTCATTACCAATGAACTAACGACGAAAAATATCCCACAGGTGCTAGAGTTAATTTATTGAGAAAGCTATAATTGTTAGGACTTTTTCCTGATGGTCTTATTTTTTTGTCCATGAGTATTGTTTTTACGAAAGAAAGAAGAAAGAACAAATTGCCTTTGGATGAAATGCCAGAGGCATCGCTCACAGCGAATCGGGCAAAGGTAATCATTTTGCTAAAATCTACGGAAAGTTGAGAGATCGTCCACTTGTTGAGTGCCGCAAATCAATTAGAAATTAAAGCAAAATATTTCACAAAATCCATCTTCCGCTTTAGCATCTTTGTTGAAAAGTTCGTCACTGAGAGCTGGTTTTTGGTACAAATGAATAGAGCTGGCGAATATAATTTTGCAAAGTACGAGTATGTAACTCAAGGAGCAGTGTTCGTGACTGACTTCGTAGTTTTAAACTGCAAAAGGTTGGTTGACAATTAAACTAAATCTTGCAGCATTTATTTCACTTCAAGCATTTTTCGAATCAAAGTTATGTTGACTTCAGAGAAGAAAACTACTATAAGCGTTCCATGTACATTCGTGCGCAATTAGGTGTGAGTTGTCCACGTCGCCAAGAATGCGGTCTGCTGCTTGTTGAGGCCAATTAACTACTAAAATATCGATATAATTTGCACACTTTTGACTGTTACGTGTCCTATAGCATGCATCGTGAGCATAACAACTAAGATGTGAGTCATATTCCGAGACAGCACCTGTTTTTTACTCACGATACTATACTCGTATGTTATCCGCAGTTTGGTTTAGGTTTTACAGTCTGGATGATTGAAATTGACTTTTTTTTTAGTTAGATGTCTGTCATTGCAGTAATTCTTAATTTTATCATTTTTTTTACTCTCTTATAACTATCTTTTGTTTTGCAGAAAATGGAAAGCCCGTGTGAATCTGAAAGCTCTCTAGATGGAGGAAGCATGCTGCCCCCCAGTCCTGTTTCGCGGGAACAATTGCAAAAACGAATTGAGAGTCTAACTCAACAGAATAAGTTAGTCATTCTAAATTTGAATTGTTCATATTAATTAATGCAACAATTTTGTTCAATTTTAGAGTTTTAAAAGCGGAATTGGATACATTTAAAATTCGGGTTAAAGTAGTACAAGAAGAAAATCGAACTCTTAAACAAGCTTCTGTTATTATTGTGAGTTACAATTACTTATTAAGATTACTGATGGTATAATTTGTTTTCACATTATTTAAAATTTAGCAAGCGAAAGCGGAACAAGAAGAAGAATACATCTCGAATACTTTGTTAAAGAAAATTCAGGCGCTCAAGAAGGAGAAAGAAACACTTGCTCATCATTATGAGCGCGAAGAAGAATGTCTCACCAACGATTTATCCCGCAAATTGGATCAGGTAGTGTTTACATTTTTATTTTTAACCATTAAATAAGTAAAGAAACATATTATAATTATTTTTATTAGCTCCGACAAGAAAAATGCAAACTAGAACAGACACTTGAGCAAGAACAAGAATGCCTTGTCAATAAGTTAATGCGTAAAATCGAAAAACTTGAAGCTGAAACATTGAGTAAGCAAACAAATTTAGAGCAACTACGTCGGGAGATGGTCGAATTAGAAAATACTTTAGAGCAAGAGCAAGAAGCTCTGGTAAATAAACTGTGGAAGCGTATGGATAAATTAGAAACGGAAAAACGTTCCTTACAAATCAAACTAGATCAGCCAGTATCTGATCCAACCACTCCACGAGATATAACTAATTCAAATGGAGACACTGCCACCAATTTAAGTGCTCACATTCAAACACTTCGGTCTGAAGTGTTAAGACTTCGCGCCAATTTGGCTGCAGCGCAAAAAGAGACTAATAAAAAGATGCAACAATTCGCTCAGGAGGAGAAAAGCATTCGAGAAGAGAATTTGCGACTACAACGTAAGCTACAATTAGAGGTTGAACGTCGTGAGGCATTGTGCCGTCATTTGTCTGAGTCTGAATCATCGTTGGAAATGGATGAGGAACGATTTTATAATGAGAACATTCTTGTTAGCTATGGTGGTGGGGGTGCTGGCGGTGGAAATAGTATCGGTAGCGGTGGCGGCGGTGTTGCTTCACATCGTCAACGCACAATTAGTAGTCCAGTACCACACAGTCCATCGAATAGTCGTCCATTGAGTCCAGGTACTGCAGCTCAACAAAATCGTTGCTATGCATGCGGTCAAATTATGGTAAGTACTTGAGATGGAGAAGTTTTTATTGTGATGGTTTCTTTTCTTTATTGCAACGGTGATGATGCCCGAGTTTACATCAAAGTAAGATTTCGTGTAAACCCTTTCCTAAGACCGCGCAATTGTTCTGAATAAAATGTGTCTATACAGTTTCCAGAATTTTTTTTGATTTCTCCAGGGCGGACATTTTTGGTTATTTCCATTCTTACTGCTTTTTTTTCCTTAAGGAGTAAATTACTTAGTTTATCTCACTCATTGTATTATCATGACGAGGTCATATTTTAACACTTTGTTAACGTTAATAACTACGTGTGAAAAGAAATACAATTTTGTCTCCCATAGTTCCAAAAATAAGAGTTAAACTTATGAACTTAGTAATGGTAACGGCACAAAATAATTGGTTTTCACTAAAAATGTTTATTTGTGTACCGCGAAAAGAACTGTCTTTAGTTAATCGGATCCATATCCTAAGAATATAAAAGATAAATCGCGACCGATTGACGGTCAATTAGTTTTTTTTTTTTTTTTAATCTTACAATCTTATTTCAGAAGGAGATTTCGAGAATATTTGGTGGAGGTATCCCCCATAACTCCAAAATCGTTGCGAATTTGTGCAAAACAATTTTATGGGATAGTTTTCAACAGCATTGGTATCGATGTTTTTAACCGCGTAAACCAGCTTCACCTCCTAAGGAAACTATTTTGGGCCATTGATCTTTATCTATCATTAGTTAGATTTTAGTTTTCCCACCTACGACGGTAGCAAGAAGACTCCACAGTTTGCTGTATACCAGAACTGTTTTTCGCCAGACTACCTGAAAGGGTGCGTTCTCCTCTGTGAGATATATATAGAACTATATAGTCATAAACTTGGAGCTGGTGGAACAGATTCTTCCTCTTGGCTAATCTTCATCAGCTTTGGCTGCCAGGTTAGAGTAGTCCTCATTGAAGTGGATTCAGACCAGCTTTTAGTTTATTGTGATGCCACTGGGTGACCGTAGGTGGGCAATGCCCCAGCTAATCCTTGAATCAAACGATTTCCTGATAATTTGTTAAGATCGGTGTTCTGCATAGAGCAGAGATCATTTAGATGTCGAGAGCGGTAACTGCCTAGGAATTGCATTCCAATGACACATCGTACAGCGATTATGGTTGAGAGTTTGGATATGTTCTTTTCCGTTTAGGATTCATCTGGCCTATTATTCTAGATGCGCCGCAATTGTCTTGGTGAGGCCATCTATGACTGGCCTTAAAGTGCACTTGAAAGTATGTAGTTTGTTTGGTGTAGGATACTGGCTTGAAATTATTAAGCTACCTACTATTTGTTTCTAGGGATCAAACTGCTCTCGAATGTACGGTGTTCGAAATTAGGGATCTGATCACTTTCCTGACCATATGTTTATTGCAACACCCCTCGCGGGTTTTCAAGAGGAAAATTACTTAAGGCAAATGGGAAGATGTTAGGGGCTTCTGTGGATATTTTTCCGACACTGAGTGACGTTAGCTACCACATCACAAGTTAGAACCGAACGCACACTAATATTTTTTTTGCAAATGGCACCCGCTTCAGGGATTTATTGTAGTTTATTGTACCGTCGAAATTTTTGCACACAGCACGTGCGCTGCTCCCAATCTTACTCAACGTGCTAAATGGGATGTGTCATCAACTATTTCGTTACATTCAATGCTTCTGGAGTTTGATATCCTAAAAATATGACCATATGTATGAATTTGGTTGGTTTAAAGGACATTAAGGCAGTCTGGTGCGGATTTTATGGCAGATAACTCGGCCTAAAATATACTTGCAAATAGACAAATTCTGGTTTTAAATAACACTGGCCTCAACTGCGGTGATATTTTCTTCGGGATGCGAGTGGTCTCATTCTTGTTCTCCTAACGCCATGTAGCATTGAATTATTTTGAATTTATCCACAACGTACGTACGTTTATATGTGCGATAATTTCATCTAAAACATTGACGAAGTGAACAATAAGTTTGTGTAACTGAGCATTGAAAAATATGTTATGATTTGGTACCATTAGTGCGATGTAAAAGTATCCATTATGGATAGCTGAACTTTAGTGACCGTGGCTCAAGTGGTAGTGTATTGGCTTCCAAATCGGAAGGTTCGGTGTTCGAATCCCAGCCTCGCGCGAAAGACATTATTTTTTTCAGGCAACTTTAATTCACGTAAGACGAATGGTTGCCTATAATACAACAAGTCCAATTACACTAATAATTTAGTCTCCCCATTAAATGTTGGATGCCACCCATGGAGCCAAATAACCACTGAGCCCAAAAATCTTTCTTTCTATCTCTGTCCCATTTTCCTAAAAACTTAACACGTGCTCAGGCATTTTTAATTATAATTATACCCACTTGAGTTTGAAGTTCTTGGAAAAAAAAAAATGGATACTTAAAAACTGAGAGTAAGATTGGCAGTTATCCCTATCGAAAATGCGGCGTTTTTTAAATAAACACCAACTACTTCTCTGAATACCCAGTCGTTTCAGATATTTTTTATTGAATTTCTGACAACATAGTTGTAAACTTTTACATCATGATTATTTTATTATTATTTACTTTACTATCATTTCAGAATCGACGTACTAGCGAACGATTTGTTAAGCCAGCTCTGCCCACACCATTGTTTGGTCTTAATACTTCAGCGCCAAATATGCTATCAAATCATCAGCTGCTTGGCAGTGGCCCATCTCAAACATTCTCAGGAACAAATACAGCCGGAGCTGCCCTTAGTAGCAGCATTTTATCAAATATAAGCTCTAGTGGCGGTGGTAGCGGTGGAGTAGATCGACAAAGTACTGCAAGCACTCTCAATAATTCAAATATATCCAATCCGATGAATATTAGCCTAAACAATTCGTCCAGTAGCTCTTCAAGCAGCGTCATGAATTTGAGTAGCTCTTCGCTTTCAGCTTTTACCTCAAACATAGCAAATACTTCTAGCTCATTTGCTCAGCCAGCAAGTCCAATGGACACTACCGTATATAAGGAATAAAAAATCGGTATTACGTCTTCTACTAACTACTACAAATATTTTCCTTTCTTTAAAAAAATAAAAACATATTTAAAATGCAAATTAATAAGAAACAAAACGAATACAAACAATTCAGCATACAACCACAATCGCGCGAATAATTTTATTCATTACGATACTACACATGCATAATTATATTACAACTGACTAACATGGGCGAATAAGAGGAAATACATACATATAACAGAAGGAGAGGGCATAAAAAGATGCAAACAACCGTTATGGCATATAAACGATAAACAAGAGATATTGGATGCTTTGGCTTGAACAAAAACAAATATATACCCGAATGTAACAATGTTATTATTTAGAAAATAAAAATGGAACATTCAAAACATACGTGATCGCTAAAAAATTGTGACATAGTAGATAGCAAGTAAAACATTTCTAATTTATACAGATATGGCTGTACAATTTTGATTTCAAAAAAATAAAAAAATACGCAAAACAAAAATAAATATTTAAGCAAAATTATGTAATAATAATAATAAAAAAATAATGATTACGGAAAAAAAAAACAAAACAAAAAATGAAAGCAAATTAAAATTTTGATCAAGTTGCAAATGATTTCTTTTTCTTTTTTTTTTAAGTTTTCAGGAACGTACGCGGATCTCTTCTGCGTTGCCGTATTGATGGTTTTGAACTGGAACGATTATCTTTGATATACCTAAGTCATTGTTGCTTGCTTCAATTCGCTTGCTTTTAAATTATTTAATTCGGCCTTAATTTTTTAGATAATAGATAAAGTCTGTTTAGGGAGGTTGTAAGGAGTGTAGTACGCCACGAAGGCATCCCTGATGCACGAGTAGACGGCAATGGAAAGCTCACAATTGCTCGCCTCTCGCTCGTCGAAATGTGTCATGGGCAACTGCTTTCTATCCATTGTGGACCTTAGAATTTCGTGGTCACGTCGTTCGTTTCTAAATTGTTGTAACAGCTCAGCTTTAAGATATTGGTAGTCGAGCTTTTCATCTCCCCCGATTTCTCTAAATATTCCCAGTACCATTTTTCGGCAGAGTCTGAAATTAAGTGATGGAACTCGGCCAGCAGCTGGTCACAAGTCACCCCGTCCTTTCTCTTTCGACTTTCAATGCGGAATACGAAATCCTACCGACATTATCTTGTAGATGGAAGTGCCAATCCTTCGGGTCTCGTCGCGGAATATGGCTACTTTCCAAAATTCTAACTTATTGCGCGTTGTGGCCGTTTTCGAAAACGTCATTTGATCGTCATTTGCAATACTTAAGGGTTGCGAACATCAAACTGCAAACGTCATTTGGTATCGTTGATCTGTGGCCGTTTTCGAAAACGTCATCTGCATCAAATTGCTTTTGCAAAATGTTCTTAAACACAAGCTGCGAAAGTCATTTTTTCGAAAACAACATCATAAATCACGCTACATTTGCAGCATGTTCGATATCGCAGTGTTTGCAGGGCAGATGTTCATAAACGTCAACTGAACTGCAAAAAAGCAACCACAAATCTGCGCTGTGCACTAAAAAAATGAGTGAATCCGAATATTCAGGGGAATCTCAGTCTCGTGAACAGTAAGTACATAAAATCGGCTAATTTTTTTCAATTTCTCAATAAATTTTGTTAAGGGTTCCATTTTGCTCTGTTCGAAAACGTCAAATACTCTTGCAAGAAAAAAATCATGTAGATGACACAGATCAACGATACCAAATGACGTTTGAAGTTTGATGTTCGCAACCCTTAAGTATTGCAAATGACGTTTTCGAAAACGGCCATTATCTAACATACTGCAAATGTAGTGTGATTTATGATGTTGTTTTCGAACAAATGACTTTCGCAGCTTGCGTTTAAGAACATTTTGCAAAAGCAATTTGATGCAGATGACGGAAAACAGCCTGTGACTGCACCTCGCATCTGTTATGCAAGCATGCGATGCGTATCCCGTAGCGTTACGTATCATGATGTTTTGGAATGTTACGCGATGCGCAGTGTTTTTTAAACGTAAAGCAATGTATAATAAATTGATTGGAATTCATATAATAAATAAATAATTGTGGTGCTTGTGACAACCGAATATTCACAAAATACATTTTAAATCTAAAATTCAGCTAGTGCTGAATTCCTTTTCAAACTGCAGCCTCGTTGTGATTAATTGTACAATCTCGCTTTTTGTCCATTGATTTCTGCATATAAATAATTATAATAATATAATTGAATGCTTTTATTTATTTAAAAGAAAACTTACTTGTCGAAATTCGCCATTATACTTTACATTGCTTAAACCAAACAAAGAACTGTCATTTGCATAGTGCTAGTTCACGATGCGCTGGTTGTTTTTCCTTGAAGTACGGCCTTCTGTCACAAGTTATGGTTTGCATTTCGGAATGGTTGTTGATGCAAAAAGCAGGCAGTACTGCATTTTGGAAAGGAGCCTATCCTGGGACCTGTCCATATCTGGTAGTCGAGCATTCAGTCGTTCACTGTAATTGTATATTCTGTTGTCGTATGGAGGCAGCTCGAGTTTGTGTTGTCGTTCCCTAGTATCGTTTAACTGTCTGTTTATCCTCGTTATATTCCCCTTGGAAGATAAGACCACTGAAAGGTCGAGGCATCTTATCTTTTCGCTCATGATGGCAATGCTCTTTGCGAACGTGGCCATCATAGCCTTCATTCTGCCGTTGAGCTTTGACATTAACTTGTCCTCCCTTCTTTTTGTCTTCCTTAGGTATGCGTCTTGTTCTTTGTATGTCCTTTGGCTTTCCTCTAGTTGTTTCTGTCCACGTATGTTGTTGTCTTCTTCTTCGTACACTGTCCTACGCCTCCCTCCTAGTCGTCCCTCGCTAAGTTCGTCGTTTGCGTCATGACGTTTCATTTGGGCACGTTTACTTCTTGAAGCTCGCTCTTGCCGAAGGTCAAAATCCCCATGTTCGCACGGGTTGGAATAGCTTACTCCCATGAGACATTTTTGATTTCCTCTAAAACGGGGCCCGTCTTGTTGGTCGTTGCCTTTGAGGTTTCAGTCCCGAGTCTCTGATTTTGACGATCTGGATTGAACCGCTGAAGTCATACGAGAACGTCGTGAGGTCTATGACATCCGCTCTTGGGGGGTTACTCTGTATTTCGATTCGAAAGTCAAAACTATTCGAAAGTACCTACAATTCGATTCTATTTTAAATTGGCACTCTCTAACACTTTCGAATCGAATTCATCGAAAATGAGAGAATTGGTGATCCGAATATCGAAACTCTCAATACTACTTTCGGATTACTAAGTGCCAATTATTTAAATTCGAGTGATTTGATATTAGAATCGAAATACAGAGTTACCCCCTGGTTATTTTCCTTGGGCCGCATGTCTCGGTGGTCACCCATCCTCCACCTGTCGACTGGTGACCGAACTGTTCTTTGGAGCCCTCCTCTCATCGCCAATATCGGAACTTCCAAAAGCTACATCATCCGAAGAAGTGTCCCTATTGACTGCCCTGGATTATGTCAATGTAATGTAATGTGAATGATAAGCATATGTTTTGTAATTACCAAAAAAAAAACACATATTTAAAAATATATAAAAATAAGTATTCAAAAGTGCAATCATTATATCTCAAAAAAAATATATACTCGTATATACGCATACGCATATACTTATGTGTATATTCATATAGAAAAAGGAATCTATAAATTATAAATTAGTGTAGTATTTAATCAGCATAGTAGGTTAAGATATAGATTTTTTTTTTTAATTGTTAAAAGTAAGAATAGTGTTTAAGAGTGAGTTTGTTTTTGAATCTTATTTTAAGCTTATTTTTTTGTGCACAGAAACAAAATTTTTATATCAACCAATTTCAAAGTATTCTTCGAAGTGCTGGCGTCAGGCCGACTAGGGATCTGTAAAGCCGGTTAGTCATAGGATTAAGTAATTTTCATTATTTATTGGCAAGAATTTCAAAAGCCTTATACTAGTTTTTGGTCAAAATAAAAAATATTGTAATAAACCAGTACATATTATGAATTTTATGGTAATGTGAAATCGTTTTTTTATGACGATGGCATAAGTTTTTAACACGATGGTCGACTGTAACGGGACGTGATCTACAAACAGTGGCAAAAAATTACTGAAAATGACATGACCCGCTGATTCTTGTTTTTATAGGTGGCGACTGGGAGGAACCTGGTTCTAGGAGCTACCATTCACAGTTTTGGGCCAGAATGGTAGCAATCGGTCGTATTTAGATGCGATAAGCGTAGTTTTGATATCCTCAGCCAACACACCATCCTGGTTAATTCCGCGTAGGTACCTAGCGTTGAGTTAGCTTTAGGTTTATTTAGAGTTCGTTAATGTTATGTATTGGTATGTAGGGATTAGATTAGCGTAGGTATAGTTAATTTTAAGAGCGTAAGTGCTGGTCTTCCGCAGTGGTGATGGCACAGATGTGATCTTCCTTTTTCCTTTCCTCTTTTTTTCTTTCATATATCTCCTTTCTCTTAAGTCCATCCGTTTAGTCAATATAAAGTAAAGTATCCTTCTTTTTATCTATTCTTGTTTTCTTTTCCTTTTTTGATAATTTCGGTACAAAATAAAAAGGTAAGTGAGTTGTGGTGCACTGGGTAACGCAAGAAACGTTGGTCTTCGTTTCAAAATTACCCGCTCTGGTCTTCCGGCGATAGAAACAGAGGAAAATGAAAAATTAACGAAGGAATTATCGCCTGCGGAAGTCCATTCTTCACTTGCCTTCGTGAAGAGAAAAATCTTGTACGTTACTTAGAACAAATGGCGGAACCATTGTTTTCTCTAAATACTCGTAACGATCAAAGATATCATTTATGCCAATGTCAATCAAAACAAATATAAAACATCTATGCTAGCAAGGTTTAATGATTTTTCACAAGTTACCAAAGATGTATGTGGTATAGCGTTATCATTGGGGAACAAGACTTCCTTACGATTTGCTATTCTGGTCGTTTTTCTTTGACTGCTTCCTTGTTGTTGTGGAAGCATCTTAAAACACACGACAACTTTATAATCCCATCAAATTAGCAACATAACCATTTTTGATGCATTTCAGCTCAGGATGTGTTTGAATCTGGTTTATCCCGCTTAAAAAATGATAATTTTCGATTGATGTTGTTGTAGACGATCCGTTGTTCATCACCAGTGGTTCGTTTCGAGAGATCAATTTCATTGTGTTGGACATGCATATCGCAAATATTGATTCGTTGTGTTAAGGAAATCTTATTCAAATCATGTGGAACCCGAATATCGAGTTTTTTACGGGTTCAAAACATTTTAAATGATTTTCAATTGTTATGTGTGATTCATTTAACCACTCTCGTACAGCCATATGAACATCTGAGTCAATTATGGCTTTGGTGTGTTTGGTTATTATCATCTATAGTTGGCTTATCAGGACTTTGGTCATCTTTGAGTGAAAAATTTCCAGAACGGAATTCTGACATATGTGTTGTGTGAAGCAGTCAACACCATAAACTTCACATATCTCTTTGTGAGCCTCAGCAGCTTTCTTGTCTTTACGGAAATAAAAAGGCAAAATATGGTGAGAATGTTCGTTTTTTAACTCCTTGCTAAAATTGACACTGTACTAACAGGTGTAAACAAAATTAAGCTCAAGTTTAAAACGCCAGCTATCGAATTCCGAAAGAAAAAAAATCAGAACATTGCATTGAAAAAAGAGAGAATCAACAACTGTAACGCAATCTACGCGTTTAACCGAAATTTAATTTCTTGCCAACCCAATACCTTTCTGATAAATCAAAAGGAAGTCTTTTATTGGAAAACCCAACCTTGCAATCTTATACGAGAACCAATATAGACATTACATTAAGAACAAACTTGAAACTGGACGCAATCAGGTAAAATGTAAAAATAAAGGTTTCTGATTTAACATACTCAATATATTACCATTAGTGTTTGTCTAATTTTCAATCTTTTATTTATTAAAAATTAATAAAAAACTAAGCCTCGCGCACATTACCCTATAATGGAAACGCATTTTAATTAAAACTCACCACACCATGGTGGAAACATGATTTTTTTGACAATCGGCTTAGTTTCTCGTAAATATGCCATTCGAACAGAATTCAATTCTTTGGGGTGTTCGCAATTTATTGTGAAAATCTCTCTTAAACATTTGTTATTATTTGTTTTGTACCATTATAAATTATTAAGTGATATAATTATTTTTTAGTTTTAATTCGTTTGCTATTCGAACAATATGAATAATGTCGCTGTGACAGATTGGACAAAAGATCATGTCGTTGCCTGGGCACGAGATGAAGAAAATCTCAGTGAGAATGTCGTCGGTTGCCTGAATTCCGAAGAAATCGATGGCCGCACTTTACTCGCTATCAACGAAAATGATATACGAGATTTTCGTTATAGACTTAATTATCCACTAAAATTTAGTGACATCAAAAAGTTATGGATCTCCGTGAGAAACCTCCAGAGGAATAGTGTTTCGCTCATTCATTACCATGGGTTTGACGATATTCTGTCAGCGGATAATACAAATTCATCATCTTTAGTACATAATAGGATTCCATGTTATATTAATGCACAACAATATGCCAGCACATCGACATATGGATCATTGGATGTACCACACCATCATCAATTGAATGATAATGAAAGAATCTCACCACCATTGTCGGTGGATGGAAGGGCAACAAATATTCCTCCAGAGTTTTTTAAAACAGCTATTAGTTTAGGTAAGTCATTTTGTTGTTATGTTGTCGCATTTGTAATTTGTTTGTCATCGAATAACCTACATTCAAAATAGACAAAGTGAAATTTTTCCATTGAAGTCGGCCAGACAATTACGAGTAGGTACACTATGTCCTATGACTCAGAGAATGGTCTTCCTCAAATTAAGTCTTTCAATTCATTATCTTTGTTCTTGTGGCTTCCGATGTATTGTTAAATCATTGTTTATATATATTTCAGATAATCATGTCATGATTTGTTGTCTCATATGGTAATAACATTTGCATGTTGTGTGCAAGAGCATGAGTATATGAGTGCGGATACTTGTACTCGTATGTTTTGTCCCTCCAAAGTCAATCAAGTGCTCAAGTGCACATACTTTAGATGTGCGTTAAGCGACAAACGTCAGGGCAATTTAAAGAATTTCATTAAACACGCGGTACTCACTTGATTGAGTATGTGACGATGAAGGTTTTCCTTTGATTTGCTTTTGTTATTTATTTCGCTTCGGGTTTTCCACAACGGCAATCGTTGGTTTATCACTATTTATTGGCATGACTTTACGGCGTGTTGCGTTAGATTTCCGTCCTAAGCATACTAAATTTTCTTTGTAAACACAAATTTCACTCAAGAAAATGAAGTGTAACGATGAGACGATGAATTCGTTAACGATTTCTTGTTGTTGATTGCTTTTTTTTTATTTCTTATTTTGTTTTGTTTATAGAAGGAAATCTTTTTTTTTTTTATTGCTAACGTATGTAATTCGTAATTCGATGTTGAATTAATTGCGATTATAAAATGCCGAGTAAACAATTCTGCAGGGTGCTTTGAAATAATTTCACAAAGTAAGTTACGGAGAGGAGATGCCTCTGTTTACATAGAAATCTGGTTATGTTGCATAAGTAATGTGATTTTATTTTTACGTACTTTTGACAAAGTTATTTCGGGCAAAGTACTCGTGTGTGTAACATATAATTAGATTCATTCATGTTCCCCCTTCCCGTCCCCTTTTTTTTGTCAAATAACCACAAAAAATAAACAGTGAAACTTAAGCGTGTTGCGTGCAAGCACTCCCTCTAAAACACCACCAGAATGTCGCTGTCGTTTGTCAACAGAGAAAGTTTGATATGTCAAGCATCTGCGACCTGTTGGTTTAGTGTCACGAACAAAATGACGCACTCAACTTCTAAGCTTACAGAATAAGCATTTCGCTCAAGCAAAGGGATTCTTTGAATTTAGTTGGGCGAAGTAAAAATTCTTGTAGCCTACTATATATACTTGTTGGTTTAAGGTATTTTTTCGATACTTTCTTAGTACGTTTGTGCCTCCAATTTTGTCTAAAAATACTCTCTAAGTATATAATTAGAACTGAATTAGTGTTTTCTCAAAAATTATGTGGTAAAATATAAATTTAACAGCAGCTGAAAAACTTATATTGATAAGACGTTTGTTGGGCATGTTATTTCCATGTTTTAGGAATATACTTGCAGGTTATCCTTTTTTCTTTTATCTAAGTTGAATAGTTTAACTCCTAAATAACAATAACTAACAACCACTGAATCTAAATATATCTATTTCTATTTCTATTTTATTTACTCAGTCTTGTACATTCTACGCAGTTGTAAGTTAGTTAAGTTCTTTAAAGAAGAGCCATTAAAAGCTTACTCGTCAGACATCTCAGACAAGCTGACCTAAGCTATGTGATCCAAGCTGGTATCCGCCTTGTCATCACAAATCTGGGAGCTGTTGCAGCGAATAGCGGATTGTGAATGTGAATTTTGTTTGTTGCATCTTGCTAAGAAGTAATAACTTTTCTGTAAATAACAAGTTAGCCATTTTGATTCTTAGTGAAACGCAGGTACATCCCCGCCCAGGCCTATCAGATCGCTCAGATTCACAATTTCGCAATTATTCTATTCTCATCGTGATTTCGTCATTTACGACCGTAGGGATATAGCTTAGCAAACTCCATCAGAATATGACCCCTGTACCAATGTAAGATTCCATTTCGAGTGATTGAAATTTCCTCTCCTTAGACAAGTTATCCAGTTCTGTTTTTTTTTTTTTTACAGAACTGGACAGGAATGCAAGGAATTGTATTCTTATATTCTCATACTTTTTTTTTGTTGGCGGAGAGGGGAAATTCTACTTATGGTAGTGTGAGACTTTTTCAATGGTTGGGTTCGAATCTCTCTTGCCGCGAAAATATAATCCACCATGGAACCGCGTTAGCATTACTTCGGCATGGAGACACCGTTCGGCTCTTAAAACCCTGAGACAGTAACGAATAAGCTCATCTCTTAATCTCACTCACCGCATATATCTTCTATTCTGACATTCCATAGCGATTTTTCGTCTGGTGTTTCACCCTGCTGGCAACTCGGAGAGATCAGAGATATGCACAGTCGGCACAGATTGGCTCCGTATTAACATGTATCTACGCGTGAGGAGAAGTAAGCCTCTACACCACCTGCCCCTCCCCTTTTCTTTTCCGCTATTACCGACTGGTCGTAGGCGTCCACGGTCCTCCAAACGTCCTCGCAACTCAACATCGCGGAAACGATATTTTCGGGTGTGATTATCAGGCCCAGTTGGTCCACTAACAGCAGTTGTTGCTGATGCCACGCTGCGCAAACGAAGAGCGTGTGCTCGAGCAATAGTCGCATCTGGATGAATCTTTCACTGCCATCCGGTGTAAATATGTGTTCAGAGAGAAGTTGGGTAAGATAGTAAGACACCTCACCATGACTTCGCTCTAGCCGCGGGCTCAGCACCGATATGAATCGATGTGTCCACCTACCCACGATCTCATTACCCGATTCCGGCTGCCAGCACGCCAATATTTTATTTCTCCTGACACTATATTGTTAGGATTCCGGGGACAGAGATTTATCTCTGCGCTCCCGGGCTAGTAACACGACGGGCACGGTTCTCGCGATCACCATAACGGCTGCATTGTACCGGGGTATGTCGCTTACGGAGACCCCGTTTCGACAGTGCATCCGCCCTCATATCTTCATACTGAGGTCCTTCTTGCTGGCGGTTTCAATACAAGTACATAATTCTGGATGGCTTCGAAATTCTACAGACAACAGACGGGAGACAATGTATTGAGATACGGAAAACAACTTGATCCAGCGTGTAAATGAGCCCTCTTGAATTGTTGAGGTGCTTCGCACTCTAGGCTGGTCGGACAAATGTGTCATATCAGCTAACTTTTCATATTCTGATCACATAGTTAGAGCAAAAAAAAAATAGCAAGCTGCACACTTCGCAGTCAGATTAACGTTTCCGGAGATTCTAAGCTTCAATCCACTGTCGCATTTGTATAGCAAAACAACTTGAAGATCCAGATGGTACAGGGGAGATATTTAAGTTACAAAGCAACAACAAACCTCGGATGTGGATGTATCTACTATTGACAACCCTTGCAAACGAATCATGGACAACGAACTTCAGATTTGCACATGGAATGTTAGATCCCTTAATAGGAAACGTGCAGCCGAACAACTAGGGGAGGCCGTGGACTGCTGCATAGAACATGTTACCGCTATCCAAGAAATGCGATGGAATGGGTGGGACAGAAAGAGGATAAAAAATTGCGACATCTACTATGGCAAAAGAAGTGCATATTTGTATGCGGATTTGTTGTTAGAGGCAGACTTAGGCAAGGAGTCTTGGGTTTGGGGCATATGCACGAGGGAATCGTAACAGTCAGTATTAAGGCTATATTTGCCAACATTAGCCTTATATGCGCACACGCCCCCACAGAGAAGAAAGATGAAGACACTAAAAATAGCTTGTACAAGCTCTTGGACAAGACTACGACATGAAAATTGTCCTCGGCTATTTTAATGCAAAGCTAGGAAAAAGGGCATCTTTGGTAGTTCTGTCGGAACGTATAGCCTGCACGACACCACGTCCGATAGTGGCTAGTCGACTTTGCGGCAGGGCGAAATATTGCCGTAGCTAGCACATGGTTCCCACATCTCGATATTCATAAGGGGACTTGGAGAACGGATCAATCAACCGTCAACCAGATTGACAACATTGCAATCGACGAAAGGCACTAATCCAGTATTATGGATGTCCGAACGGTCCGCGGAGCCAACATCGACTCGGACCAATATTTTATTGTAGCCAAGGTACGGCTGTGGATATCCCGACTATCTCAAAGTCAAGCTAATACTGTCAGGAAGTTTGACTTCAGACAGCTACAATCGCAAAAGATCGCCAAATCCTTTTCCTTAATCTCTTAAGACATCCTACTCGTATGCCGTCATCGTTACAAAAACCAATTCAATTTATCAAAAGGTAATCCTAAACGTGAATGGCGGGTTGTAAATAGGATTTTGAACAAGTCAAAGCTTTCTAAAAAAGCCGATCTCGCTTCGCTCTAATGGTGCAGTAATATCGGATAAACGTGAGATTGCAGATAATTTTAATTGTTACTTTGCTACAATAGCTGAAACGCTTCAACCACAATTTATTCCTCCGGTATGTACACTCTGCAACTTCTCCAAAGTAACAGCTTTTTCTATGAACTTATAACAACTCTAGAACTAGTGAAAACGATTAGCTCATTAAAAAATTCGAATTCTTGTGGAATGGATGGAGTATCAAACAGTATTTTAAAAAATATTGCATGGTTTTTGGTTGATGTACTAGCTTTTGTATTCAATAAAAGCATTTCCACTGGAAATTTTCCTGTTGCATATAAATGTGCCGATGTAATACCACTTTTTGAAAACGGTCAAACAGATTGCGTTCGAAACTACAGAGATATCTCACTCCTTCCATCATTGAGCAACATTTTTGAAAAAATTGTACAAAATAGAGTTTTTAAGTTTTTGAACAAAACAAGCTTTTATTAATTCGGCCCAATATGGGTTTCAAAAAGGTAAGTCTACGGAAGATACTCTATTTAAATTTTGTTACCAAGTATACACTAATCTGGACAACAAAATGAATACAGCAGGCTTATGTGTAGATATAAAAAAAACCTTTGACATGGTAAATCATGAAATTATGTTAAGGAAGCTAAAAAGAGCAGGTTTTCGGGGCTTTTTTTTTCGAGTGGCTTAAGTCTGACATGGATAATAGATCTCAAAGAGTGATAATAGATGAAACCAGGAGTTAAATTAAATATATTAATATAGGTGTACGACAGGGATCGGTTTTAGGACCTTTACTTTTCCTAATATACATATATTCGCTATTTGGGTTGAATTTTAAACGAATGTTTAGTGCTTTTGCTGACGATATTGGTTGTGTGTATGGTCTAAGAGCCGTTTAGATCTGTTAGCAGATATAAACTGGGATCTAAGCTTATTCAGAATATGGTTTGTTGAGCACAAATTAATTAGTTAGTTCTAAAACGAAAGTTATGTTTTTTTTAGTCTGTCCAAAATCCTTTTGTAGCTAATATATTTTACCATGCACCTGAGTGGCCTAAATTCAAATTGACTTCATGTACTTGCAATTTATCGACTTCTTTTTTAAGCAATTTTGTCTGCAGTGGTAATTGTTCGATGAATTCAAGTACCTGAGGTTAATTATTGACTCAAAGATGTACTTTTTCAACCACACCGAGGCCTTGAGAAAATATTTTCGGTTTACGCTTCGTAATTTTTTGAGAAAACTCTGCTTTAAGTTTTCCATTATTCCGTGATTTGAAAATTCTTCCTGCTCGTCATTTATACTGCTTTAAAGTGCTTAAGATATTTTTCAAAAGATCCGGCAATCTAAATTTCAGAATCCTTGACAGGCATAATCTTCGTGGAAACTCTTTACAGCTGGTCTATGGGCCTTCATTTCTCACCACGGCCTTTCGTAATTTATATACCGTACTTTCTTGTCGTCTACGAGGGGCGTTCA
Source organism: Volucella bombylans (assembly GCA_949129095.1). Classification (NCBI taxonomy): domain Eukaryota; kingdom Metazoa; phylum Arthropoda; class Insecta; order Diptera; family Syrphidae; genus Volucella; species Volucella bombylans. The sequence continues at coordinate 142,374,532 of OX422142.1, read as the reverse complement.
ACATATTCTCGGTATCGGGGTGAAGCTGTGGTTGTATATATAAATTGACTTATTTATCAAGTAATACTATTATTTTAGTGCATTCATGTAAAATTTCATATAAATGTGATTATTAATTCGCGTTTTATCTCTAGTTAAACAGAATCATAATGGCAACTGAGACGATGATGGTGAAAATTGAGCATCGCGCTGTAATTAAATTTCTCACTAAGCAAGGAAAAAGTCAAAAAACTATTCATGAAGAGATGGTGGCTGTTTACCAGGGTTCCGCACCTTCATTATCAACTGTGCAAAAGTGGTCAAGTGAGTTCAAGAGAGGCCGAGAGAGCATTGAAGACGACCCCCGCTCCGGCGCCCCGGCTACTGCTTGTACGGGAGAAAGCATCAAAGAAGTCGAAAAACTTGTTCTTGAGGATGCCCGAATAAAGGTGAAAATGATGACAGAGATCACCAAGCTTTCAATTGGTACCATTCACACCATTCTTCATGACCATCTTAACCTTTCAAAGGTCAGTGCCAGGTGGGTGCCACGAATGCTCACAGCGCCTCAGAAAAAAGTGAGAATCGCATGCTGTAGAGAGCTTTTGGAGATGTGTAGTGAGGACGCGGACGGTGTTATGGATCGAATTGTTACTGGGGACGAAACATGGGTCCACCACTATGACCCTGAAAGCAAACAAGAGTCCATGCAGTGGCATAAAAAAGGAACAGACCCCCCGAAGAAGTTCAAAGTCACTCCGTCTGCCGGGAAGCTCATGGCCACAGTTTTTTGGGACTCAAAGGGAATCTTGCTCATTGAGTATAAAAAAAAAGGTGAAACCATCAACGCCACATCCTACGCTTCCACTTTGCATAATTTGCGGGAGGAAATTAAAAAGAAAAGACGGGGTAAACTCGCAGCGGATGTGTTGCTTCTTCATGACAACGCTCCTGTTCACACGGCCCGAGTTTCCAAGGCTGCTGCGCGAGATTGTGGTTTCGAAGAAATCCAACACCCACCCTATAGTCCAGACCTTGCCCCTAGTGATTATTTCCTGTTTCCGGATTTGAAAAAATGTCTTCGTGGAAAAAGATTTTCGGATGATGAAGAACTCAAGTCGGCAATAAATGGGTATTTTGCAGAGAAAGAGGAAATTTATTTTTTTGAGGGTTTAAAAAAGCTTATCCCAAGATGTAACAAATGCATTGATGTTAGGGGAGATTATATTGAAAAATAAAAATAATTTAAATTGAATTCGCATTTTCCTTCATATCGATACCGAGAATATATTGAACGCCCCTCGTATATAATAAACTTCCTCGGTCTTTAAGACAACAAAGGTCACTGAACATGTTTTTGGTACAGTTAAGAGATTGGCTATTTAATATTTATTATAAAGAACTCACCAAGATCTTTAATGTCAAAAAAAGGATTTAGAAAAGGCGATGCGCTCTCATGCGATTTGTTTAACATCCTTCTTCGTAGAATAATAATCACGCGCCAACACAAGAGTCACAATCTTTCAAGAGTATGTCCAATTATTCGGATAAGCCAGTGATATTAACATAATCGGAAGAAAGCAACGTGATGTCAGTTCCGCTTTCGCGAGTATTGAGGCGAGAGTGGCGAATATGAGTTTAACGGCCTTAAGGCAAGACAAGTGTATGCTCTCAACCAGAAAGGACACCCAACACCGTTGTCTCAGACAGAACGTCACACTCGACAGATATAACTTTGAGGTAGTTAAGGACTTTGTCTATCATTTCTGACAATGACACCAGCGCTGAGATCAAATGAAGAATAACTCTTGCCAATCGCTGCTTCTTTGGGCGAAGACTAGCAAAGTCCACAATTCCAGAAAGTATGCTCCGAAACATCAATGCAACATTAGGAAGCGCCATACAGAGGGTCATCAATTCAAGAGACATCCCACAAGAAGGAGTGATATTACCTCTTCTGTGAACCCTAGTTGTCAACGAAATACTTCTGAACCTAAGAACGGAGAGTTTAAAAGCTCCTACGTGCACGTATGATGTCGTTCTTAGGGCCGCCGGCAAGTGTTTTCCCTTAATCAGTGAAATTCTAAATTATGCCCTTAAAATCCTCGATGAATGGGCCAAGCTCGGTTGGCTTGGAATCAACTCGCAAAAACCGAGCTTGTGCTCTTTACACATAAATGGATAATTCCACAATTTAACCTTACGTCCATAAATGAGACATCGTAGTAGATAGTAAACTGAGCTGGAAGCTCAATGTTGCAGAACGTACAAAGAAAGCAATGATCGCTTTCTATACCTGCCTTCATATATTTGAGAAAAGGTAGGGACCTAACTCCAAGGCTATCTTCTGGATGTACAAAACTATCGTCAGGCCCCTACAGTAGCTTATTGTAGTGGCAATCCACTATATGACAAAAGCACAGGCGATTGCATGTATTGGCACATCTCATGCCAAGCGAACGACACCAACGGCAGGACTAGAAACTATACTTAAACACGATGTTTTTTAGGGTAAAATTTAAAATTTAAATTTAGCTAGTTATTGTATCGTATATTTCTTTAAGTTAATTTTAATTTATCCAAGTTATTTTATTTTATTGTACTTTTAATTCATTTGAATTTTTGTTTTGACAATTATAATAATAGGCGTGTTTTTTTGTGTTTAAATTACACTAACAACTTAGCCTATATAGAATAACGAAATCTGGATAACTATCCAGCCTTATTTCCTTAGCCTCGATAAAAACTGTGCTACCAAACCATTTTCTTCTAAATCAAATACTTTAAGAGTTTTGCTCGCCACTGTACATTTAAAAGCCAACAGAAAAATTTACAAATCACAAAACAAAACCGAATAGGTAAACAGAAATGTTATTTCGCGGTGCTGCCAAACTAATGTGCTGAAATTGCTTATCCTGGATAGACGTTTTATTGGCAAGTACTTTTTTAAGCCTATATAGAATTCCAACAAAACACACTAATAATAGTTAAAATATCCGTGACACGAGTATGATATCCCATCATAACTTTAAAACACCGATACGCCATTCACCTGCATTTTCCCAAGCAGGGAGTAGGGATAGGAACCAAATGGTAGAATATTCGATATCCATTTTTACGGATGCATCAAGGATGGAGAACAAAACCAACGCAGTGATTTCTCCGATCAGTTGAACTTAGGATTCTTACGTCACCTACCAGATTACAGCAGTATCTTCCAGATTGATTATGAGTTGTACTATATGCGACCAGACTTGCGAAACTATTATCCAAAAACAAAATAGGCTGCCATTAAAGCCATCGCTATAGTGATGAAATCAAAGGTTATGAAATGCTGTCGGAAAGAACTTAAGGCTCTTTGCGTTCAGTATAATGTTAAGCTCTGATGGGTCCGTGGCCACAAAGGAGTTAGCTTGAAAGGATTCTCCTTTGATAAATGACTGGCAGGTCAAAATATCAAACTTCCACTTTGCACTCTAAGAATGCAGTTGGAGCAAATACACAAATCAAAGCCAATGAAAGATGGTAAAACCTTCCAACTGAAACTTCAATACAATTATGACCGGAACTCAGCAAATCCAGAAGAAGTAAGATTCTCTTGAAACGCAATCTACGCTTGTTGAATTACACACAGTCAATAATCTTCTGAGTGCGCACGCAATAAAGCTGCGCCTTACCGATGACTTAACTTTCTGTCCCAATATCCCCTTCTCAATAATTTAAAACAAAGAACTCCGATCGGTAATACAGAATAACAAGAAAGACATCCATCGACTGGTTAAGCATCCGATCGATCATGATTTAATTGAACAAAACCTCGAACCGTTTAAATCCATGATTTCCGATTGTGGCCTATACTTTGCAGGGTATGTGATTCTGAACGAATGCCCCCGGTTGATTTTACTAACTTCTTTCCTAACTTTGGACTCCGTAAAATTTGCCCTTTCCTTTTCGTGGGCTACAGCGGAGGGAATGGCACTTCGCGGAAATTTTTAGGTAAGCAAGGCGTTGAAATACTCTATAGTAAATTTCGTTAGCAGATTATCTACTCCTCTTCAATATATTTTGCCCATTGAATCTTTCCCGCGTTATTCCTTCGTTGTCCCGCAATCTTAAAAAACATTAGCTCGTTAGCCCGAGTTATATCTTTGTGCTATATATGTAAATAAAAAAAACATAAAGGTTAAATATTTTTATAGAACTTTATTGGTTGACAAACTACTTCGAACTGAAGCTTAATCTAATTGTACAATTTTAATGTTAGGTCTGATTTGCAAAGGTGATCGTGGGAGCGGATGTACAGCAGACGCTGATTAATCATTCCTCGAAATCACCCGTGCATTGACATTTAATATCTGCAGTTTATTTCTGGCGTGTAGTAAAAAGTGTTGATGTATGATTTTTATGTATTTCTTGTGTCTGCTGCTGATTCTGGTGCGGTGTTTGTTGTTGTTGTTGTGCTTGTGCTTGTTGCAATTGTAACTCCCGCCTTTCGACTTTGCACTTCTTTTAATGTATGTCGCCTGCTTAAAGTTTGTACGGCTATCTGCTCTAATTCTCGATACAATGCCATCGCGGATGCTCTAACAACCACTTTCTTCGCCTCTTTATTGTAACTTTTGTAGTTTAATTTATGACGTACTTGCTTTTTGTTCTGGACCGTCATTTTCTTCTCATTGTTCCTCCACCATGTTTTTCTGTTTTTGTTGAACCGACTTTATTAACCATCGGTTTAAGCATAACTTTCACATTTTTCATCGAAGTTGTTCCACACACCTTCTTTCTCTTAGTTTATGGGATTTTGGAGCCATTTTCGCAAATTTACAAATAAAATACTGAACTATTGTAAAGTTTTTCATATTTGCCTAAAGATGAAAGGTTCTTCATTTGCTACATCCATCGCACTACGGCATCTGAAGAATTAAGACGTAGTGCAATCGATATACATACATACCGTATACTCGTAGGTATGCTTTTCTGTTCAATTTATTTTTGTTTGTTTATATTGATGATAGAATTCGCGAATTTAGAGATTTTTTTTAAGCAAGAGCCGGTTCAAACTTGTCGGTAGATACTATATAATATTTTATACTTAAATTTGTGACTCAGAAGCACGCGTTTATTTAGCATAAAGAATAAATGCGAACGATATTCGTATATGCAATTTCTGTTGAAACAGAAGACAGTTTTTACTGGAGTTTTAATTAACTCTACACTTGCCGGTGTTTCGCATTACCGTTAGAATAATATAACCAACCAATTTATATTTATTCACCTTTACTTCTGATCTCTAATATATCAGTCAGTGGATAGATATAAATCGCATATGCCATATTCCAGTGATTCATCCATCCGGAGGAATCGAAACAGCAAACAATTTAGGTGATAATGTTGTCAAGCATATTGATTCACAAGCTCTCTGCCATTAGAATGGTAACAAAAAATGTTGCTTCTGTTTGATTGCGAGTATGTTATATGGCACCGAATTTCGTATTTGGCCAATTTTAGAATGCAAGTTTGTGTGTCTATTAAAATTCTTTGATAAGAGTTTAATTTGCTCAATTATAGTCTTTACTTCATTCTATAACCAAATTATCGATGATATCAATAAATCTGGTTGAATTATACGTTTTTAGATAATCCCGGACCACTTTGTGGAGCGTTAGCTCATTGCATTGAAAAATGTTTTGCCTAAATTGTCTTACAATGTGTATAATCCTAGATTGAGTTTTCAGACGCTTGGGCAATTTAGTCATATGTAACCTTTCAGTACATAGAACTTGTATCGGTTTGTATTGGATAGGTAATGAATGTGTGGTATATGCAGACTTTTTTTTTTTTTTTTATAATGAGCGCGTGCTCAAGGGCAGTTGGGTACCCTTAAAATATTTGTACACAGCGCGGGAAAAGCAAATTTAGGGAGGAAGAAAAGAGAGGTACCGATGTACATTGTTTTTAAATGTTTGCAAGTTATAACGACCGGGAAATACAGAGATCGGCAGGGCATTCCATAAGCGAGTTGTACGGCTTAGGAACGAATCACGATATTTTAGAGTATGCCCCCGAAAATTAGCTAGAGGGTATACTGATGAGTATTCATAGGGAGACGTGTGTTACGGTTGAAAGTTTGAATGGGCGGAATGCTACTGGCGATTTCAGTACACAACTGGTGGTGGAAATAGCGATAAAACAAAGTGAGGCAGGAGACATTATGTCGGTGTTCTAGGGTGTCAATTGATTGACTTATATTAGTATCATCTATAAGTTTTATCGCACGGTTTTGAATTGAATCTAGCATGTGCAGAGATGTTTTAGGAGCACCTGACCAGATGTGGGTATTGTACTAGAATTTTGGGCGGATGAATGCCTTATATATGAGGCCAGATCAGAGGGGGTAAAATATTTCTTACATCGCTTGAGGAAACCTAGACATTTCGCAGCATTTTTGGCGACATCAAATATGTGGTCATTCCAACGTAAGTTGTCATTAACACACATACCGCGAATGGAAAGTTTTTCGGTTTCAACGGTGTAAGTGCCATTCCTGGATAATGGCTGGGTGTTTAAATTTCGCTTTAACGATGGCAGACAGCATTATGTTTTGGAAACATTAAATTCTACTCTGTTGATAGTTCCTCAATTGGTTATGCTGTTGATATTGGATTTTAAAAAGCTTAGCATACGCTGCCGTTCTCATTCTACAGCCGAAGAGCAGGGGCGTGAGTCCGGGAACGAATATGAAAAGCAGAGAGTACTGCCATCAGCAAAGGAATATATTGGATTAGAAGTAGCAGAAAAGAGATCACTGATGAATAATAAAAATAGTGTTGGAGACAGAACACAGCCCTTGGGCAAACCAGCATTTATTTTGTGAATATCAGATTTGAAACCGTCCAATACAACTTGAATTGAACGTTCCCAACGGTAATTTCTAATCCATTGAAGAAGAGAGTCATCGATCCCAAAAGCACATATTCAACAAAAGAGCCTGATGCCAAACTCTGTCAAATGCCTTAGAAATATCAAGTGCAACTATCATGCTTTCGCCAGATTGATATACGCTTTGGTTCGGTGAGATATGCCATTAAATAGCCAGTGGACCTTCTGCTACGGAAAACATACTGCAGGTCACTAAGAAGTTTTCGTGTTTCGAGATATTTCATTAGCTGACGGTTTATCAGCGTTTCCATGTCCTTGGAAAGAACGAATGTAAGTGCAATGGATCTGTAGGAAGAGAGGGAAGCAGATTCACTTTTTTTTAGGGACGAGCTGGGCAAATGCTGTTTTCCATCTTTTCGGAAAGAGTCCTAAAGCGTAGGATAGATGAAAAAGCTTACGCAGTGGTTTTGCTAACGAGGAAGAACACCTCTTCAGAAGAAGGGGAGATACCAAAATGTTCCCGGAATTTATTCAGAAAATTAAAAATACAAGTTTATACATCTAAATCTATATTGTTTCCTTCAAAGTAATCCCCATCGACTGCAACACGTTTGATCTAATCCTCGAAACATTTTTTATATTCGGTTTTCGGTATGTCCATCAGTGCTTCCGGCGATTTTTCCTTTACTTCCTCTCGGCTGCTGAAACACGTTCCCCGTAGTGTTTTTTTTTAACTCGATTGAATAGAAAGAAGTCACAGGGAGCCAAATCAGGTGAATTCGGTGGCTGCTGGATGGTATTTGTTGCATTCTCCGTCAAAAAATTAAGATTTTTTTTTTCTTTTTTATATAATGAGCGCGCGCTCAAGGGGTTTGTGTACCCTTAAGGTGATTGTTCACAGCGAGGGCAAATGAAATTTAGGGAGGAAAAAGATAATGATGGCACTGTGCGACGGTGTGTTATCATGGTGCAAAATCCACGAGTTTTCTGCCCCCAATTCTGGTCTCTTTCGGCGAATTGCTTTACGCCAACGTCTCATAACGCCCAAATAATACTCTTTGTTTACTGTCTGGCCTTCTGGCAAAAATTAATGACGCACTACACCGTTGTAATCAATGAAAACCGTGAGCGTTGCATTCTTTTCTGACTGAAAACGACGTGGTTTTTTTGGTCTCGGCTTATTTGGTGAACGCCATTCAGTTGCCTGATGTCTGGATTCCGTGTCGTACTCATAAACACACGTCTCGTCCCCAGTAATGATCCTTTTGATGAATGTGGGATCGGATTCAGTCTCGCAAATCATCTCTTTTGCGACTCTCCATCAATGTTTTCGTCGATGTCGATGGTCTGCCACTGCGTTCATCATCTTCGATTGACTCACGACCACTTTTGAACTGCTCGTGCCACTGGTAAACGACCGTTTTTTTTAGAGAATCGTTGCCGAAACACTTTTGCAACATTTCCAACGTTCGCGCACCATTAAATCCGTTTTTTAAGCAAAATTTAATACAAGTTCGTTGTTGCAACTTTCAATCCATTTCTAAAATTGTAAAAAATCGCCAACACACACAGAAATAGATGTACTCTTGGCTACGTAACTTTTGCAAATGTCAAGCTATGACGCTAAGATTTAGAGGGAATGTCAACAACAGAAAAAACTTAACAAAAAAAAAAAACAGAACTCAAATCGGAACAATGGGGGCGCCACACGATAGCGGGAACTTTTTGACCAAGGTGATATACCGTCTGGACCAGCGGATTTATGTATATTAAGATCTTTAAGTACTCTTGCTACTACACGAAAGTGGATTCGATTCATTGAGGATTCGACGCACTCAAGTTGACTACGATGCAGTCGCATCTAAAATTTTCGATATCAGATTTGTGGCTTCTTGTTTGTCGGTTTGTTACGAACCCTTTATTCTTAAGGCTGCGTTTATGGCCAAGCTAATTCGCTTCGCGCGACGCGAGGATTTTTTGCACGATTGCAAGCAACATCAATCACAGCGATGGAGTGTTTATGACAACGCGATTTCGCTTTATTTCATTTATCTTTTGGACACTGATAAAGTGACCAATATGCGCGCTAAAGTGAGGCTCTTATTGTTATCGGAAAAAATTATGTACTGCGTAAAATATATTTGAAAACCTTATAAATAAAGAAGAAATTTCAAGTGCATCCAATGAACAAATTAAAAAGTCTGAACGGAGAAACTTTATCTTGGAAACGATATTCTAACAAATACAAAATAACACTAGCTATTCGAAATAAAAATAATTTCTTTACCTTATGCCCAAAACTCATTTTCATTCCGCTTCCTCCCAAATTGTCTAATTAGTATTTTAGTATGATAATCAGATTGATAAAGATTTCACAAGCATTGATTTCCAACTCCAAGTTCAATAAACTTATCCATACTGTTCGAGCGATTATGGAATGCAGTTTTTTGTCGCGACCAGTTGCTTCGAATCGCTTAAATCGCTTTACACTACATTGCTGTGCGAATTCATTTCACCATAAACGCAACCTTAATCGGGGCAAATCGAGTTTCTTTCATAGTCCGAACGAACAGAGGGGTTGAAATTCAAAGCCAGGACTCTTATAATTTGTACAAAAGTTCACAATTTGTTTACACGTATTTAGTTAAAAAAAAATCAAAAGAAAATTCTACTAAAAATATATTCGGCTATTAGTCAGCGGATTGCGAAAATACATCGCAACACTCTTAACTTTTGATAGTAGCGCGTGTTTTTGGCTATTTCGTTCGTTCGGCAAAATGACACAGAATTCGTTGCCGTATTCCATTTTGTTGATGGTGCTTCTCCAGCACATTGGGTTTAGTCATCAATTTTACTTGCCTGGACTAGCTCCGGTTAATTATTGCAAAAAATCCGAATCATCTGGCCCCTGCAAGTCTGAAGTGGTTCTTTATGTAAATCGTCTTAATACGAGTACAGAAGAATCAGTTATTCCCTATGAATAGCATCATTTTGATTTTTGTACAATCGATGAGCGTAACTCGCCGGTGGAAAATCTTGGCCAAGTTGTCTTCGGAGAGAGAATACGCCCTGGACCATATAAAATTGAATTCCTCAAGGATCTTAAATGTGAAAAGGTTTGTGCACGAAAACATACACTGGTATTGATCCAGACAGTGATCGCCGTATGATGGTCCTTAAGAAACGCATGAGTCTGAATTATCAACATCATTGGATTGTGGACAATATGCCAGTTACGTGGTGTTATCCATTGGAAAATCATAACCAATACTGTAGTACAGGTTTCCCAATGGGTTGTCTTGTAAGGCATACAGCCGAAGGTGATGAGAGTTGTCCCATCAATTTAAGTTACAATAAATCAGGCATCTACTACCCATTCAATCATGTTGACTTGACTATCACTTATCACAGTGGTGCTACAGAGGAATGGGGTGTTGGTTTTGGTGCTAATGGGGGACGAATTATTTCAGTTAAAGTTGTGCTCAGTTCGATTAATCATAAAAATCCAGATAGCCCCGATTGCAATTCACACGATCCAATTGAAATTCCTGTCAACACTTTACCACGTAATTCGAAACTTCAAATCACGTACACATACTCGGTGAAATTCATACCCAATAATACAGTGAAATGGTCATCACGTTGGGATTACATTTTAGAATCAATGCCCCACATAAATATTCAGTGGTTCAGTATATTAAATTCTCTGGTAATTGTTTTGTTCCTTTCGGGTATGGTTGCTATGATTATGTTGCGTACGCTACACAAGGATATAGCACGTTATAATCAAATGGAAAGTGGTGAAGATGCCCAGGAGGAATTCGGTTGGAAATTGGTTCATGATGATGTTTTCCGACCACCGCGGAAAGGAATGTTACTGTCCGTATTCTTGGGATCTGGTGTACAAGCAACATGCATGACATTGATAACACTGGCGTTTGCATGTTTAGGATTTTTATCGCCCGCTAATCGTGGTGCTCTGATGACCTGTGCAATGGTTTTGTACGTATCATTGGGGACTCCAGCAGGTTATGTGTCAGCAAGAATTTACAAAAGCTTTGGTGGTATTAAATGGAAGAGTAATGTTCTGTTGACATCGATCGTTTGTCCTGGTATTGTATTCTGTTTGTTCTTCGTAATGAATCTCGTTCTATGGGGTGAAGGAAGTTCAGGCGCTGTACCATTTAGTACATTGATTGCACTTTTGGCACTATGGTTTGGCGTGTCAGTTCCGCTTACATTTGTCGGAGCATACTTTGGATTCAGAAAACGCGCTCTTGAGCATCCAGTTCGAACGAATCAAATTCCACGACAGATTCCCGATCAATCGGTTTACACACAACCAATTCCTGGTATCATTATGGGCGGTGTCCTTCCCTTTGGCTGTATCTTTATTCAACTATTCTTCATTCTCAACTCGATTTGGTCAAATCAAATGTACTACATGTTTGGTTTCCTTTTCCTCGTTTTCCTTATTCTAGTGATTACCTGTTCTGAAACAACAATACTTCTCTGCTATTTCCATTTATGCGCAGAGGACTACCATTGGTGGTGGCGTTCCTTCTTAACATCAGGCTTCACCGCTGCCTATCTCTTCATTTATTGCTGTCATTACTTTGCCACAAAACTCTCCATCGAAGATGGAGCATCGACGTTTTTGTATTTTGGCTACACCGCCATCATGGTATTTTTGTTTTTCTTGATCACAGGAACACTTGGATTCTTTGCGTGCTTAAGTGTGGTTAAGGTCGACTAAACTCTATGGGCTTTCAAAGAATACGCTAGGTACTCACGCCCGCCCGAACGCGCAATAAGTTAAATAATTCTAAATAAAACAACAAATAATAATAATAATGATAAAAAAGAAACAAAAAATATATAATAGATGTATTTTTCTTACGTTTGGGCTATTAGTTTTTTCCAAAGTTATCGCGTTATTCAACTACTCATATCCCAGCTTAAAATTAATCGTTGCAATCTACACATGTTTGCCAACGAGATACAAGTTTATTTATTTCAGTTCGAAGGCCTTTGGAATATCGATTTGATTGAACCCAATTAGGACAGGTCCGGTGAGAATGGTGGGTGCGGAACTATGATATTTCGTACTCTAGTTGGTTTAAAATTGTAAAGTATGGTATGAAACGTGAATCGAGCATCGTGTCGAATGATTTGACTTTTCCTGTTGACTATTCTCAGACGCATACGTTCAGTTTCGGGTATTATGTCAATTTCTTGACTGTATTATTCTGCTGTGATGGTTTCGAATTTTTTGTTCTTCCAATTCGTTCAAGGAGATCAAAAAAGTTTTGAAACTTTCTAAGTGAATCTGCTTCAACTAACACATTGAAGTATCCCTCGTCATTGGCCATATGTTGCAGGATTACAAATTTGTAGGGCATCATTTTGATCTCTTGTGCTAGGAGTTCTGAACCCTGACATTTGTCCCGAGTTGGGTGAACTACGTAATTGCGTAATTGAAGTTATAGCTAATTCTTTGTCTGTTGAGCTGTATATCGATTATCCTGTTTCTTTTCTTTTGAACCAGTTCTTTTTAAATTTTATTCAATTGATGATTCCAATGCGATCAGCATTTCCGAAGAGTTATGATAGATAGTGCTTTTCGTGTCAACTTAACACCTACCCACCAGATAGTGCTGATCCAACTAAATTGAAGAATCACGCAATCGGAAATTAGATGAATGGATTTAATCTCGAGGAGATCTGTCCAAACCTCCTAATACACACCCACCAGCGTTACACGACACCAGCCGTGGTGTATAACAATTTGAAATTCACCAATCTTTTCTAGACTAAATGTGAAGTTTTTTGCCTACGAATTATAGACGTTCACAAAGTAGGCTGAAACCCACCAAATCAGCGCCTAGTACCTTCATACTGATCTGAGCGTAGGTCGGACATTTAAAGAGGTGTCGTCAACAATCTCACAGCAGTCCTCACAGGATATTTTGTCACTTATGCATAGGAAAAAAGTGAATAGGGAGCTACCTTGAAATTGGGGGTCCATTAGCAGGTAGTCCAAGAGCTATCGGATATTTTCAAGCAGCTAGGCATCCTAGGATTGGTAGAGAGGATTTTTCTTAGATGCGATGACTCTGAAGTTTCTGTTATGTTCCTACAGAATGACCTCCAGAATTGTCGCTTTGCCTTTCTCAGTTCTTTTTTATACATTTTGAGGGATTCCTTATATGAGCCCCAGTCTGTCACTTTTCTTGTGCTTCTTGTTTAATTGAAAAGTTTACTGCAAGCGTTTCTAAGTTCATTAGTGTTCGTTTTTTTTTGTCTCTAGATTGAAAAAAGGCAAGAAGCAGACATTGCCTGATTGAGAGCCAGGGTGAAGTCCTTGACTTTCGGGTCAAGTTAATTCTTCTGTCTTCCAGCTTCCAAGGCCACCAAGGATATGCCGATACCAGCCAGTGGATACTTTTAGCAGTCTCCAGTCTAGCAACGGTTATGTCGGTTTCGCTGAAATTAGGAAGCAAGGACATAGGTATAGTATACCTTTGTCGTTGCCCAAAAGCTTATTTTCATCCAAAGGCAGCTGAAAAGAAATGGAAAGAATGGACATTGTTCGAGCCTTTCAAAAACGAGCTCTAGCGTCCATACAAAGCAATGGTTTGAACTCTGAACAATTGATATGATACAATTGTATCATGTAAGTTTGATGAAAAAAAAAAAAATAAATAAAAATGCGCAATCAATATTTGTATTTTTTTTCCTAAAATTTTTAACAATTTTTATTTTAATGTTTTACTTTTACAACTTATTGAAAGTTGGGTCGTATCTTCAAAAATACTCACTTGAGATTAAATGACGTGACTTTACGTTTCAATAGAAACTGCATGAGACATTTTCTAAAAAAAAAAAAAAAATGATGACAACGTCAACATTTTTTAAGGGAACATTTAAAATACTCATAATTACGAGTTCAACGAAATCCCACTTGTTACCATATACACATAACTTTGAATGATGTTATTTTCAATAGGGGTCATAACAGGGCAGCTTAAAGCGGAAAAAAAACATGCATCTGCGTCTGCTTCTGAAGCGGAGAACTGTCAAACTGTTCACTTCTGTATCTGCTGTTCAAGTTGAAATGAGTTGAACTATTTAATGCAAAATTGACGTTTACTTTTAAGGGGATAATGAATTTAATGTTTTTTTGTATAAAAGCAACTGCGTTTACTATTTTTACTATAATATTTTGATAGAGGTATATGTCTATATATATGAAGGTCCGTCGGTCGATGAAAGGGGAGGAGATGTAGGGGGCTGAGGGTGAACTCGTACAACACTAAAAAGGTGTTTAGCGGTGTAGGCAGTGAGGAAGTCAAAAATCGAATATGAAAAATAAATTGGGATGAAAAATAAACTTCCGCGTGTATAAAATATTTTGGAAGATAGTAGGGATGAATTCCAATGTTACAGAGTTACATAGTACTTCGAAAATCATCCTTCACCACCCCCCAAAATACTTTTCAAGCGTTGAAACTTAATTTTCATTCAACACCAAAGTAGAAGTTATTCACAAATATCACACGGTTACCACTTTTTAAGCATCAAAAATTAGTCATCCGACACCCCCATTCCATCCAATCCCTCCACGAACCAAATGACGGTTCCTTCATCTAGACATTTACATTGATAACTAGCAAGCAAAATCGAAAAGAAGAAAAAAATCCGTAAGCAAAAGTTTCTTACTGTCTAGATTGTATGGAAATTTATTCCTCAGCTGACGTTTGACAATCAATCGTATTGTGTTTGCTAGAGCAGCATGAGTAGCTTCAAAGTCGATGACAAGAGCAGCAGACGCAGATGAATGTTGTATTCCTCGCTTAAGGCTTTGCTTAAAACATCTGTATCTTGGAGGAGATGCGGGTTTGCTGGTTTCTTTCGGACATTATGTGGCTTTTCCTCACTGCTGATTTTGTTTCTGTCGCTGAGTTTGACTACTTTTTCCTGATTTCCGCCCACTTAGATTGCAACGGTTTCATTCGGTCATTGTTTCCGGGGGATGAAGCTGCATTTGGTTTTCTTTTTGTCAATTTTTTTTTTCGTCTTCAAGGTGGCGCAAAATTAATCAATATTTCGGAAGATGGTATAACTTTTGGAAATGACGTCGTACGTCATACTTGACATTTGTGAAGTAGACAGCTGCAGTATACAAACAGACAAGCAATGGAGCGCTATACTCGGCAAGAGCGTGGAATAATTGTGTCGATGTTTTTGACCAATAATCGGTCGTTGGTGTTAGCGCAGCGTGAATTTCGACGTCGATTTCCTAATCGTGTCGCGCCAATTGGGCAAACATTCCGACGCTTAGCTACTCGACTCGAACAGAGTGGAACCAAAGGAGATCATGAAGGGCGTGGTCGCCACCGGACTGGTCGTTCGGCCGAAAATATCGCGGCATTGGCTGTCGATGTCGCTGAGAACGAAGAAACATCAACCAGACTGGCGAACGCTACAGGGCCATGACAAACGACTTCTTACTGCCGGAATTGGATGAGCGGGGCTTGGTGAACATGTGGTTTCAACAAGACGATGGAACCGCACACACAGCACGAGCCACAATGGATATTGTGAACGAAGCGTTTCCTGGTCGCGTCCGATATGCGTCTCCCGTTTTGACGATATGCCATGGCCAGCTAGATCGCCCGATTTAACCATCCCAGACTTCTTTCTACTTGAAGTCGCGGTTTTATGTCAACAAACCTCAGACAATCGCAGAATATTCGACAGGAATGCGAAAAGTTATCACCGGAAATCTTGCGGAAAGTCATGGAAAATGCGATAAAACGGGCACAAAGGTGTATCAACACTGGCGGCAGCTACTTGGCGGATATCATCTTTTCCACTTAACAGAAACAATTGTAAAGGTCCAAATAAAGATTTCCATCACTCAAAATCATTTTATTTTTTTTCAAAAACAAAATTGGATGATTAATTTTGCGCCATCTTGTATAACTTGTGCTCAAGGGGTTTTGTGTGCAATGGAACTGCAGCAACGGTTTCATCGGGGCATCCTTCGAAGGAAAATCAGTCCACAGAGAGAGTGCTATAAGCTTTATTATTGCTCTTTAACCTTTTCAAGATGGAAAGAAAGGGTGGAGTGTTAATTCCTAAAGTTTGGTCGGTTTCAGTAGGTGTCACTTTCGTCTTCTCTGTCGCCGCTAGAGAATTGAAGACCTTTATTTCTTCTCGGCCGGGGGTGAAAATATCTCCTTGTTTACTTATTTGTACCGTATTACTATGCATATCTCAGTACAGATGATGCTCATCGTCTAACAGAACAGTGCAATCGGTTAGGTCATTACCCAATTTTTTTCACAACAATTGTTATCTATGCAGTGCAAAGGAAATTGAGAAAATTCTCCGTTGAAAGTCCGCGTTAAATTCTTACTAAGTGTTTTTTGTAAACTTAAAACGAATAGATCACTGTTTCATAAAAATTCGAGCACTGAACTTGGACTTTCGTATCTCAGGAATGACGTAAAAGCTATTTGTATTGTAGAAATATGTAGTTTAACTTGCCATCATCATGAATAGGCGTAGCCGATAACACAATTACGAAAACGGCAAGCGATTGTACTTCAGACTTTGTACTTCTGATTGCAACACACAACGTCTTGTATTACTTCAATCGCCTACATGCTTTTGTTCATTCTGTCAGTTGTTTTGAAACAATGATGTATTTATGTTTTGCCAATTTATTTTGTTTTATTTCTCGAATCAGGAACAATCTGTTAATATTGTAGGTTCTGTTACTTAAGCTTATTTGAATGATTACATTTTGATTAGGTCAATTGATTTATGCGTTAGCACTTAACTAAATCACATTAAAAATTTTATTTGATAAGAATTTACGAGTATTAAACTTACGCTTAGAACTTCAAATCACCTTTACGAGTATAACAATTAAATACTTTGTGTAAGGTAGTCTCAATTCATTGAAGTGCGCTTACTATTATAGAAAGATATTTGCCTGCATAAACTATTTACATTGAATTTACAACTATCTTAAGTCAACTTAAGCAGTCCCAAGGAAATCTATAGAACTCTGGTCATGTGACAAATTAAAAATGTAAACACTAGATTATGTTCAATTCAATATTTAAACATGTGCGCTAGATCACAAGTACTCAGTGTATGCTAATGATTGAGTAAAGACAAGTACTTGTATAAGACTACAAAGCAGCCAGTATCTATTGTATATGTGCATATGCATATCGTGCGAGTTCGATTAAACGAATAGGTAGGTACTACGAACAATAATCGTATTCTAATTTGTAGCTGGAAGCAAAGGCATTGAAGAGGCTTCTCGAAGTTGGGGTAGGTCTGTTACTTGAAATCGTTTTGGTTATCACACAAGGTAATGTGTGAATAATAGATTTGAACAAGCTTTCAGGCACTTGTTAATTAGACGATTTATGATTTATTTTGAAAGTGAGGTTTGCATTAATAATCATCTCTATACGCTCGTGCATTGTACTCGTATATGTATAGAGTTATCCAGCAATTTATTTTTGATTTGGAGAAATTAGGTTCGAGTTACCCACTTAAAGAAGTGTTACCATATCAAAAGTGATTCATTGATCTTTTGAGGCGAATGAGATTAGAGAAATACATACATGCGTGTGTATTTTGTTTTTTACAATGTATGTGGCCAGCTGCGTAACAATAATTCTTAAACTATTCTTTTTTCACAACTCTTGAAGAAGTCTCATAATTTATACCAAGACGCGAATTAATATATCCGTTGCAAACTTTTTTGAAAAATTTTACTGACTCAACATACATACATATATACAGTAAATAAAGTATATAAAAATATAAATACGTACGTTGCATAGTGAAGGTTCCGATTAGAAGAAAATCGTAATGATACCAATACCTGACAATTATTTGTCGCGGGAACATCATATTCGTGTCCCACCGTGTTGATTCTTTTGGATTATCTAGGTTCTTTGAAGCTCCAATTGTTTTAGTTTTTATTTTTTGTTTTTGTTTCTTATGATTATAGCTCACCTACGTAGATGTACATAAATACATATCTACACTTTTTTGAGTTTGAGACAGAGGGTTTCCGTAATTTTGAATTATTATCTCAGCAGGAAAGAATTGTAACACGGTCGCTGCTACAGTCGACAAACTTCAACCGAAATGAAAAAAAATCAATTCTTTTTCTTACTTATGTAATTTGGAAACGTAAACCTCTCTAGTTAGGGCAGTCTTTGGTCAACTGACTTCAATTGCGCACTCCAACACCTAAGCCCAGACCTTTTTATACTGCGTTGTCCTCTCAGCTAATAATCCAAGTGACTCTTTGGCGAATGATGTGACTAGGTAGATGTCGTTGTAAAGCTTCTAGATTCCGCTGTCTTATCTCGTCCTCCAAAACTCGTCAATATAAACGGGATTGAAAAACACTAGAAGAATCTTGCGTTTAAAACAACTAAGAATATCTTCATCTGCCTTCGATAACGTCCATGCTTCTATGGCACAGAATAAGACTGTCATAATTGGGTTTTCAAATGAGGTCTTCTTAGTGTTTATTGGCAAGGCTACATTAACAAATTGTCAATGATTGACAAGTGTTAAACTCATTCTATTTATGATGGTGTCATGGTATCATAATTCCATATAGACAAAATCCCCAACTATTTCAAAGTTATAGCTATCTATTACGGCGTTCCGTCCGGTTGGTCAATGTTATGTGCCCCTTCTTGACAGCATATACTTGTTTGCCGCTTTTGTTTCAATAGTTGCAAACGAAACAGCAACTGCTCTCTCTGCCATCTGCCAATGATACCAATATCATCAGCATACCGTATGCAAGTATAATAGTTGCGTAGACTTTTGAAAAATTGTGCCACTGGTGTCGCCGCAAGTGTTGCATAATTTTCTCAAGTATGATGGTAAAGAAGTCACACGACTAAAAACTTTTTTGACCTTAAGTTCTCTACAGGGTTTGTCAGGGATGCCAAAACTAGATGTATGTATCTCTGGATAGCTCGCCCTTATAGGTATTATCATAGGCGGCGTTAAAATCGGTAAATAGGTGGGACTTCTGGGGTTTTCTCTAGGATTTAGCATTGTGTGTATATTTAGTCAATCGTTGAGTTTGTTGAGGCCTGAAGAGACTGATGACTCTATAATTTGCGCACAAGTGGTTTTCCATATCCTTTCCACCGATTAAAAGTATTTCTTCCTCCTATGAGTTTCTACTTAAAACTTGGTTCCTTTAAAGTATTGTAAAATGTTTGTGTGGGTACAAATGATAGAACTTATTCTTTTCAATACAAATCCCTTTATTCAGTACAGTTATAATTCACTATTTAATTGTTTCTCTCAGTACAATCCAATTTCTCAACCGCTTATACTTTTCTTATCTTTTACTTAAACCACTTAATCACTTCTCCTAATTAACACTTCAAATTACACTTTAGAACTGACTTGCATACCTTTGGGATGCTGGTATTTATACTCGAATGACATACTTCGAGAACAATCCTCGCCATCCAGCGTCCCATACAATTTCCAATTTGCTAGAAAATTCGATTCCACTCTCCAGTCGAGACTTTGTTATTCAAGTATCGAAATCTTCTGGTCTTCGAGTATCAACATTTTCTGCTCTGTGAATCTAGATGTCGCTGCTCACACATTTAAGTGGATATCACATTGCTCCCTCTCTACAGTTGTTCGTCCCGAACAACTTCGTCATTCAGCATCCCGTTGAAATGATACATTCTATCCAAATGTACCACTTTCAATTTTCCTCGATCCCCACGCTGGATCCGGTAGACAACGTCATTAATGCGGGTTATCACCTTGTATGGACCTTCCCAGTCCTGTTGCAATTTTGGTGACTTGCCTTTCTTACGCTGAGGATTATACAGCCAGACCAGATCTCCTTCGTTGAAACCGGAAGATTTCGCCTTGATATCGTACCTAGTCTTCATGCGGCTGCTTGCAAGCTTCATCTTTTCTCTGGTGTCTTCATGCAATTTACGAATCCTGCTGCGTAAGTCATTCACGTACTCGTTCACCTCTTTGGGCTCCGTCGGTGGGCAACCGAATTGTTTGACGAAATAAGATCTCGGATGGTGTGTGCCCTGTTGAGCTATGGACCGCGTTTCGGTAGGCCATTAAGAAGAGGGGTATGTGTCGATCCCAATCCCGCTGGCAGTTGCTGACAACCTTAGATGCTCATTCAGGTCCGATTAAATCGCTCGACCATTCCATCAGATTGAGGGTGTAGTGGCGTTGTCCTTGTCTTTCTTATTCCCAAATATTGACATATTTCTTGGAAGACTTTTGATTCAAAGTTTCGCCCTTGATCAGAGTGCAGCTCCATTGGGACCCCAAATCTGCTCATCCAGTTGTTGACTATCTGTTCGGCGACGGTCTTAGCCTCTTGATTTGGGATGGCAAACACTTCCGGCCACTTACTGAAGTAATCCATGACTAGGAGGGTATATCGGTTTCCATTAAAGGTTTCGGGAAACGGCCCAGCGATGTCGATGGCTATTCGTTCGAAAGGTGCTCTGACATTGAATTGTTGCATTTGTCCATGTGGCTTTACTTTTGGGCCCTTGGTAGCCGCACATCTTATGCACTTTTTGCACCAATTCTCGACATCTTGTTTAGCGCTTAGCCATTAGAAACGTTCCCTTACCTTTTCCAACGTCTTGTTTATTCCCAAATGGCCTCCTGAGATTCCGTCATGTATTTCATGGAGTACTTGGTTGACTCTGGACCGTGGCACAATTAGCTGAATACGAGATGTTGTCCCATCTGCACTTTCCCATTTTCTCTTCAGCAATCCATTTTGCACAAAAAGCGAGTCCCACTGTGCCCAGTATGCCTTTAGAGTTTGGCTCCGATCTGATATCTGCTGCCAGCTTGGTCTTTCCTCGTGTTCTTTCCACGCCAATATTGGTTCGATGTCATTGTCTGCCTGTTGGGAGGAACGGATTTCGTCTATACTCCAACCCTCTATTGGCTCAGTCCTGATCATTTGGATAGTTGCCTGTTCTTTTGCTTCTTTACGATTGCAGTGTTCGCATTTTACTCCGGACGGTCGACGAGAGAGAGCATCAGCATTTGAGTGGAGTGTTCCCTTGCGGTGTTGCACTTCAAAGTCGTAGCCCTGCAACTCGTCGATCCATCTTGCAACTTGGCCTTCAGGGTTCTTAAATTGGAGTAGCCATTTCAGAGCTGCGTGGTCTGTCCGGAGAATAAACTTTTGTCCATAGAGGTACTTATGGAAATGCTTCGTAGCCAGAATTAAAGCCAGAAGCTCGCGCCGGGTTACACAGTAGTTCCGTTCAGGTCTGGAGAGTACTTTGCTGTAATATGCGACCACTTTCTCTTGACCGTCATGAACTTGGGAGATCACAGCTCCGACCCCAACATTGCTAGCGTCTGCGTCCACGATGAACATTTTTCCGGGCGTGGGGTAACCCAAGATGGGGGCTTTGCACAGCTGTCGCTTCAGTTCTTGAAATGCTTTTTCGCATTCTCCAGACCACCTGAACTGTCGGCCTTTTTCTGTAAGTTGATGCAGGCTCTTTGCAATGCCAACAAAATCCTTTACAAACCTTCTGTAATACGTGGCGAGTCCCAAGAAGCTTCTCAGTTGGTGTTTATCTTTTGGAGAAGGCCAACTTTTCACGACTTCGATTTTGTCAGGATCGGTTCTTACTCCTTCCGCTGATATAATGTGACCCAGATATTTTATTTCCGGACGAAACAAGGCGCACTTTTCCGGGTTGAGCTTTAAATGAGCACTTCGTAGCCTCTCAAACACCTCTTTTAGATTTTCGCGGTGCTCCTCGTACGTCTTACCTATGACGATAACATCGTCCAAATATACTAGGCAGGTTTTCCAGGTGAGTCCTTGCAATGTTCGTTCCATTAGTCGCTCGAAGGTGGCCGGAGCGTTGTACAGTCCAAACGGCATCACTGCAAACTTCCAAAGACCGCTTCCTGTAGTGAAGGCAGTTTTCTCACGGTCCGTACGATTTATCTCTACCTGCCAGTAACCGCTCTTCAAGTCAAGTGTTGAAAACCATTTCGCTCCAGAAAGCATATCCAAAGTGTCATCGATTCTCGGAAGTGGGTAGCTGTCCTTTTTAGTGACATCATTGAGACGTCGGTAGTCTACACAAAATCTCGTGCTGCCATCTTTCTTCTTCACGAGGACCACTGGAGATGCCCACGGACTTTGCGATTCTTCAATCACTCCCTCAGCTTTCATCTTTGACATCATTTAGGCAACTTCTGTTTGCTTTGCCAATGGAAGACGCCTTGCAGGTTGACGGATTGGTCGAGCGTCTCCGGTGTCAATGTGGTGTTGAACAATATGCGTACGTCCATATTCTCCGTCTTGCGTAGCAAATATATCAGCGTACTCACCGATTAGTTTTTCTGCCAGGATTCGCTGATCTTCGTCCAGATTACAGAGGCTGAGAATTTTGTCCTTGATTTCTATGCTCTGAACTGTTGTGACCAGTGTTGCACCCTGTTTTTCCGTTGTGGTCGATATAGCCTCAACAGGTACGCAATTTCCCACTATCTCCCCCTTTTTCACCGTTACACTGAATGTCTTTGGATTTAGAATCCTTACAGGGACCATGTTGTTCTTTGGCTCCACTAAGGTCTTTCCCACCATGAAGTCTCTTTTCTTTTCCGCCTCCATCACATAGAATCGGTGGCTACCAGGACCACCTTCCACTTTTGCCCACAAAATTGCTTCTGACGAAGGCTCTAGACTCTGATTGCTGCAGATGACGACATTTGAGACTGAGGTATTGGCGTTTCCGTATATCATTGGTATCTCCATGTTTCCGTATTTCAGGGTTTGTGCCCCCAAGTCGACTACAAGTCCATGTTCTCTCATGAAGTCTATACCAATGATGCACTCGTCACATATGTCAGCTACCAGAAACGCGTGAGTGAATGTTATTCCGGCCAGTTGGATTTTTATGCGGACTTCACCATATAGCTTAATCGTTGCTCCTGTAGCTGTTCGCAAGCTGCAGCTGCTAGTGTTATGCAGCCAAGACTTCTGCACAAGATTCCTCCTGATGATTGAGGCCGTGGCACCGGTGTCTATTGTTGCCATCCATTTTTCTTTTCCACTGACTACTTCTAATAGAAGGCTTTCGCTGCATCGTTTTGCCAGCGAGACTTTGATGATGGTCCTGGGGCCGTCGACTCCTGCTACCAACTTCTGCCCCGCGAAGTTGGTGCTTAAGCATTTCCCGACTGATGGCTTCGGGAAGGTTGACCGGCTTCTTGATAGCTGTTTCTGCGGGTTTCTTCCTCTATTTGTTTGTCACCACAGTGAGGGCAGTCTTTTCGTCGCACCGGTTCTTTACACTGCCTTAGAAGGTGTCCTATTTTATTGCAATTCCAGCAGCGCATTATCCGTCTATCCCGTCGAGTATCTCGTTCCTCGGCACTAATTCTTGTGCAGGAGCATTCGATAGATGTTACTTCCCTGACGAAATGTGTTCCCCTGGAAGCCTGATTTGCTGCTTCCATCGACAGAGCGAAGGCAAGTGCTTCAGCAAGGGTTCTTTTCCCGGCCATCCTTACTGCTGACTGTAGCTTCGAATCTGCAATTCCCCTGATAAATGCATCTTTTGCCATTTCGTCGATAATTTCCTGGCCTGCGGTGGGGTATGACAGATGTGCAAGTCTACTCACGCCTGCTTGGAGCTGCTGCAGTGTTTCTCCTCTTTGCTGCGTTCGGCTTTGCAATTGGACCTTGTAGACCTCCTGCATGTGGCTATCCCCAAACCGTTTCTCTATAGCCTGTACTAAAGTCACATAATCTTTATGCTTTTCGATGTCTACTGTTTGCAACAATTCTGCTGCAGGACCGTGCAAGGCCATTGTTAGGGCAAAGCACTTTTCCTCATTGTCCCAGTCGTTTGCACAGGCAGCCATTTCAAACTGCATCTTATAAGTAGACCATGAGGTCTGACCATCGAATGAGGGAGGCTTCAAATCTTTTCTCCTTGGACCACTTAAAGAACATTCTCGCAGTTTCTGTTTTCGCACTGTGTCGAGCTCTTTTGCCAGTTGCTCAATTTTGCTGTCCATTTGTTCGAATTTTTCGCCAACATTCTTCCCTATTCTTTCAAATTTGTTATCTATTTCTTCGAACTTTTGGTGTAGAACGTTATTTTGTTCTTACAGTTTTTGTTCTAGACTATTCTTTTGTTCATCCAGCTTTTGTTCGAGACTATTCTTTTGTTCTTCCAGATTTTTCTTTTGTTCGTCGAGACTGCTCTTCTGTTCGTCCATTTAATTACAGCGCGATGCTCAATTTTCACCATCTCAGTTGCCATTATGATTCTGTTTAACTAGAGATAAAACGCGAATTAATAATCAAATTTATATGAAATTGTACATGAATGCACTAAAATAATAGTATTACTTGATAAATAAGTCAATTTATATATACAACCACAGCTTCACCCTGATACCGAGAATATGTTGAGCGCCCCTCGTAGATTGTTTTCTTATATCCGAATTTTGTTCCGTGAAGTTGATGCTGTGTGCAAAAATTTGGCTTGTGGACGAGTTCTAAAACTCAGATCAAAATAATAAAACAATTTAATTTGAAAAGTATTAGACAACCATAAAAAGTTGTCAATTTTTTTTAGAAAATATTGTAGATAAATGCTGTCACGTCTCCAAGCATGATTGGAAAGTTTTCGCCAGTAATCAAAAAGTATCAGAGGTCTTGTCCTCAACATGAAATTGATAATACAAATCTTCCAATTTTATCAAATGTTTAATAAAAAAAAACCTACGTGATATCTCTCACGTGATGAGGCTGTTAAGAATAATTTTCTTGACGAAAGCAAATCATACTGATCAACCCTGCGATTGTGCTTGTTCTATGTCTCTCATCTTCTTTTGAGAGAAATATACAATAATTATAAGCGATTGGGATAAGTGGAATTTCCTAATGATAAACATTTTAAGCGATTAGGAGAAATAGCAAAAATAACAAATAACAACAGAATGATAAAAAGTAATCAATTATTAATGTTAAAAATATTTTGGTATCTTTTTTCATGAGTGCTTTGTCCATTTTAAGAGTGGTGATTTTGGTCTCGTGCCTATTTCCGAAATGTGCTTTCTCACACTGTTTATAGAAAATATAATTAATCATACACACGCTAAGTATAATCATGTGTGTATTTTATTTTAGACATTTAATGGCTTTGAAAGTCAAAGTTTAAGAAGCTTATATAAATAGTTATCTATTTTACATTTATAAAATAAATATTTTTAAAAGCTATTTAAAACACCACCTTATGAAACCAGATGTAAATATTGGCTATGATGTAAATGTTTAAAGCTTTTTCCGACTTCTAGTTCTATCATATATTTTGAGTAGTCTTAAGAAACTCGTTTATGATTATGATTACGAAGAAGATCACTGCATTTTCTCATATTCACTTAAAAGCTTTGGTAGGCATGCCAATCGGAGAAACATATCCTCGGTTAATAATACACATCACCTTATCTCAACTTTTTGTCACATAAAAAATATCATGATATTTATCTGGTATGTAAGCAATTATTTAGTTATGTTGTTAAGAAAGATATTAAAAGTTAAAAATGCAATTGTTCATTCTTTATGGTGCCGAGTGCAAAATTGCCACACTATACTGGATTATTCCGCATAATTTTTATATGTTTATTTATTCTTTTCTTCTTTGTCAATGAAACATAAAAAAAAGTTATGCTGTACATGCGGACCACTTTATATAGAAAATGATCTATTACCGAAGAAATATGAACAATCCATGGAAATCATATTGAGCTTCGGAGATTGACAGGTATCTAAAACTAATGGACGAGACAATTAAACGAACAATGGACAAAACGATACCTCGGTATCAACACACTGACGAAGAAGACTTATTCCGCAACGCAACTATTGACGCACTGCACCGACTGCTGTCAAGACTAAAAACCTTGTACAGACAGTTTACTGACAGACATAACCCGGAGATTATGACGCTAAAGTCGTTGATCAAAAACCTCCAAGTATTAATAAAAGAAAATTACAGAACATCTGTAAGTTTGTATTGGAACAACAAAATAATATGTTCCCGCAAATAAATAAAATATTTCGGAGAAAAGATCAGAACGACCTTTCGTGTCTTAAAATCGCCCGAACGACGGACAACGAGAACATACTTATAGCAGCAGGCATAGATCCAAATGAGGCTGTTGATGATGACAACTTCTTTGTGATCGAGGTTCCGCAGGAGAAGGTAGAGGCTATAGGAGCGACTTTCCAGGAAGTATATATAGCGAATGACATCATTGGCCCGAACCACGACCTGGAAGGTCGAGTCCTTGTGCACAACTTCTGCCTTCGAAATGAAATAGTGAATTGGCGATTCGAGAGCTCGGGATTCACCCAGTTCAGTGACGAGAATATGGCAAATAATGTCATCACCAACGATAGGGTACTACCCCCGTTCATTTCGAAGGAAAAGCTCCAAACGATCTTCGAATCACTTAGAAGTAAGAAATCAGTGGGAACCGATGAAATACCGAACATTGAGCTTCGACATCTCCCTCTAAAAGCGGTGAACATTTATACCACCCTGTTTAATAATGCAATGAATAATGCACATTATCCAGCGCATTGGAAAATGGCGGTGGTACATCCTATCCCCAAAAGGGATAAAGACACCTCCAATTCGGCGAATCTCCGCTCGATCAGTCTTCTTCCAAACATCAGTAAAGTTTTCGAGAAGGTGATCAATAGAGTCCTGACTAAGTTGGTTGAGGACAAACATATAGTTCCGGATAATCAGTTCGGTTTCAAGGCGGGACATGATATCATTCATGCTGCGTCTAAACTGGTTTCTGATATCCAATGGAACAAAGGCAAGAAACAGTGCACTGGTGCCTGCCTGATTGACTTGGAGAAAGCCTTCGATACCGTATGGTTAGAGGGACTCTTTTTCAAGCTGGACAGGTTGGGCATTAGTAAACCACTGCTGTATATTCTTTTTGATATGCTCTCCAGTAGACAGTTCATCGTGAAGAATGGCGATGTGACTTCTGCTGGAACTTATAACATTAAAAACGGTCTGCAACAAGGTGCGGTAAATTCGCCGATCCTATTCAACATTTACACAAGTGATCTGATAGGTTCACTTCACCATGCCATAGCGTACGCAGACGACTTAATCGCGTACAGATCGGGTCCAAAGATTGAGGTCATTAATATGCTTTTGCAACGTGACTTCGACAAAATTAAGCGATATTGCGATGACTGGAAGTTGAAAATCAACTTTCAGAAGTCGGAAACCATTCTGTTTAGGACGACTTTGTCTGGGGCCTCTAGGGATACCAGAAAGAATTGGCGAAAGTTTTCTATCGTCGGACAACACGGACAGCCACTTGCCTGTCGAAATGTAGCCAGATACCTTGGGATCTGGCTTGATCAATATCTGTATTTTAACAAACATATAGATGTTGCTCTGGCCAGAGCCAAAGGTGCTTTTGCTCTTACAAAGAGACTGTTTTATAACAGCCAACTCGATGCGGGGGTGAAGGTGATCTGCTACATGGCCCTTATCCGGCCTATGCTTGTATTTGGATGTCCTGTGTGGTTCAATGTGAGAGTAAGTTTATTGGAAAAGATTCGGGTGTTTGAGAGGGCTTGTCTTAGGACTTGTCTTCGCTTATACAGAACACCAGAGTCTCAGTACATAAAATTCTATCCCAATGAGGTCCTGTACAATAGGGCGAACCTAATAAGAGTGGACAATTTCGTCATTAAGTTGACTCGGAGGCACATTGCAAGAGCAATGACCTCATCGAACAACCTGATCTCCGGGGCTTTCTACCCCAATTATATTGTGATAACCACTTAAATGTGAGCAGCGACATCTAGCAGAAAATGTCGAAGACCAGAAGATTTCGATATTGGAATAACAAAGTCTCGACTGGAGAGTGGAATCGAATTTTCTAGCAAATTGGAAATTGTATGGAACGCTGGATGGCGAGGATTGTTCTCGAAGTATGTCATTCGAGTATAAATACCAGCATCCCAAAGGTATGCAAATGAGTTCTAAAGTGTAATTTGAAGTGTTAATTAGGAGAAGTGATTAAGTGGTTTAAGTAAAAGATAAGAAAAGTATAAGCGGTTGAGAAATTGGATTGTACTGAGAGAAACAATTAAATAGTGAATTATAACTATACTGAATAAAGGGATTTGTATTGAAAAGAATAAGTTCTATCATTTGTACCCACACAAACATTTTACACTGGTGTCAGAAGTGGGATAGGACT
Organism: Volucella bombylans; assembly: GCA_949129095.1. NCBI lineage: Eukaryota > Metazoa > Arthropoda > Insecta > Diptera > Syrphidae > Volucella > Volucella bombylans. The sequence goes on along the minus strand of OX422142.1, from coordinate 142,346,305 downwards.
TATTGTGTGTAAAAAAAAAAAACAACAGTGTTTTCTGGCTATTTGAAAAAGCTATAATGGGTCGAAAACTATTGCAGTTGACCCTCGTCCAACTCAAATCCGAGTTGAACAAGAGAAGCCTCAGCGCCAGTGGAGGAAAAAGTGACCTGGTGCTCCGTCTTCAGGAGGCTTTGAACAACGAGGGACATGATCCTGATGCATATTCCTTTGATGTTGACGAGGATGAACAGACAAGTACCGGCAATGACATGGCTGCGATGATGCAACTCCTCTTGTTAAAAACGGACGAACAGAAGAGCAGCCTGGAAGAACAAAAGAATAGTCTCGAACAAAAGCTGGATGAACAAAAGAAAAATCTAGACGAGCAGAAGAGCAGCATTGAACAAAAATTCAACGAACAAACCAACAATCTGCACGGTCTTCAACAGAAAATGGATGAACAAAAGAATAATCTGGAAGAACAAAAGAACATTCTCCAGCAAAAATTCGAAGAAATCGATGACAAATTTGAAAAAATAGAGAAGAACGTTGATGACAAATTTGATAGAATAGAGAAGAATGTTGGCGAAAAATTCGAGGAAATGGACAGCAAAGTTCAGCAACTGGCAAAAGAGCTCGACGCAGTGCGAAAACAGAAACTGCGAGAATGTTCTTTAACCGGTCCAAGGAGAAAAGAGTTGAAGCCTCCCTCATTCGATGGCCAGACCTCATGGTCTACTTATAAGAAGCAGTTTGAAATGGCTGCCTGTGCAAACGACTGGGACAATAAGGAGAAGTGCTTTGCCCTAGCGATGGCCTTACGTTGTCCTGCGGCAGAATTGTTACAAACAATCGATATCGAAAAGAATAGAGACTATATGGTTTTAGTGCAGGCTATCGAGAAACGGTTTGGGGATAGCCACATGCGGGAAGCTTACAAGGCTCAATTGCAAGGCCGTATGCAGCAACGAGGAGAAACACTGCAACAGCTCCAAGCAGACGTGAGTAGACTGGCACATTTGTCATATCCCACAGCAGGCCAAGAAATAATCGACGAAATGGCAAAGGACGCATTGATCAGGGGAATTGCAGATTTGAAGCTACAATCAGCAGTAAGGATGGCTGGAAAAAGAACCCTTGCTGAAGCACTTGCCTTCGCTCTGGCGATGGAAGCATCCAATCAGGCTTCCAAAGGAATGCATTTCGTAAATGAAATAGTATCTGGTGAATGCTCCTTCTCAAGACCAACTACCATGCAACGAAATATCTGGCGGGAGAGTCGAAGGATGCGCTGCTGGAACTGCGATAAAGTAGGACATTTGCAAGGGCATTGTAAAGAACCGGTACGACGAGAAGGCTGCCTGCACAGGGGTTACAGGCAAATAGAAAGAAAAACCGGCAGAAACGACTACCAAGAAACCGGTCAAATTTCCAGAAGCCATCAGTTAGGGAATTCTTACTTCGCTGGGCAGAAGTCTGTAGCAGGAGTCGACTCCAGGGTAATTATCCCAGTCTCACAGGTAAAACAATGCAACGAAAGCCTCCCAGCAGAAGTAGTCAGTGGTAAAGAAGCGAAACAACAGGCAACTATCCAAACGATCGGGACTGAGCCAATAGTGGGTTGGAGTATAGACGAAATCCGTTCCTCCCAACAGGCAGACAATGACATCGAACCAATATTGGCCTGGAAGGAACACGAGGAAAGACCAAGCTGGCAGCAGATATCAGATCGGAGCCAAACTCTGAAGGCATACTGGGCACAGTGGGACTCGCTTTTTGTGCAAGATGGATTGCTGAAGAGAAAATGGGAAAGTGCAGATGGGACAACATCTCGTATGCAGCTAATTGTGCCACGGTCCAGAGTCAACCAAGTGCTCCATGAAATACATGACGGAATCTCAGGAGGCCATTTTTGAATAAACAAGACGTTGGAAAAGGTAAGGGAACGTTTCTATTGGCTAAGCGCTAAACAAGATGTCGAGAATTGGTGCAAAAAGTGCATAAGGTGTGCGGCTACCAAGGGTCCCAAAGTAAAGCCACATGGACAAATGCAACAATACAATGTCGGAGCACCTTTCGAACGAATAGCCATCGACATCGCTGGGCCGTTTCCCGAAACCTTTAATGGAAACCGATATACTCTCGTAGTCATGGATTACTTCAGTAAGTGGCCGGAAGTGTTTGCCATCCCAAATCAAGAGGCTAAGACCGTAGCCGAACAGATAGTCAACAACTGGGTGAGCAGATTTGGGGTCCCAATGGAGCTGCACTCTGATCAAGGGCGAAACTTTGAATCAAAAGTCTTCCAGGAAATATGCCAATATTTGGGAATAAGAAAGACAAGGACAACGCCACTACACCCTCAATCTGATGGAATGGTCGAGCGATTCAATCGGACCTTGAGTGAGCATCTATCTAAGGTTGTCAGCAACTGCCAGCGGGATTGGGATCGACACATACCCCTCTTCTTAATGGCCTACCGAAACGCGGTCCATAGCTCAACAGGGCACACACCATCCGAGATCTTATTTGGTCAAACGATTCGGTTGCCAAGTGAAGCAAAATTCGGATCCCCACCGACGGAGCCCAAAGAGGTGAACGAGTACGTGAATGACTTACGCAGCAGGATTCGTAAATTGCATGAAGACACCAAAGAAAAGATGAAGCTAGCAAGCAGCCGCATGAAAACTAGGTACGATATCAAGGCAAAATCTTCCGGTTTCAACGAAGGAGATCTGGTTTGGCTGTATAATCCTCAGCGTAAGAAAGGCAAATCACCAAAATTGCAACAGGACTGGGAAGGTCCGTACAAGGTGATAACCCGCATTAATGACGTTGTCTACCGGATCCAGCGTGGAAATCGAGGAAAATTGAAAGTGGTCCATTTGGATAGAATGTGTCATTTCAACGGGATGCTGAATGACGAAGTTGTTCGGGACGAACAACTGTAGGGAGGGAGCAATGTGATAACCACTTAAATGTGAGCAGCGACATCTAGCAGAAAATGTCGAAGACCAGAAGATTTCGATATTGGAATAACAAAGTCTCGACTGGAGAGTGGAATCGAATTTTCTAGCAAATTGGAAATTGTATGGGACGCTGGATGGCGAGGATTGTTCTCGAAGTATGTCATTCGAGTATAAATACCAGCATCCCAAAGGTATGCAAATGAGTTCTAAAGTGTAATTTGAAGTGTTAATTAGGAGAAGTGATTAAGTGGTTTAAGTAAAAGATAAGAAAAGTATAAGTGGTTGAGAAATTGAATTGTACTGAGAGAAAGAATTAAATAGTGAATTGTAACTGTACTGAATAAAGGGATTTGTATTGAAAAGAATAAGTTCTATCATTTGTACCCACACAAACATTTTACAATATGTATCACGAGAGAGTTCGCTTTGACGGCTTCATTCCTCCAGAAGCGTTCCTCTATCTAGATAGTAAAGGTCTGATCCAGGACAGATTGGCGGTGCCGCTAATCTTCCACGTCGCTCGAACAGCTGCGGACAGGCGACTCAACTACGATAGAGACGTTGCACATGGCAGTGCGGAGCGTCTCCGGTTCAGTAGGTCGGTAGGGAGTCGCGACATGAGGGATGTTGCTCGGCAGCACCAAGGGGAAGAAGGAGGGGAAGATTCGTCGTCCAATTCTTCCAGTACTAGGTAGCTCTATAGGAAGCAAAGTCGGTCGTCTGACTATTTTTATTAGTCTTGGCCGGCTTACATAGTTTTAGGTATGATTAAGATAGTTTTTAAGAAAAAAAAATACATAAATACAAAAAAAATATAAAAAAAAGTAATAAAAAAAAAAAAATATATATATATATATATATATATATGCTTACATGTATTTATATATTTAGTATATATATATTATGTATATACATATATATATTGTATGTCTATATTTGTGTTAGATGTAAGTAGGTTAAGTAGATTAAGATTTATTTTTAGTTAGTCTGTAAGTTTTTAGTTTTAAGTTTTATAATAAAATAAAAAAAGGTCATGGAACTAAGTTTTTTGTTAAAAAATGTTTTCTTAGTTTTAGTATTAATTAATGTTAAAATACAAATAAAATTAGACTGTAAGATACGTCGAAAGACATAGTTTAAGGGTTAGGTTTAACTTAGAGTGCCCGCATGGGGCCAGTAAGTTATAATAAGATATTTCTAAGTTATTTAAGCTAATTTTTAAGCGTTTTTTTGTCTAGCAAGTAAGAGTAATTTAAGTGACATAAATAAAAAATGCATAGAAACTGAAAAACTGAACTGATATTGAGCTTCAGAAATAAAAGAGGCTATCCTTATATTGATGATTGTGTTACGCCTCATCCTTTGATTCTGTTTTTGTTGCGCCGGATAACCTAAGGATTACTGTCCCTGATAATGAAACCTCTCAGCCTTGAGTTTAGAGGATTCCTCCAGGATTTCACTTGCGCTTAGATCAACACACCTAAGCGGAAACTAAATACACGAGAGTTTCTATAAAGATGTATCTGCTCTGCTACATCTACTAAATTTAATCATTGGCCATTAAGATTGTATAAATTTGAAATACAAATGTGTATTCTTTAATCAAGACGGATCATTATTTAGAGTCGGCTGAAAGCAATCCACTAAATAACCTAAATATTTTGGGTTTTCTCATTTCCATATATTGTAGGTATAAGTTTCACCTTTCCGATTATATTTATATTTTTTACTTTCATTGGAAGACCGTCTTTGAAATCTTTCCGTACTCAATAAACAGTAAACAAGAATAGCACTTGAAATATTGTCTTCCGACTTGTTTATGTCTGCAACAAAGCGGACTTAGTTGCTTATTAAAGCGTAGTGCCCTGTTAGGGTGCCAGTAAAATATCTAGTCCTTCTGACCCCTTAGTGACGACTAATCAGAGACTTTCACTTTGTATGTGAAAAATTATGCGAAAGATCTTGGACTACAGCCGTATAAGATCCAGCTGCTGCGGGAACTGAAACCAGGAGACCGTGGCTTGCGACGTTTCAAACTGCTCATGAAACTGTTGACTTACCTAGGACTCGATTCAACTAAAATTTTTATCGCATATTGTGTTATTGGTGAGATACTGCCCCAAATGCTTTAAAAAATTATCCATAATGCACTGTTGTCGAAACAGCGCGAATTTTGAAAATGCACCAACTGCAAGTGGTGTGCGCAAGTTTGTAAAGAAAGTTCATGGGACTGGTTTCCTGATTGATAACCGAACCGAATTGATATTCCCGTGTTCGTCCTGTGCGCTCAATGGAGAATATTGCAGCTGTTGCAGTGTGCGATTAAATCCGGATCTCAGCAACTGAACATCAGTCATCAGTTTTCTAGCCTTAGAAAAATTTTGCATATTCGCTTATAAGGTCCAATTGACTTAGGAATTGAAACAAAATAACCACCCGCTTCATTATTGCTTCTCTGTTTGAGCTTTAGAGCAGCTCGAAATTGACGACAAAAAATCATCTTTCCAGATGTGGCGCATTTCCATCTCAGCGGTAACGTGAACAAGCAAAATTGTCATATTTTGGGCTCAAAAAATCCATACGTTGTCATAGGGAAGCCAATGCCTCCTGAACGTGTGACTGTTTGGTGTAGTTTTTGGAGTGGCGGCATTATTGGCCCACTTTTCTTCCAAGACGACAATGGAAGAAACGTTATTGTCAATACAGAGCGCTACCGAGGCATAATAACCATTTTTTATGGCCAGAAATTGAGGATTTGGACATGGGCGAGCTATGGTTCCAGCAAGATGGGAATGTGTGTCACACAAGCCGTCCAACAATCGATTTATTGCACACTAAGTTCAATAATCGTGTAATCACTGGTTTTGGTCATATTGCTTGGTCGTCACGTAGTTACGTTTTGACGCCGTTGGACTTTTCTTTGTGGTGTCCCATTAAAGTTCGATGCTATGCGAACACCCAGAGACAATACAGGCATTCAAGAACAATATTGGTCAAGCTATTCGTGAAATGGGGGCCGAAAATATATTGAAAAGCCGAGACAGTCATTTGAAAGAAATAATATTCCATAATTAATCGGAAGGTATACAACATACAACGGAAGTAACAATTGTTGAAAAATATTGAACAGTGTTTTTTTTATAGCATTTTTAAAAATAAACCATCAGATGGCCCACCCTTTAGCTTATGATGATTAAAGATTATTGTTTGAAAAAAAAATTGTATAGCTCTTAGAAAAACACTCTCTAACTTAATGTCAGGTAGAGTAAATATTGTCATGCAATCTACTGTACGGGATTCAATATAAATAAATAAACTAAATAACCAAATTTAACGCCTTCACAGCAGAGTTGCATAGCTTTGGTTGCATAGCTACATAAGTCAAATGATAATGCTTCTGCGTGAGTTTCATTAAGTGCTTAAAAAGCTCCGTCTAAATCGCATTCAATGCTGTTCAATTAGAAACAATAAATGTTGAAAATTTCCTACCAAATTTTATAGTTTTCCGCAATCCTCTTATTCACGTCGACCAAATCATTTTTTTCTACAACCCGACATTCATTTTGACAGTTTTCTCTTAACTCCCAACTTAATCTTGAAACCGGTTTTGTATCCTTTTCATTCAACCTTGGGAGTTAGATTTTTAAAATCTTATTGGCTAGATGTGTGCAGGTCTATTATGTAAATCTTTGTGCTTACCCACATAATGTGGCACAGCTCATGCGCTTGCACTTTATTCCATTTTTCCATATGCTGTCCCCATACACCAAATATCCGATGAAAAAGAAAACTCTGACATCAATATTATGCAGAAAGGCTTGGGACTTTTATGTAAGTGGAACTTATTATGTGACACTTATTAATAGGAATATACCCTGCTGTAACTATAATTCTTGCAAGACTTATGAGGGGTTAACTGTTTTGTTACGTATTATACCTATATACATACCTGATAGCCCATTCATATAAAGGAACGGGGGTTTTACTCATAACTGGTTGGCCATCCATCCTGGAAAAAATAATCAACTCTATATCTAACAAGTTCCACTGTCAAACATGTCGGATAACTTGACAAATTTTTCTAAACTGAGGCGCAGATGTTTCTTAATCGATGAAACGTGCACTTTCCTATTATTATTATTCAGCAGTGTGTTGTCTTAAAAAATGTTCCATTCCCTTCGATGATCAGATAACTAGGTTAACTTCACAATTAGGAAGAGTCAGCATTCTAAAGTAAAAGCCATTGCATTTTAATAGTAGCATAGTTGATTTCCTTTTACGCGGGATCTTCATTTTTATCATAATTTTTTTTTGGCTCGGGAATCGTCTTTCGATGCTCTTGTTTCGCATGGATATTTTGTATATTTGCATGTTCTATCGCCTTTTTACAGGGAATCATAGCATAATCATAGCACATACTCTATTTGAAGTGGGCTTGATATTCTGCGGTTTCCTGTAGGTACCTCTTTGATGATGTCGTGGTGTTAATATACGAGGGGCGTTCAATATATTCTCGGTATCGATATGAAGGAAAATGAAGGAAAAAATGCGAATTCAATTTAAATTGTTTTTATTTTTCAATATAATCTCCCCTAACATCAATGCATTTGTTACATCTTGAGATAAGCTTTTTTAAACCCTCAAAAAAATAAATTTCCTCTTTCTCTGCAAAATACCCATTTATTGCCGACTTGAGTTCTTCATCATCCGAAAATCTTTTTCCACGAAGACATTTTTTCAAATCCGGAAACAGGAAATAATCACTAGGGGCAAGGTCTGGACTATAGGGTGGGTGTTGGATTTCTTCGAAACCACAATCTCGCGCAACAGCCTTGGAAACTCGCGCCGTGTGAACAGGAGCGTTGTCATGAAGAAGCAACACACCCGCTGCGAGTTTACCCCGTCTTTTCTTTTTAATTTCCTCCCGAAAATTATGCAAAGTGGAAGCGTAGGATGTGGCGTTGATGGTTTCACCTTTTTTTTGTACTCAATGAGCAAGATTCTCTTTGAGTCCCAAAAAACTGTGCCATGAGCTTCCCGGCAGACGGAGTGACTTTGAACTTCTTCGGGGGTCTGTTCCTTTTTTATGCCACTGCATGGACTCTTGTTTGCTTTCAGGGTCATAGTGGTGGACCCATGTTTCGTCCCCAGTAACAATTCGATCCATAACACCGTCCGCGTTCTCACTACAGCATGCGATTCTCACTTTTTTCTGAGGCGCTGTGAGCATTCGTGCCACCCACCTTGCACTGACCTTTGAAAGGTTAAGATGGTCATGAAGAATGGTGTGAATGGTACCAATTGAAAGCTTGGTGATCTCTGCCATCATTTTCACCTTTATTCGGGCATCCTCAAGAACAAGTTTTTCGACTTCTTTGATGCTTTCTCCCGTACAAGCAGTAGCCGGGGCGCCGGAGCGGGGGTCGTCTTCAATGCTCTCTCTGCCTCTCTTGAACTCACTTGACCACTTTTGCACAGTTGATAATGAAGGTGCGGAACCCTGCTAAACAGCCACCATCTCTTCATGAATAGTTTTTTGACTTTTTCCTTGCTTAGTGAGAAATTTAATTACAGCGCGATGCTCAATTTTCACCATCATCGTCTCAGTTGCCATTATGATTCTGTTTAACTAGAGATAAAACGCGAATTAATAATCACATTTATATGAAATTTTACATGAATGCACTAAAATAATAGTATTACTTGATAAATAAGTCAATTTATATATACAACCACAGCTTCACCCCGATACCGAGAATATGTTGAACGCCCCTCGTATTGTAGTTCAACATAATGTAATGCAAAGTGACTCCCATTTTAAACCTTCTCTGTAAACTTTGGTTTCTTCAATCGTAAGGGACTTTGAAAGGGAGCGGTATTCTGAATTTGTTTGCTATCTGTTAATGGTCGAATCCAAGATTTAACTCTGTATGCGTGCCCACTTGGGATGTTGAATGCGATTAGCCAGCAGTCGATTTAGAAAAGATTTTGTTCTGTCGTGAAGTCTAATTTCGCCAGCTTATCCACCAAAGATATTTTCCTTACAATTTTGGCACCATCAAGAAGAAATACAACTGCGGATTACAGCCAGCCGATTGTTTTGTCTTTGATCGCAGCAGATTTCCTATAAGGAATCCGCATCCTAACGGTGCAACAGAGACATTGGGCCGCCCAAAAAAGATCATGGCTTTGAATTTTACACTCATCCTTACTCTTTCCTTCTTTTTCGTCAAATATGGTAAGTGGTTATGGTTCCGACTTCAAATGCAGCCCGTATATCGAAATGAATAATTTATTTCGACTACACTCCTTTGGCAGCCAGTAGCAAAGTTCATAATTTCTATCATGATAACGGCTCTAACACTCTAACACTCTCTGCTCGAAGTAAGCAAAAACCCTATCCCAATCTCGTCTGTCTGATTGAAAAGGCAATGGTTCATACTCTTTATTATAAGATGAAAATTTAGGGTTTTTGTGTTTTATATTCAAATGCTCAGAAACACAATATTATTAATAATAATGATATTAAGAATCAATTAATTTTTTTTTTAGGCTACTCCTTTCTCGTAACATGGATAACTTCTTTTGTGATGGTCATAGTACACGAACGGGTACCCGATATGAAACGGTACCCTCCACTTCCGGATATTTTCCTTGACAATGTGCCTCACATACCGTGGGCATTTCACATGTGTGAAATCACTGGCACTCTTCTCTTTAGCATATGGTGCTGTGTTTGCATATTTCATAAATACCGTATGGTGCTGCTGCGTCGATTTTTTGCCCTCGCTGGAACAGTGTTCCTTTTGCGCTGTGTCACTATGCTAATTACTTCATTAAGTGTGCCCGGTACACACTTACAATGCAATCAAAATGATTACAAAGTCGACGATAACAAGTAAGTTAAATATCCTTTAGCTTTTAACTCTTTTTTTTTTTTTAGTTTTTTTATTCAAATTTTGTCGGTTTCAGCTTAACATTAACAGAAGCTGTGTCGTTGCGAATATCACGTGCATATACAATTTGGAGTGGCTTGGGAATGTCAATCCAAGGTGTACGAACATGTGGTGATTATATGTTTAGCGGACATACAGTGGCCTTAACTCTTTTAAATTTTTTCATTACCGAATGTAAGTACTCCTGCAATGAAAATCCTTTCCATTCTTTTGATGAATACCTTTGCAGATACTCCAAGAAACCTGTATTTTCTACATACAATGACATGGCTTCTAAATATGTTTGGTATATTCTTTATATTAGCCGCACATGAGCATTATTCTATCGATGTTTTTGTTGCGTTTTATATAACATCGCGTCTGTTTCTGTATTACCATACTTTGGCTAACAATCAGGTAGGTTGTGAGTTGTTTTTATATTTAAGAAAAAAAAAAAAAAACATAAAGAAAATACTTTGCATACATTTGATTGCAGGCGCTTATGCAACGAGACTCAAATCGCACACGGATCTGGTTCCCAATGTTTAGTTACTTTGAGAGCTCAGTTGATGGCATCATACCCAATGAATATGACACCATTGGAACACTATGCTCAAAGTCATTTAATTGTGTCATCTGTGTCAAGGATACCTTTATGCTAACCACACGTCGCATATGGTTACATCCACCTTATCTAGAAGCCATACAAAAAAATCTAGTTGGTCCAGCAGGCAAGGACACAAATTCCATACTGAAAGCAGCACAAACACCATCTTCCAATTCTCTAAGTAGAACACAGTCTATAAAGCAGCGTGATTTCCGCCAACAAAATAAGAAAGAATCAAACTTAAATAGTTGTGAAAACGAGCTTCCAAATAATGCCGACGCGGACAAAAAAATACCTAGTCAACCAAAGGAGACAGGTGAATCGGAAGACAAGAAACTTATTTAATTCGTTTACTTTACAAATAGTATTATATTTTCATTATTTAGTTATTTAATTTTATAAATATCATTCCAAATTTAGAATTATTTTCTTGTTTAGTTTTTTTTTTATTTTTCTATTTTTTTATTCGATACAAATTAAATGAAATCAAAACTATTTTCATAATTTTGACATTGGAACAAATCAAAAAATTTATTTATTTATTCAGCTAGTTGTAGACCATTGTATACACATAAATACATAACATATAAATTGCCTTTTACATATTAAATATGTTCAAATTGTGGACTTTTAGTGGAGAGTTCAGTGAAAAGAAAATATCCTTTGGGAAATAGTTTATATTTTCAATGAATAAGAAATAATCTTAATATGAAATTTATATACATAAATACGTACAAATTTAATGTTTACTACGTAATATGAATTAAAAGAAATAAAAATTAACATAAAATATAAGTAGAAGAAATTGTAAGGGCACTAAAAATTATTAAATTTTTTTATTCGATACACACATTGGGCTCTGGCGATATTCATTCAACTCAAAACATAGAAGTTCAGCACAATACGATTTCTGTTTTTATTATGTTAGGATATCTACTTGAGGTTTTATGGACTTTGTTGGCATTCTATTGTAGTAGGATTTGAGTAAAGTAGATTTCAGTTCTAAATGCCGCTCTGATGGTTTGAAACTGATGGATCTCGGATTACGATTCTTAGCGAAAGGTCATCCTGTTTATGTTGTCTAAATGACTATACTGAAACGATTTTTTCTCACACCATAAAACTTGACATATCCATCATCACTCAACGGATTTATTATAACACTTGTGCCCGGCTCTCTTCTTTCGGAATACTTCGTTAATACTTTCGTTAAATAGCCTCTACATCGAAGAAACGTTCTCCTTTCATGGCAAATTTCAGCTTAGAGGATAGGGGTATTCTCGTGAAGCAAGAACCACACATCCTTGCCTTCATTCATTGTTCCTTCACTAACATTCAGTTGTTTAGACAATAATCTTTGATTAGAAGACAGAACGGGCCGCACACATTCAACATTCTCGTCCGTAATGGAAGTGGATCTTGGATCGTCTTCTAACAACAGGCGACCATTTTTTAACCCTGCATATTATTCAAATAAGTAACTTGCTTCGACTGAAACACATATCACCATACGGTTGAAACGTTTCCCTGGTGGTTGTGTGTGATTCTTTGTATACTCCTAAATCTATATTTAAAAATGAATGGCTATATTGAGCCATTTTATAACAGCATCGGTGATAACGAACAGGCTTGCCCTAATTCTCTACAAACTGTTCATTCGTCTAACATTTAGTTACTATTCAGAACAAACTATTTCTAACCCTCAATGGTTTACTTTTGAAAACAAATATAGGAACATCGGAACATATGATACATAATTATGTTCTCTACATAAGATATTTTTAAAATCACTGAGGATCTGTTTCATACTGTTCTTTTACGATTCGAAGGGAGTTAGTGTCATGCATGAAACTGTATCGTGAAAGGTAGAAAGTTTTGGATATAAGTAATATAGTTAGAATAAGGGCTTTCTTCTGACTTCTTTTGAATTTTTGATAAACATTTCATACTTTTACATGTCTCGAAATATTTCTTCCTTAACCCATATTGCAGAATGTTTATTGATATATTTTTGGTTGGAAAAGTTCAGCAGGAATTCAGTGGAATCACTTTATCTGACGACGGTTGAGGTTTTTGCTTCGGTGCAATATTTGCAGATTATAATTCATTAAAATTTATTTTCACAGCAGAATTCTTTTATATGGTCGCAAAGTAAGGAGTTTCCAGTGTTAAATCGAATGGTCTCGGCGGCCAAATTTGATAATAGTTTGGAGAAATAACCCGGCAAGGAAACTTCTCTCAAAAGAGCAATGCTTTCGCGGCTTCTGCGACGAGTCGTTTTGTTTGAAATAAATATCACCCACATCCATACCTTGAAGCTCAATCTATTCACGGATTCCTTTATTTTTTTAGCAATAGTGTCCAATGATGCCTCCTGCCTAAAAACTTTGTGATGCCGAGAGACATATCGTCTATCACTTTTCTATTTTTTAAACCCCAAATGCGGGAATTCTGCTAATTCACAAAACCTTGAAATTGGAAACATGCCTCATCGGTCAAAATTATTTTTTGGTTAAATTCCAGATTTTCAAGCATTTTCAACAATCAATTTGGGAAATCACAACGCTGCTGGTGGACGACAGATTTAAGTTTTTGCTTCAATTTAACTTTATAAGCTTTATGATCAAAGTCTTCTTGCTAAGAGATCGACGTGGAATTGACAAAACTGGGTTTTCGGATATACCTCGAACTACAGTTGTTCTTGTGCGAAGATAATGGTTTTCTCTCTTCACATCACTAACTTGTATCTATAGGTTTAAATTCTGAACCAATTAAACAATTGCTGGGCGAGAAGATTTTAAAATTGTTTAAACTATTTCAATGCATAAGCATTGTTTACTGTTAAAATACAAGATGTATGCGTTTTTTTTTTAACTTCACTGATTGGTTTAGTCACGCGTTTCCATTGATTTTACTGAAATGACCCAGAGTCAAGCGGAGTATAACCATGAAATTTTGTTAATGCATAAATTAATCCCAAATTGCACGATGTCGACATAAAATAAAAGGTTGAAATTCAGATATTCTGCACTGTATCTGAACTCCTAAATTAATATTTCGGGGAAGAGGGAATTGATCCTATATTTTATTGCTAACCGCGAATTACTGTCAGTCTTCTTTAAAATGGAAAATTTCATATGTCGTATTTAAGTACAACTTATGTAACACTATCGAAGTGAAAATTCTTTTTTTTGTGGTTGAGTTTCTCGAGTCTTTTCAGGATACACGATATAGACATTGCCTCAGTGATCGGTGTTCAATTGTTTCTAGATATATATGTATTACTTTGAATTTCTCAGTTTGTTGTAAGAAATAAAAAACATAATAAATAATTTCAATACAATTTTATCACGATTTCATTATGTCCGTCCAATAGGAACATTGACTAGAGTGTTGACTCTCATAAAGTGCATTTGCCTTACGAGTATATCAAATAAATGCTCTTTTTTTAATTTAATGTTCCTCATCCTATATTTTAAATAATTAGTAGAAGCCAAAACTTGATGAACTCAGTTTGATGAATTTTCTACTACTTATAAAACTAAAATAAAGTATTTTTTTACTACTGTGTTGTGTTTAACAAAAGCTTGCGGCTTAAAGCAAAACCACCGCTTGACTTAGGAAAGCGAAATTATTTATTTTTTTAGTGTTCAAAGTATTTAATGTGTTGTCCAGTCTCTTCCGTTGCCAATTATAGCCGCACACCTTTGTCGGAAACTTGGAGCCACTTTGTTTTCTTTGCTCTTGAATAGCCCTGTTTGTCTTGTTCGGGCGAATCGTTAAAATTTCCATGTTCGTTCAATCGTTTCACCTACATCCTTACAAAACTCACTTATTTTCGGTGACACGGATAACAAGGAACAAGAATCACAGCTTCAAACCGAACCTTATATAGAGCACTCATTACATAATAATTATGTATGTCTTGTAATATGAAAAACGAGACTCAACTTAAGTAAAATTTTACTTAATGATTTGATATTATTATAAGGTATTCTGTAACTACTACAAGCAAGAATAAAAGCGTATAATTTAAATCATTTCAATTGTTTGTTTATGCAAAATCGAAAGGCCAATCTTAAAACTGTAAAGGAGAAAGTGATAAAGAAGAAACACAAATCATTTATTGTAGTCAATTTGGCAAACAAAAGTTAAATGTGCCAATGTTTAGGGTGTCGTTTTTATTAATAATAAAAAATCAAGCTCTAAGTTTATAAGAAAATCTCGTTTTCAATTAGGTTAATTTTAAAAGACTATTTCCATCATATACGAGTATAATAATAAAAAAATCCATGAGACTAAATTTTAAGAGAGATTTGAACTATTTTCTAAGTAAGCCAGTTCTCTGTGCAAAGATTTGCCAAAACAAATTCATTTTTTAATTTCTCATAACATTTTCTTTTTATAATAGTTTTTTTTTTATAAAATGTGATAAATACAATTTTTAAAAATTTTTTTTTTTCAAAAAGTCAAGAAGCAGAAACAAACTCGAAAAAAAGAAAATATTTATTTTACAAAATTTGTTTAAAGAATACAAAAATCACTTATATGGTATATATATATGTAATTCTATGATTTCTATAAATAAATGTTTATAAGTGTTGTGTGAATAAATGTATGCTTTATTTTATTTTTGTATACAAAAAAGAAACAAAATTATGTAAATGCAAATTGCATTAGAGCTTATTTCAAAATGAGTGAATGTCAAAAGTAAATTAGAATAGTGAACTCTCAATACTAAGTCTGTTTAAGTAACGAAAAAATTTTGCTTTTTGTAAACAAAAAAATATTTGACTGAACTATGTATTTTATTATTTTTTCAGATTTTTGTTTACAAACAACTAAAATTATAAAAGTCTTCAAATAAAACTTTAACTCGTAAATGCTTAACTGAATAGTGCAAAATATAATGTGTGTTTTTTTTTCTTTGTAAGGATTATAAAAAAAACTGATTGGCAGCAGTGCGATACGACTCACTAATCTGGGTTACTTCAAGAGCAGTAGTTTCGGACATGGCACGGTACTAACGGAGCTACTGCCAGGCAATCCTATTCTAACGGATGAATCCCTGGTCCACTTCGACATCCCGCACGACACAATTTAACCGGAAAGGGAGGACTGGGGAGAGAATGCAATAATTAGGTCAAATAAAATTGCAATATTCACAGATGGCTCAAAAACAGAGAAAGGAACAGGTTCTGGTATCTTCTCAGAAGACCCAGAACTAAGAGTGTCTATAAGACTACCGGACGCAAGCAGTGTCTTCCAATCAGAGGTCCTGGCTGTCCTCAGGGCGGCTGAGCTAATGCAGATAAGATCGGTATCCGAAAGAGAGATCGCAACCAACTTCAACTCTGTTACAGTCAGGGGCTGTCGCACAGGGCTCAAGGCACTATGCAGTCAGAACCGGGTAGACTGCGCTGGTGCCAGGACACTGCGGTATTAAAGGAAATGAACAGGCGGACGAGCTTGTAAGAAAATGAGTAGAGTAACCGACAATAGTGAGGTTGTCAATATCAAACCACCTCTTTGCATAGTGAGGGGCATTATCGAGGAAAAAATTACAAAGACTGCCAAACTAAGGTGGTCAAGTCTTGAATGACCAAGGGTATTCAAGCCTCTTTGTCCGCTTTTCGACAGCAAAAGATATAGGAAGTTTGCCGTAGCACGCAAAGAGACTTAAGTTGTCAGGTAGGGGGAGTTGGGGCACTTTGATACAGTTTCCATTCGAACTCAAAAAAAATGCAGCATATTGACAGCAGTAACATACAAACATATTGGATGGGTACATTGTAGTTTTATCTTATTTATATTGGATGAATTTAATCTTATATTTATTCTAAGAAATTTTAGAGCCATTTTACGAAATCATGAAATTTGCATCAAACTGCCCCACACACGGGGCACATTGTTACATAGTAGGGGGACTTTGATTCAAAGTCGATAATCACTATTTATAAAAAACCCTCATTTAATAAAACAAGTTTTAATAATTTTTTGGCATATATTTAAGTATTTGGTAATTCATGGTAACATAAGTTTAAATTAATTTCAATAACAAAAATAAATTCTTTTATCAGCTAATAACATAAATTAACAAGGAACTTGGTATTTTAATTATAAACTAAACAGTCTTCAGGTTGTCACAATAAGTCTTCCAATTGATTAAGATTATTATTTTTATAGTTTGGTAAGTAATTCAGCGTTGCATACTAAATATATAATGTAGTACATGTTGCTTACATAGAAATGTTAAAGGGAGAGAAATTTATCTTAAAATTAAATAGAGAAGCTGTTCTGCGTGTGCCTTTCTTGACTATTGGATTTTGTAATTTCAGTACAATGTGAGAAATATGAACAGAAGCCTCATCTTTAACATCAGGAAACACAAAAGTTCCAGTCGGCTTGCGTTTCAAAAAAGATGAAAATCGTTTCCATCTTCGTATCTAGATAAAATTTGCCCAACAAAGTGCTTAAAAGGTCGCTTCCTTTCTAAGTTAATCACCTTTATTATAACATAGTCTCCTTCTTGAAGATTCCTGGGTACAGGCGAGGCAGTTTTAATAGTGTGATCAGATAATTCCATATTGATTTCTTCTGAATAAAATGATTCTTCTGAATCGAAAGGTTCTTGTAACTCTACTTCCCCGGAACAGCTTGAAGAGTCTGATTCCACAGTTATTGCCTTATGAAAGTTTCTTTTCGTCTTTTTTATGGGATGTGCAACTATTCCCAGCAGTTCTTGAGCACTTATAAGATCTTTTGCGCGTTTTCTTTGTTCTTTTTTTATATTTCCTTCACGTTTAGACCTCTGTTGTTCTTCTATTCTTGTCTTTTCCGGAGTATCTGTGTAGAGTCTTGACTTTCCCTTCTCTTTTCCTTTTTTACTTTTGTTAATTTTAGGATAAGGCCTTATAGTTTCAGGGGTTATGGATAGTTTTGACGTTGAAGGTTCAGAAGTTACCTGAGATGTTATTGATGTAGACGGCATGTTAAGGATCCTTGACTCATTTGTAGCATTTGACAGCTCGGTGATAGTTGGAGGTGTTACACATTTAATACTTATAATTTTATCTTTAGGTTCGACGAGATTAGCAGAACTTAAGTTTTTCTCATTTTCAACAATAGTTTCGGTAGAACTTAAATTGTCCTGAGACGCATCTTTTGATTTTTGGTTGCTATATACCTCACAAGGAGAAAAATCTTCATCTGAGAATGCCAATTTATTAAATGGTACAATTCCAGGTTTTGGAAATGCGTGTGTTATATTTTTGGCAGTAAAGGATTCAAAAAAAGCCAACTAAGCAAGACTTGGAATATTACAAATAGTTAAAACTTTTCCAGGATGATTAAAGTGCCAGTCATTAAAAGCTACCTTAAGTTTTGCCTTAAAAGGACCGAAGACACCAACATCAAGAGGTTGTAATTTGTGGGACGTGTGTGGAGGAAACGAAAGGTAAACTATTCCATTGTCACGGCAATAATTTATTGCATCGAGTGAAACGTGGGACTCATGATTATCACAAACTAGAAGAATTGTCATTTCTTTTGTACTGTTAGTATGTTTTTGAATGTGTTTAAGAACTTCCAAGAACAGTTCAGCATTTATCCATCCAGATCTAGATGACAAGCCTGAAGATCCTTCTGAAGCACCATTCAAAAAATGGCTTTTATTATGTACCCTAGGAAACACATAAACAGGTGGAACGACATTGCCACAAGCAGTTATAATTCCTCCAAAAGTCATAATTCCTAACTCCCCTCTCTCCACAGAAACAATTTGACCAACTTGTCGCTGTGATTTTTCTGCCAATATTTTTGGAGTATTCAAAACCGTAGTGATGCCAGTTTCGTCAAAATCAATTATTAATTTTGAAGAATGTATCTACAGCAGACTTATTAGACGAAAACGAACGAGCCATACTTCTGGTTTCGGGTTTCCTTAAACTGATATTGGGATTTCTTTTACGGTAACCATAAACCCATTCTAAACCGGCCGTTTTATTATCATCCCAGGATCTTGGGTAGATGGAATTTAGCTCTTTGGCGTATTGGTAAGCAAGCTGCCTTAATTGAATTATGGTGCATTTTACTGCATTTTATTACATATTCATTTAACTTCTTTTCCTGTTCTGTTGTAAATACCTGGTGGGAGGTGTACTTAGATGAAAAATTTGCGTGTACTACTGGTATCTTCTTTGTTTTTTCAATCCTATGTTGAAGAGTAGCAGGTTTCAAATTATATTTATCTGCAGGTTTTCTTATTGATAACGTGCCATCCAGCACATCGAATATGGCAGATTCCACAGCAACTTCATTGATGTTGGTTCTCTCGGTTTTCCTTTTACGAACGTATCGTACCATTTTCCTTTGAAGAAATACAAATAATACACTTTAACAATTTACATGTCAAACATTGGAAAAGTGATACGTATCAAATTTTCCCGAAGTCGTGTGTATCAATGTACCCCAACTTACTTAAAAGAAAATAAATATAAAATGCCATTTGCAAACAACGTTTGACAACGAGTTCTTCACTAAAATCACATTATTAACAATTATACTCACAATAAAAATTTATGTCAAATTGTTAGCACAAATACGGTACATAAAAACCTCACTCGCAAGGAACTACTAAAATTTACTTCCGCACCCGCGAAACTGGTTTATTCTTGTCGGGTGCAAAGCAACAACTGAACCGGAATGTCAGTAACATATCGGTTTGCGTTGATAGACATGTTGCATTGTGTGAATAGCTGAGTGGCCTACTGCGTTCAGTTTTTAAAAAAATTCCACTGTATCTATGTGCCCCATGTATCAATGTTCCCCATCTCCCCCTACGGATATCTACAGATTCTGTGGTGATCAGCAAGCTGTTGATGACATAACACACATACTCTGTCAGTGCGAGGCAATATCACGGAGTCGAAACAAATTTTTAGGGAAATACTTTTTCGAAAACCTAGAGGAAATAGACGGCACGAACTTCAAAGGCCTTCTTGGCTTTTGCAAGAAAATTGGGTGTTTCACCAGGGCGATTGTTTAGGTTTTTGCCATTTGAAGACAAATTCAATTGGTTTCACAGGGACCTCGATGGGTCCGTTTTGGTGCCTAGTGTCTGTATAATGACATATTCATCACACCCCTGTCTAACCCAACCTAAGGATTTCAAAGTAATTTCCATATTCTTGTAGTTGGAGTACTTAAGGCATCATTCATACCATACATGGCTATCTTGATTATTTTCTTAATATTAGGTTGCACCTTTTGCACCTACACAACGCGTTTCACTACTAGACTGGCATAGTCACATACATACCGAAACCCTGGCGTACAGCGAGTGTAGCCCTTATACTGAAAATCGAAAAACATGACTAGAAGCTCGCCAAGTGATTCAGACCTATTAGTCTAACTTCTTTCATTGTTTTTTTTTTTTTTAAGAACTTAACACGCATGTGGGTATTATTACACTTAAAATGCCTGAGCACGTGTTAAGTTTTTAGGAAAATGGGACAGAGAGAGAAAGCAAGATTGTTGGGCTCAGTAGTTATTTCGCTTCATGGGTGGCATCCAACATGGATGTCACCATTAAGTTGCCTGAAAAAAAGAATGTCTTTCGGGCGATGCTGGTATTCAAACCCAACCTTCCGATGTGGAAGCCAATATACCACTTGAGCCACGGTCACCCACAATGTTGAAGAGTATGGAGAGAATGGTCGCTCTTCATATACGCAAGACTGCTATCTAAGATCTAACATGCCTATCAAAGCGGAAGATCCTGCGCCACCCACAATGTTGAAAAGTATGGAGAGAATAGTCGCTCTTTATATACGCAAGACTGCTTTACGAATGCAACCACTATCTACGAGGGGCGTTCAACATATTCTCGGTATCGGGGTGAAGCTATGGTTGTATATATAAATTGACTTATTTATCAAGTAATACTATTATTTTAGTGCATTCATGTAAAATTTCATATAAATGTGATTATTAATTCGCGTTTTATCTCTAGTTAAACAGAATCATAATGGCAACTGAGACGATGATGGTGAAAATTGAGCATCGGGCTGTAATTAAATTTCTCACTAAGCAAGGAAAAAGACAAAAAACTATTCATGAAGAGATGGTGGCTGTTTACTAGGGTTCCGCACCTTCATTATCAACTGAGAACGGAGAAAGCATCAAAGAAGTCGAAAAACTTGTTCTTGAGGATGCCCGAATAAAGGTGAAAATGATTGCAAAGATCACCAAGCTTTCAATTGGTACCATTCACACCATTCTTCATGACCATCTTAACCTTTCAAAGGTCAGTGCAAGGTGGGTGGCACGAATGCTCACAGCGCCTCAGAAAAAAGTGAGAATCGCATGCTGTAGAGAGCTTTTGGAGATGTGTAGTGAGAACGCGGACGGTGTTATGGATCGAATTGTTACTGGGGACGAAACATGAGTCCACCACTATGACCCTGAAAGCAAACAAGAGTCCATGCAGTGGCATAAAAAAGGAACAGACCCCCCGAAGAAGTTCAAAGTCACTCCGTTGCCGGGAAGCTCATGGCCACAGTTTTTTGGGACTCAAAGGGAATCTTGCTCATTGAGCACAAAAAAAAAGGTGAAACCATCAACGCCACATCCTGCGCTTCCACTTTGCATAATTTTCGGGAGGAAATTAAAAAGAAAAGACGGGGTAAACTCGCAGCGGGTGTGTTGCTTCTTCATGACAACGCTCCTGTTCACACGGCGCGAGTTTCCAAGGCTGCTGCGCGAGATTGTGGTTTCGAAGAAATCCAACACCCACCCTATAGTCCAGACCTTGCGACTAGTGATTATTTCCTGTTTCCGGATTTGAAAAAATGTCTTCGTGGAAAAAGATTTTCGGATGATGAAGAACTCAAGTCGGCAATAAATGGGTATTTTGCAGAGAAATTTTTTTGAGGGTTTAAGAAAGCTTATCTCAAGATGTAACAAATGCAGTGATGTTAGGGGAGATTATATTGAAAAATAAAAATAATTTAAATTGAATTCGCATTTTCCTTCATATCGATACCGAGAATATATTGAACGCCCCTCGTAAGATCTAACTAGCTATCAAAGCGGAAGATCATGCGAGACTGCCCTTCAGAATTTAACTTTCTCCATTTTGACATCAACATCTGATGGATAATGCGCATTCGCCATTTTCATCGACATTAAGGGTGACTTCGACCACGTAATTTTTGACGGCATGTGTAACGAAACATTAGTCTTATGAATAAAAGCAACGCTGGTGAATAGGACCCCGATTGCAGATGCTGACTCCAGTCAATATGTGATGGCGGCGGTAAACAGGGCGTCGACTCACTGCCTAATTGTCAATTGTTGTCAATAGTTCTGACGGTCTACTGCGTTGTCCCACCAGGCTAGATTCGAAGACTCTGCGGGCCGGAACATTGGTGTTTATTCGCTCTACATATCCTAGCCATCTCAGACGACTGATGCGCAGTTTTCTGACTAGGTCTATGTCGCTGTACAGCCGGTATAGTTCGTCATTGAATCTTTCAGTACTACTCAGAGTATTCAAATAGCGATGGTGGCAGATGAACATATTTCTGCGCTCGGCCCTTGAAGTTGAAAGTTATAAGTAGGGTTAACTAGGGGGTTAACTGGCCACGTAAAAATCCTTTTATTGCGAAGCATTCAATAGCCTCGGATAACGACCAGCCTACCCTGAAACTATCAAGTAGCGGAAGTCTTAGACTGTTATAAAGCAAACCATTGCCATTCAGGAAATGCGCTGGGATGGATGGATGAAAAACTGTGATATATGTATTCAATCAGCGTCTATTTGGGTGCGAATCTGTTGTAAGCGGCAGATTAAGACAAGAGCTCTTGAATTCTCAGAACATGAGGGAACTCATCAAGGTTTAATTTGCCAACATCAGCTTGATATGCCCTCACCCCCCAAAGAAAAAATAGAAGATTGAATGGCTGCAATCGTAAAAAATCGCCAAATATTATACCGATAGGGTATCTCTCAAGCTTTTGTTAATGGCATTAAATGGTGCAGATCAGTGGTATCGATATCAAGAAGCCGTCAAAAATGCCGCACCCGGGGTGATGGTATTTATCAGACCACGCCTATGAACTCCACAAGTCGCACATGAAACGACATTGCATAGAAGAACGACAGGGGCTATTGCACTCTACGAGTAAAACGGAAGGAAGGAACATCGGCTTCTCTAGACGAAAAAAAAAATGATTATAAGAAACAAGC
This sequence comes from Volucella bombylans, assembly GCA_949129095.1. NCBI lineage: Eukaryota > Metazoa > Arthropoda > Insecta > Diptera > Syrphidae > Volucella > Volucella bombylans. The sequence goes on along the minus strand of OX422142.1, from coordinate 142,323,565 downwards.
AATCGCGAAGGTGGAGAGGTTCTACTTCAGGAATGGGGTTCGGAAGTTCAATCACAAGATAAAAATAATGTGTAAAGCCAGTAAGAACCGAGCAGAACCCTATCGAGATTAGTATTACAATTTAGGATACAGAAAAAAAAACTTATACGGATTATAAAATGTTCTGTCGGGTAAGACAAACCACTCAACCTCACTCAACCAAAGCCAAGATCTATGTCCATCCGACCAGAATTAACTTAAAAAAGCAATATTTATGATGTTAGTTTTAGGGCCTAGAAATGCGTAAAATGCAGCGAGAGATTACATCCAGTTTATTTCGAAGATTTGGTCGGAGGTTTTCAATCCACAAGTGAGAAAACCCAAGAAGTCTATAATAGATCGATATTCACCACTTTTTTTGTTTATTGCAAGACAGCACCTACAGATACGAGCTGTATAGAACCAAGTCCGGTTTTGATATACCTGCCGAATGGTCGGATTGTGTAGAATGACGGGCGAAAGCGCTTGGTGCTCCATTGCCTTAGAGCAATTAAGTAATAAGGCACTGTCAAGAAGCGCTATAAGGACTCAATATACATAAAAACTTAATTATCCCAATACTGCTGCATGGCAAAGAGTAATAAACGTAAGCGAAGGCGGATAAAGATATGCCTGGTAGTTTTAAACGTAAAATAAGAATCTTTGATTTTCGGTCCTTTTTGCGCTGACGGGCTTTGTAGGAGGAGATAAAATGGCGAACACTACATGCTGTTTAGCGACATCGAATTAGTCAGAAAAATAGGCACAATCCCCTGAGACGAGCATATGCAGAGCGGATGAATATATGTAATCGCTCCGGACTAAAAAGCCCCTACTCGAAGGGACAATGCAGTTGATGGAGATTTCGCTTCAGGTTGTGCTCACAAGTTGTAGAGACCTCAAACACCTTTGAGTGCACAACTTTAGGCAATTAGCCAAAGACCTCGCTAACTATACCTTATCCAACAAAACATGTCAGTACAGGGCTTATGGGAAAGCGTTTTTTCTAACAGTGGTGCCTGTAGGTGGACTCAATGGCACATTACCACTGAAACACAAAGGAAGCCACTGAACTTTGTGTACAATTGTTGTTCTAATTATTTTCAGATTTAACCACAGCCACCCTATGACTTGCTTGCTCTATAGCCGTGGGCAGAATGATCATAAAATCACCATTCGCCATTACTGCTGGCTGTGCATTGAAAATAATCTCATCAAAGCAGTGTTACCATTCTCAAATGTTAGCACATCGTTACTGATTTTTCAGTGTTATTGTTAAAAAGCACATGGGATTTGAAGCTCTTGAGAACACAAAAATGAATTTGTGTGTAATAATATGTGTGGTGGTGTTGTCATTTGCGTTTTTTCTCCTCTTTTTGAGAAACCGTTAAAATGTAGTCAAACCATTTTTTTCGACTTTGTATTTTAAATTTTATTCGCGCGCTATTTTAATGCATTGCAACAAAGCAGTGCAATAAGTGATCATATTATTATTGGACTATGTGCGTTTTAGTGATATTGTGTTAATGTTGTGTTTAAGAAAAAAAGGATTATTTTCGCGGTGTTTCGAAACTAGAATTCATTGACTGTGAAATTAGTGATCATATTGTGATAACCACTTAAATGTGAGCAGCGACATCTAGATTTACAGAGCAGAAGATGTCGATACTCAAAGAGCAGAAGATTTCGATACTTGAATAGCAAAGTCTCAACCATTGATGACTGGAGAGTGGAATCGAATTTTTTAGCAAAATGGAAATTATATGGGACGCTGGATGGCGAGGAAAAAAAATTAATTAAATTTATATCCTTCAGCAATATTTTTATTTGTTTATTTTAAATGGGGAGATGGTAACCCTAAGGGAAATGCTCTTTCTCTTTATGGTGATTCATCATATACAGCATGGCAACCCTATAAAAGCTTTAAAGAAGGACACATTTATGCATGTTATTGCAACCAGACTATGTCCTAACTTCCCTGTACTGGCACTTATTCTTGGATAAACTATAGAAAGACTTATCGGTCTTTCATCTTTGAAGAAAGATGAGCTAGTATCGAGCCTTTAATGTGTACATTACATTATGTGTACATTACGTTACGTATCAGTCTAAATACTATAGAAAGACGTTTTAATAAGACATTCGGCTGCCGCGTCAATTTACACAAATTTTACTAAAAATGAAATCTTTTTGATTTTTAGAATACCTCTAAAATCTGTGTGTAATAAAAAAGTGATTTAGTATTTTAAATTCAACAGGTGAGTATTAAAATATTTTAACATAATCTTAAGTGGGTCGTTAATTTAAGCCGGAACGTACAATTTTAATGTACAAAAAATATTGCATTTTACAATTAAAATAGCAATGCATGTCGCACTTTCATATTCATAAATTTATTGTTGTAAGTTGATTTCGTTTGTTTGCTAAATAATCAACTGCACACTATAATTAGCTTTGTAACGACCACTTAAATGCAGTTAATTGCTTGGCAAATTGAAGAAAATTACGTGCTATATTTATGGATGTTAACGTTTTACTACTGCATATTTTGTATTCTCTATTTCAGTGGTATATATCAAAATTAAACGCCAAATTTATAGTAAAAATATTATAAAAAATATTACCAATATGTAATGCATACATATTTCTACACAACAATACAGCAGCAACAGTTCAGCTCAGCAGAATGTTTGTTTTTCCAATATGTATGTTTTCATCATTTTGACGAGCAGGGATAAAAGACTTAATATTGATCAGCATTTTACACATATATGTACATGTATGGATATGATACATATTATAGATGGGATCAAATTAAAAATAAAAAAACGAGTTTGCTTATGCCTATGCGTCTCCAATTTGTATATTTTGGGATATGTAATCAGTTCGGTTTTTAGCAGACGTTAAACGTTTCTACAGTGTTCCTGTGTTGTTGCATTAACTGTAATATCTACATTTGCACTTCTGCTATAAATATCACGTACTCGTACTGGGACGTGGCTTGTTCCAATCGCAATATGATCACATTTCGTGTGTCACTTGACTGTTCTATATCTGGAACCAAAGAAATTTCTTGATTCCAGTTCCGTGATCTTCATAAAGATCACTTAGATCTTGCAAGTAGTAACGCTGCGAGTGTGTTCCAATAGCACAACGTCTCATTCTATGGGTCTGATCTACTGATAATGTTCGTAAGTTTGAAGATATTTCTTCTCCTGAGGTTGATTAGCTCTCTTGGCCACTAAGAATCGACTATGGTTCATATTAGAATAAATGTTTTACAGAGCGCCTGAAAATGTGTTCTTTGTTTGACGCCGAATATTGAGAGCTCCTCTCAACAAACTGACCGTATTTTGGGACGTAAATGCTTGCACGCTGTTGGGATTTATTGCGGTATTTGAAAGCGAAAAGTTTGTCAGCGTTTGATTGAACTCATTATTGCGAAATGATTATTCTGTCTAGCAGATATCATTTTCCTCTGTTTGGTCTGAGTTATTTCTAGACCCGAGTAAATGTTTGAATATTATTCTTTAAAAATGCTAAATTTATTTTGCACATCATTTCGATTCTCTCCATTGTCCATTGTGGACTAAGTGTCTTTTGAAATATTAGTTCCGAAGAATTTTTTTCCTGTTATCCTATTAATTTATTTAAATGCTTGAGACGAAGGACTTATTTTATTCAATCTTGTTATTTCCATCCTAATATCTTGTTATTATCCATCCTAACCATTTCTTTAATAATATTACTCAAGCACTGAATCCTGGCATGAAGTTGTATGGGAAATGTAGGGCTGTTGGGAGCAACGAATTCTACATTAAAATACGGCCCGTTATAAAACCAGTTGTGTATTAAGTACCCATTTTGACTGTGTCACTCCAATCTGAATGACGTGCGTTGAAATCCCCTCCAAATGAATTGATGAGAGTGTAAAGTTTGTTAAGCTCGTTGGTTATCGTCGACAGGCATTGGAGGAAATGTAAATGCTTCCTATTAAAGTATTCTATCATAAACCAGACCTGCTATATGATGTAATATTGTAGTTACTAGGGAAACGAAAAAACGAATTTCAGTATACTTATATCTTTGGTCTAAGTAACTGCTGTCCCTCTACCTGAGTAACATGAGATTAAATTGAAGCCATCAACCGTGGACTTATGGTTCGAAAGGAGAAATATTTGAGGCTAATGGGTTTTTAGTGTGTTAAACAGATTTAGTTTTCTTTCAAGGGAAATTATAGAGTTACAATTTATCGACATAATATGCAAGCAAGTTGTCTACATTATACCACTATAGAGGCCACAATCTCAAGGTGTGCGAACATTTTGTCTTCTGTAGACTGCAGTTGTTGATATGTGGAAAAAGTTGATCGCTTCATTCAAAAAAAAACCGTTAGATCACCAGATTGTATGTTTGTCGTAAAGGCCTGTTTGTCCATTTGCTGATTTTCAGAATAAAATAGACAAGTCGGCGTATGAAATGCGTTGATCCGGTTAGCGCATTAATAGCGCTTTGTACTACCAATCTATTCTTGCTCGCAACCTGCCTTGCCCCTTGAGTCAATAAATCTCGTTTTTCTTTATGCTTTATAAGATATAAGATAGACAGCCTTGATAGCTACCGGCAGATTGGTTACAATTTATGCACTTAAGAATAGGAATGTCCTGGCTAGTCTCCTTAAGTGTTTTAATTTATAAGGTGTGATTTATAAGGTGTGATTTTACTTATTCTAATACTACTTTCACAGCTACAGCCTTGACAGGGGTATCTTCGTCAAGGCCCTTTAGCATAGCCGTAAACCTTTTCGTCTATCTAGGCGAAAAAGTTCACTCACTCGGATTGTCTGCAGCAAAGTCGGCACTTCCAAACAATATTGATCTGAATGAACTTAATGCTAAATTTGTACCTTCCTGCGACACACAAAACTCAGCCGGTCATAGGGTGCCTGCAATTCGATCCAGGAACGTATTATATATTATTTGCATTATCTTGCGTCGATGAAATTGATGTTGGTAGAACAATTTTAGCATAAAATCGAATGCATGTCGTTGCCGAAGCCTTCGTCGTCTCAAGATAAAACTGAATACCGTCCTATTGCCATTCTCCCGTTTCTGAGTAAAGCCTTCGAGACAGTTGCAAGCAATCAAATAAAAAAATATTTAAGCGATAGAGACATTATCACTAAATTTCTATCGGGATTCCGTGCAAAGCATAATTGCACAACAGCTCTGCTCAAAGTTTGCGAAGATTTACGTGAGGGCTTGGACCGTAAAATGCTGGCTCTTATAGTTTTTTTGGATTTTTCAAAGGCATTTGATTACGTAGATCATCAAATATTAGTTGAAAAACTAAGAACGCAGTTTCTGTTTGATAGCTCTTTGTGTACCTTAGTAACGTCATATTTATGTCATCGTTCACAGTACGTGTCTCGTGAAGACAAATGTTCATCTTGTTTTCTTGTTTGATCTGGTGTGCCCCAAGGATCCGTCCTAGGACTCCTTCTTTTTGCTTGCTACATAAATGACTTAGCTGACCGACTTGTAAACTGCGAACGTCACATATATGCAGATGATGCGCAGATTTATTCGTTTTTCCCGAAATCTCAAATAAAGCAAGCAGTACAGAACTTAAACGAGCAACTACCTGAAATTTGTAAATGAGCAATCGATAATATCGATAATAAACTCAGCCATAACCCTAAAAAGACTAAAGCCATGGTTGTTAATGTCGGCCGAGATAGACAAATTGTTCCACCACTCTACATAAATCAAACTCCAATTGAGTATGTAGATAACTTTAATAACCTTGGGGTTCATCTGAGCCACAACTTAAGCTGGAATACTCACATAAATAGAATGTCATCAAAAATTTACGGAACTCTGAGAGGGCTTAGCCCAACTTCCAACTACCTTCCAACCAACGTAAAGCTGAAGCTTGTTAAGTCCTATATACGAGTACTACCCATTTTGTTGTATAGGTGCGAAATTTTCTCAGATATGGACTATGAGGCAAAAAGAAAGCTGAATGTTGCTTTTAATAGCTGTGCGAGGTATATTTTTGGAGTTGGGCGATATGACCACATCTTCTCCTATACAAATAAGATTGTAGGGTGCTCATTAGATACTTTTATGAAATATCGTACTGTGCTGTCATTACACAAAATTATAACGACAAAAGAGCCAAAATATCTGTATGAAAAAGTTAAATTTGCGCGGAATCAAAGAACTCATCAATTAATTGTTCCACGATGCAAATATATCAATACCTCTCGTCAATTTTTTGTTAATGCGATTCGCCATTGGAATCTCTTACCCATTGAAATTAAGCGCACGATCAACAGAACCACCTTCAGTAAAAAATTGTTTCAATATTATAGAAATAATTCCTAATAAATTTGCCTTTCCGTCTGCCTAGTTTCTGTTTTTTTTCTTTCTTTCTTTCTTTCCTCTTTCCTATTTCTTCTTTCTTTTTGCACATACGAGATTGAAAAATTTTTAAATGTTTGAATTAATGTTTTTATCATCTATTTTATTTTATTTTGTTATTTCAATTCATTTTTTTGTTTATTAAATGAATATAATAGATATAAGCTTGTTCTTATATAAAAGATGTCTATTGTACACTGATCTTACATGAACAGTGAATTCAAATAAAAGAAATTACAGAAATTACAATTCCCGTCCCGCGTCAATAATAATTGAGTGAATTTTGGTGTCATTTACAAATACCTTCATTTTCAGGAAGCTCAAATTAAGAAATTTGTGTTTTACATCGCTTATTTTACACTCATCTGCAACGAGTTTTATAACTTCGCTAATAATTTGACATCAATTGACATCAAATATAAATATTGGTGCGCAGAAAAATACATTGTTAAAATTTTTAGGTGATTTACCAACGAGTTGATTATGAATTTCAACGGACGAATTGCAGAGGCCATGTTGGTTGGTGCACTTTCATTTGATTCCGGCGCTTGAAGTTCCATATCAGCGAGTCAGAAAAAAAAAATTATAGCTTCTAGTAGCACGTTTGAGACTCCCAATAACAGTTATTTGCTCAGTGGGGTGATTGTTGTTTTTAGCCATGGTGGTAATGTTGTTTTTGCAAACTAATTGTGTTTCACAAAATGCCACTTTAAAGAGTCACTGTCTCAGAAAGTTTAATACGACCTGAGTCGATTTTAGTATTCGCTGTATCTCACACTTAATGATATTTTTATCTGAGTTCAAGACCACACGTCTATTCACAACAGTTGATCGAACCGTACTCCCAAATAAAAGTTCTTAAAAATGAGAAGTCTTTAGTAAAAAATCCGAAAAGGCAACATACCTAGGAAATTGTGGCCGAGTCACATCTTAAACGCTTCCCAGCAAAAAATTTCATAAGGCATATAAGGCTAAGGGATTTATAAGGGAAATGAAAAATCGCAATGCCTTAGTAAGATCCTTATTATAAGGTAAATATAAGTGTTCGAGCGTATGAAAACAAAATATGACTCATAAGCATTCGAACATGTTCTGATTTGTTTCAAATTTCTAGGAAAAGGGTAGAATGAAGAACGACGTTGCATTGACGCAATATTCCTTATATTTACCAACCCTTAAATGCTAAGGAATAAATTGCATTGAAATAATCCTTATATAAGCCTTATGGTTTTTGCTGGGTTAGCTTCACAATACCAAGGCTAAAGTGACGATGGATAGGTCATAATCTATAACATGGAATTGTCGCCCTTGTAAAAACTCCATGCAATGAATCAGTCAAGTAAAAGTGTCAAGACTTGGCACAGAATATTAAAAGAAGATTGCAGAGGATTGGAAATTGGCTGAAGAAACCTAAAATGGTTGTTGGTCGTCAGGTGCGCAACATCAATCTATCACCTCCCTGCTGTAGCTACTGAATAGCTACATATATTTTAGTGAATCAAGAATAAGCCTCTGCAGTTAAACACTCTAAACTGTTCTTGCTCGTCTATGTAAACTTTATACCTAAGTGCAGCATCGTCCACACAACAGAAACATAAGTCTGCTAAGCAATGCACACAATTTCTATGTCTGTTATTGTTTGTACGTCGAAAACCGATCGTTGTATATTTACGTTTGACTGTGGTCTAACATCTTGTAAGTCCACTACCAAATAAATATGTATATACTTGTACTTTGTGGCAGATCTCTATAACATCGTGCTTGAGAAAATTTTATGAATCACCAGCCTTCACCAGAGGTGCATTATTTCAAAAATATGTACAACGTCGCGCATATAAAGATGATATTGAGCTAATCGAAATTTTTTATTTTATTCAGGAAGGGAGAATCTTCATATGTGACACCGCGCGGGTGCCACGTAACCTATCTTGGTATTCCACAATGTTGCGCCTAGGACTGACCTTTTGGAACCCCTCCTATTACATTATTTTATGTTGCATTTCGTTGAAACCTTGCCTGTGCCGTAGAAAGGATTCTACTAGTATGTTCAAAATAATTTTTTATTATTCGCGTTACGTAGGTTGGTACTTGCGTATTTCATTGCGATCTTATGCTGATGTTCCATCTATCCGAACTAAAGGTATTTTTGACATCGAGGGTCATAACTGTGCAGCACTGTTTTTGCCGCTTTTCCATCTGTCTCCAGATGCGACCAATTGGCGAAATCATTATTTCTATCGGTGTACTGGTTCAGTCTTTCGTGGATTATTTTTTCAGTGGAATATTTGTGCTTATTGAGGCAGAAGCAGCTAAAGAAAATATATGATGCCTCAAAAAAGGCCATCTAACACCCTAGGTAAAATGTAATAATGAAAGATTGAAATTTGAAGACGGTCAAGGAATTTATCTATCTAGCCTCTGCAGTGAATAGGTTAGAAAAGATGTTGAAAAACATAATCCACTTAGGCGTATTAGTCCACTGTGAATACTTGCCGAATACTTTCTAACTGTTGTTTATATAGCCGGAAAAGGCAATTGAGTAGCAAAGCAATATATCGAGCAAGGAAAAGATTCTATACTCTCCAGAGCGAATGTAAGATCTTTTGGTTGCTTTGAGTTAAAGATTCTCTGCGTGATCTTCGGCTCCGTTTGCATTGATTGAGTGTGGAACAACCGCTAAAACAAAAAAAAACCGATGGTAGACCCAGCCAAAAACTTTCTTCAATTATCACAGAGAGAGATACAACGCAGTACAGAAAAATGTTACCTCAATTGGTGCATTGAGTTGAATCCGGTCAAAGTTTAGGGCAGCCCGAGTTTGTAAGCTGCCGCTTGTAGACTTGATTATTAGCAGAAAGTTAAAAGTACTAAAATTACCTTCTAAAGTTTTAAGATATGTTGTGTGAGTATAGCTTGAGTTGGGCGTTTGTATAGTGAAATATTATAGCTACTGAATTATTTCTGTATTGGATCAAAGTGTAGTTCACGTTTTTTTTTTTACCAAAATCGGTATGTTTAAAAACAAAAAAAAAATGTCCGGTTTATTGTACAATACTAGAGGAGTTCCACAGGGTTCCATCCTGGGACCTATTCTATCCTATTCTCGCTGATTCCCACTTTTGTGACCTCATCTATTCAAATGTATGCTGATGACGTTCAACTCTATCGAAGTTGCTCTCTTGGTATAATAGATGACTGCGCAAATGCTTTAAACACTGACCTGGAGCGCATATCAAGCTGGTCAGAAAAAAAAGGACTTTTTCCAAGTCCACCTAAAACTAAATGTATCGTCATTTATAAAAAACTTCTTCCCAGACATTATGCTCAATGGCTCAAAAATCGAATATGTTGACACCGCAAAAAATCTTGGAGTTGTTTTTAACAAAAAACTTAAGTGGAATATCCATATCAATACTACAATTGGTAAAGTATATGGAACGTTACGCCAGCTCTGGATGTCACACTACTTCACCCGCTTCAAAACTCGCCTTTTACTAGCTAAAACACTCTTTGTATCAGTTGTCTGTTATGGATGCGAAATATTCTGTTACTGTGAAGCTAACAGTAAAAGAAAACTTAATGTCGCTTTCAACAATATGGTGCGTTACGTTTTCAATCTTCGACGCTTCGATAGAATATCTCATTACTCGAAATTGCTCTTTGACATGTCACTCGACCATCTAATACGCTTTCGATCCCTTATATTGCTTTCCAATGTGATTCAAACCAATCAGCCTTGTTACCTATTCAATAAAATAAGATTTACTATGTCTGAAAGATTTCGACAAATTATCCACCCTCGTTATCCCATTACTGGGCTAAAATTTTTCATAACGTCTAGTCGCCTGTTAAACCCCTTACCACGGCTTGTCAGAAGGTCTTGTGGTACCAGCAGGTTTAGGAATGAACTTAAGCCCTTCTACATGAACAATAACACCTAACCCTTTGATTATTTTTTTTTTACTTTGTTTTTATACTCAAGCTTAGAAAATTGTACAATTTTATTTGGAGATATACGAGTACATACATGTACGTAGCTGAGATTATAATAATGTATATATAAGAAACCTTTATTTCTTAGTAATAATATTTATAACCTTAATCGTTCTTTATTAGCTTGAATCTAAATCTGAATTTATATTGAACATATTAAATATTCACTAGTTTATAAGATAATTTATGTCTTAATGTGATTGCAAAATAAAACTAAACTAAACTAAAATACTATTCTTTACAACAAGCGGGACGTACGTCGATTGCGAAAGGTAGGTGTGGATGTCGTTTTGTTGGTATGCTATGGCATTTTATTTTAAACAGTAAAAGTCAGCAGTTTTGATTGCAATATATCCTACGTGATATTTAAACATAGACGAGCCTTCAATGTGTATGCAAAATATACCCTAATACTTATCTATTAATTAATACAAACATCTGCGCGGTAGATGCTCTGTAGTACGTAAGGTGGTATTATTTCTTATTCATTTGTTTGGGAAACTATCTGCACCACTTCCTAATTTAGGAAAGGCGATTTGTATTAGTTTTTTTTAATTATTTCGCTTGGATGTGGTGGAATTTGTTGATGATTCAATAACTAATGCTTGGTAATGTACCTGTAAAATCACCATCTCTTTCGCAGTTCAGTACCCCATTTCTGTGGACCTGATTGCGCCGCTATCCATTACCAATTACTGACATAAGTGAACCAACTAATACAAATTTAAACAAGAGATTTAATTGTTATTTTTCAATATTGTTTTATTGTTATCATTTGTTGTGGTTTATTTCTTCTTTTTTTTCTAATATATTCCAAAAATACAAATATAAATTATTCTTAACTAAATTTCTTACTTCTACAACCGAAAAGAAATAATAATAGTAATAAAAAAAAAACAAAATAAATAGTATCTTTCTTTTTTTCGCAAATTTTCACTTTCAAATGTTTTTTTTTTTTGTTTTTTGTAAGTCTATTATGAGTTAATTGTTTCTTTGTTTTTCATTATTTAACAGAGTAAGAAAAAGTGTGAAGAAGAACATCTGAATAATACCTATAGAGTAAATATCACAAAGTTCATGAATGTGTGAGAGAATGAAGGTGTGATTTGTGAGATTATTTATATTAAAAAAAATGATGAGAACGATATAAAGGAGTATTGCTCTTTTTTGGTGACGTGTTTGTTTTTCTTACAAGCTAATTTGATTAATATTACTTTGTTTTTTTTGTTTCTTACATTATTTACAACTTAGAGTAAAGTTTAATGACTGAGGAGAAGTTTAAAAATGTGTCATCTATTACTGAGGCCGCATTTTTTGCTAATTTGTGGCGTGTGTATTGAAGCAACCGATAGAAGCAGAGGTACATCGTTTTCGGTTAGATTTAGTGCTTTGGAAACAGCACTTAAGGAACAAAAATCGGTGGCTAGTAAAAAAGCTGCAAGGGATTCTGAATGCATGTAGATTTCTTGTAGTTTCGATTCTAGGAATGAGAGGCACTAAAAAAGAAAAAAAAATTCTGTTACAAAAAAAGGGGAACAATTTATATTACAACTTACTTCATAGGCGGAGATGCCAGAATTATTCATTGTATAGACTGTTTCAAGCATTGAAGCAACTAATTGCGACATTCCCACTGGTCCACTCACAACATTTGAATAGGGCATGGTTTGGTTTTGAGACGATATGATCTTAACATCCCTACAGATCAAAAAAATAAGAGGAAATTATTACTTTGTCTTGTTGAGAAATTGGCTTAAATGAATTACCAATTATCCATATCAGCAATGACAGCTACATTTTCAGCTGGCGTGGATATCAACGAAGCAGAGTGAGTGGCTAGTGTAAGATCTTCTCTGACATTCGATTCCCATTTATAAGGAGGTGCTGAAGTTCCCTATTAAAAAAAAAAAAAAAATCAAAAATCGTAATACTTTTCTTAATGAAGCAAATCAAATACTGTGATACCTGTAAAACCATATCGGCGACGTAATGATCGGTAATACTTAAAAACAGCGACGGAATGAACCCAGCTTTCAATTTCATATCACACCTAGCAACAGCATCTTCCTCCATTTCTTGCTCTTTAATACCAGGCACTGGCAGTACAACCAAATTCACATCCGTTGATATTTTAGTCTTCTTCAGTTTGACAATTTTATTCTCCACTGCTTTTTGGCCACAATTACTGTCTCTAGACGATTGATTGTTATAAACGGAATGATCATCATCTGTGTCGAATTCCAATTCGGTGGCATTTGATGGTGTTTGATAAGATTTACTTTCACTCGAATGTTGGTGGCAGAATTCACAGTATTCTGAAAGAGAAACCTCATCTTTAGCAAATGTAGGCAATGAACTTGTACCAGCACTAGTGGTACCACCATACATTTGCATACTTTCAAGTTTCTGCGGTTTTTCCATGAAATCATAGTCACTGAGGTTTTTGTTCTTCATGTAATTTTCGTAGATTTGAGGAAATTGGACGAAATCGAATTTCACCCCGGAATGTTTCTTATGCGAATAATGATGATGTGGGCATATTGGTTTCTTCGACTCTGTCGATTGGCTATTAGTATGGGTTTCAGAGAGATCTTCAGTACTTCGTTTGATATTCACTAAGGGTTCGTTTTCACCTAAAACAAAAACAACGCCGTTTTTCTCTTTGCTGATACCACGTTCCTTTTCTAAAATTTTTTGCTGAATTTCAAAGTGCTTTTCTTCCTCGAGACTGATTGTTTCTTTGATTGGTTCAATGCCCCAGGTAAAACGTTCAGATTTACCCACACTGTTTTCGGTTATTAAATCCGACAGACTAATATGTTTTTCATTGATAGGCTTAAGTTCGGCGCACTCTTCAGTAATTGTGCTTCCAACGGCTTCTCTGATCACATTGAAACTCGTGGAGCGCTTTTCTAGTTTTCGGTTCATTGAGAGCGGAGGTAGCTTATGTAAATCACCCCAACTGAGGCCTTCCTTAACAGATGGTGTCCAAAAGAATGCATTCTTTTTATTGTTCGACACTCCGTTATCGTTTGTTTCAATTTCAATAGCTTCTAGTAACCCAACATCTTCAACATTTGACTCATCGGACTCTGATGGTTCTACAGTCATTTCAACATTTTCCGGTGTTGTTATTGTCAACTTAATCCTGTCTTTACAACGATCATCTTTCTTGTTATTTAAGGAACCCTTGACAATTCCGGTGTCCATCAGATAGTTTCCTATTCTAAGTTCTTGCTGCACAAATCGTGAATCACGAAATGCTAGCACATTGGGAATATCATTTTTCTTGTGAATGCTCACTGCATCAGTCTCTGTCTGGTCAGGTGCTAGATCACCTTTACTACTAGATAAGGCGCTTAGATTAGTCTTACAAGTTGATGTTCTAGTTAGTCCTAGAGATCTGGTCGACGATGAAGCCGTATTCGATATCGTTGATGAGTAACTATTTGTATCGCTTATTGAACTGCCCCTTGCCGAGGCTTGGTCATTGCTTTGATTCATGATTAAATCGTTGATAAGCTCCTTATTGAAATCTTCCTTTTTGGTAGCACGACGTACTTCGCCACAACGGATGAAATACGTTAGAATGTTAAGTAGACGTTCTGTGTGTAGTTTTTCATTGCCATAAATGATGGTTCGAGACACTTTTGGTGGTGTTCCCACGGCTCCATATAAATCACCCATTTGTGCCCACAATACATTATATGGGTACTTATGGGAGACTTCAAGGAGTTTGGCTCTTTGCTCTATTGCAGCAGCGCGCGATTTTGACGGCGAATTGAAATTAGGAATTGTGGAAACCCAGCCTAAGTGGTGAGTGAGAATGGCTGTCAGTACTGTACTCACAAAGCTGCAAGCAGAAATTTATATTATCATCATAAAAGATTTGTTTAATGTCTGACTTACAAATTTGTGTCTTTGGTGTCTGCCACTGACAGCAAAGCACACAACTCATGAATAAAACGATCTGCTACACTTTTGGAGTATTTACTACCACTTGTAGTAATGCTTAGCCAAACAGGTACATTTATACGTGGAGCCGTAAATAAATCCACAATCCATTGTGTCGTCGCCTGCCACGCATGTACCATTATCTAAATAATAGTAAAAAAAAAAATTAAATAGCCCATATAAGGGGAATGTAGAATTAAACCATTACTTGTAAAAAGTCCTTATGATTGATGTACGCCTTTTCCGACGACATCCGCAGACGTCCCAACATCGACTCCAATAGAGCAATGTGCTCAGAACAGAACAACTCCATTTCATCTTCAAATGATTCACTCAGTGTTATGCACACAGCTAAACCAAGTTTCGCTCGACGTGTTGGTTTATGCGAATAGCCCATCTCACGTCGACGACCTATCTCTGGATTACTTCGACTCTCATTTGTGCAACTTGTACGACGATACTGCGCCGCAACGCAGCCCTCACTGCCACTATTCGTTTGAGTATTCCTCCCTGTATTGCGAAAATTATTATCGCTCACAAAGCCAATAAGGTCGTTAAGAGAATTTTGATTTTCAAATGAAGTTAGGAGATTCCGAGAAATTCGTCTTTGCAAACTGCCATCACTAGATACATTGCTATGCGTTGTCGATGGAAAGTAGGAAGAGTCAATGCTAAATTTTCGTATTGACTCTGCATCGGACATCGCCGAACATATGCTACTTTGAGTTGAATACTGATATGATAAACTACTTGCTGTTGTAACTGTCCACTGGTCATTGGACGTATTGCCACCACTATAACCGGAATCACCTGTACTGTATGTTGCTGAAAAACGCTGGCCATTATTGTCAACATTTCCTTCAGGAACATCTAATGGATTTGTGTAGCATTGTCTATCACCTATACGTTCTGAAATGTTCGAGTTTTTTCGACCCACAGAGTTCATAGAAAATGAGTTCATAGAAAAACCATCCACCGAACCATGATCACTTGTTATGGAATTTCTTGGTGTTAAGTGATCTGCTGACACATGCTGAGGTGTTGCACCATTGTTCAGGGGAGAGAGAAACACTTGAGAACATAGCATTTTGGATGGGGATTGTAACCAATGCACCTTAAGCGCTGTACCACGAAATGACATAGCCAATGCTCCAAAGACCATCTCGCCGATGCTTGGTATATCTGTAGAAATTGGACGATTGTGCTGAAAGTACAAAAAAAAAAAATAATAATTAAAAATGATTTCTAGGACTTACAAATTATAACAAAGTTATAACAAAAGTTAACAAATTATAAAGAATGTGATGCTGTCAAAAACCTTAGTAAAATTATTTAAAAAAAAAAAATCAAAAACGAATATGGTACTGTTTGTGTCTTGCATTATCTAGAAAATTGTCCAGCAAGATAAGGAAAGGTCCTGACTCCGCTTGAAAAGAATACGCTAATGGATCATGCATATGTTTATCACACATCACACGCCAACTAAATTGTTTTCACTCGATGTCGTCTCCCTGCCAGAGAAAAATGATACTAAGGCACTCCGTGTTCAATTCATATCCGTAATATTCATATAATAATGCTACCGCATTTGTCCATATGAATTATTTTTCCCAAATCGAATAAGTCTCATATATCTCGCCCGACACTTCAGTTGTTTGAAAATGCCAAATATCGTTAATTTATCAAAACAAATGATCAACAGATAGGAAACTTGTGACTTGTATTCAATTGCAAAAAATGTGAAAGATGCCCATAAATTACTTAGCAGCAAAAGAAAGTTCTAAGCTCTAGATAATGAATTTTTAAATCATACATTTTCTACCCCTAAATTGGTAACTTGCAGTATATGTAGTGATTTATGCGTTTTAAATTTTCGAGCCCTCTCTTTTGCGATTGCATCGGAAACTACTGTGACTATGTACATAACTCTGGAAAAAAAAAGTAAGAACAGAGATCACATGCCTCAGTGTTAACACTGGATAGCAAGCATTTTACTGAATTAAAGATATGATATCACTCAATACGATTTAAATAAATCACAACGACAATTAGACCACAGAAAAACCCAGAGCTGTGGTCTACACCCACACCGATAAAATAACTGCTAAATGTTTGCCGTTTCCTGTTCATACATATATGATAAAAAAATATGGTTACTTTGATGTATCAAACTGATTTGAGTTGTTATAAGATGTGAAGTTGAACACAGCGTTGACGAAACGATTAGTGTAGGTGGCGGTCGAGTTTTCTAGAATGTAATTAATATATAATAGTTAAAGAGGTTATGATGCTGAATGTACCTAATCCATAAAATCAATGTAAAAAGTGGTTCTAAGAACATAATTTACGAACGGAAGTGAATCATTTCACGTCATTATCAGTTTTCTTTCTGAATTTGTAAACTGCTATACCAGCAAGAAACGACTTTGGGATAGCCGTCATAGCATCGTATTGGTAGGCGATTTGCACCTTTAAATTCAATTTTCCTTCCGCACAGGTAATTAAGAAAATAATCACGCAGTATTGACGTGTTGAGTGATTGCTTAATATAAGTTTGCTGCAGTAGTAAACACTTACTGTTGAATATGATTAAAGAAAAAGTAGATAGTTTATTTGACTATGGGAAACGTACGGTTTATACGAATAAATGTCCTTGGGATATAATATCTAGGACATGAAAAAAAGATTCATCAGTGTTATCTCATAAATATATCATATATACAGAACTATATACATATGCAAAAACAAAAACAAACAAAACAAAACCCTCAATTGATCATTTCGCTAATCTTTCATCAAATAAGCTTTATAAAATACAACAACAATTTCTGGCATCAAGTCTCCGTGGTGTCATTACTGAATTTTATAGTGCAACAAGCGTTCGTCTTTAAACCAAATCAAACTTTGAAGTCTATGAGGTGGTGGACATCAAATTAAAGTTTCTCTCTTCAGGCTTAACGATGCTGTAACATTCATTCATCCGAGCACATTTTATAGCTGAGTTGGTGCGCACTATCGATTGTACTCCACGTTGAATGTTGACCGCTTTCGTTGTTGAAATAATATTTCCAGATTTTCAGCATCGATTACGATTCTCTGACTACGTGTTCTCATCTTTATGCCTGCATGCTTGTGTTTCCCGATTTGTTCTGATTTAACCTAGAGAACTATATTTATGAATACTCCTCGAGCTGGTACGTTAGTTGTTTTCGAGTGAAATTATTCTTTAAATTAATAAATCAGAAATGGCCTTCTTTCGAGGAATTAAAATTCACGAAAATCGGGAATTACAATTATCGTTTCTCTCTTTAATGTTCTCGACTTTTATACTTAAAAAAAAAATCCATCTAATAATTGCTAAGCAACTTTTTGTAGAAAGTTTTCGATTAGAGAAAGGATTCGATTAGAGAATGTTCAATGTTATACTTTCTCAGAGTATTGTTAATATAATTTATACAAACAACCTCTTTAGAAATTTGGGGAGCCAGAAAACCCAATACCCCAAAAGCCATTCAAAGGAGCATATAAGGGGATCTTCTGGTTTCAAAAACAGGTGAGGATTTAAAATACGCGACAGAACTGTCTGAGCGTTTATCTGGTGAAGGGGCAATAAGTGTCGAAAACATCAAGGTTTTATCAGTTCAAGAAGACTTATCCTTATACAGGCTGTGGCTAAAGTAACTATTATATATGATGTAAAACAATTTTCATCTTTTTTGTTTTTCAAAGACAAAACTTCTGAGATATAAAACAACAATTACGCAAAGAACTAAGATATTTTCTTATTCCTTGAAAATAATCGTTCAATAATTAATACTCAACGTGCAGCGAACATACTCGTACATGAAAACTTTTTGCCAAATTTAGTGATGACCGACGAAGCGATTTCATAAATAAACAAAATTCCCGTTTTTGGGATCCCACAATCACCAATATTTTCATCAAAGACCATTACACCTAATTCGTGTTACTATTTGGTGTAGCATTACCGCCGGAAAGATATACGGCCCTTTTTTTTCGAAAACAATCGAGGTGAAAGCCAAACAATAAATGGAGAACGTCATAGGGCATCACCTCCATCACTTTTTATATCCACAACTGCTACCAAACGGCAATATATGGTTTCAGCAAGATGGTGTAACAGCCCATACATCACGTGCAACAATGGAGTTGTTGAGGCAACAGTTTCCAAATGCGGCAATTTGAGTTGGCCACCCCGATTCCTGTGATAGCCTCAAGGAAAAAATGTAAGTGAATAAGCCCCAAATCTTGGAGCATCTCAAGCGAAAGATTCACGAAGAAATTGGTCTTACCACCTTGATCAAAAAGGAATAACAACCGTGTGGCGCTCCCATTGTTCCGATTTGAGTTCTGTTTTTTTTGTTAAGTTGGTATATCTTTTGTTGACATTCCCTCTAAATCTTAGCGTCATAGCTTGACATTTGCAAAAGTTACGTAGCCAAGAGTACATCTATCTCTGTGTGTGTTGACGATTTTTTACAACTTTAGCAATGGATTTAAATTTGCAACAACGAACTTGTATTAAATTTCACGTAAAAAACGGATTTAATGGTGCGCGAACGTGCGGAAATGTTGGAAAAGCAACGATTCTCTAAAGAAAACGGTCATTTACCAGTGGCACGTGCGGTTCAAAAGTGGTCGTAAGTCAATCGAAGATGATAAACGCAGTGGCAGATCATCGACATCGAAAACCGACGAAAACATTGATGGAGTAAAAGAAATGTTGGTCAATAACCGCGAATTAACCATTAGAGAGATAGCGGAGGACTTGAACATTGCCTATGGATCCGTCCAAGACATTTTGGTTAATGATTTGGGTTTCCGTCGTGTAGAAGCAAAGTTGGTGCGAAAAGACCTCAATTTCATGCAAAAAAGAGACCGTGTTGACGTCGCAAAAGAGATGATTTGCGAGGCTGAATCCGATCCCACATTCATCAAAAGGATCATTACTGGAGACGAGACGTGGGTTTATGAGTACGACACGGGCAACTGAATGGCGTTCACCAAATAAGGCGAGACTAAAAAAAACCACGTCGTTTTCAGTCAGAAAAGAATGCAACGCTCACGGTTTTCATTGATTACAACGGTGTAGTGCATCATGAATTTTTGCCAGAAGGCCAGACAGTAAAGAAAGAGTATTATTTGGGCGTTATGAGACGTTTGACTGAAGCAATTCGCCGAAAGAGACCAGAATTGTGGGCAGAAAACTCGTGGATTTTGCACCATGATAACGCACCGTCGCACAGTGCCATCATTATTCGTAATTTTTTGACGAAAAATGCAACAATGCTGGCATAAGTGTGTTGCAGTCGATGGAGATTACTTTGAAGGCGACAATATAGATTTAGATGAATAAACTTGTATTTTTAATTTTCTGAATAAATTTTTGAACTTTTTGATCAAGGTGGTATACCGCAAGAAACACTCCAAGAATTGAAGAATTGTGGAGAATGCCATAAAGAGCAGATTTTTTCATTCAAGAATACGGTTCCGATTTAGACATTAGTTTTCATATATGTATATCCAGTGTTGGCCAAAACTAAAGCAACTTTTATATAAACACAAGCCTCTTCGGTAAAACTGATTAAATATTTACAGAACAAGTAAATGTATTTGAAAACAAAATAAAAGAAACAAAAATAATTTTTCATAAGTAGAAAAAATAAAAATAATCTAACCATGTCGATTTCAAGCTGGCCAAAACTAAAGCAACTTCATAGTAATTTCATATTTAATAATAATTATCGCGACTAAACCGCAATATTTTGTGGCGAAACCTTTGTTTTTTATTACTGCACTACACCTTACTACACTCTCGATCCGATTAGAAATTATAGAGCGTGGGATGGACTTAAATACAAAGCTCGTCCCTATTCCTGAATTTCTCCCAAATTATTCGCCGACCTACAATCTCCCATAGATCTTGACTGGGCAGCATAGTGTTTTCAAGTGTACTTTGGTAAATAAATTGGTCAATAATTCCATCTATTTTATGTATGAGACCAATTCAATGTCCAGAGAAACATACCCAAACCATGTTTCTTTCCTCATGCTTCAAAGTGCCCTTTAAGTATCGAGGATTCAACGCTTTATTGATTAGCCGGCGGATACGGCGAAAGCTATTCGATCCCTTCAAATTAAACTTTGATTCGTCGGAGAATAGTATTCGTTTTCATTTTAGTGGATACTGTGTGGAAATACTTAATATGGTCACTTGCAAATTTCAGTATTGTATTTCTGTTTTTAGCTGAAATAAATGGTTTCTCTACGATCCCGAATGATGAAAGACAATTATCAGCAGCCCTCAAACGAAGTGTCCCAACGCTACTTTTGTGCTAAGCTAGTTTTGTAATTCCCTAGATGGCATAAAGGGATTACTCTTTGTCGTTCTAATGATCACTTTGACTTCCCGGTATGTGCTAACTCTTGGCCTGAAACCTGAAACTTGACGAAGTTGTAAAATTTTATTAAACGGCTTATCACCGATTTCGGGATTGAATACTTTTTGGATAATTCAAATTGTTAAATACCATTTCTATATTCGTCAATAGTTTTTTCTTTAATCTCATGTGAGTAGTTATTTCTGGCCATTTGAGATAAAATTTAAGGAACACTTCTAAAGATCTTGCTGCAGCAGACTGATATACCCAATTAAGTCAATTTATGTTTTTTTTTTTTAATATACGAGTACTATAAACAAATCAGATATTGAGTAGTTGTGGTCACTCACTCACACACACTCTCACTCGGAGGGTCCAGGTTCGAATCCTGCCCATGGCAAGTCAGTTTTTCATTGTGTAATTGGAACTCAGACAGAAAAATTCTGCGTGTGAAGGCATAACACTGACACGTAGATTTGGCTGTTGTAGAGTTTCAAGCACAGAAAAGAAAAAATACTGTGATATACCTCGAATCAATCTGAGTGAAGAAAAACTCTCCGTCCTATTCGGACTCCCACCCCTGGAGAGCAAACATAGAAACCAAACACACCTGAGTTTCAAACCACTACAAAAACAATTTTCCTTTCTCGTCCTTCTATCTTTCCGTAAAAGAGTATCTAACCCCTTAGGCGCGCGTGAATTATAAAAAAAAAAAAAAAGTAAAGGAGCAAATTGAGTTGCTTTTGTTTTGGCCAGTTGAAAAGTAAAGTAAATTCAATTGGATGTTTGTATTTTTTTTTTAATACGGTAAAATTACTGTTCATTGATTTTATAAATTATTCATCATCTTTTTTAACTTTTGGGTTAATTTATATGAAATGAATCACAAAACACCGACTTGCGATTTTAGTTGCTTTAGTTTTTTTTTGCCGACACTGTACATATATTGTAAAGTAAAAAAATAACAAAATAAATTTTAAACATTTTGTTTTTTTCATTACATCTGATATTAGTTGATATTAGTATTAAAAAAACTAAAACAAAAACGGATGCGTCTTTTAAAAGGGCGACAAGAAAAACTCAACATCTACTGATCTTCTGAATAGGACAGAAGAAAGTGTAGCTGCGGATTGCTTCAACGCACATTGAGGTATCGGATAAACTGGGTAAAAGTCATATACACGACATTTAATAGGAAGACGAAATTATTAGTGTAAATTGACTTGTTGTATTATAGGCAACCATTCATCTCACGAGATTTTTAGTTGTCTGGAAAAAAGAATGCCTTTCGGGCATGCCTGGTATTGAACCCTGAACCGTCCGATTGGGAAGTCAATACACTACTACGGCTACCCGCGGTGGTTGTCCTGAACGCTCGGAGTGTCAACAGCTAGCATAAGACGTCAACGGTAAATAAAAATATGAACAAGCAACATGCAGATACTCCCTTAGAACCGAAGGTCTGTTTGCTGGCTGGACACGGAAAATCATGGTCATATGAGGATGTACCAAATGTTCGACTTTGTAGTAAAAATTTAAAAGCCAATATTTTCTTTACCTTTCCTATGAGAGAAAGGTGTCGACTTATTGTCATTGAGGATACTCCCACGCTTTGTGCAATCTCCCGCACCGATTTTGTTGGGTTTACCGCTACATCCTCAAATGCGTCATTAATGTTTTTCATTGCCAATGGCGCATTATGTCCCATTTTATATACGTAAAGGAAGAGGGCTCGAATTAGAACTGCCGATAACATGGTAAATAATTCATAGGAAAAGAATAACGATACTTGTAACGAAGCCTAAAATACTCACACATCAAGCACGCGTACCACTATATTTTATAAAAAAATTTAAATTTAACGTTCTGGCACAAAGAACTTCTTATTTCTGACTGAGCGAAAATCGGAAATTTCATGTGGTACAACCCAATATAAACCTAAGAAACCATTATATCGGACTCATATTGCAGGGAAATATTGCATGTGGCTGCCAAAGACGTTAGACTTCACGTATCATAAGTTGTGGTATGTAGCTCCTAAGCCAAATAATCGTTGGCAGAAAATAAAAGAATCAAATGTACAACGTTTGGATGAATAAACTTATTTGCTAAATTAAATTAAATTTTTTACCTGTGTCTTTGCAAACTCAAGTGTTTACTTACATTTGCATGGTCAAATTTAGCACAACCTGTGACCGATATCTATTCCTCATTTCTAAACAGGTATTTGGAGCGAATATTGGTAACAGGCTAATGGGGATTCTGATTGTCTGATTGTCTATCTATATTTTGACTACCTATTTATAGAAATACTGCCAAAAGAGAGCTAGAAAATTACAGAAACTTTTTTTAATCACCTAAATGCAATTCCTTCGAGCGATACACACCGCCATAATAAACAATAAACGAATTGACCTACTGAACGAAACACCTATTCGCCTCCATTCTATTCAAATCTGTAGATGATAAACCACACTATTTTATTTATTCTTTTTGTTAAGAAACATATACGAGTATAAGTTAAATGTACGTGACGCACGTGCTCTTTTATTTCACATCAAAATATTTACCTTCACGCTCGTATTCTTCCCGATAGACATCCGCAAATCATACCACAAAGGTTAAGAGTACCCAAGTAGCACACACAAACTCATTAGAACTGATGTTCGATCTCGTCATAAAGAGAACACCGGCCTGAAATCTGTTCTCAAACACGCTTACGCGTGAATATTAGCAATTAATCTATTTTTTCCACTCTCGATACAGAGCTTATAACTTTATTAAATCGGCAGAGCGTGTGAAAAGCAATTACATGTAACGACTTAATTTAAAAATCGCCTCACATGACTTTTTAATTCAGCGTATTGCCGGTGTCGCATTGTTCTTCTACAATCGGGTAAAAAACAAAGAAAGAGGGGGAACAAAAAGGTTTTGAAGCGGCCCGACTCCAGTAGGTGAGCAAAAAAAAAAAATCCCTTTCTTATCCACGTCAGCGCTAGGGGACATACTTAAGTACTTTGAGCTATGACTGTGCGGCAGTATCCAATAAAACTGGTAAAAAGAAATGCAGATTATATAGATAACGAATCTAGTATATGTATATGTCTAAGCGATACATCATGATATGGATTACATATCCTATCTTGTTTTTGTTTCTATTTTTTTTTTTTTAAATGCCGCACCGGCACGAGTCAATGGCATTCAAAAATATGTACTTTAACTTGTTCCTAATTTATGTATTTACTTTTGTCGTCAGCAAAATACCGATTGCGGCAATAACAAAACGCTCGCTCGACAAATAATAGAAAATCAAAAAAAAAAAAATTAAAATCGAAGTGAAACTTTTTAAGGGCAATAATTTGCGCTAAAGTATACGAGTATTTGTCAATATGTGTTGCTTCTACGAACTACAATATCTAGTGAAATGCAACGTTTTCGCAATTGCGAAAGCATGTGACTTACACATACTCGTACTGTTCTCTCGAATTCAGTATCTATTTTCGTATTTTGATTGAAGAAGTCTTTCTCAATCAAGTTATTTGTCATAAATTAATTGAACATAAAAAGTTATCAGCCTTATCGGTGGTTAGTCGAAATATCAAATGACAATCGAAAATTGCAGCACACAAACGTAGCTGACCCCACTTTGTTAGCTTTTTAGTTGGGTAGTTGCTACTTTGCTGGAAACATCTTAATAGCATTTTATTATATATTTATGCAATACTTGTATATTAGTAAATACTTATTATATTTGAAAGTGTCTTAGGAATATGGTATGTACATATGTATTATCGTATTAGTAATATGTATTTATGTGATATAGACTTTGGTTTGTGGATTCAAGCTCAACCTATGATAGATAAAATCACAAATCAAAACTGCAGTAATGCATTAGTCGTCGTGGTGTATGCGTGTCTAATCATGAGCAAAGAAATGACGTTAACGCAAGTCTTAACATGGCAGTGCTAATTGAATTTGCAATTACAACAGGTTCCTTTATTTGCACGGCTCATGACCTTTGAAAAGTTTTTTCGGATTTCCATATATCCTGTCTGTTGTGTAAACTTGATTGGCAAGCATCCACAATCCGTTTGATTTTCTTCAAACTAGAAAAAATTTACTCAATTAGTCCTCTGTTGTTTGAAATCACTTGATTCCCCGCTGGGGATTTGGAACGCTGCAGTTCAAGCACTCTCACATTGTTTATATTTGAAATCATATAACAATTTTTGCTATTGTCGTTCTGTAGCACCTCTGTTTTGAAATTATCACAACTTATTTGTAATAGAAAACAGCGTAAGAACTGTCCGTAATTACTTTTTCGACTGATAATCATTGATCGGAAGGTCAAGCTTGCGCGAAAGTATAATAATTACGAATAATAGACAAATGAATATTTCTATTGTCTCTGAGATCTCTTTAGAATGGTAAAACATAAAATATAAAAAATCAGGTTATGTACATCGTTTGAACTACAATACAACAAAAGATCAAATTTAAAAATTAAAATCTCGAACAGAAGTTTTTCGAACTAAATCTTAACTACTACAAGCAACTAGCAATGACTTAAATAAACAAAGTAGGTGAATAGGTAGATGGATGTCCTATGACAAATTAGCCATTGCCCAGCAGGGATGTGAGTCAGGGAACGAATATGACATGCAAGCGTACTGTCGAATATATTGGATTAGAGGTAACAGACAAGATATCGTTGATGAAAATTAAAAGGAGTGTCGGAGACAAAACGGAGCCCTGGGGCAGACCAGCATTTATTTTGTGAATATCAGACTTGAAACCATCCAACACAACTTGAATTGAATGTTTCGAAAGGTAGTTAATCCATTGAAGAAGAGAGTCGTCGATCCCAAATGCACGCATTTTCGACAAAAGTGCCTGTCAAATGCCTTAGAAATATCAAGTGCAACTATCTTGCTTTCGCCAGATTGATGTATGCTTTGATTCCACTTTTCGGTGAGACATGACATCAGATCATCTGTGGACTTGTTGCTTCACAGGTTGTCGTGCTTCGATATATTTCATGAGCTGACGGTTTATCAGCGTTTCCATGACCTTGGAAAGAAAGGACGTAAGTCCAATGGGTCTGTAGGAGGAGAGAGAAGAACATTAGGGACGGGTTAGACAAATGCTGTTTTCCATCTGCTCGGAAAAAGTTCTAAAAAGTGGGATTGATGAAAAAGCTTTCGCTGTGGGTTTTTCCAGCGTGGAGGAATACCTCTTCAGAGGAAGGGGAGATATACCATATTCAGGGGATTTGTGAATGTTAAGATCTTTAAAAACTCTTGCTACTACACGAGTGCGAAAGTGGATTCGTCCCATTGAAGATTCGACACACTCAAGTGTAGGCGGAGACAAAGCACAATCTGGAAGTGTTGAGTTGACCGCAAAGTGTGCAGCAAGCAGATGAGCCTTGTCCAAAGAGCTGATAGTTGGAATGTCATTAAAAATGAGCGTTGGGATGGAGGATGAAGCAGAATTTCTAATATTTTTAACGAAAGACCAACAATTTTACTACCTTTGGAAGATTGTAGTATTTTTTGCCTTAGCTTTTGGTCGTATTGAAATTTCACACGCTTAAGAAAAACGTTGTAGTCATTCCTGGCTCGTTTAAACTTTTTTCGGTTTTCCTCTGTCGGGTCGCTTTTGAGGGACCGAAAAAACATTTAAAGGATCTAATTACAAAGAGAATAGTGTCTGTGATCATATCAGCAGCGGCATACACGTCGTTATCGAGAAAACATAACGACCAGTTAAAATACTTAAAGAATCTGTTAAGTCTGCTCCAATTGGCTTTCTCGTATTCCCATTCGGTTCTTTAAGGAATTTTTTCTCTAACTCTGTGGTCGGTGTACGAGAAATTAGCTGATATGAGACAGTGGTCCGACGAGCCTAGAGGGGAGAGTACATCGACTTTGTAATTATCAGGGTGAGAAGTTAAAGACATGTCCAGGGTGTTAGCGGTATGATTATCAACGTCTGGTATTCGCGTGGGCTCATTTAAAACTCAGGTCAAGTTGTTTTCCACAGAGCAGATCTCAACACACCGTCCTTCGTGTGTTGTCTGTCAAGTATATCGAAGTCACCTAGAAGTCATGATTTCAGTATGTGGATACAGGGATACAATTCTCGTGAAAGGCTGAATTTCTGTCCAGTTTGGGGCTTCAGTACATAAAGCTGTAGTGGATAATTTGCTTACGGAGTTGGCTTTTTAACCACATGAAATTGAATTCCGGATTGGAACAGGACTACATTGTGGTGGAGTTTGGTAAGCTACATCACTACACACGTAAATGGCGAGAGAAGAATAATGGCTTTAATTCGTGGCCAGATAGCTTCAGATCAGAGTGATTTGAAAGGTGTGGGCGAGGATCTACATGTATTTCGCTAACTGCCAACACAGCTAGTCTGTATTTACAGACGTGGACGTACGCAGAAAAGTGATTACTTTTCATTAACATTCAATTTTTACGAACTGAATTCTTCCAGGTCATTGTTAACGTACATAAGTTAAACTGAAGTAATTTTGGCAATGATACCAAATGTTAGTTAAGCATGTATAGAACATTAGTCAAAAGGCGCAGTCCGTATATAGCCTGAGAATACTAGTGACCCCTACGAACTTGCATTATAATTGGTGAGTTTACCCTTTGCGCTAGGACACCATCTGTAAGTCATTTAGACTTTTTCTCACAACTACTTTTTCGTGAACATGGTACATGATTACTAAAGAACTGTTTGATGGGTGCTTTATGCTTTTGAAATTTGGCACAGTTTTAGGTAACATTCCATATGAACCAAAAATTTCTGAAAACACACGTTTTTTTTCTGTTAAAAAAAAAATAGAAACAACCTTCGAGCTGGTTATATGTATGAGCATTCTATGCAGTACAATTCCTAATAAATCGGACTGCATGATTCCATTCAATGGCTTTGACATAAAGACCAAACCTCTAAACCTGAGTCGATCGGACGGAATGATAGAACGATACCTTGTTGATATTTGGAAGGTGACTTATTGATCGGAGATTCACCGGATTGGTAGTGTATGGTATATTTCTTTTGGCAATAGGATTCACTACCAATTTATTCCAATACGGGATAATGGGCACTATTCAAAGCATTATTAAAAGGAGATGTCGAAACATACTGTCCGGTATACCACCGCTATACCATTTCTTAATTTTAAGTTATTCGAATATCATTTGGAGATCTTCCTCTGAGGTGAACTCTTGTCTTCTTATTGGTGACGATATTATTTGTCAAGTTTTTGTCAGTAAACTCGGTGGAACCTGAACTCTCTCTTCACCCATTCATCATGCCATTTCGAAGTCAAGAATTGTGCAAAGGCAGGCAAGAGAGTTAAGAAGAAACCATTTTCCACCTTTTTTGTACCTATCCATATATGTATACATACATACGAGACTATGATGATATTTTGAGGATCGTAATAATAATCGTCCTAAGACATAATTTCCTACATGGGACTGTTCTTACTGTTCTTGCCAAGAACAGCCACGTAACATAATCTACACTTTTGATTCGCTTTAAATATTAAAATTTCTACTTACTTTGTATAAACAGCCATCAGATGTTTCAACGAATCCATTTAGATGACCTTTAAAATGTTGCTTGCTAGCATTCATATCCGACTTGACATTAATATTGTCATCGATAATGTTATGTGTAGTACTAAGTCTTAATTCAAAATCATTTAATGAAACCTTTTGTAAGGCATTTGAATCGAAGAGCAATCTCCTGCCCCGACTATCACATTCTCGGAACAATAATATACGCACTTGTCCCGCATCAAATGGAAATTTACTGCAATGATAAAAAGAGTATAATTTTAAATAAATATATTCTTAATTCATTTCTTATAATTAACATGTTTTAATTAGTGTAAGTACTTTTAAATTTTGAGTACACAAAAAAGATATGTTACTCGTATCTTAAATCTTAAGGTGTTAACTGATGTCATGAGTTTCCTCATCGCTCACATGCTTTATTTTTTATTATTCTTATTATTTACTTTGTTTGCCTTTTTTTGTATCTTCTCGTTTTGCATTCATCATTTCTCAATGTAACTTAAAGCAAAAGAAAAATAGAAAAAACAGTTTCATCTGTTTCTCAACACATTACACAGATCCATCCGTTCTACTATTGTCAGTATTTGCTAGAGGCTAGACGTAGCAAATTACATATTCGACATATTCCATTTAAATATAGAAAACTCGTGAGCATTACTCACAATAAAGAAAACTAAAACCAAAACCAAAACCAAAAAAAAGGAACGATGACAATAATGCTTCTTCTGAACTAGGTTTCTTTTTTTTTAAGCAGATTTATCGTTCTTTTACTTTCGATCCTCTTCATTGTCATTGTCTTATGCAAAGCTAAATTGTAGATGGTGGGTTTATTTTTTTTTTATTAAACTTAAAACCAGTTTAGATGATAGATTGATAGTTGGATTCATCTATCCAGGCGTAGCTCTATTGAATCATCGATCTATCAATCTATCGCATAGTTTATCATATAGGATCAATTCGTCAACAATTTAAGACAATCACAAAGTTTGTTTTTGTCCTTTTTGTGGTTAGTTTAAATGAAAATCAAATAAAATAAAATGAATGTCAGTGAACGATTTCTGAAATGATCGATCGACTCAACAAGTGTTTGGTCACATGCTCGTCAAATATTGATTCGCATGCTAACTCTAATTGTACGCATAAAGTACACACTTATTCATATGATTACCACCGTCCAAAAATAAAGTCATCACCACTTAATTACTACATTTGATGATGTTATCTATTGCGTTTGTGAAGCACGTGATAACGAGAGTCAAGATGCCGTCTTACCGTCTTGACATTTTGACGACGACGCACCGTCTTACTTACCGCCCGGTCTGATATCATAGTTGTGTAAGTTTTTATCAGTTAACACTATGACATGAGACGTATGAGGTAAGACATTAGACGTGACTTTTGATTTCGCTTTTAATGGACATTAATTGCGAGTAGAAAGCGAGAAGCTATCAAACGTTGTAAATACTTCAACTATGATTACATGTTTCTGATGGAAGAGAATCACAGAATAATTAATAACAATATATTAAAGAATATGTATTGCTGCGTTTATTTTAAGGATTACTACAGGTTTTACTTGCTATCTTGTTGTTGTTAGATAGATTTTCACGATTTTGTGACGCTTACCTCATAAATCAGTTCTTGAAACTGTTTCAAGGTAATCATCGGAAAAAAAAAGATCAGAGATTACTTTACCATAAAGGGCATGATATTAAGTAGTACGCAGTTATATTTACATAACCTAACAGTGATTGTTATCTTGTGACCTTCGATAGAACGTCAATTGTTTTTTTATATTCAAACATGTTTACTTGGGTCTTTCTTTTAAAATGAAACAAAGCTCAAGACTCGAATATCTAGAAGATTATTAACGTGATCTTGTGACTAAAGGTGTGTTGGAGGTTTGAATGTTTTTTTACCTTTAGTTTGTATTAAGTTAATCGTGAGTGAACTACATACGAGTACATGCACAAAAAAACTTTAAGTTTATTTCACTTTAATCTGTACTATTCACTGGAGCCATTGATTTCAAAGCTTAAAGAAACAGTGATTGGCGAGTTTTATTCTTTGATAACTATCTGATGAGATGTCTTTTCCGGGCGTGATATTATCTTTTCAGCGTGTGCATTACATACGTGGTTTCACCTCGTTTTATACTTCCAAAAACACTATAATAACTGCTCGCTGAATTGGAACAATCATTTCGACATCGTAGGTATATGCGCACATCTTTTAAAAGAATCCTTTTTATAATTTTGGTGATGTAATCGCCGACATCGATGGAGTAACCAACAAATCCAAATCACACGGTCTCACTATACTCAATACGCTTTTTATTAAATATAAAATTGACACTTGCTTACATACCACAACGATGGACACCAAATCCAGATAAATTACCATAACGCGGAACGCCGGGTGGAAGATAGTATTGCAAACTGATCTTTGGCGAACCACCACTGGCAAGCCAGCATCAATATTACTGACAGAATTTTTCGTGAAGAAACTGGAGAAAAGTCAACATAAGCCGGTATCACTTGAAAAAAATAAGCTGACATCGCCTAAATACTCGTAAGGCGCCCTAATAGGAAGTGGTATCCTTACAACCTATTAACCTATTGCTTGGCGCAATGGAAGAAGTGCATGATCGAAGCCAAGGCGAGCCAAACGAGCTAATATTTAATTCGCAAGAATAAAAATCATCCACCAAATATATACTGATCATGAAACCAATGACTTACAGAAAACTCGATTCAATGGCAACATTATATTGCGAAATGGACCAACAAATTGGCCAGCGAAATTTGATTTTGACGCCACATAATTACTTCTTGTACCGCTATGTAAAGTCATTGGTGTATGTTGACAAACAGCACAGCAAACTAGTTAGGCCTTAGTACCCAATTATCTGCGCGTTTTTGATGAAATAGAGCCCCAAATGTTTCACAGAGTGGCCTAAAATTATACTAACAGTACACGCTTTGTCAAAAACAGCCGAGGAATCCATATGTCTAGTTTTACACAATTGATGATGAGATATGTATTAAGATTTTTAATTCAAAATAAATTCATGTCGTTAAAAGAAGTTCTTAGGGCATTAAAAAACACTCTTTATATGTATGTATGCTAGGATCAATCGTATATCACTTTCCGTCCCAGTGTACACATATGTGTTGCATTTTTGTTCAATACTTCACGATATGAGTATATTATGAATATTTGCGAATCAGTTTGTGCATCTTTTTACAGGCTAGGCAACACATTTGCATTCTCAAAGTTGTCTTCCAGAAGAGCTGAGTATAAGTTTTATTTTTTACTAACAATAATAGAAAATTACCAATTATTTACAATTTTATGTACATCATAATGTTATTGGCAAACTTTAGCTTACACATATTAGAGGGCTAGCACAAATCAGTTTCTTTTAGCATATATCTTATTATAGGCAGCAAATTTAATTTGGATGAAGCGAGACAAATAACAAAGTTGCCGTAGACAACATCGTCTATGATAACAATTATATAATTTGGTTGCATGAATCTGCCGCGGCTGACGATATACTGGATGGTAAAATCTCGACATACAATGTGATATCAAATATTTTTAACAATTGGCTTTTTTTCTTTAGCAGAAACATTTACTACGTTGATACGACAAAACCTCAACCAAATCCAATAACAAATGCTCTTTGGAAGGTTCAACTTCGAAATTCTAAGAAATTTTGACAAAGTTTCAGTTGACGAGCAAATGATTTCGTTTTAGGGAAACCGATTGCGAAAATGTTTAAGAAATAAATCACATCCGATAGGACTCACAAACTTTGTCTTAACTTCTTCTACAGGCATTTTCTATATTTTTTCTTATCGTTTTATTTTTTGAGAGGGGGATCCGACTTTGGCCTTAAGACCTAGTCATCATAAATTTCAGTGGGATTAACTTTATGTCAAAACCGAACGAAAAAAATCCACTTAATTACTGTCAAATGTTCAAGTTACCCATAATGTATGAACTTGAGCAAACTTAATAA
Source organism: Volucella bombylans (assembly GCA_949129095.1). NCBI lineage: Eukaryota > Metazoa > Arthropoda > Insecta > Diptera > Syrphidae > Volucella > Volucella bombylans. The sequence continues at coordinate 142,291,143 of OX422142.1, read as the reverse complement.
TCTGTCAAATTGTTTACATTCAGTTTCGTTTCATAGCACATCTGGTCAGGTGCTCCTAAAACCTCTGCGCACCTGCTAGATAAGTGATACTAATATTACCCGGTCAATTGAAAACCTCGAACACCGACGGAATGTCTCCTGTTTCATTCTATTTTCACCATCAGTGTTCTATTGAAATTGCCAGCAGCAATCCGCTCCTTCAAACTTTTAACCGTAACACTTTTTTCGCTGTGACTAATAATCTGTTTACCCTCAAGCCCACTTTCGGACGCACATTGAAATATCGTGATTCTGTCCTAAGCCGCATAACTCGTTTATGGAATACCCTGCCGAGCTCTCTATTTCTTAATCATTATAAAATTTAAACATTCAAAACGAACGAACATCGGTACCTCTCTGTCTTTCCTCCCTAACTTTCCTTCGACCGCGCTATGTGCAAATATTTTAAGGGTACCGTAGCCCCTTGCGCGCGCGCTAATTAAAAAAAAAATACAAATCCAATAAAAAATCGCTGTGGTAAAATAGAAAATAGCAAAGCGGTTACACTTTCTTCTACAGCTTTCGGAAATTCCGGACAGGGCAAAGAGCAAAAATTCCCCATAAACATTTCAAAGAACAGTCTCATGGGAGGTGTATATGTTAGCGGTCAGATGATGGAATGCTGAAGCGCTTAGGTGCAGAAGATGGACCTTAAAGGTGGTGCTCAACTTCTTCTATTTGACAGTTGTAATTTTCATGGATGAAGAACATTCTGTTTTTTTTTTATTAGATAATATCCTGAACGGATCTTCTAATATTTTCGATAACATTGTACTCATGCTTCTTTGCTCATAAATCTTCCGAACACTCTACCTCGTCGCCTGAAGTCTAACACAATATTCGCGGCGTTTTTAGTGGTTTCTTGGCGGACCCAATAGGAACTGGTTTTATTTTTTTTTGTTTTTTGTGTTTATTAGCATATTTCTCTTGTGACAGAACCGATTTTTCGATACTACACATTGTAATGACTTCAACAAGATAGTGAACTGACTGAAATTAATGGAAGCCTTACAGGCCATTATTGGCTCAAAACCGAGTTATTGCATGTTATGCGAATAGATAAAATGGACAGTCTTGTGAACGGAGAAAACCCGAATTAATCCATAGAAATGTTATGAAAAAAACTACCTGTTCTTAAATAGTGAAATGAGTTCACCAAAGTCCAAAAAACAGTTCCTGATTTCACATTGCTTAAAATGATATCAGCTGGGAAATGATAGCTTAAGCTTACTTAAATCATAATCTTAACTTTATCTGCATGATGGCAATAAATAACTTCTTCTTAAGACGCTTCACAATAACTACAAGAACTATGATTTTTGTCAAAATTGAAATCACCAGACTTACACTTGCACTTTATCTTTATTATGAGTAACTATGACGCAAGTATATTTAATGTTAAAGTCCTCAGGAACATACCTGTGATAGAGATCAGCAATCAAGATGGCGATTATACTTAAAATTATTTATGGCATAGGTGCATTGGCTTAGGACTTGTTATTCGCGGTACGCTCGACAAACTAATAAATGTTTATTAATCCGATTATACTCCTACATGTATATGCGAAGCCTCGTTTGATAATTACCCGCATAAACGGGAGTGGAAAAGTTATTTTCTTACAACTTAGCATCCATCAGACATGTATATTATAATGAAAGTGATTCGCATATAGATATTTATGATCAAATATGCATATAAAGCTAATTTTCTGAGTTGCTGCTATTATATTTTGTCATATATGATCGATAGATTCGAGATCTGATCTCTTTTAGCGAGCCAAATACAAAAAATCAGACCACTCCGGATACGATCAGTACAACGCCTGGAAATTATCGCATCAAGTCCAGTAGACCATGGAGGATGCTACTAAAAGGGCATCACAAATGTCACCTTTAATTTGCTAGATTTCACGAATACCACAACGGAAGGAAAATGGCAATATTCGAACTCTAATCGAATAAATCCGATAGCTTAGTCGCTGAAGGCACAGTTAAGCATGCTCAATGATGATCAATCTTATCATCGTGTTTACGGTCTTAAAGCAAGGAGATTTCCTGAACTGCCCCAAATAAAGGGGTATAAATCCGCTATATCTCGGATATATCATTGCTCCCACTTTATGTGAGCGTTTAAAATCCATCGCCAGAAACCTGAGAAGTCGTTAATAATGCAGTTTTACACCCTGTTTTAGACCCAAGAATATCAAATCGATACCTACTATCTCTGTTAGGTATTTAAAGTTGATTATGACAGCGTCTTTAGGCGCGAGCTCATTTTGACATACATGCTGTCATCAAAGGTAGACAACAGCGAAATATTGTGCAGATCAAGCAAACTCTCCACCCACCATTGTCACTTGAGTAGCAAATACTTATTTCAACGAAGAAGACGCTTTACAAGTCTTTCATCATTCATGTCATGTTATTCGGCCCAAATGTATGTATATACACTCTCTAAAGCAGATGATAGCTAGAGAGCTGCTTTGAGCCAACGATTATTCACGTGATTTTCTCTTCCGTCTGCGTTAATGAAGTGTAGATGTGGCGATTGTACAGCGCAATGGATCTGGTAAGAAGGCTACGGCTACGGCGAATAAGACAGGTCGATCATGTAGAGCGCGCTTCACTTCTAAGGATCTTCAATCCAACCACGGTGGCACAACGCAATAAAGGTAAACTTTATCCCTGGTGTCCGCAGTTAGAAAGGAACTTAAACCAATTAAGCATACGTAATTGCAGGAAGCTAGCTAATGATCGAGCTAGACAGAAGGCTATGTTGGTTGAAGGTAGCATGTACTTACTCGTAAGTTTGTTTTTTGCAGCACAATAAGTGCCTTAAAATGCCCAGGTTGAAATAAAGTCACTTAATATTTTATCATGCGTATTCCCACCAACAATATACTACGTTACCTTCATGATTATAGGAGCATTACTCTTAAAGAAGGGACAATTCGAAACTCTATTATCATGTCACCGACGAGTGACAAGTAAAAGCTCTTATAATCGAAAAAATAACATTTATCTAGTTTTTATTTTCTTGATCTCTGATCATCACCTTACCCTAAATTAAAGAAACTCTTCAGCAGCTAATAACATCATAATATCATAAATCTCCTAAAATATTTGCTCCACAGTGGGCAGGCGAGAACGAAACAAACGACAAGTGTTATCTAAAGGCCCAATTGCTGATTTTTCTTTTTCCCCATGGCCCCCCTAATGGTGATTATATTTTGATATGCGTACCTTACCTTATCAATTCATTAAATAAATAAATAAACTCGTTTAATTTTAGGCAACAACAACGCATATAAGTAAGTAAAACACCTTCTTCTGTGTTCACATCATCTAAGATAATTTACGAAACACCTTGGTAAGTGAGAACATGTGACAACGATTTTTTTTTTCTCATTTTTGGAATACTGTTGACACAAAAGTCACATGAAACACATTTGGCATTTGCGCGAAGCACGAGGTTTCTGGGAACGGGATTTGTACAAAAGAAATGAAGAGAGAGAGAGAGAATAAAAATTAAAAGCCAAATGATGCTTTCAGAGCAAGCCCGACCTTTGTAACTCAAGAGTCAAGACGGAATAGCAATACCGATGGGTAAACGTTGGCCTGTAACCTCAAGTGGACGTTGGCCTATGAAATCGAGTATGTCATTTCTTAACGCAGATATCTGTATGAGTGAAATTGACTTTTTGAAGAGGAGGTGAAATGCATTTCTAATGTATGAATGCCTTTTGGAAATGTAAAAGTACCTATCTATGAACATACATATGCACATACAAAGTTAAATATTTACAATATTTAATTCACAATTCACAGAAGTCTAATTTCGGCAATTGGTTGTGTATAAGCATAAGCATATGAGTGTTGGTTAAGGCATTACGAGCGGTCTGGACGATAGGGCGGGTAACTACTGACTTCCTAAGGCATGGATAAGGCCAGTAATGTAACGTTCCAATTTCGCGTGAAGTGCTTGCTGTACCTCCTCGTGGTGGAAGCTGCATGCAAAAACCCTTATACATATATGTATATATGCAGGTTAACATTGCAACATTGGATAAAGAAACCGCATAAGAACTATTAAAATAAAATTAACGGCGTTGCTTGCATCCAACCGAGTGACCATCTTTCAGGGCTACTTTGAAATATCAGAGCCCAGATCAGAAAGGAGCTTCAGAACCACGTCAGGGTAACTGAAGAAGATATTGTAGAGTCAATTTAGTTAACGTCAGCACTCACCACAGCCGGTCCCTTATGTCCAAGGGATGCCACAAAGCGTGTGGTTATCCAGGTTGAGGGTTACTCGTCGGGTCAACTCCCCGGGATATATATAATTACCGAAAGCCTCGTATACGAAAATACCACTGCTGACGACGATTTTCGGTTCAGTATGTGGGATTTTAGGTTGCTTAACAGACTACCTGCAGCCGATCAACTTGCGCAGACCGTGTAAGAAGGACGAACATCTGAGACATATACTCTGGTGATTGAGAAAATCGGGAGATGTTATTCCAGAAAAGAAGTTCGAAATTTTTACCAGACGGAACATGGTTAACCAAATACGAACGGAAGCGTGCAAGGATAAACAGGGGAGCATGGTGGTAGGTTCGCAATCAGTGCTGAGGATTTGTAGACTTTTAAACGGCGATGACGATCAACATACCGCTGTCACACAGAACCAAACATTCGAACTGGTCGACGATGAACAACAATTGCGTCCACCCAATCTCCAAAGCTAAATGCAATAAGGCTGCCGACACTCACGGCTGGTACAGCGGTGGGATATAACTTTGTGAAGATCATGCACCAAATCATCTCTAAAGTCGGACGAAAGTATCCAGGCAAATGGAACCCCAGCATTCCATGCCCGATTCTTAAGAAAGAAGACCCTCTGCATCTGCGCCAACTATAAACGCATTAGACTTATCAACATCACCTATAAGTTCTCCTCCGCCGCACTATGTAAATGAAATTTACATTCCTAGACGACCAATAGAGAAAGCTGAGAGCTTCTATTACATACCATATTAAATTAGTTCTTACCAAAAATTAACTGAGCAGAATGAAATCAGTCTTTTGGAGAAATATGAGTTCGAAAAAAGTGTAGGATCAACACACATAATATTGGTTATCAGTTTCAAAACAAGCTTCGAAAGAGACTATCGCTTAGGACTAACGCATTTGGGAGTCTATCGTAAGCATATTAAATATATCGATGGGTATTTTTTGCCTTTTCTGATGGGAGGCAGCAAGAGAGAGTCTATTACATAGTTATAGTTATTACATACTAGTAAGTGATCACGGACAACCCAATTGGAGGTCCCGATCGAGGTTTCGATTACATATCTAAATCTCATTTCCTGAAATCGCATTGCCTCCTGCGACCCAAACTAGGACACTGATCGGAATCAGTTAGCCCTACCTATTATAGCCAAAACTAGAAACTTTCAAATGCTGCACACACTGGCTAGCTTTGGCATATATTATATATCTGCGATTGCAAAGGCACTGTCGTTTATGTTGAGTTGATTACAAGCCGAATAATCACCAAGAACATGGGAGGGACATTTGCCAAAATACCTGTCAGCGGAAGACGCGCAAGATGATGTCCTTAACCTCTCTGGAACTTGTTGGTTAATGAACGACTGAAATGCTTAGAAGCCGAAGATTGCTTATGCGGATTACGTTGTTTAGTCGTCTAAAGAATGTACCCCAATAGCCTAAATAACCTGTACAGTACACTCTCAGCAAACTAACAAGATGGGTAGATCGATGTGAATTGGAGTTAAGTCTCCAGGAAATACAAACTTACAAGTTTAACATTTTGTGATAAAGCTATATCTGTTAGTCGTATTTTGGACAGAAAGAATTAGAAACTGCAACCCCGTATAAATTACTGATGGACTGCGATAAATTGTGAGAAGCTAAACAAAGTCCTACGATACAGTCCGTAAACGGCTTCTGGCTTAGTTGTTCGCCTTAAACTTGCCTCACAGTAAGGAAACTAGTCATCCTCCTAGTATGAATACATTTAGGATCCGTCAAGGTTAGGTTAGGTTAAACAGGGGTGTGATGGATATGACATCATACAGACGCTAGGCACCAAAACGGGCCCATCGCGAACCATCGGAACAAATTGAATTTGTCTTCAAATGGCAAAAACCTAAACAATCGCCCTGGTGAAACACCCGATTTTCTTGCAAAAGAAAAGAATGGCTTTGAAGTTTGTGCTGTCTATTTCCTCTAGGTTTTCGAAAAAGTATTTCCCTAAAAATTTTCTTTGACTCCGCGATATTGCCTCACATTGACACAGTATGTGTGTTATGTCATCAACAGCTTGCAGATCACCACAGAATGTGCAGATATCCGTATCTGAAAATTTGAGTCTCTTTGCGTGCTGGCGCAAGAGACAGTGTCCTGTCAGGATTCTTATTACTGTCTTAAGCTTATTCCTGTTGAGCTTTATTAACTTCCTAGATCTTTTGCCGTCAAAAAGCGGCCAAAGAGTCTTGGATACCCTGTGTCCTTCAAGGCTTGACCACCTTAGGTTGGCAGTCTTTGTGATTTTTTCCTCGATAGTGCCCCTTACTCAAAGGGTGGTTTGATATTGGCACCCTCACTATTGTCGAGTAGACCTCCTTTTCTTGCAATCTCGTCCCCTTATTCATTTCCTTTAATACCGCAGTGTCCTGGCACCCAGCACAGTCTTACCCGGGTTCTGACTGCATAGTGCCTTGAGCACTGTGCGACAGCCCCTGACTGTATCAAAGTTGACGTTGGTTGATTCCATTGCCTTGAGTGCGGCCTGGCTATCGATGTAGATAGCGATATTTCTTTCGGATGCCGATCTCACCTCCCTCTCCAGATAAATTAAATCGTATGGGATGTCGAATCGAAGTCGACCAAGGAAGGAATTTCATCCGTTAGAATTGGATTGCCTGGTATTAGTCCCGTAGGACCGTGCCACGTCCGAAACTACTGCTCTTGAAGTAACCCAGATTAGTGAGTCGTATCGCACTGTTGCCAGCAAGTTTTTTGATCTGTAAATCAAGCGGTGTTAGGTGCAAAAGGGTGTCTAAGGCTGAGCGCACCTGTAATGACTATGGAAGCCGTTCTTTGAACCGCCGCTAGTTATCCGTAAATCGTTTTCTTGTTTGTTGCTTTCCACCATACTAGTGCGCCGTATCCGTCAAAGAAACGCAGACATTATTAAACCGCAGAGGCATTTCAACAAAAACTTCCAAGTCATTATTCCTAACAGGCCATTCTGGGACAAGGATATTTTCTTGGATTAATCTATCGATCCAGTTTTACAACGACGGATCAAGGTCTAATGACGGGGTAGGTTGTAGTGTCTGCTTCGGTCTTCCTAATCATTGTAGCGTGTTCCAGTCGAAAACAACGGCGATAAAGATGCTCCGATATATACACATATTATATATACACACACATATGTTATAAATAACAAAATCGAAGTCAATAATCAAAAACAGTATTCCCCTAATATTGTTAAAAACAAAAAGTACGAACGACATATACAAACATATGTACGAACCTATTGCTCAAACCTCTTAAGAAGTTAACAAAAGCACACGTGACAAAAGCAAATCAGATATGCTGTATCATAATAAACAGTCATAATACTGATTCATCCCCATTTGATTCACAAAGCAATTTATAATTTCCAAGGAATACTCCGAGTTCGTCTTGATGATCACATTTGAGGTGAAAATCATTCGCAAGAAATGTAATATTTAATATTGGGTTGTGCGGAAGAATCTGTAAGCTTATACACACATACGGGTACGAGTATTTGTAAACTGTTTGAAAGAAAGAAGTAATTTTATTTCTCGTTTAAAAGACGCATATTGTTGCATCCGTAGGATTAAATGAATGTTCTTAGAACTTTTAACTACATACCTCCAAAAAATCTAGGTTTTCATTATGAAGCTTAAGTTTCGCAAAAGTTTTGGCTCCAAAATATGATATAGCGACTCCAAGAACAGATTTCTTTATACATTAGTACATATATCATACGAGTATTTGGAATAATTTAAAATGAATCCTGCAAATCTTCCTGACGAGATTAAAAATCCAGATATCTGTTTATTTGAACTAATAATAGAATCGAAATTCCGGCTTTCTCTTACCACAATAACACAGTGTCAGCTGCTTGTGTGATCAGCTGTAGGAAATTCCAAGAGATTTTGTCCCCACGCATACCGTACCTCACTATTAGGTGTATTTCATTCCCACAATTCATTACGCACTTAAACTAAAGGAAACTATGTATTTACGTAGCTATAGAAGTAACTACTTATTTTCATTTTAAGCAAACAATATGTAAAAAGGAGTACTAACTTGTTTGCATCACCGCTCGGAAAACCCAATCACCTCTAGCCTAAAACAAACGATTTTCCAGTTGCTCCGTTGCATTGTTATAAAAGGAATGATGCTTAGGCGCACTAATCAATACAGCTGAATTAATTTATTATTATTGACATTCCTTAGTATCGGTATTATTACAACAGTTGTATCTACAAACCGATCTACTGATGGACTTGTGCTTACAACATTACAATAATAAATACCCGCCTTAGCTCTCAATATAAAAAAAATCTAATCGCAAATATTAAGTGTGCATCGATTGTTTTTAACACATTTACTGCGAAGTTCTGATGGAAAATTGAATTGTTTTTCATATACAAATAACCAAAACACACATGTACAGAATAATGAGATCGGTGAAATATTTGCAAATACGAATAAACGGCTGGCCGACTCACTTGAAGTGGAAATAATCTGCAAAACTTAAGAAAAGTATTCCGTAGATTCTTCGTTAACCTAACTGAATTGATGTTATATACATATGTTACTATTTATCAATTTCCAACTTGACTAGTCACGATATTCCTCACTAAATCCCTTACAAAATAAATAAAAAAAAAACTTAAATTTTATTGTAGAAGAAATCGATCAGTTTGGGCAATTACATGATTTGCGAGAATTTGTATTCATAACAAATTAACGTTGCTGAGCGGATACAAAAAATAAAAATAAAAATAAAAATTAGCGAAAGAGCCAATATTTTAGCAAAGGATAATCTTCAAAATGTTATATAGTTGGAACTTGTATTTTAATAACACCGAGTTAAATAAAAAGGAAAGGAAATTATTCAGGTGACTATCTAAGTATATGCAAGTACCAAAAGACATCGCTTAAGCATTTATTGTATTTTATTTATTTTTTTTTAAATCAATATCAATCTTTGGACAGACGCGGTTTGAAGAAGGACATCAGTCCTAATTTTTCCAAAAAAAAAAAAAAAAAATACCGAACAAGATCAGTGATTATTTTTTCGAAAATATGAACGAGATTGATCCGGAAGATTTATGATTCCAGCAGGATGGCACTACGATGACTTCTTGTGGGGTCATGTAAAGCGGATAAACCGCAAACAATTGAGGACTTGTAAGCCAATATTCATGCCATGAATCATTCTGTGAAAAATTATTTTTAATTTAAACTCAAATCCGGCTTATTCTAAAAAAAAAATTCTATAACTCTTAAAAAACATTCTTTATAACACGATGGATGAAATTAGAGTGCTACTTTTGCTCACCTAATTCGAAAATAGAAACAGAAACAACTTGACAGAAGTCACATCAACTGACACCAATCAATTCTTCACAGCTGAAACTGCATTCTTTTCCACCGTTTTGAACATAACTAAAAGGAAATCTTCTGGCACTACATCTGTTGGAGCACGATAATCAAATCAAATCGATGATTGTGGTAAGTAAATCGATATCGGCTAAAGTGTTCAAACACCCGAAAAAAAACCCGGAGAGTGAACTTCCCAGCGCATAAGGTCTCTTTGAAACTTGTGCTTTTATTTTTTTTGTAAAGAACTTAACACTCAACAGGGTATGAGAACTCTTAAAATGCCGGCGGAGGTTTAAGGTTTTTCTTTGTGTTTTTTTTTTTGAAAATTGGACAGAGAGAAAAAAGATTTTTGGGCTAAGTGGTTATTTCGCTCCATGGGTGGCATACAACATTTAATGGGGAGTATAAATTATTAGTGTAATTGGACTTGTTTTTATTTTCTAGACAACCCCTCATATCACACAATTTTAGTTGCCTGAAAAAATGAGTCCCGGACGTAGTTGGGATTGAACGCTGAACCGTCCGATTTAGAAGCCAAGACACTACCACTTGAGCCAGGGTCAGCCTAACGTGATAAGGTTCTTCAACTAATAAAGATCGCAGAGTGCGTAAGTAAATGACTCGGCACTCCGCCTAGAAATCACTAAGAATCACAACTTTTGACATTACCAGGGAATTCATGGGAATTGAGAAACAAGCGGAAGCGTCCTCAAACCCAGAACCGTGAGTTTTCCACGACAAAGCAAGAGCGAATCTTCTCTCATTGTGGGTTGAGATACAGCTTCCATAGAAACCATCTGATAAATGTGAGACGTGCGGCTTCAATTCCCCCTTGGAAATAAATACTTTTTTAATGTTTACTATTTTGTACTACTGGGTTTTCCAATAAAAGGTTTCATTATGAATACTCCACCAATAAAGTTTTCATTACGAATAGTACGCCATTTATATGGAGCGACACACAAAAGTTAAATTTTTCGCTTAAAACAGTGCGATAGGTCAAAAGTTTCGTTGAACATGTAGCACCTTCTCGCCCAGCAATTGTTTGAATGATTCAGAAATTTGAAGTATTCACATCAGTAAAGAACCGAAATCGTTTCTGTTGCACAAGAACAACTGGCAATACCATATTGCTTCTCCAGATTTGTCGATTCCATATACAATAACATAGGCCTCCCGGCCTTCAACAACGTCGTAACTGTGTCAATTTGATGTTAAAAATACATGTAATTACATGTTTTTGAGAATTTTACCGAACAATCATTTTAAACGATCAAAACTTTGTTAATAAGCAGGATTGACTTTTTATGGCCGAAACTTAAAGGTGTGCATGTGATCGATATTTATTTCCGTATTTATTTACGTACCATATGAAAAAGAGAAGGTTTATGCCAATGCTCCCCAGTCCATTGAGGCACTCAAAGAAAACATCCAAACGTTTGGATTTATGGAACCTCCAAGTACTAGTCCACTTGAATTGTTGAAATAGCCCCTTAAAAGTGCGAAAATATGAAAAACAATTTTATGAAAAGTCTCTGGATATGCAACAACATAGACTGTGGAGGTCATTTTGTAGGTTTTTTTTTATTATTATTGTGCGAACTTCCTATCAATTAAAATAAAAACCAAATTTTAGTTCATCTACATTATTTCCTGAAAAATCAAAATGAAACCTGCTATGGAAAACTCTTAATATATGTATGTAGGTATAACTACAAATTATTAACAGCTCCGCAATTGCCTTACTATCTTACTATACTTACTATAAGTTTGAAAGCTCTCAAAATTATATGCAAGCAACTGTATTTTGTAGCCTTGGGATAAAAAACGGCTTGATAGAATAACGCCCAGTGATTGGCAGTTTCGGGGGTAATATCGTAACGTCCGTTACTATATTTGTAGCTCATACAAATTCTCTAGCATTCGGTTTAGTAGTAACACGCAGTAGTAACATTCACCTCAAAAACTAAAAATTTTTCAAAAATTGATTTTTCTAAGGGCTAGAGAACTTCGTATACAAACATTGAGATAAATCAGAAATTTCATGCGAACAATCGGATAGAAAAGCAACAATCTCCTTTAAGTGGAAGTATATCCAAAGACAATCACAGAATTGTATTCTTTAAAACGAAACACCATAACTACTCCCACAAAGATTTGACTGGCCGCAAAAACCAATACTAATTACAATTAGTCAAAAACATAATAAGCACCTATTTACGGTACCACTTCATTTTAAATTACATTAAATAAGAAAAGAATAAGAGTAAATAAAGTTACCCCTCAGTCGCTAATCAGAATGGGTAGTCGTATCTTCTAATTTCGTCCTTATCTTAGACTATTCAACTGACGATTGCCATAAAAGAACGGTCAATAACAGTTGACCGATAATTACAAGTGTTTTAGAAGGCACATGACCATAACCAGAATTATGTAAGATTCAAATAAATGAAACGAAACATATTCGATTACGAGTTACAAGTTTAAACCAAAGTAACTAAGTAGTTGCTGTGTGGTGTCACATCCCAAGTTGCCCGTTCCAAGCCATCCAAATCGGTTCTGAAAAGAATTTTATTCTTAAAAACGAAAAAGGCGGTTATTTTTCAAATTCAAATTAAATTCAGGTTTCCCAAGAACTTTGTTTTTAAATAATTAAGAACGAGCTTTAAAGACACTCGTACTCGTACTTGTGTTTAATCAGAATCTTAAAGGGGAGTCGATGTGTCTTAAATTGGATTCAATTCACAGCATACAGCCAGTGTATCTATTTCCTTATGTAATGTTTCCAAATATGTCACAAATTTACGTTACAACTAATTAAAAATATCTTTTCGCCTATAACGCGCGTGCGATGCAAATGCAGCCACATACGAGTAGAACTCAACAAAATTGTGTTTCAAATAAATACCTATGATGGTAGTAATCGAACATGCCAAGATGTCTAAAAACGCCGTTCAATAGTCCTAATCGTTTGATACTGTTTGAATACTTAATTGATCAACTGTATATATCTTTTTTCTTTATACAAACATAGATGTATATATGTTTTTTTAATTCTTTTTTCTTTTATTGCTGAAATTGTGTCTAATCTTATCAGAACATCACGAGTTTAAAAGCTCTGTTCGCTCGTAGTACGTAGATTTAAAAATAGTTTATTATTTCTTCCTCTTGTTATTTTGTGTATTGTCTGTATCATTGCTGTTGGGTCTTGGTCTAGAGCTGCTTTTGTTGTTATTCTCTCTTTCTCTGTAGATATCAACTCCTCTGTTTTTGCCATTCGTTCTTGTTTTTTTTTATATATTCTTCACTTTTTCTTGCAGAAATTTTTTCACAAGAGGAAAGAAAAAAGAAAAAAATTGCGAGGAAAAAGAAACCAAGAAACGAAATCAAATAAAACGAACGAATGAACATACGTACGTTGTACGAGTATATCTAAAGTTCATGACATAATAATCACGGGAGAAACGTACGGCATGCTAGCCTAGTCATGTGATTTCTCGCACATTCACATATAAAGAGGCGCAGCAAGCACCACAACAGATTTTTGAACCAGCTGCCCGCTAATTCCAATTGACAAGGGGGCATGAGGAGCACATAGTATTGTAGGAAACAAAATCACAAACGAATGCAAAAAAAAAGAAAGAAATAAACTAAACCAAATCGAATAAAAAACGTCTTCCATAGATTTGGATAGGATTTTTTTTTTACATTCATGAGTATTTACCTGATGTAGTTCTTGGAGTGAATCGATTGATTGTGGTTCCGTTTATTGCTGCTTGAAGAGGTGGACGAAGAGGAAGTTGTCGCCGACGCCGACGACGACGACGTCGAGGACGACGATGACGAGGACGATGATGAGGACGACGATGGAAAGAATAGTTTGTTAAATAGTGCCATAGCACGTTGTTTCTACCAATTATCATAAATTGGCGGCGTACACATAAATTTGTTTGCTTTATTAATTAATATTATTATTTTTTTTTTTTTTAATTTTCAATTCCCTACCCACTTGCATTTAATGCGCGACGAATGATCATCACGTTTACCCTTTGATGTTTGTCCGTATTTTGTCACTTTTCTTTTTCGTAGCACTACTACTCTCTTTGTGTTGGCATGGCATTTCACAATTGCTTATAGATTGGTTGGTTATTCTGCAATAATTTGAATGCAGCTAAAAGGCTTTTTTCGCTTTGGTTTCGATTCTTTAATCGGAAACACTATGAACTCTCTATAGATTTATTAACACATCATCAGTTACAATATAATAACGACAAGGAAAAGGAAGAAACCGCGTCACGAAAAAAATGTAAAAAAAAAAATTAAGAAAATTATTTGCACAAAGCTTCACACCACCGACATGCGAGAGTTGCTCGACATTTCTTTCGCATACTACAGACCAAACTACGACGGCGACGACGACGACGTTGTGGAGCACTTAAACAACGACAACATAAACGACGAAAACGGCAACGAATATTGCTGATGATTGTTGCTCGCTTGAGGCCGAAGCAACCACTAAGTGTATTCCCCGTCCTATTCCGATACTTAAGTCAAGTGACTCTACATAGAGAAAAAAAAAAAAATATATAGCATTAAGCTTCGCTAGCTACCGCGACTGTTTGTTTATGTTTACCATTGACGCTTTTTGTTTTGAAGAAAATAATTCGATTCGGCTACGACTACAGCTACGGTAACAGCGCATCGGCATCGGCTGTTGTTCGTTTTAATTAAAAGATGGTAATTGATAGTATAAAGTGTATGCTGGCTGGTTGGGTGCAAACCAAATCCCGTGCTTTTTATGAATCATGGAATTACACATTCGACAACGGTGATGATGACAATAAGAACGTCTGTTACTACTACTACTACTACTACTACTATTCCTCGTTGTGCATTGTGGCCTCATTATTGCTAGGCTACCTGGCACTTTGCATATCTCTTTCTCTATTGAAATTGCAATATTCCGGTTATGGCTTATTTATATTTACTATGCGACTTCCTATTGCGTGCTCTGTTGTGGCGGCCTGGAGAAACGGTTCATCGATCTATTAAGCTTATCAGTTAATTAAATATAAAAGAAATAACACAAAACACATCACATACTTGTGTGGAATAAATGATAGGATACTATCGTGCGGAATCACGTGTTTTGTCTTAGTTTAATTGGAATAGCCCTCGGCCCGCGTTCTCATTTGGTTTCTATCAAAACAAATGGGTAAAGCTGTACAGTGCAGAGTTCACTTTCTTTAGCTTGATGTTGTTGTTTTATATAATGAAGTTTACACTTATTTAATTGAATAGCTAGAAAGTGGAATAATTTATGACAAAGGAAATGAAAAGAATAATGAAAATGAACAATCTTTGCCCGACTGAGACTGACGTGAAGGTTTGGTCTTCCATTTTTGTGTTATTTTGGCTTTTTTAGCAAACATCAAACGTTTGATATAGGGTTTGCTCTTTCTTACAGCTTGTTGTCAGATTCACAAGAAAGCGATACAATTTTCGGTTTACGTGAGACGAGTCATGAGATGCGAGCGTCAGGGTTTGGTATTACTTTTTATTCAGTACTACCAATCTATTATGAATTGTTAATTTAATAATTTTTATCGACTGACAATAAAATACATTGATCTTAAACTATACTCATGTTAATAAACTACTGGTCTAATTTCTGGTCAGATTGACTCGTACATATCTCAATAAGTTATTTTTGACACCAAAATGTCGCGTTTGTATTAATGTTAAGGCAAAAATGATCTGTAACGCATTGTTTGTCAGTGTCACCTATTAATTACTTCGCTTCTAAATTTATTAACATTTGGACTTGTCTGTTACTATCCGCAACTCCGTTATAACTGATCGCAAGAATGAAGGAAACGCTTTGAAGTATTTTGAGTCTTTCCGCTTTATGAATTTATTGTCCGAACAGACAATGTGGACGTTTCAGTCTATAAATTTTATAAATAAAGTCAATTCAGTACGACCAACCTTGAGCTACTTCGATATGCCTGAGGCTTATGTGATTTAAAAAAAGCTTCAGATCTAGCTAGAATGGCAAAGCAATCTTTCTCTATGAGAGAGCATTTTGTTCACTCTCGAACAGCTGAACAAAGCATCAAACGCGAAAAACCTGGAGCGATATTGTCACCGAGCCATCAGAGACGCTGCAACGTTACCTGATATGTTGAAGAGTGCCGACAAGAGTGTGCAGAGAAACATGAGGCACACAAGGTAGCTGTGCGGAGAAAGATTAGAGATGCGAGTGAATTCTAGGAAAGCGAAGAGACGGGAGCTACAACGACTTTTTCGAAAAACTTTGCAAAAAGTTAAAAAAAATCTAGATAGAGCAAGTCAATGGCATTTCTACCAAATTCGTCCGCTAGTGAATCTCGCTGCTCCATAGATATTGATTAAGGTTTTTAATGTCAACAGAAATTTCGGAAAATGAATGCATTACGTATTCACCATCATACTTGAAATCGTTTTTAAATAACTCGCAGGTAAACATCAGGGTAACAAAGTTGAAGATCTCTTCTGTCCCAGGGGTGCTATTGAACCCACAGGTCTATATTAGTGACACAAAGTTAAAGACCTATTCGCATGCGAATTTATTATAAAGGAAGACTTAAGAAAGATATTTTAAGCCTTCGTCATGTGAAAGAATGCTTTGTAACTACTGCATCAAAGCTAGATCCACCAACGTAGGACTGATATGCGATTACACCATCAGAAAAGAATGAGTCAATGTTACCAAAATATATTTTGATGAACTTCTCGACAAAATCTATGATAAATGCCTTAAATATGACATATAAATCGTTTTGAGGAGCTTTTAATACCAAAATAGGAAAAGAGGGTTTTTGATACCACAATCGAGAAACATAGCCTATTCAACAAAACGTCTGGAAACGGTTTAAGCTAGTCGAGTTTGCTGACGGACAAAATATCAGTGTAGGAGTGTAATATTGTGGTGCGATTAACGAAAGGCAATGTCCGAACATTGACAGCGGTTTACGGATGTCTTAGGCGCCACTTCAACTGAGAAATACTATCCTTAAATGCTTGCAATCGCAAAACCGCTAGAACATTTACCGATCGCCTATCCCTCAAGCTGGATTAGGTGCAGAAGATTAATGTCATCGATGGCAATAATCCGTTAGAAATGTCGCACTGACGTGCTTAGTTTTATCCCACTAAACTCACCAAACTTTCCTTGCTGTGATAAAGAGTGCAAGCATATGTTGCTAAATTACTGGCGTACAAAGCCATCAAAAACTTCCCTCCACTAGAAAAGGGGGAAGTGCGTCTTCAGGAAAGAAAAACAATGTATCAGAGGTGCGCTATCGAGGAGATAAAAAAGTGCTACTCCGAGAACAAATAAAAGAATCATTCAACTTCAACGATGATGAAAGCCCAACATTTAATCCCTACCGGCTAAAATGAAGTAGGGAAAGCAGTATTTTGTAAAATTCTGTACCGTACAGGCTATGAACGCCTGAAACCATTTGTCAACTATCTGATTGACCTCTTTCAGACCGGTTTGGTCGGGTAACCCTCAATTGGCCGTATGTTCACATACAAGAGAAGGCCCAAGAAGTCCAGATCGATGCACACCATAGATTTCAAAGTCGCATTTGACAGTATCCAAAGAGACTAGGTATAAAGAATAATATCTACTTGTAATCCTTAGCTCGCTACTTCGTAACGAGCGGAAGGAATCTAAACAAATCCTTTGATGTCAAAATTAAGACAAGTTCATGCGGCAGCATGCGACTTTTTACTTGAGAAAATTGTGCAAAACGCGCAAGCCAATATCATCGGTGCAATTTTGCAACTATTGTAGTTGCGTACGCTGATGACATTGATGTCATTGGCAAAACTCAGAAAGCTGTAATTGGTGCGCTTGTAAATAATAAAAATGAGGAGAAAAAAAACGAGGATTTAGCTGTGAATGAAGGTAAGTATATGTTGTTAACCAAAAGAATTGCTCAACATCAATAGAGCGTCACAATAACTATAACTCTGAGGTAGTTAAGCATTTTATCTTCCTCCACTTCTCTATTAACCCTAATAATGACATATCATCAGAAATAAAACGAAAAGTTACACTCGCCAATAGCTATTTCTTTGCCCTAAGGGTAACTGGATTTGTTAAGCAACAATGTACAAATAGAGCATTCACAAGAAATGTTTATATTATTAGAGCTAGAACCTATGCATGCAGCTAGAACCATTGAGGTCATCTGCCTAGGGGAATTTGTCTATAAGCACTATATTTCAGACTAACGTACCAAAAAAAATCGAATAACTTTAGTTTCTTGTCCAACTAACGTTTTATATGACGGTAAATAATAATTTTTTAACAAACTAAAATACAATGTAGCCAAACCATTTTGGAACAACTTGCACTTTCTGAACTAACTCCGCCAATCATTTGTTTTGATCCAACATCCAGATGACATTTGAGTGACAACGAATACTTCATAAAAACCCAACTAAAACATTGCTCCAGATTTATTATCGCTATTTTATCATAAGTAGCTGCCGTTGGGCCATTGTTGAAGCACCAATAGTATAGTATTACTTTGACACACAATAATGGCTGATGCAGGGTCTAGTAACAAAGTTTTAACAACCGAAAATTCATCTAAAAACATTGCCCTAATTACCGGCATTACGGGTCAAGTTAGGATTGTGTTAACTAACTTATATATTCAGTTAATATCTGGTTAATATCCTTTCTAGGATGGATCGTATCTGGCAGAACTTCTATTGAAAAAAGGCTACGAAGTGCATGGAATAATTCGTCGTGCCAGTACATTTAACACTTCTCGCATAGAACATCTGTATAGTGATCCCAAGGCCCACAAAGGTGGGCGAATGAAGCTTCACTATGGTGATATGACTGACAGTAGTAGTTTAGTTAAGATTATCACTTCGGTTAAACCTAGAGAGATCTACAATTTGGCTGCTCAAAGCCACGTCAAAGTATCCTTTGAGCTGAGCGAATACACAGCTGAAGTAGATGCTGTTGGTACCCTTCGACTTTTAGATGCTATTCGAACATGTGGAATGGAGAAAGATGTGAAGTTTTATCAAGCTTCAACATCAGAACTCTATGGTAAAGTAGTCGAGACTCCACAGAATGAAAATACTCCATTCTACCCACGGTCTCCCTATGGTAAGTCACCATCACGCCACAACTTAAATGTGGATTCTGAAAGAGCATTACTTTTTACTTGCAGCTTGCGCAAAAATGTACGGATACTGGATCGTTATCAACTATCGGGAGGCGTACGATATATTTGCTTGTAATGGTATTCTTTTCAATCATGAGTCACCGCGTCGAGGTGAGAACTTTGTCACTCGAAAGATTACCCGATCAGTTGCTAAAATTTCATTGGATCAACTGGAGAACTTTGAATTGGGCAATTTAGATTCAAAACGAGACTGGGGCCATGCCATGGATTATGTGGAAGCCATGTGGTTGATGTTACAAAGGGAAACTCCTGCAGACTATGTGATAGCAACTGGTGAGACGCATAGTGTTCGAGAGTTTGTCGAAGCCGCCTTTAAATATATTGGAAGGGAAATTGTTTGGCGGGGTGAAGGTGTTGAGGAGGTTGGCGTTGAAAAAGCAACAGGGATTGCACGTGTTAAAGTTAATCCTAAATACTTCCGTCCAACGGAAGTTGATCTTTTGCTAGGCGAAGCCAGCAAAGCGAAACGCGAACTCGGCTGGCAACCAAAAGTAACATTCAACCAATTGGTGGAGGACATGATGAAAGCGGATATAGAGCTGATGAAGAAGAATCCAATAGCATAGGAGAGAGCAACAATGACAAACATTTTTCCAGTGGCCAGCACAAAGTAGTTGTTAACGTATTCACACGACATTTCCATTTTATATTGATGCATTTGTCTATGATTATTTGTTTATATTGAGCATGAAATACACTCAGTTTTATTTGTTAAAGGTAACTCTTAATTGTGGGTGTGTTTTTTTCTTTTTTTGTGGATATGGGTACAAGTTTTTGGTAACATGAGTCTGATTTATGTTTACTTTAGAGAGCAAACGCAGCAGCTGTATGTGTACTCAAGTGATTCTTTGAAAACGAAGCAATAGCATTGTCTGCTTAAATTTATTTCCCTGACGTGGTTAAATGTGTTTTGATAGCTTGAAGCAACTGTTGAATTGAATTCTAATTTAGAAGATACTACTTGCATTGGGAGAAAATTTTTGATTATTTATTTATCATGTACATGATTGTGAAATGGACACTAGAAAAGGAGTAGACTTTGTCTAGGTAGGCACACACATTGATTCTTTTCTAGGACGAAAGTGCAAACATCCCAGCATCTGCGATGCTAAACAATATAAATTGCACAAACTAGGTCAAGCTAGTTTGTCATCTACGCTATTTGGATCCGATTTTAGACAAAATATTTTCCTTTCTTTCACGGAACTGAGAGGCGGCTCTAGTGCATTCTGAAATATTTTTTTCCAGTGTGACAAACTAGTGTTTGGTAGATATTAACAAGCGGCTCAAGGCTCTTATACCTAAGGTACCAGAATGTCAGAATTCGCAAAGAATAAATTTAAAAGATTTAATTTTTTGTCTACCTTCTTTCCCTAGGCCTTATCAATTTAAACGATATTGTACCAATCGTCTTCCAACACCTAAATGACATGTTTCTCTACCTATGAAATGATTAGCGAGGCTGAGTCAATTCAGCCGTTGAAAACAACTGCCTATAGCTATCTTAATTATATTCGCCCATGTGTATGTTGTTCGGAATATTGAACATATTTGAGACTTGAAACAAGTGATACGATCTTTCTGGTAATGAATTATTTTCCTATGTGTCCTGTTCGTAATAGGTACTCATAAAGATCAATCAACAATACCCCTAAAAAAGTCGTTATCGGTTTCATTTTAATATTCAATATATATTCAATATTTTTTCTGAACATTACTGTATTATGACTTTAGATTTACTGTATTATGACTGATTTTATAGTTGGAGCACATCATTGTAATTTTCTAGCCCCTCTGTCACTTTTAATACCAAATAGACTCAAAATAATAAGATCTTGTCAACATTAAAAATATTATTAAAGTTAATCGAGCTACTTTCAAAGTGGTGTATTTAGTGCAGTGCGGTTTCACTTCCTCTTTTGCAACTAGACTTGCTACTGGCTATGACGAAAAAATAAAACTTTGAGCTGGTTTCTATCTAGGCAAGATCGCGTTGAATGAAATAAAATTGAAGCAAAGTAAAGTAAAGAAAAGTGTCATCACTAATTGTTACTGCACGGCTTAATCCATTACGCCTGCAACCTCGGGCGGCATAGAGGGCTCACAACGCGTGCATGGCATTCTGTTCGTATTTCTGTTACGCCCAATTCTTCACCACCACGTCAACTTAGGTCGACCCGGTCTTCTGCCTGCAGTAAGTTCTACATCTAAAGCAAATGGTATATGGTGGATTTTGCAGTTTCACTGCTTAATGAGCTGTTTATGTGTGCTACTTTGAAATATTCAAGTGCTGTGTGTAAGATTGGCATTAAAATATGAACAAAATAAAATAATCGATCATTAATCGGCATCAGATAATTCTGTTGAATTGTTAACATATCCAAATATCTTTAATGCCACTGCAACTGCTCTGTTTGTGTGATTGGATAATTTGCGGACCTATACAGTGCCACCGAAGGTTTGCAGATATTTTTGGATTTTATCATATTACATATATTTTATCAATTACATATGCTCGTTTTTGGCTCTGTTCGAACCTCGGCTTCATTTTGAGCTTCAATTTAGATGACCTTCCTTGTATAATACATAGCACCGGTTTTTTTTTAACATGGAGCCCCTTGCGCAACTATCATGTTAAGAAAATCTTTGTTTAATTTTATTTTTTATTTAATATTTTCACAAATTATTCAGCATTTTTTGGGTATTAGTCTTGTCTAGATTTCTAAGATTTTTTTGTACTGGAAGTGGTTCATTTTCACCGATACCTCAACTATGGTAGCAACACCATGACAGGAAAATTAAACCCACACCAAAACGCTCCCATCACTACGTTTTATGGTGTTTATAGCATACTTAAGTTTATACTTTTGGCCTTTTGATCGATGAAAGCAAGTTGTCCATCAAATATAAATCTATTGAATTTCGACTCGTCACTCTAGAGAGTATTTTTCCAGAAGATAATATGCTTAGTTTCGTACACGTAGTACCTTTCGCATTTTTGAGTTTTGGGTCAAAAAAGGTGTTTTTTCTGTCCAATGAACTTGTGTATGTAATCCTATTTCCTTTTAAATAGGCGTATGTATGTAGTTGGTTTTGTGGGCTATGGAAAATAACAATAAAAAAATTTCCGTTTTAAGACTAATTCATAAACCGTTTTCTTCTAGCGCCTATATCCAATTATTAAAGCTTTGTTCGTTAAGCAATAAGAAAGGTTTTCGTACAAGAAGGATGTTGAACCTCCTCCCGTCACTTCATATCATACCACAAAATTACGATTCATTTATTTCAAATATTTTATATATTGAATATATTGAATTTGTATGAACTGATATTGTGTACCAAATAATTTCACTAGGTTAATGGCATTCTGGAGCTCTTATTATATACCTTCTGCCTAGACCTTCCTTCTTACTTTATTTTAGTTTTGCGTAATGATTTTTTTTGTCGATTTCGAATTTCCTCACAAAACTCGATACTAATTCGCTAATTATTCCCCCAGAAAAAATGCCAAAATATAATACATATATGGTTAACAATTCAGCGATCAATCTTATCTGCGTCTGCAACGACTGTCAAGCTAAGTTTAGGGCATTATTGCAACCTTTCACCACATCCAAGCTAGTTCGTGAATGCAAAGCTTCTAGGGCCAAAGCTTCAGAGGGCTAAACTCACTGAGTCCTTTTTAGGTCCCAGGTCAGAATGGGATAGTGGTAAATGAGATCGCAAGCAAGGCCCAGGATCCGAACCTGCGTTTGGACTGCTTCAAAAAATGTTATTCAAAAAAAAGTTGGAGCACTAAATAAACAAAATTATGGACGAAACCCCATCAACCATTCACAAAATTGTAACGAAATATAATAACACCGTGGATGCAGAAATTGTTGTCCTCACAAGTTTACATACATCACAGAAAATCGGGTAATTGGATGAAGTGTAAAGTAAAAAACGTGGTAAATATTCAACCAGTATTGAAGCGGTTGAACATCGGGGGAAAACTAATACACACATAAGTTGTCAATTTTAAGGGGTAAGAAAGACGTGTGCATCATGTGCATTTCATTCGTAATTTGGCAGCCGAAAAGTGAAGAACAAAAAAAGGAAAGATGTTACGCTTTGTTTCAATTCACAAACAAATCAAAACAAAACAAAATTGAGAACTGTCGAATTATCAGAAATACTACTACAAACAAAACCGGTTCATGTATACACAATTTTGTCCCGCATTATTCATCCAGTCCCCGGGGAAAAATTGATCGAGTGTGCACTGGCCCGTTCAACATAGTCTCTGATTTTTAACGTAAACCACCTATCATGATGACTTATGTTTACGGGATGCCCATACATCCATGGGAGCAAGTATACGCCTTGCCATCGCTCTCCGTCAATCCATTGATACCAATTCGGAACTGTGTTGCCGGCACAAGTTCTACCCTTGGTATGAGTCGAGCATGACCTAAAACCTCTTACTGCTCTTAAGGCCGCAGCACCCAGTACTTATTGCAACTCTACATTGGGTCAACCAAAGGATGTTCCTTCCCGCGATTTTGGGTTTAAACCACAGCCACCATGACTCTCCCACAAGGGGGTCTACCTCTTCAAGTCAGACCCAGACCGAGATCGGGGGGGCTCCTGACTCCCATGGTACCGTGATTTAAGTCCTGGTAGGGACTACCGGGGGTCCAGCCGCCAACAAGACCTATGAGCGGCAACTTGTGACTGATCGAATCGTAGCAACTTTCGGTAGCGTCATCTGAAGATGTTTACGATAAGACCAGTACTTTGCTGTGCCCCCGTTCATTATTAGACAACGTCATTAAAGGGCAAAGCCTTGATAATTGGGCGAGGCCCGGCCCGTTCAACAGTTCAATAAAAATCAACAGTTTCCAGTCGTTGCCGAAAACGAGATTGAGCACATTCTTTCGTTCTCTACAAAAAGTTTTAACATCAGCCAACTGTCAACAACATCATCCAAATACGGCACTTTCAGAGCAGTTACTGGGCAAATTACCACAAAACAAGCAGTATGACTGGGATATAAATATAAAACCATTTCCAACAATTGCCGATTTTTCAAAATAGCTAAGTGAGTAATGCAAATGTACCAGCACAGTCGCAACATCCTTGACGTTTCGTGCATGTGAATGGAATAGCACCCACACATCATCAACTAGAATCTAGATAGACAACAATCGATCAATTGTAATGAATATGGTGAAGCACATTCCATTACTACTGTCAGTCCCTTGATATACTCGTATGTACAAGCACGCTGGCAAAAAGTAAAAGATCAACGTTTGTGTTTTTCATGCTTACGTAAAGGTGATAACACTTCGAACCCTCGCTCCAAAAAAGTGTGTAGTTTCCAAGACTGTTGCCGTTATCATCACTCTAGCCAGCATGAGGGACAGTCGATTGCTAGAACTTCAGAAGCTGTCCGAACACTTCCTATTGATACCTCACACAAAGTATATTTGAGTTGCCAGATATCATCACCAGTTAGCCTTTTATTCACTTTGTTTAGGCCCAATGGTTAATTTGAAGTTTTTGCCAAGTTTGACGAAGGCTCAGCCATAAAAATGTTGGTCCTCCATATAGCCAAGAACTTAGGACTTAAAGGCCTGTCACAGCCTTTAACTCCACAGCCTTTAAATTGACAGTAGTCAATTTGGAGATTGGAAGTGGTTGTGAGGCGAAAAACGTCTTCATTAAAAATGTAAGAACGATTAACGATTAACAACCCAGACTTGCCGGGTACAATCATTTAAGAAGTTTGATTTTAAACATTTCAAGTATTTGCCACTCAAAGACTATCAAATGGTGAAGTCAGTCATATTACTCGGCTTGGACAATGTGCAATTGGAAGTATCCTCAATCACCGTTGAGAATAGCAACAAAAGTCCAATAGCTGTCAAAGCTAAGCTAGGGCCACCAAGTCAATGAACAATAGCAACGCCTATCGTGCTCTATACAAGAGTCTACGGCATTGAAAGAAAGTTCAGTCTGAATCCAGAATTTGCTAGCAGATACAAGAGAGAAAGCTTTCCAAAGAAGAAGTTTTGAATACACATAAGCCATGTGGTATCTGCTGTCCAGAGCCCACATAAACGTGACAAGTTAAGAATAATTTTTGACGCTGCAGCAACCGTGGATGTATTATTACATAATGATTTCTATGATTTTTGGAGCCATTTATTCAATACCAAACTTCAACTTCCAAAGGAAGTTCTGGATGGTATACGTCCCCCAACAAAAAGAGAATTACTGGGGATCATAGTGGCAATCTTTGATCTTTGTGGCCTACTAGCCGACTTCCTACTTCGCCTAAAAATGCTGGTTTAAGACTCATGGAGAAGTAAAATTGACTGGAATGACTCGATCGCAACAAAGTTAAATAAGAAGTGGGCTGCCTGGTGGAAGGAATTCCAGAAAATCAATACTTTAAGGTCCAACGCTGCTATTGGACACACTTGCACGACTCATACGATATCCAACTCCACGTTTTCGTCGACGCGAGTCAAGTCGCCTTCGCTGCTGCCAGTTATTTTCGGATTGCGCATTCCAAAGGAGTTGATGATTTATTTATCTTCTGAAAAACCCACGGTGCGCCTCATAAATCGATGTCTATTCCCAGATTAGAACCCCAAGGTGCAGTTTTGGGTATGTGTATCAGCAACATTATAGTCCGCAGTCATGACGTCAACATTTCTAAAATAACATTCTGGACAGACTCAAGAATACTTCTATACTGGATTAATTCAGCCAAACGAAAGTACAAGTCTTTCATTGGCTATCGAATTGTAGAAATTCTCGCACCAACACAACCATCTCAGTGACATTGGACACCAACATTAGATGTGGCCACCCGTGCAACTTGGCCTCCAAAGCTGAACGTCAATAGTATGTGGCTTTCTGGTCCGGCATTTTTGTAGTTGCCTGATGAGTTTTGGCTTACTGTAATGGTTGAACCACCACCGGATCTATAGGAGGAGGAAGTCCAGCCTTGTCTAATCATGCAACCACACAGAGTAATACTTTAATTCAATTTAATCGGTTTTCTTCTTATTCTGATATCCACGTAAAATGTGAACAGCATCATCTCTAATTCAATAGCAGAAGACTCAGCCTTGGGAGAATGGAGAATGGAATGCTAAATCAATTTTCAAAAAATAGTCCAATTTATAGTCTTAGACCCTACCTTGTCCTCGAGGGCCTTTTAAGGATTGAAGGTCGTATAGATGAAGCCTAACTTTTCCCACTTGTTGCCACACGTCCAATCCTGATGCCGCAAAAACATATGGTGTCGGAGCTTTTCATGCGACATTTCCATGAAAGGTTTTCATTATCAAAACACAGCAACTACCCTTATTGAAGTCTGCCAGAATTGTTTTAAAAGCTGTACAACGCAGTTGCATGGAGTGCAAAATCGGAAAAGCCGAGCTAGTTCTCCCATTTATAGGTCCATTACCTCCTGATCGCATAACAGCTTATCTCCGTGCATTTACATACACGGGCGTAATAATAATTTTCGTCGTAAACGAGAAAAAAGATGGGCAGTCACCTTCACATGTCTCACTGTCTAGTCCATCTGGAGCTAGCCGAAAATCTTTCAACAGATGCTTTCATTATATACTTACACAATTTCATTAATCGCCGCGGTACTCTAGTCAGGATCAGAAGCGACAATGGTACCAACTTCATTGGTGCACAAAGGGGTTAAAAGAAATCAATCGCTTGTTAGACGTTGACTGAATTAACTGTCCTTCCAATCCTAGCTCAGCGGGTTGTTGGGAACGCTTCATTCGGACCATAGAATGTATGCTAAAGAAAAATACTGCAAGAGTAGAAACTCTACGATGTGTTCTCATTGAAGCTTAGAATATCATCAATTCTCGTCCACTTACAGATATTCCCCTAACAGTGGAAGATGATGGACCACTAAAATCCAATCACTTTCTCATGGGTTGTGCTAACTCCACACAAACGCCACATAGCTTTGATGAAAAATTATGTCTTAAAAAAACAATGGAGGATAGCGCAAAAATTAGAAAATCGATTGTGGAAGCAGTGAACTAAAGAGTATCTTCCGCAAGCTTGACAGAGTACAGTGAATCCTATAGCGATGAAGTGAAACCACGGGTGAAGACGAGAGCGCACGTCAAGAAGCGAACATTAAGAAACACAAACCTTAAGACCAATATATCAATATATTCCAAATATACATATAAGTTTTACCAATAACGTAACTGCCGGTTTAATTTTTTTACTAAGTTTTTATAATCGTCCTAAAACATATGTACTCGTATGCAAGTAAAGTTAATCAAAAAAAACGACTCCGATATGCCGAAAACCATCAAAATATTTCACCATCAGGCGTCGAAAATTTTGTATTGTATTGTATTGTATTTATTCAATTTTTGATGGATCGCTATGAATATTTAAACATTTTAAAGAACAATCTGCGGGACAGTGCCAACAATTTAGTTATGGAAACCATTTGCCTCCCAGCAAGACAATGCCCTTAAACATACGAGTACATCTAATGTTGCCAAATAATTGTTGTTATATAGGCTGTTTTTTTAAAGAGCTGTAAGATTTACAATTGAAGCTAAGCAAACATACACAGATTATTTGCTCAGCCAATTTGACAAAAGCCACAGAGACAGCAGTGAGCTTCATCACTGAAAAAAAATTTTACGGTAAAAGAGTGAATCGACTTAGAACGGTTCCGGTGCCCAATCAGAGAAGTCATTCTTGAAGCAATTGAATCTTATAAACACGTAAACCAAGATATTTGCGGAAAATCTTGTCGATCTTGTGTATTATGCCAAATTGATGAATTTGGATCTTTGTCAACGTGCGCACTCTGCGCTTTCTTGTCAATGGGTTGTCCAAAAAGTAAATATATTGCGAAATTTTTCTATTGTGGGGCGAATAGACAACTTACTCGGTAGATTATGTATATCGTAAAATTTCTGTATTCTTTATTCATCTACCAAGCTTAACATTCATCTACTCTAACAAATTTCAGATTAAATAACATGAAATTCCAAGATACATTAATATTCAATGGTATTGTAAAATACAATAATTGTATTTCAGGACATACAAATATTTAATAATGACTCGCTTGAGAAAATCTACATACCTGAAACGAAAATGCAAGTTTGGAATGAAAAATTACATCTACAATAAATCTTTGATTTCGGTTTTTCGAGAAAGACTGGAACCGGAAATTATAATGTATGGTACACAGAAAAAGAATGATACTTACTTATGTTCAAGGTAAGTCGATGAACCTCACACCAATTAACTACTACTCGTATGTTTAAATCATATTGGAAACTTTTACAATCATAAAAGATTTTAAGGTCATCGGCGTACATCAGCCACTTAGCTCGGTTAAGCAGTGAAGGGAACATTGAACATTAATAGCAAAGGCCCTAAGTGGCTACCTTGTGGGGGAACAGAAAAGACCTCAATGAGCCTAGGTTTAGGACAATCAATTTTGATATACCTACTACTTTCTATTTCGAAGGTAACACGAGATCTACAGAAGTAGTGTCGAGTAAATGCCAAATGATCTTAATTTCTTTATAAGAATACTATGACATACTGTCAAAAGCCTTTTTGAAATCAGAAAAAAATACATCAACTTGATATCCTAATTCAACAGATTCAAAATATATTTTGTAATTAGCGTCAAGTTGGTGAATGTATAACTACCCGATACGAATTCATGTTGCTGCAGTACTATTTGTTCTTTGAAAACGAAATAAAGTTTTTTCACTACAATTGATTCAAACAATTTGGGAAAAGCTGAAAGTTTAAATATTTCGCGATAATTTTCGGGATCCAACCTTAAACATTGAAGTTATAAATGAATATTTCCATTTATCTAAAATTAAAAATTTGTTTTAAAGGAAGGGACAACGATAAATTGCACTGTTTGAGAATATTAAATTGAATGCGGTCAGGACCCGCACTTTTTCCAGCGATCAATTTGTGTATGCCTTGGAAAACATCGTCAATCGAAAGGTATAGTGATCCATGTTATATGTATGTCATAATCAGAAGAAAAGATAAAAATTAGAGTGATTAACATAACTTTGGAAAAAGCTTACATATTGAGCCAATGCTACAATTCCATATTTTGCAGAATGCCATATACTTTGCGTTTACTGTTTGAGTATAACTAGAAACCTTTGGGATTCCTTGAAATTACTCAGCTTATTAATTACATAAAAAAATTTATTCAAAAATTAATACTCGCCGCGCAATAAGCAAAAACGCCTTTTGTCTAAATCAGATTTTAGCTTTCTAAATCATTTAAACGATTTGTTTGTGCCTGTTCACATTGGCGCGGGCAGAAAGATTGTCCGAAAGAGAGGGAACGCTTTTTATTGAAGTGGGAAGAAGAAAGGTTACTTCCACCGAGAATCCATTTCTAAAGTGGATTCTCGGGTGCAACACAACGTTTTTTTTCCATATCGTTCCATTTCTGACATATTTTTTCATTTTAGTTTTGATCTTTGATGAGAAAGGAAGTGTGAAGAATAGGAAAAAAGGTATGTTTCACGCCAACTGCTCAAATTTAAAAATTAAAAATGTTCCGATTCAAGTGTTCCACTTGTCAAAATGTCTTTCAACCCCATGACAATGTGAACACGACGTTCATGATGAGGACTTTCATCCCGTCGCCAATGTAAACAGGCACTAACTAGTTTCATTATAGGACAGCACAATTAATATTCTATTTAATGAAATATGACACTAATTTTTTTAAATAAATTAAAAGCAAATATATTATCAATAAACGTATAATATTGCAAAATGTTTGGGTACAAATGATAGAACTTATTCTTTTCAATACAAATCCCTTTATTCAGTACAGTTACAATTCACTATTTAATTGTTTCTCTCAGTACAATCCAATTTCTCAACCGCTTATACCACTTAATTACTTCTCCTAATTAACACTTCAAATTTCACTTTAGAACTGATTTGCATACCTTTGGGATGCTGGTATTTATACTCGAATGACATACTTCGAGAACAATCCTCGCCATCCAGCGTCCCATACAATTTCCAATTTGCTAGAAAATTCGATTCCACTCTCCAGTCGAGACTTTGTTATTCCAGTATCGAAATCTTCTGGTCTTCGAGTATCAACATTTTTTGCTAGATGTCGCTGCTCACATTTAAGTGGTTATCACAATATGATAAAATCCTTTATCATATTATAGGAGAATAAACATCGTCATTTAAATAAGACCATTTAATATCACCTAAGTTAAAATCGCCTAAAACAATACGGTATTGGTGTTCAATCAGCTAATTAGCGATTAAATCGATGTTGGCTATAGGACATTTACACATAACATACATATATCGAACCGATCTATTTACTGAACACTGATTTTGAAAATATATTTCCGCAATTTGTATTGATTGAATATTTATTGGAATATGTACTTCGACCGAAGAAAAAAGCACGTTAGATTTAAGATTTTAAGCGTGACATAAAAATTAGTAAACTGACGTAGAATGGCGGCTGTTATAAAAGTCTAAAACGTTCATGAAGTTAGTGTTTCTTCCAACCAACTTATTTTTGTGATTTGAACATCCTATTTAGTTTAGTCAAAATATTTTTTGTATTTATGTTTAGTAATTACTTAAATTTATTTTGTCATTTGAAAGAAATATATGAATTCGAAAAAAAAAGAAAAATTTTTTTATATAAGCCGTATTCCTACAATTTTGATTTTCATATTTCTAACCTCCCCTAGCATTCATTTAACATCTCTGTTTCTCTTTGTTTAGAAATTCCGAAGCCCAAAGTGGTGGTGTCAAATAAATAACGAATTAAATATTTCTCACATCGCACAGCTCTAGCGCCTACATATAATTTTTATTTGTCGTTCGGCTCACATCGAGTAGGTTGCGGAGTTAGATTTTCTACAGAAACAAGAATAAATAATTCCCGGAATAAAATCAATCCAACGAACGTTTTTATTTGTTTAAAAAATAGTATTTCCTAACAACACACATCCGACAATTAAAAATCGAAAATTCCAATTAAAAGTTAACTTTGATAAACGTCGCGATTTTGTTTTTCCGAGTGGTGAAAGCAATTCAACATTTTACTTCCCCTCACAGCCAGTGACTCTGTCGCTCAAGTGAATCATTTTCTTCAAATTTCATTCAAATTTTAATCAAAAATGGCAATAAAAGTCTATGTCAGCGGAATGTCTGGAAACAAGGAGGTAGGTCTAAGATCATTAATGCACTTGCACTCATCCAATATTATTATTAAAGGGCGCATTCATTTTGGCATTGACCCATGCTCGGTCTTGGTAATGATTACCCGAATTGCGGCCTCTGCTTTTCGTGTCGATTTTTCGGTTTTTTCCTCTTTTTTTTAAGTTTTTTCTTTATTTTTATTTTTTTTATCTTTTGCTTTTCCGATGTGTGGACTAAATATAAAACTGAGAAAGCAAACACTCCCAAAGTGAATAAAGCATAATTTGCATCGATTATGGGCAAATATTTTATTGTACAGTGAAAAATAATTAAGAGAAAAAGAAAATAAGTAATCCTAGGTATAGGGGTAATTCAATACGGCGCGTAATATGTGCAATATGTAAGAACTGGCTTCGATTCAGAGTTCTGTTTAGGGTTCCGCATCCATAATTGAGTTAAGGCGGTGGTCTTTCGCTTTGGTTGTTTGGGTGTTCGTTCGGCCGCTGCCATAACTCGTTCAAGTGGTTTTATTCTGTTCTGTAATCAGCCGAAGTAGGAGAAGGTGGTGGCGGTGTTTGGGGCATGTACGCGAGTACAGAGGGAAGAAGATTTTTTATGATTTGTTTGCTTGGCAAGCATTAAGCATAAACGACTGGGTGACTGCTGGTATAGCAATCGAAATTCTGATTTCTAAAACAACGAAAAATTCAATAAAATCAAAGAGCAGAAACACTCAAAGTGAAAGCATAGATGGGAACATGACTAGATGATAATTGTAGAGCGCTCAGTTTATCGATTGACTAACAACAATACCCATCACCGCGAACGCTTTATCTATTCATCTTCATTTCATTTGAGAATTTACGAAACACAATGAACCACAGCTACAAGCAAGATAGTACACAGGCACAGCACAGCACACAGTATGACTCAAAACCAGTTTGATCTGAAGTACCAATTAGGTTTTGTTCCTCAATATCATTGCGTTGCGTTGACGTTGTGCGCGTTTGTTTTTGTTTTTAAGTTTTTATTTTCAAATCAAATGATCTTGATAATGAATCCTTAAATAGTCAGATTCCGACTCGTACTCTTTACTTTTTAGCTGCTGATAGTCATTGTCGGAAATGTTATTAAACTTTTGCAACGATAACAAATTGGTTGGTGTATCTTGCACTAGTGTTTGCCAATTGTATGTGCTTTTTTTTTTGTAAGATGCCTTACGAGACAAACAATTTGTATTCTTTTTGTCCCACTTGTTGTGCAGGCAGTAAATTCGAATTATTGGTTTACAAGTTTTCTGGAATCTTCTCGGTTAGAAAATCTGGGTGTGACATTAATTAAAACGCGGCACGTTCTGCTGTATCTATACATATCTTCATTATTAACTTTATTGTATTTGGCTGGTATACCCACAGAACACCTATGCCTTTCTATCAATTTTGTATGAGTTCTCTTGCGATGTTTTCATTTGATTGGGTTTTACGGTTTAGTTTTGGTTTTAAACATCTATGTATTGTATTTCCATAGGCTAAGAATGTATACGATAAAACGGGGATTAGTCGATTAGATTCAAAAGGTCAATAGAGATTCACCTTCCTGTAGAATGGTTCTGAGGTCCACAAAGGAATTGCTTTTGAATCAAAATCAGGCATATAACTTAGTCGACTGTTTTCCATGAAGGGCATCCTGTGAGTTCAATTTTGGAACACTATTTCACCAGTAACAAACCTGAATATTTGCTTCAAGGCTTGAATTGTTTCTAGTTTATAAGCATAACCAAAGACATTAAATAGTCCCAAAAGAAGTAGTCGAGTGGCGTCAAATCGCATAATATCGGTGCTCAATTCACCATATATCCGTCCGTAACAATGCGGTTGTAATTGTGCTTGAAGACCACACCAAACACTGCACTTTCTTGGGTGTAATTGAGTCTTCTAGATTTGCACACTCCCGAAACTCAAATTTTACTTATTCACAAATCCATTTAGCTGATTTTTCATAAAAATAAAGGATGGCTTAAACCGCCGTCAACCCATGAATTGTTAGCTTTTTGGCGCGAAATTTATTCACAATATGATGAATAGCCAAGTTATTGTAGTTGGACGACTATGCCGACCATACCTACGAGTATGTACATAACCTAAACGTTGCACAAATTGATGATGTATTTTCAAAATAAATTTGAATGATATGGAAGTGTTTTTCTGGTGTGAGCTTAGTCATGATGACTTTTCAAACAATACTGAACATAAATGTCAAAGAACTGCCAAAAATGGCAGCACGTTTTGATAGTATTTGTGTTGGAAGATCTATGAGTCAAGAAAAAACACGTTTTTTTTCAGTCTACTCGTATTACGATCGTAAAGAAGTGCTCCTCGGTCTCATCGTCACTCTTACAGCAAGCGTCGCAGGGTATTCTGCCATTACTAAGTTACTTAGCAAAAACGTAGTGCCCCGATACGATAAGCAGTCTGCAGACATTCCTACTGAATGATATCAGGAAAGTCGCTAACCTTTTAGAGACGACTAGAAGCATTCGTTTAGGTTGGATTGGTTTAGCTGAGGACTTTTTGCGACAATCTCCTGAGTCTTGTTACTGTTAATTTTCTCGCTGCGATCAGAGAAAACTTGAATTTTCGAATTATATTGGAAGTAAGGTTTTAGCGCAGAATAGCTTTTGCTAAAAAAGCAGATACTTCGCCCCCCTCCACCGATTCATTCTCATTTTAGTTTATTGTCATCAGTATTGCGTATATCTTCGCCTGGGAGGCAGTCGCAAGATTTCCTAGCAGGGATTTTGGTCCTCAAAAAAGTTTTAGAGCCATCCGTGAAGACCCGATAACATTCCTTTCCTTTCATTCTAGAGCACAGGAAAATTCGACTTCAACATCTAACACCCTAGGTAAAATGTAATAATGCGCTATTATAATTTTAAGACAGTCAAGGAATTTATCATACCCAATGTCACCAGGCTAGTACTACCTACCTTCCTACTACGAGTAGGAAACTAGATCCAATTGAATAACAGAGTTCCTGTGAGCCTTCAAGAAATCTTCCCATAATAGGGACATGATTTTCTCATTTCGATATTAACAAGGGGACATAGTAGTTCTGACATCAATTAAATATAAACCAAATCGAATATATTGTGAGCGATGCAAGGTCGGTCTTCTTGAATATTCTGCATGTCTTGAGCCTGCAGATATCATATATTATGTCTCTAGTGTGCCGCTGAGTTCTTTTCTACATTTGTTACTTTTTTTTAATGCTTTAATGATCTGGTGCTTCTGACGGTACTCTCTGCTTCTCATATATATTCCCGGTTCCTATTTTTCGGTTGTAGTACGAAAACGGCGGCGTACATTCAGCGTAAGTTTGTTGAACGCATTCACTGCGCAGACGTCATGTCAGTACAAAAAAGGTAACATTCAGCCAAATCTTAGAATTTGATTTTTTCAAAAGAAATAGGTTATTTACTTTTATTACATATTATTATTTCAGTAGTTCTTACATCTTTGCTCTTCAAAAAACCCTAAACTATTCCACACTAAAATCTTCTAACTTTTTCTGCAGCCACAATGCTCTGCGCAAGTATAGACGATATGAACACAAGCGTAATACAGTTTGACTAAGATAGTTGTGCAGAAAATCTACGCTATTAAACGCAACTAATGCAATTCTTTGTTAGTATGACGTTTTTGAAAAAAAAAACCTAAGCTTATTAAATTCTGATATTAACAGCATAACAAATTGGGGAACAGAAGCCAAGTGAAATTGGATACTTATAAAACACAATATTGTCTGCTATCGTTACGCCATTTTCCATGAATGAGACTTGCATTGCATGAAACCGAAAAACTTTTCATTCTTGGTGTGTGTATGTTTGTCAATGACAACCTCTCACATTGTCATTGGACTGACTACATATTCAATGTCACCAAAAATGCTGCACAGTGTTTCGGTTTCCTCAAGCGGTCAAAGAAAATCTTTATACCGTCTGAACTAGCTTCAGACCTTTTATTAGCCCAAAATTACAATACAATGCCCACATCTGTGTCAACTTTTTCACTTACAACATAGGAATCGAAACTGTGCGATAGAACTCATAGGTGACACTCACACACATATATTGCGTAATCAATTGACACACCAAACAATCGATATAATCTCTCCTGCCTCACATTCTTTTATCGACATTTTCACCTGCAGTGTCCAATGGTAAATGACTGACGTCCGGGTCAACCCCGATGCTAATCCTTTACACATGCAAATAAAACTAATTTACTTATCTTGCGTGACATTGTGGACAAAGAAGACCACTTAATGCGAATGGAATAATTCGCCGCTGTACAGCTTCTTCATACAATGTGGGGTGGTGTAATAATCATGACTAGACTTGGTTGGCGTAATCAAGGGAAGGTCTTATAATTTGTTATGTAAAGGGGTTTAGTAACATAAATATACAGAGTTTTCCAATGAAAGGTTTCATTTCTAACTGTAACTGTATGGTATTTTGCCAATTATCGAAACAGGTGCTGTAATTTTTTGAACATCTACTGTATTAATAAAAATGTAAGGATACACGCTTCAACAACACTTTGCAATTGTACAAATTTATTACAAAAGTTGTGAAAAATTCGCTGAAGCAGTTCGAAAAGTTAAAAGTGTTCTGGCTCGACGTGAAGCACCTTTTCTTTCTCCATAGTTGTTAAATTGATTCACAAATTTATTACTTTTGTCATAAGTTAGCCATCTGAACTTGGAAATATTATTCTGTAGCGCGAGATGTGCCTGAAAACACAGGTTTGTCGATTTCTCGTCGATCTCAGGAATAGGGGATATTACCATCAACACTACCGGATTACGCATAAAAACTTAGTTTATAAAGCGTGTAAGGTTCAACCGATGCAAGAACTTAACATAAGTCTGCCGACCGTTGTAATTTTGCCAATTAGGTGTTGGAAAAGCATAAATTTAACCGAAATACCTATGTACTTGAGCGTGAGGTACATTTGGGTCTTAGAAAATTCAGCAATGATTGTCGAGAAGGAACTTCATTTAGAACGTCATTAGTTATGGAATTTGACATCATTGAAGTGTTTTCTATGGAGCCGCTTGCATGATATGCTGGATATGCTGGACCCATTTCTTGTGATTTTTTCACATAATTCAGCCTTTATTCCAGCAATTTGACGTCGAATGTTCGCCTCTAGTCGTCTAAAGTTTCGGGTTGGCATATAGCAAAACTTAAATGTATCTCCAGAGAAAAGAACCTAAGGTTGCGATTATGACTACGCGTATACGAGTTGCGCGATTGCAAGCGACATCGCTTTTTTGCTCAGTTTCACTAGTTTGTTGATAGTGGTAAAGCGACATAAAACGCGCTGAAATAATTAGCATTGGAAAGAAGATGTGTAGTGTGTTCATTCAATCAGTAAAGAACGCAGACGTAATGAGCAATTTCACCATTTGCACAAGACGTATAAATGCGTCAGGCGTAAACAATATCGGGTACGGGTAGGACATATGAATACGTCCTCAAAAAGTTTTGATCCTAAAACGTCTCATAGAAAAACATACAAAATCGATCCAATTATAAATAATTTGACAGAAAAGTTCAAAACATTTTATGTTTGTGAACGAGACATATGTGTCGACGAGTCTCTTTTATTGTGGAAAGGGAATTTATCCTGGAAGCAATACATAGCAACGAAACGAGCTAGATTTGGCATAAAGCTATTCATTTTGTGTGAAAGCCAATCTGGATATGTTCAAAACATTATTTTATATACAGGAAAGGACACAAATTATGGTTCAAATTACCCACAAGAACAATCATCAAGAATTGTGTTGGAGTTAGTACATGGCTTACTGAATAAAGGGTATAGAATTTACCTAGATAATTTCTATACTTCAATTCATTTGGCTGAACTCTTGTGTCAAAACAACACCGACATTGTTGGGACAATGAGAATAAATAGAATCGGTATCCCCAGTGAAATAAAAACAAAACGATTGAAAAAGAATGAACATATTGTAAGATACAAAGGCAAACTTATGGTTTTAAAGTGGAAGGACAAAAAGGACGTATTGCTGCTCAGTTCAATTCATAATGACGAAAAGACAATGATTGAAAAGAGAGGAAGAAGTCAAGAAAAACCTAATGTTGTCCTTGATTACGTATTGACGTATTGACATGTCCTAGCGAAACAATACGCGCACGGTACATGTTGCATAATTTGAACGGGAACTCCCCGGTTAACAGGTTAAAGAGAATTATAAGTCCGAACAGTGAAACTTTTGAATATATTGTGGCACGTATACATATGTATCTTATCTTCAGACGCTAAATCGCTGCGCCATAAACACTTCCATATGTATGCATCTAATTGATCGCTAGAAGCGAATCGCATCGTTTTAGGGTACGCGAATATGCGTAGCCATAAGCGCAGCCTGAAAGTGTTTAATTTTCACGAGCGAGCCGGCCAATTGGCAGGGCCATCTCGGGCGAGTTTAAATATACCCCAAAAACAATTGGTTAACATGTAACCAATGAAACCACCAGCCTGAAAACCACGCCAAGAAATCAAATTTTTTGTGTACAATTGCTGGTTTTGAAAAATCTCCGGCTTTTCACATAGCAACTTAGCTTATTAACAAAACCATTTAAGCAAAAATCTTCCTTCGTCTCTGAGGTTTTTTTTTCAATAGAGCACAGTCAGAGAAAGGTGAAAGTGTATGATGATCATTTGGCTTAAGCTCTTGGAGCAATACGATCTCATACATCCTTATAGTCAAGTCTTTTAATCAGCGTAAGTTGGACGTGCATGATGGTCATTTGACTTTGGATCTTGGGTCAACACGATTTTATACGGACGTATAAGCAAGTCTTTTCACAAAATACGCTACAGTGACGTTCGAAAGATGACCAGCTGCTAAGAACTGCACAGAAACGATTGATAGCGGTCTCGACTTACCGACTAGCCGAAATATTCTCTTCACTTCTAGGATTTCGCTGTCTCACTGTTACGGCAACACTATAAAGTGAATAAGTCGTTTCGAAATCTTTCACTAAACGTTAAATTATTTTCTTATCTGGACGAAAATTCAAGATAACACACCTGACGTAATCGAAACTGTCGCGAATTTTGATAAAACAAATTTGGATAGTTTATAAACGTTGTTGATGAGTATACCTTTCCATGATTAAATGGGATTGTCTACCATAGAACGAAAATATGACATTATCAGATGATATGCGTGGGTGCAGGGAATCCCTATTGGAAAGATAGGGCGCATCTAATGAAAAACCCATCTCTTCCGCTGCATTTGTTTCATGTTAGAGGTTTGTCTCTATTCCTTAACCGTCCATTGCAGAAGAAACTTCAGGGCCTTCCAGTAAAGCCTTATAAAGCAACAAGTCTTTACTAAACATGAAAACTCTTTCAAAACTCATTTTTCGTTTCTTGTAATGGATCGTTTTGCTTTTTATATTCTGGATTAAGTTCTTCGTTATGCGCCCTGTTTAATTGCTCATTACTTTCCGAGAACTCTTCAGAAGATTACATCAATTTCTTACGGCTAGTCTATGGTTTTTGTATCACAACTTTAACTTTCCACTTGTGGGACTATTATTTAACATTGCCACAAAATTTGTCGGTTCCAAACTTGTCCATACAGGGCTATACGTTGAATAACAGCCTTTTCCGATTCCATAAGTAATAGAGATATGCGAACAAAGTTTTAAAGAACCAGATTCAGTACATTTTCATCGTTAGTCCACTACTAGCTAATCTCTTGTATTTAACTGGAACCCCAATGCTAGTTTTTGGAAATTATATTAAATATACGTATATTCATATTCATATTGGAAAAAACTTAAACTTCCCTCTACAGAAACTATTCGGTTGTATTATTTCTGGGTGACACACACAAGACCACTCTACCCTGCAATTTTGAATGAAATTTACGCTTCAAGCTCATAAATGTACGCGAATAATATTCTGTGACTGTTTATAATACATTCATCATTTTCACACCTTTTCGTGAATTAATCTTTACATAAACTGTCAGCGATTTGATAGCTAGATAAAGGTGTTATCTGTAATTGTTATGATATCACTTTATCAATAGTCACAATTACCTAGGTAATGCTAGATGACTTAGTATTGTATCCACTACTTGATAAACTTATCTTTTTGATAGCGATTTTTGTAGAGGTATATGTTATATGCACTGAGTTAGCAGTATTGGGCTAACGAAAATATTGATTCACTTACATATTATTTGTTTTTTTTTTTTAATTAAAACCTATATATGTACCTCTACATGTATTGGTATTATATTTATGAGTGCAATGTACTATTCATCAAAATATAGGAATATTATGATGTAACAGTTTTAAGACACATTTTATGCATATTAAAGTGTAAACAAAATCCTTAACTACAATATACGAGGGGCGTTCAATATATTCTCGGTATAAATATGAAGGAAAATGCGAATTCAATTTAAATTGATTTTATTTTTCAATATAATCTCCCCTAACATCAATGCATTTGTTACATCTTGAGATAAGCTTTTTTAAACCCTCAAAAAAATAAATTTCCTCTTTCTATGCAAAATACCCATTTATTGCCGACTTGAGTTCTTCATCATCCGAAAATCTTTTTCCACGAAGACATTTTTTCAAATCCGGAAACAGGAAATAATCACTAGGGGCAAGGTCTGGACTATAGGGTGAAACCACAATCTCGCGCAGCAGCCTTGGAAACTCGCGCCGTGTGAACAGGAGCGTTGTCATGAAGAAGCAACACACCCGCTGCGAGTTTACCCCGTCTTTTCTTTTTAATTTCCTCCCGAAAATTATGCAAAGTGGAAGCGTAGGATGTGGCGTTGATGGTTTCACCTTTTATTTTGTACTCAATGAGCAAGATTCCCTTTGAGTCCCAAAAAACTGTGGCCATGAGCTTCCCGGCAGACGGAGTGACTTTGAACTTCTTCGGGGGGTCTGTTCCTTTTTTATGCCACTGCATGGACTCTTGTTTGCTTTCAGGGTCACAGTGGTGGACCCATGTTTCGACCCCAGTAACAATTCGATCCATAACACCGTCCGCGTTCTCACTACACATCTCCAAAAGCTCTCTACAGCATGCGATTCTCACTTTTTTCTGAGTCGCTGTGAGCATTCGTGGCACCCACCTTGCGCTGACCTTTGAAAGGTTAAGATGGTCATGAAGAATGGTGTGAATGGTACCAATTGAAAGCTTGGTGATCTCTGCCATCATTTTCACCTTTATTCGGGCATCCTCAAGAACAAGTTTTTCGACTTCTTTGATGCTTTCTCCCGTACAAGCAGTAGCCGGGGCGCCGGAGCGGGGGTCGTCTTCAATGCTCTCTCTGCCTCTCTTGAACTCACTTGACCACTTTTGCACAGTTGATAATGAAGGTGCGGAACCCTGGTAAACAGCCACCATCTCTTCATGAATAGTTTTTTGACTTTTTCCTTGCTTAGTGAGAAATTTAATTACAGCGCGATGCTCAATTTTCACCATCATCGTCTCAGTTGCCATTATGATTCTGTTTAACTAGAGATAAAACGCGAATTAATAATCACATTTATATGAAATTTTACATGAATGCACTAAAATAATAGTATTACTTGATAAATAAGTCAATTTATATATACAACCACAGCTTCACCACGATACCGAGAATATGTTGAACGCCCCTCGTATGTTCCGACGAAGCGGTCAGGCATCTGTCCTGTCCAATGAAGAGTTATGACATAACCCACGTCCCGAAAAACATATTCGAATTTTCCGAAGTACCAACAAAATAATATCTAACGCATATTGCAATTTCGAGCGACGATATGTCGAATTGTGTGATCAAATTTCGTTAGGGTGTCATAAGTCTTTTAAATGTATGAAATGTGTCATGATAGACATACATAACGATAATAAAGCGCTTATTGCTTTGCAATTATAATTGTAAATAATAATAAAAAGATTAAAGACAAATAAATTAATAATAAATATTATCTCGATGACTACAGATAAAGTTCAAAGCACCATTCACCATCCACTAAATCTGCAAGAGCGAGTCGCTGCGATTGTAATATTATGAATTTGACTACGATTGTTATATTGCTAATTAATTTGAATAGAAGATGACATAAATTGCCTTCTAACTGATAAAATGGGAAACATACTCTACATTCTATGCTTACATTGCAAGAAGTATATTCGCTTATGAATCAATCTGACATTGGAATTGTGTAAATTAGTCAGTTTTCCTTGCGAACGTCAAACCTTGTATAGTTGAATAATTGAGATGCGGTTTATCACAAGGTGCACCTTTGTTATTGTTTGACTCCATTTCCAGGTTCTCCTTTTTTGCAGCAACATCTGCTTGAGAGTTAGTCATGCATACATTTTTGTGTGTGTAACCATAGTGGTATAGCTATCATTGGGTACAAATATAGAAAAAATAAGGCTAGACGATTGTAAAACTTTGAATGGATAAAACATCGGGAGAAACTACTCAATTCCTATTATCAACACAATCAGTTTTTTTTTAAATCTGAACGTCGTCGGAGATAGGCAACCGAAACAATGTTTGCCTCTGCTATCCCCCATTAATTGTCTGTTAACTAATGTTTATCAAACTATCTCTGCGAATAATATCAAACAAATAACTTAATAATCAGTTGAAATTTTTCTAACAGACTGGAATTGGACCAAATCACCGTTTAAACAGGTTTACATTGTTATTGTTGGTTTGTATTTGGGCCGCCAAGTCATTCAGATAATTTCTTTTATGATTTATTTAACATAATGCATCTCAGATTTAATACCTGTTTGAAGTAGTTTTATATATTTTGAAGTATGCAGATGAAGACAAATGTTTCTCACTTTTCTCTTAATATATTCAAACGAATAGATCAATTGCTAATGCATCAATTCAGATTTTAATACACCGGTAACCGGCAAAATGTATTTTGTTTTGGTTTTGAAACTTCAGGTTCAAGAACCTGTTAAACATTTTGGCGTTAGATGGGTGAAATTTCAGTTATTTAGAACATAGTTTATACCTGTTTATAAATGCGCAATTTTTCGTTCTTACGAGTTGTTAAACCGAAAGTATGCCATGCATGCCCAACTTGCTTGTCAGTGAATGAAATCATGAAAACCGTCTGGATTGCTGTGGAATGTGTTTTTTTTTTTTTTGTGATTCGCTTTATTCTTTGAACTTTGAAGTCATGTCTTAGGTGGAATTATGATGTAATGAAACATTAAATTACTGTTGTGTGACAATGCAAACTTTTAGCTGTTATTCTTTGGATAGTAGTTTTTTTATGTCAGCTATTTTGCAAATTTTAAAGCCGGAGAGTTGTACTTTTGTTATATTTTTGCAAGGTTTTTAAGTCTAAAATTGTAAATATGTTGGAAATTATATTGATTTGCAGTTAAAAGGCCAGAAATACACCTGCCTTTTGTGATGTGTTGTGCAACGATGTACATTTTCTCACATCTGGTCAAAGTCCCTTTCAAAAGGCCATGTATTCGAAACGTTTGAAATTCTTGGACTTCATTAACATTTTAATGCAGCTCCTGAATTGGCCGACTACACCTTGCACTTAATTTACCCTTTTTTACACATAGGATTCATCTTCCGTCGAAAAATTGTTTAGATGAAAACATGTAACTTTTCTGCTGCTATGATCCAGCATTTAGTGGTAAATTCCAGAATCAGCATGATTAAATTTTTGCAAAATTTACTTATTTGTGATACCAAATCAGAAAAGCGGTTTCTTCCTCAGAGGTACTTAGCCGTATCTGGGTGAATTTCATACTTACGAGCATTCGATGTTGTTGATATGTGTTCATACCAAATATTTTATATTACATACTCTCCTCTATTTGAAGGTTATTTCGCCTGTTTCGGCACTACCGATGTTATTATTATTGGCCCGGGTCTACCCCGGACAACTTTATTAAGCTTATTAACAAGCAAAACTTAAAGCTAGACTTAAAAACTAACAAAGATATACTTAACCTAATGGGGCAAGGAGAAATGGTGAACGGGGGAGATGTTAAGGGAGTGGCATATTGAGCAGCGCTTTTTTTATTTCTTGTTTGCTGCTATTTAGGTCAAAGACGGTGCGGTGAGTTCGGATCAGGAAGAGTGGGACAGATCTTAGATTACGGGGATTGGGAGTGAATGCAATATTTTGCGTTATTCTCGAGTAGTCGATATTTCCAGTCAGTAACTGGTGGATAAAAAGTACGAGTACATCAGCGACTTCACGACGTTGTTTTAGGGTATGCATGCTAAGTAGTTTTAGCCTATTTTCATAGAGGGCTAATAAATATGGATCGGCCCAAGGTAGACCACGAAGTGCAAAACGGATAAACCTGCGTTGGACAGCTTCTATTCTTTGAATGTGGGTTAGTTTATAGGGTGACCAAACTTGGCTGCAATATTCGAGAAGAGGCCTTACAAAAGTAATGTACAGGGACTTTGTAACGTAAGGGTTGGAAAATTCTTTTGACCAGCGTTTGATAAAGCCAAGTGCAGAGTTAGCTTTATTTATAATGCTGTCAATATGTGAGTCGAAATTCAATTCTCTATCACAAATTATACCTAGATCCCGCACTTGGGTAGTGGAAGGAATAGGCTCATCGCAGATGAAGTAGTTTCTTGGAGGTGGAGGTAGACGTTTACGGGAATAGGTTATCGCTTGGCATTTGTTGACATTAAGTTCCAAAAAAATTTGCTTGCACCATACCGAAAACTTATTCAAGTTATCTTGCAGGCAATGGGAGTCAGAAGGCAATGAGATAACTTTGGAAATTCTCATGTCATCAGCGAAAATAGAAGGATTAGAGTTCGTTAAAATGAGATTTATATGATTAATTGTGAGGATAAAGATGATTGGACCAAGGTGACTACCCTGAGGGACACCAGATGTTACTTTAATGGGTTCGGATATTGAAGATCTGAAGATGACCCTGTATTCTCGGTCTTCTAAATAGGATTTTGTCCATGCCACAAAATGAGGAGAAAAGCCAAGTTTTTTTTAGTTTAAAGATGATAAGTTGGTGAGAAATTTTATCTCACCAACTGCAATCTGTGGAAATTGAATTGACTTCATCACCGTCTTCTTAAGTATGAAGCGTCCTGGAGACGAACTCTGTTAGGTTAGTGGTCGTTGAT
Organism: Volucella bombylans; assembly: GCA_949129095.1. Taxonomy (NCBI): domain Eukaryota; kingdom Metazoa; phylum Arthropoda; class Insecta; order Diptera; family Syrphidae; genus Volucella; species Volucella bombylans. The sequence continues at coordinate 142,246,708 of OX422142.1, read as the reverse complement.
TTACCTTTCATGAAGCCGTGCTGATTTGTGCAGATAGTTGGCCTACAGTACGGAAGCAGTTGTTGATAGACTATGCTTTCAAAAAGTTTGGGTATGCAAGAGAGTTTTGCTATGGGCCTATAATTATCGACTTCGGCCTTACTTCCTTTTTTATGAATAGGGATGATGTAAGATTCCTTCCATAGGAAAGGGAAAGTACCCGTTGAGACAGACAAGTTAAATAGGGCAGCAAGAGAAGGACCGAGATGGGTTATTCCACTGTTCAAGTTATTTTAATGATTTTTTAAGGATAATATATTTTAAATCACGATTTCCATTGAACGATACGGTCTCAAACACTAGATCAAAGAATTCTTATGACACAGCATTTCCTTGTCACTCTTCCAAAATTGCACAGTGTACATTACAGTGTCATATAGAATCATTTTTTCGGCGATCCCGATTCCATCTGATATTAACAAGGTTAAAATAAGATTTTCTTATGCAAATAGTTGTTTAAAGTTTCCAGTATCGCCGATACGGTAATTCGGTAACCGACGTTCTGGTTAATCAGTTTCAGATAGGCTTAAAATATTGGGTTTAGGAATAACTAAGTTTAATTTTCTTAGTAAAATTCAATTGGTTTTCTTAGAAAGTGCAAATTAATTTAATAAACTAAATATGCTCCATTATTATTGGCATTGCTGTGGTTTTTGGTTAAAAAATCTAATCAAACTGTTTTCAGAGGCTTGGCTTGAAGTCGGCCTAATTGAGATAGTTCTACAGAGAGCGGAACAAGTGATAGTCAGAAGGTACTATCTGAACTATACGGTGGGTGAACTTTTTCCAACCAAGCTCGCAATTTCTGGCTGGTCACCAAAAGAGTGTCTGGTTGGCGTTGTCGTGATGGAAGACAACACCTTCGAGTATCGACATTTTCTGCTCTGTGAATCTAGATGTCGCTGCTCACACATTTAACTGGATATCACATTGCTCCCTCCCTACAGTTGTTCGTCCCGAACAACTTCGTCATTCAGCATCCCGTTGAAATGACACATTCTATCCAAATGTACCACTTTCAATTTTCCTCGATCCCCACGCTGGATCCGGTAGACAACGTCATTAATGCGGGTTATCACCTTGTATGGACCTTCCCAGTCTCAAACACTTCTTTTAGATTTTCGCGGTGCTCCTCGTACGTCTTACCTGTGACGATAACGTCGTCCAAATATACTAGGCAGGTTTTCCAGGTGAGTCCTTGCAATGTTCGTTCCATTAGTTGCTCGAAGGTGGCCGGAGCGTTGCACAGTCCAAACGGCATCACTTCAAACTGCCAAAGACCGCTTCCTGTAGTGAAGGCAGTTTTCTCACGATCCGCACGATTTATCTCTACCTGCCAGTAACCGCTCTTCAAGTCAAGTGTTGAAAACCATTTCGCTCCAGAAAGCATATCCAAAGTGTCATCGATTCTCGGAAGTGGGTAGCTGTCCTTTTTAGTGACATCATTGAGACGTCGGTAGTCTACACAAAATCTCGTGCTGCCATCTTTCTTCTTCACGAGGACTACTGGAGATGCCCACGGACTTTGCGATTCTTCAATCACTCCCTCAGCTTTCATCTTCGACATCATTTCGGCAACTTCTGTTTGCTTTGCCAATGGAAGACGCCTTGCAGGTTGACGGATTGGTCGAGCGTCTCCGGTGTCAATGTGGTGTTGAACAATATGCGTACGTCCATATTCTCCGTCTTGTGTAGCAAATATATCAGCGTACTCACCGATTAGTTTTTCTGCCAGGATCCGCTGATCTTCGTCCAGATTACAGAGGCTGAGAATTTTGTTATTGATTTTTATGCTCTGAACTGTTGTGACCGGTTTTACACCCTTTTTTTCCGTTGTGGTCGATATAGCCTCAACAGGTACGCATTTTCCCACTATCTCCCCCTTTTTCACCTTTACACTGAATGTCTTTGGATTTAGAATCCTTACAGGGACCATGTTGTTCTTTGTCTCCACTAAGGTCTTTCCAACCATGAAGTCTCTTTTCTTTTCTGGCTCCATCAAATAGAATCGGTGGCTACCAGGACCACCTTCCACTTTTGCCCATAAAATTGCTTCTGACGAAGGCTCTAAACTCTGATTGCTGCAGATGACGACATTTGAGACTGAGGTATTGGCGTTTCCGTATATCATTGGTATCTCCATGTTTCCGTATTTCAGGGTTTGTGCCCCCAAGTCGACTACAAGTCCATGTTCTCTCATGAAGTCTGTACCAATGATGGACTCGTCACATATGTCAGCTAACAGAAACGCGTGAGTGAATGTTATTCCGGCCAATTGGATTTTTATGCGGACTTCACCATATACCTTAATCCTTGCTCCTGTAGCTGTTCGCAAGCTGCAACTGCTAGTGTTATGCAACCAAGACTTCTGCACAAGATTCCTCCTGATGATTGAGGCCGTGGCACCGGTGTCTATTGTTGCCATCCATTTTTCTTTTCCACTGACTACTTCTACTAGAAGGCTTTCGCTGCATCGTTTTGCCAGCGAGACTTGGATGATGGTATTGGGGCCGTCGACTCCTGCTACCAACTTCTGCCCCGCGAAGATGGTGCTTAAGCATTTCCCGACTGATGGCTTTGGAAAGTTTGATTGGCTTCTTGATAGCTGTTTCTGCGGGTTTCTTCCTCTATTTGCTTGTCACCACAGTGAGGGCAGTCTTTTCGTCGCAACGGTTCTTTACACTGCCTTTGAAGGTGTCCTATTTTATTGCAATTCCTGCAGCGCATTGTCCGTCTATCCCGTCGAGTATCTCGTTCCTCGGCATTAATTCTTGTGCAGGAGCATTCGATAGATGTTACTTCCCTGACGAAATGTGTTCCCCTGGAAGCCTGATTGGCTGCTTCCATCGCCAGAGCGAAGGCAAGTGCTTCAGCAAGGGTTCTTTTCCCGGCCATCCTTACTGCCGACTGTAGCTTCGAATCTGCAATTCCTCTGATAAATGCATCTTTTGCCATTTCGTCGATAATTTCCTGTCCTGCGGTGGGGTATGACAGATGTGCAAGTCTACTCACGTCTGCTTGGAGCTGCTGCAGTGTTTCTCCTCTTTGCTGCGTTCGGTTTTGCAATTGGACCTTGTAGACCTCCTGCATGTGGCTATCCCCAAACCGTCTTTATGCTTTTCGATGTCTACTGTTTGCAACAATTCTGCTGCAGGACCGTGCAAGGCCATTGTTAGGGCAAAGCACTTTTCCTCATTGTCCCAGTCGTTTGCACAGGCAGCCATTTCAAACTGCTTCTTATAAGTAGACCATGAGGTCTGGCCGTCGAATGAGGGAGGCTTCAACTCTTTTCTCCTTGGACCGCTTAAAGAACATTCTCGCAGTTTCTGTTTTCGCACTATGTCGAGCTCTTTTGCCAGTTGCTCAACTTTGCTGTCCATTTGCTCGAATTTTTCGCCAACATTCTTCTCTATTCTTTCAAATTTGTTATCGATTTCTTCGAACTTTTGGCGTAGAACGTTATTTTGTTCTTCCAGTTTTTGTTCTAGACTATTCTTTTGTTCATCCAGCTTTTATCCGAGGCTATTCTTTTGTTCTTCCAGATTTTTCTTTTGTTCGTCGAGACTGCTCTTCTGTTCGTCCATTTTTTGTTCCAGATTGTTCTTCTGTTCTTCCAGATTTTTCTTTTGTTCATCCATTTTTAATAAGAGGAGTTGCATCATCGCAGCCATATCACTGCCGGTACTTGTCTGTTCATCCTCGTCAACATCAAAGGAGTATGCATCAGGATCATGTCCCTCGTTGTTCAAAGCCTCCTGAAGTCGGAGCACCAGGTCACTTTTTCCTCCACTGGCGCTGAGGCTGTTCTTGTTCAACTCGGATTTGAGTTAGACGAGGGTCAACTGCAATAGTTTTCGACCCATTCTAGCTTTTTCAAATAGTCAGAAAACACTGTTGTTTTTTTTTACACACAATAAGTCCTATCCCACTTCTGACACCAATGTAAAATGTTTGTGTGGGTACAAATGATAGAACTTATTCTTTTCAATAGAAATCGCTTTATTCAGTACAGTTACAATTCACTATTTAATTGTTTCTCTCAGTACAATCCAATTTCTCAACCGCTTATACTTTTCTTATCTTTTACTTAAACCACTTAATCACTTCTCCTAATTAACACTTCAAATTTCACTTTAGAACTAATTTGCATACCTTGGGGATGCTGGTATTTATACTCGAATGACATACTTCGAGAACAATCCTCGCCATCCAGCGTTCCATACAATTTTCAATTTGCTAGAAAATTCGATTCCACTCTCCAGTCGAGACTTTGTTATTCAAGTATCGAAATCTTCTGGTCTTCGAGTATCGACATTTTCTGCTCTGTAAATCTAGATGTCGCTGCTCACACATTTAAGTGGATATCACAATAGGATTGCAATTTTTGCATACGTGTAGATGTGGCAGGCATATGGTGAATAGGATCCGTATAAAAGACATCTCACCAAAATATCACTTACGTGTTTGAAAAGCTACGCTGCTAAACCACCAACGTCACCAGCCTTATTCTACTTCAGCTTTTGGGTAACTGAGCCAACGCTCTAAATATACAAGTATTTATTTAATGTTTCATTGATTAAAAGTGGGTTTTCTTATGTCCTATAAGCACGATGTCAACTTATCTATTACCAAAAGCTTGTGTTTTGTTCTTGAATCCAGATGACTCGTGTTTGGCTTTTTTCAAACATTTCGATTTTATTTTAATCGCGAGACTTTAACTTACTAGAGTTGAGATAATTCTTTTTTTTTTTTACTTTTTCTGACCTGGTATTATTCAATCGGGCTAGTTTTGCCTTGCAACATTTTCAGGTATGCATGTTTTATAACCATATTACACACATTTAACACATCCTACGAGTGTCTCAGTAATCAATATATGTTTGACATTTGAAAACAAGCATGCACATTAGAGAGACTCTAACGAGTCTCAAGTGCTTTCTACAAATTAAGGTTGGTTCAGTAACGCTCTGCAACTTCTTCCTTTTGGAAAGCCGAATTCTTATTTTCGGTATTACAAGGTAATGAACAAATTTAACTTTGTTTGATTTGTTTTCTTGGCAACCTAGTCCTACTGGAGAGTGTATTCCAGGCTGCAGCAAAGTTATCAGAAACAGTGTCGTTTTGAGCTTTCGAAGATTTTTTCTTGGGATCAATGCCGATTTCGTCGTCATTATCTGAAAAAAAATCGACCAAGTTTACTGATATTGATTGTAATTGAAATATGAATCACGGTCAGGTATTCATTTATCAGCTGAAAGTCAATAATCGCAACTATAATAAATAACGCAGTCATATCGTTCTTGTGAATTTACTAACTATCCGTTGTAGCTCCTGGATCGTGGTCATGTCGATCTCGAACTGTATGGGAACTGATTTAAATTGTTGGGTATTTGTATGTATTTAGGGTAGTTCAAATTGCACACTTCTAATTCGTAATAAGAACGTTGATTACTGAGACTAACGTCTTTCCATAACTAGTTTTGTTTTTACGTGATAAAGAAGTTTTTATTTTTGTGGGCGGAATGCCCCAAAGCCGACCAATAATGTATTCCCTAATAAATAGCTCATCTAAAAGTATGCTAGATTGAAAATATTCTTATAATTTTCAATGACTCTCCAACTTTTAAAAGGGTTGCTGCTGCGGACAGGTGAGAAGATCGAACTTATTTCAATCATCACAGATGACTAAGCTTTTACCAGCGTAGCATTTCCTTCTCCATCATTTATCACCAGTGCTAAATAGAAATCGCCAGTAGCATTCCGCCCCTTCAAACTTTTAACCGTAACACCCGTCTCGCTATGAATGCTCATCGGTACACCCTCAAGCCCACTTTCGGATGTAGTCTAAAATATCGTGATTCGTTCCAGTGATTAGTGAATACACAGAGATAGCTCTGACTAAGCTAAGCGCTTAGGAATTGTCGTTAATCCGTGTAAAACTGAACTAATGTTATTTATGACCAACCACAAAATACCGACTTTCAAGCTTCCACGTCTTAACAACCATACACTTACTTTATCCTCCAGTGCAAGGTACCTTGGCGTCATCCTTAACCCCAAGCTCCACTGGAAACTAAACATAGAACACAGGGTAAAGAAATCATACGTCGTTTTCTACGACTGCGGCAAATGGTGGGGAATTCTGCCTAATATGGTCCTCTGGATATACACTGCCATAGTTCGTTCCATTCTTAAATAAAGCATTAGCTGTTATTGTGATTTGGGTGAGCATAGTCTTATCGAAACTATCCCAGTTCCTTCTCAAAAAATTAAAAATTGTTTAGAATGTGTACAGACCTACCTCATACATACTCATATGTATAAACATAAGTTTATTCAAATATTTTAGCAAAACATATTATAAAGGTACGAACATTTCATTTTTTTTCACACATTTCTTCTCTGCTTTAGGTGAAAAAACGCCAACAGCGCGTCCTCATGATTCTAGACAGCAAAAATATAAAATACGAGACAATTGACATAACAGAACCCGGCAAGGAAGCCGAAAAAGACACCATGCAAACAAAGTCGAGCAGCAATGGAGCCACAGTTAGCGATCCCAATCCCAGACATCCACTGCCTCCACAACTCTTCAACGATGAAGAATACTGTGGTGATTACGATGCATTTGATTTGGCCAACGAGATCGATACTCTCGAGCAATTCCTTAAATTAGCACCAGCCGATACAACAAGTGTATCTACTGCCCAAATCGAATTGAAAAACGGCGAGAAAGAAACAACTGATGCTGCCCCAGCCTCCGATGGAACAGAGGAGAACAAAGAAAACGAAGAGAACAAGGAGGTTTGAATATGTAGTTTAAACAAAAACAAAACACAACACTCTCTAATTAAAAAAATAAAAATAAATCAACAACAACAACAACAACAAGAAAAAACAAAAAATAAATATTTTGCAATTTTTATTATTTTATTAACCATTTAATATATTCGCATATACGATTATGTTTAGTTCTTTTTTTTTTATAATCATTATTTATGAATAAACAAAAACTCATTAATCCTAACGATTAGAAAATCTTTGTGTTGTCCGCAAAATAATGCTAAGCAATATTTTTAACCGTTACATTCGCTAGAAGCAATAATTTTGTTTATTTTATTTTTATTTTTATTTGAATTTTTATTTTAATTTTTTTTTTTTCAATTAAATTGATGCAATGCAATTTGTATAACCTTATGTAAACGATTGAATTGGATGAAAATAAATCAAAAATGGTCGCTATAAGTAAGAAATTAATCGCAAACGTATTGTAATTTAGCAAAGAGCTTAAATCTGACCACAGCAGCGTGGAAAGATTTGCCGAATTGAAGTATATTTGTAGCTGCTTAAGCTTGGCGCAGAAGTACGAGTAAATAAGCATGAGTAGTGTTCGTGTAGAAACTTGCAACAATTTTAGTGAAAACTGATGTTCTCTTTTCATCTGTTTCTTTTTGTATGCTTCGATCCTTAAGAATGGTGAGTCTAAGGATGAAGGCGAGGATAAAAAGGAGAATGCTGAAGGAGAAAAATCTAGTGACGACACAGAGGAGGCAAAGGAAAAGACAGAATCTGAAAAAGTATGGTAGTAGTTGTATATTTTTTATGCTTCAATAGATGTTTGTTTGCAAAATGATTTGTGTTCTAATATATTGACCTTGATTAAGGCCGATGGAGCAGAGGCAGAGGCGGATGATGGAGATAAAGCTGAGAAGAAAGAGGGCGATGAGAGTGAAGAGAATGAGAAGAAAATATCTGAAGGCAGCGAAGAAGGTGAAGATAAGAAAAATGAAGGTGAAGATACTGAGAAAAATGAAGGTGAAGATACTGAGAAAAAAGAAGGTGAAGATAAAGAAAAGAAAGCTTCTGAAGATGGTGAAAGTTTGGAAGCAGAGAAAGAAAAACCAGCAGATGGTACTGCTGAAGAGAAGGTAGAAAACCCTGAAGAAGAAAAGACAGAAGCCAAAGAAGAAACTTCTAAAGATGATTCTGCTGAAACGGAAGCAGATTCAAAGCCGCCAGAAGAAAAGTCTGATGAAGCCGAAACCGACAATAGCGAGACTAAAACCGAAGAAAAGAACGACGAAGAAAACTCTGGTAAGTGTTAACCGTAGGATAGATGAATACAATTTCAGAATTTTCATATTCATTGTCACCTAAGAATCCACTGATGATAAAAAAGATTCAGCCAAAGAAGAAAATAAGGGTGACAAAACAGATGAAACCGAAAAAAGTAAAGAAAAGGAAGATAGTGAAGAAAGTGATGATGAAAGCGAAGAAGAAGAAGACGATAACAAAATAGAAGACAGTGGAAAAGATAAAGAAAATTCAGCGGCTGTAACATCTGCTAAAGTTGTAGAAAGAGAAAACGAAACAGATAGTAAAAAAGATGATGCAGTGAGTATGGACGAAAAGAATGAAGAACTCAAGGATGTGACTGAAAAAGAAGAAACAAAAGACAATGAAGAATCAAGCCAGGAAGAAAAAGACTCTGAAAAGAAAGAAGAAGATCCAGAAGAAACGACAAACCAAGAAAATAAAGAATCTAAAACTGACACTGAAACTGATACTAAACACAGCGACGACGAAGAAGATGAAGACGAAGAGAAAAAGGTAAAAGAACCCAATGAATCGCAAAACGAACATGATGTCGCTAAATCTAAAGAAAGGGTGTGACTATAATGCATACTTTGGATATTGATTGTTGCATGTTTTGTCGTCGTCTCCGCTCTTTGAAAGTCGTGTGATACTATTGCTCAGAATTGCTGAACAGTCGTTTCTTCTAAAAGCTTCGTATTCTATCTATAAAAATAAAATTTAACACTTACATGCACTTTACAACTAACACTTAACACTCAGTTCATAGAAACTAACTGTATGAAACACTTACACCTAGCTCGATGTTGCATGCTAAATTTATGACTTAATTGGATTTTCAAAACTGATTTTCTGACTAATTCTAGCCTAAACTGTGCATTATATCTTGGATTTTTGGTTAATTCACTGACGTAATCTTTCAAATTTGAAATGTTGACTACGTGACTCAATTTCAAGATGTACAATCGTACAATAATAATTGACCGCGTCACCGATTTCATTAAATTTTGAAAAAAAAAAATCTTATTAGGTAAACTTTTATGTACTCGTACATATGTATATATTGTTAACACGTTTGCGTTGGAAATACAAACTTTACGTTGTAGTTATATGATGATGATCTGTTTTACTGTATAACATTATTGTTATAATTTCATTCATCGATCACTTTTATAAAGATGTTGTCTGCTTTGAGCGTTGTTTTCTCCTTTATTGAAGACTCATCTTTAAATCATCGTTGTAGGTGCGAAAGAATATCCAGCTTAGATTCGCAAATGAAAAGCACAAATGGAATTAAATAAAACACTTCCCCTTTTATTAATCGTTGCAACTCATAAATAAATTTAATGTTACATATTTATTTGTCTCACGTATTTGCATTGCGATTGCACCGCTTGGTGGGTTGGTTAAATTTGCGCGCGTTATACGTTCGCCAACTACTACACAAGAGAGTCTACATTCAAAATTCCGCCAATGCCAAAAAAAAAACTTCTAAAAGTTTACCACTCTACCACCTTTCGGAGTTTAACAAAAAAAAAACCGTAGGTCCCTTCACACATCAGAATTACAAGGCAAAACCCACCCGGACAATTTATTTATTTTGCTTTTATCTATCGTGTTAAACTATCAGTTTCTAAACACGGATGCTTCCGCGAATGCGAAAAATTCTTATTAGATCACGATTTGTGATCTTGGATTTGTCCTTTATGTTTTGCGTGCATGAGCCAACGATGTGATGCGTATGTCAAAGTTGAAGCGCCATTTTTCAGAACAAAATACTGCAGAGTTTTCGTGCCACCACACAAACATTTTATATGCAATATACTCGTATTGACATTGAGTCAATGCGCTTTAAGCTGTCATATAAACTAGGTAATAGATAGTTAACGACTGAGCCCAATTTAAATTGTTCGCATTCCGGTATGAAAATTATTTCTAGTTAGACATATTTGTTATGTATATAGCTTTGGAAAAACTGCAGTGTAAATATTCGGTCTTTGTAAGATCTTCCAGCACTTTTACCCAGTTCGGAAGAGTTTCTTTAAGGATTTTCACCTCATTGGTTATAAAAGCGCTGTGATTGGACCCAATTGAACGGTAAATTCTTTAGTTATTTCGCAGTGCATTTCATTTGCAAGTTAATATTATTTAACATGTGCACATACATATCTCTTAATATTCTTATGTACATACATATATGCTCGTATGCAAGGTTCAGGAAATCTCAGGAAACTTCAGGTCTTATGCCGTACCTGCTTGATTGCCATGTAGATCTAATTTTGACTGTCTAGAAATCGCTTATATATTTTGATAGTTTGAAATATTAGATTTGCGAATCATTAGTTGTTTCAATTCAGCGTATCGCTTTCAGTGTATACAGTGGAACGAAAAACTCTCCGTTCACTGGTCGCCTCTTATCATTTTATGAAACAAAACCACACGCCATTTCAGGTCGGAAGGTATGTCCTCGGCCGACGGTTCATTGTTTTTATAAATTGACTTACTAGTTATATGTAATATTTCCTCCGGGAATCCTGAACTAATGCGTTAAAATATATCTTCTGCGATTTTTTTCTTGTGTTAACAGTTATTTAAAAACACTACCACAACAATTTACTTCTTCCGGCGCTGGTCGGCTATTAATTGATTGCGAAGGAACATGTTTTTTTTTTGTATAATTAGGGCGCGCTTGAGAGGGTATTATACCCTTAAAAAGAAGATTAGAGAGGTATCGATGTATACATTGGTTTTAAACTAGGGAAGAGAGAGCTCGGCAGTCCATTTCGTAAGCGAGTTGTACCGCTTAGGAACGAATCACGACATTTTAGACTACGTCCGAAAGTGGGCTTGATGGTGTACTGATTAGCATTCATAGCGAGACGGGTGCTTTTCGGTTTCGATGGATGATAATGGCTGGATATTTAAATTGCACTTTAATGACAGCAGAGAGCATTATATTCTAGATGAATTAAATTCCACTCTGCTGATACGAGGGGCTTTCAATATATTCTCGGTATCGATATGAAGGAAAATGCGAATTCAATTTAAATTATTTTTATTTTTCAATATAATCTCCCCTAACATCAATGCATTTGTTACATCTTGAGATAAGCTTTTTTAAACCCTCAAAAAAATAAATTTCCTCTTTCTCTGCAAAATACCCATTTATTGCCGATTTGAGTTCTTCATCATCCGAAAATCTTTTTCCACGAAGACATTTTTTCAAATCCGGAAACAGGAAATAATCGCTAGGGGCAAGGTCTGGACTATAGGGTGGGTGTTGGATTTCTTCGAAACCACAATCTCACGCAGCAGCCTTGGAAACTCGCGCCGTGTGAACAGGAGCGTTGTCATGAAGAAGCAACACACCCGCTGCGAGTTTACCCCGTCTTTTCTTTTTAATTTCCTCCCGCAAATTATGCAAAGTGGAAGCGTAGGATGTGGCGTTGATGGTTTCACCTTTTTTTTTGTACTCAATGAGCAAGATTCCCTTTGAGTCCCAAAAAACTGTGGCCATGAGCTTCCCGGCAGACGGAGTGACTTTGAACTTCTTCGGGGGGTCTGTTCCTTCTTTATGCCACTGCATGGACTCTTGTTTGCTTTCAGGGTCATAGTGGTGGACCCATATTTCGTCCCCAGTAACAATTCGATCCATAACACCGTCCGCGTTCTCACTACACATCTCCAAAAGCTCTCTAGAGCATGCGATTCTCACTTTTCTGAGGCGCTGTGAGCATTCGTGGCACCCACCTTGCACTGACCTTTGAAAGGTTAAGATGGTCATGAAAAATGGTGTGAATGGTACCAATTGAAAGCTTGGTGATCTCTGCCATCATTTTCACCTTTATTCGGGCATCCTCAAGAACAAGTTTTTCGACTTCTTTGATGATTTCTCCCGTACAAGCAGTAGCCGGGGCGCCGGAGCGGGGGTCGTCTTCAATGCTCTCTCTGCCTCTCTTGAACTCACTTGACCACTTTTGCACAGTTGATAATGAAGGTGTGGAACCCTGGTAAACAGCCACCATCTCTTCATGAATAGTTTTTTGACTTTTTCCTTGCTTAGTGAGAAATTTAATTACAGCGCGATGCTCAATTTTCATCATCATCGTCTCAGTTGCCATTATGATTCTGTTTAACTAGAGATAAAACGCGAATTAATAATCACATTTATATGAAATTTTACATGAATGCACTAAAATAATAGTATTACTTGATAAGTCAATTTATATATATAACCACAGCTTCACCCCGATACCGAGAATATGTTGAACGCCCCTCGTAGGTCCCCAATTATTTATGCTGTTAATATCGGAATTTAATGAGCTAACATACATACAAAGCTACAATTCGTAACTCTTTTTCATATTCTCAAGCGCACTTTATTCGTTTTTGCTACTTCTGCTGTTTTTAATCTATGCTTGAAAGACTTGCCTTTTGTCCTTATCGCCCTTTTTGATTGCTCCACCGTCAAGATTCTTGATTGAAATTAAGCCAGCCCTACACCGAGGACAGTTTTCACTGTCTTACATTTTTGTTCGAAATCGTTCCACATATTTTTCTTGTTTGGTTTACTGCATTAAGGAGCCTTCGTCGTAAATTAATGATTCAGAACTCCCTTCTTCCCTTTTACATACATTTACGTATGTAGGTGCAGGTTAGAACAGTTAATATTTTTGACTGATGTCAGTTTCAGATGGGTTTTCTAACGCTTCTTCGTAAAAAAAACCTAAAAAAAAATGTAAATGAAGCTAAACCATGTGATTGACATTTTCTCCACCTGAACTTCCGTTCAGTCTCTGTATTTGTAGTTTGATTTCCCAACTTGCATTAGCTTTGTTCAATGAGGAAAAACTAGAACAGAACAGCACAGATTTGTGAAAACCTCAAATCAAATGAGAACACAAAAGTACAGTACAGCTGATTTTGACATTTTGCACAATTGTGCTCTACTTCGAATGTAGGTCTGTTCCGAACAGATTGGAACAACCTCACTGAACACAGAGCAGAACAGATTCGGAACAGCCTCACTGAACAAAGCTATTATATTGGTCGCCTCTGAAAATCATGCTGATTTGATTATACACATAGGTATGTACTGGGAGTGGCAAAGGTTAATTTTGCAAATGCATAGGCAAAATCATTTAATCGACATAAGTGTGCCAAAGTATAGTGTGCATATTCTCACTTTTCAGTATCAACTGCTTATTTACGGCTTTTACAAATTAGCACAGTTACTGTGCTACAGTTACCACTTTTTTTTAGGTCAGACAAAATTATTCTACTAAAGATTATGAGGTTGTGTATTGCGCCCTTACCTATGTACTCGTATTGTATAAGAGCATCAACAACGTTTATGCGATTAACAAAACTAATTTATCTTCGACTTTGCTGCCCGATATCTGTACAGGTCCATTCGCTCCTTTTCGCTCTGGAGAAAAAAGCTTCTATAGCATTGCATGATATACAATGAATGTGTCTTAGAGTGGGTCTGATCCACTTCCATTTTCATCTTTGAATTATGATGCTCTAGGATTCCGTTTTGTTCTTCACAACATGTTTCACAGACATCAATTCATAAACGTTTTCAACTTTATTATGATAGTTGCAGACATATTCATGATTCAACATTACTTCTGTTCCGTAAAGCAAGCTGGTTAAATTCTCTATTTGCACTGTTAAAGATCTATCAAGAATTGATATTATCAGCAGGAACCAGTTCGGAAACGTACTTGCTCAGCGTCGTCATTATCTTTAAGGTTCATTCACTGTAGTATGATTTTTACTATCATATATTTAGTGTCGACCAAATTCCAATCTAGTTTATCCTTGTCAGGAAATGATGAACATATCGAGTTTTCCATTAATGACTATACATTTTTATTTTGGTAATAAATTTTAATAATTTGCAAACGTTGCTCGTTCGAGCACTGAACCATGACTATGACTATTTTATAATGAAAATTTGGTTGTGCGGATACATGCTGGATGGCGCAAAGCCAACTTTATAATTTGGATTTGTTTAAACTTCTTCATTTTACAGCTTTTTTAAGTACAGTATAGGAATAAGGAGTGCTATTGACCTAAACGTTAAAGATGGCAAATGGCAGCCATTTTCGGTTTTGCACGTTCGTGCTGATTCCACCACATTTTCTAACTTTTTCATTCGTTCTTACAAATAGGTGTAAGAAAAAAATAACAGTCAGAAGCGATTAAATCCGGTAATCGTAGCAGAAATTTGAAGGTACATATACATATCTGTGCGAAATAATATGATCGTCAAAAATTTCTCGAAACTCATATTATGTCCCTTGCAAGATGCGCTGTGGCTCCATAATTGGTCATTATCAAAATTTGGATTACATTTAGCTACACCAGCATGATTATCATAGATGCTATTTAATGGAGAAATTTTTGAGCGTTGCGGTACTTTATATATTTGATCCTTTAGAATGTATTAGGTGACTTTAGAACCCATGTCTACTTGTGTTTCTAATCGGAAATACCTACTACGATATTGTTGAGCTAATGTAAAAGAATATTGATATACATAATATACATACATACATATACATAATATACATAAATATAAAATAAATAATATTTTATCTTCAATAAACTTATGCAATAACACTATACCACTTAAAAATCACAGTTAAAACGATTTAGCTTGTAAGCTTGTTCAGTGAGGAGACTTCGCTTATGTTATGTCCAGTTGCGGAATTTGTTGTCAACCTTTTGGTGTTAAAAAAAAATATTTAGATATAAAGTCCTGACATAATATTTTTTTAAACCACAATAACAACTCAGACCGAACCAAAAAAAGAAAGTTCCACAGAAGACCAGTCAAATGAAGAAGCGAAATCGGATGAAATTAAATCTGAAGAAGTTGAAACTTCTGACGGAAGTCCAAGCACAGAAGCTACAGATAAACAAACGGGGGAAGAACCTTTGGATGAAGAGGAAACTAAAAAAAAATCGGAGGAAACTGAGAAAGATTCCAAAACTGAGGCTGAGGTTTGATGAAATCAAATTGCGTTGAATAAAAATATAAATTAATACATACATATATGCATATATAAATGAAAAAAGAAAAAAACACTGCCGTGCTTCTAATTTTTATTTATTTAAATTAATTAAACTGCAATACTTCAAATATCATATATACACAAATATGTAATAACAGTAGAAAATATTAGTTAATCATTTTTACAGCTTTCTGCAACTGCCAGTATGCTGATTTTTATTTTACAATTCGCAACAACATCTAACAAAGTTCTTTTTAAATTTATTGTGTCTTCTGCTTTTAGAAACCCGTAGATAGCAATGTTGAGGAGAAACTGAAGAACGATAACGCTATTCTTCAAGATGCCAATTCGAATTCGGAAGTTGCAGCAGCAGAGTAATTTAAAAATATTACAACATACACACTCAAATGTAATTGTTTTATTTTATTTCTTTAATTGTGAATCGCAATGCATATTTGGTCCTATAGTGGTCTTATAGGTTAAGTGAAAAATTAATTTAAAGGCATCAGTAATTTTCAAAATGCTTTTGTAAGTTTATCAATCAATCGGTCTTTAAATGTTTTTTATACCACATATGAAAAAAGAAATTTTAAAATGTTTTTATTTATTTACTTAAAAGAAAAACATTGAAAGAAAAAACAACAAAAAAATTGCAGCAATATTTTCCGAATTAGAATTTAGAAAGAAAAATAGAATGAACTAATAAAAATGTTATCGGCAAACATTAAGCACAGTATTATTTTTTAGAGCTCCATCTTTTGTACAGGAATAAGCGATTTGTATGTCTTTTAAAGTTATTTTTTTATATATTTTTTTATACGCCGAAAGTTGTACTTTAGCATGAAGTAGCTTCGAAACAAAAGCAACTGGTTTTTGTGATAACTGGCTCCAGTTTACAAAATATCTGAGGTTCCCTTCTGCAATATTTGGGCGCGGCACTTTAGGTGAGATAAGATTTGGAATCTGCCTGGAGCGCTGTTCTCCATTCGCTCTACATGTCCTAGTCATCTCAGGCGACGAATGCTTATTTCATTATTTTACGGACTTCAATTCTTGTAGAAGGAATATGTTTAACGAGGCCAAACTTCTTTGAACGGACCTTTGCGAAAGTTTCCTTATTATTATTTTTGGACTACTCTCCACACCTTTCGGTAAACGTTGAATATTTTTATTCTTGCGCAAAGTGCGTGGCCTTACAGTATTAGGTATGTTCCCTACTGGCCATTTTTGTCGAAAACATGTAATCAGACAATATTCCTCCAAAATCGACCAAGGCAAGGGGGACCATAAATCACACGAAAGATGTTGCGTTCAAAACAAGCAAGAATAAATTTATCCGCTTTTGCTATCCATAGATCACATGAAAAATGTTGCGTTCAAAACAAGCAATAATAAACGTATCCGCCTTTGCTATCCACCGTGCTGAACAAGCTTTATTTTCCTTCTTAAGCCAATGAGACAACTATTGGCAAGTGAAACATTTCCTTTGATTACCCAAGTATCATTATCAGAACTTTAAGCGAAGCTGAGGTGGAAAAAATCCGCAAGCGACGTTTTGTCCGATCAATTCATCGATGTTGTGTGTTCCTTCTTGTTGACAGCATACCGTATACTGGCCTTGCCCTTGTTCACAACCATTTCACGACTGAACACATCTCCTGTTTCAATACTGGCAAACGCAACAGTGACTCTGCGTTCTACTAATATTGTCAATAAGGTTAGGGTATGCAAGTAGTTACACCACTTCTGGGTAGATTTGCGAGTTTTGCGCAACTTTATTAAGTATGATGATGAAGAAGCCAAATCGGCATCAGACAATTTTTTTGACATCAAAGTTTTCGTGAGATGCTTTCTTCAATTTCATTCTGAGGACGACATAATTGACTGTTATAATGAGTTGGTAAAGATAGATTGGAACTTCTTACCGGGCTTGCGACCGCACTGAGAGAAAATCAGGTAGTTGACAAATAGTTTCAGGCAGTAGACAAGATTTTGAATGAGATTTTTAAATATATTGATTGCTCTGTAGTTACCGCAGTTTAAAGGGTACATACAAGTATGCTTATCAAACTAGTGGTTTCGCGGGTGTGGTTGGGTACAATCTAACACACACATATATTGCAGGTTTTCAGAAGGCTTCTCATTGATGCTACTAGCCTTCAACATTTGATGATGAATACATAGAGCTTACCAAGGGGTTAAGTGATAACGCTTAAAGCTTAAAAAACTTAGTTTACTTAAACGAGGGGGAAAGTAACGAGTGTTTCAACAAGAGGTGTAGGATTTGTTCTTTGAATAAAACGAACAATTGTTGAGATATCTCTGAAGCTTCTATTGCTTTATAAAGTAGACACATGGCGATTACTTATGAAATGCAATATCTTCCAAATGACCGCCTCGGCTCTACTTGAAAACCCTCATTATTTTTTCGAAATTTTCAATCACTATTTCACATAATTGGTGCCCTATCTCAGCGATAGCGGCTTCAGTGTTCGCTTTCAGAGCCTTAATTGTTTGCGGATGATTGGCGTAGACCTTGCTTTTAACATAGCCCCAAAGAAAAAAGTCTAACGGTGGTAAGTCGCACGATCTTGGCGGCCAATCGGTGTCTCTGAAACGCGAAATTACGCGGCTAAAAAACTTCGTGCGCAATAACTCGGTTGTTTCGACCATATCACACCTCCGGTCCATAAACACCGCCAAACAGTTATTCGTTCTAGGTGCCCCAGAGGCGGCAATTTTTTAAGACTTTGACCGCATGAACAGTCAAATGATTACGTGCAGAATTGGCACGAATTTTTCGCATCGTTGCCGCGATTAAACATGAATTTTCGTAATAAAATTCAACGATTTGGATTTTTTCTTTCACTTTGTAACGTTCTACGATAAATTCCCAAATTTATAGATGACATCTGTCACCATATGCCAACTCTGTCTGCATCATCTGTAAAATAATAGGCCTTACAAATCCTACACTTCTTGTTGAAACACTCCTAAGAGATGGAAGCAAGATTATGGGGCAGAAGTGAAAGTTGAAGTTTATATGATTCTTGTCGGCATGTGGGAACATTTGGGACTTTGCATTGGTTCGTTATATGTACAATACCGCCTAATCTTATCGAAGCGATATTGCAAGAGTATATACATACATATGTAAATTTCCTCGATCTTTGGACCTATCAATTAAGTCGACTGTTCGCAAAGTCAGGGGTTCAACCGCATCTTGCTGCAGATCGCTTTTAATTTCAAATATTCGAGCATAACTAGCTTCGCTATTTTTCACGATGGACATTTGCCGAATTGGATGTGTCATTATCCCATTAGATCCGTGACTGCATCACTCAAAGCATTATTAAACAGTCCACCGCTTCAAGTGGAAAATGTCAAAGCACAAAATGAAAGGGGGTAGATCCTCCTCGCCGGCGACGATATTGTTTTCCATATTTTCGTCCTTGAACTTGAATTGTTAGCTCTCCATACCTTTTCGAAGGTAGACAATGTGGACTCCGTTTTCCAGATAGCGATTCGGGTCAGCACTCACCTTGGCATTTACATTCTCCTAGAGATCTTCTATCCAAAGAAGTTCGAGCAATCTTTAAACAAGGAAGATTGTTTCAATCTATCCTCCGAAATATTTTATTTCGTTTTGCTTGTGTTTAGAGTTCGAATTTTATCGTTTGAATAGAAAATTACAGAAGCGATGTTTTCAAAAACATCATATTAACGAAGAACTGCATTAGTTACGTTCAATACTTCAGATTTTATGCAGAACTGACTTCGTCAAAATGTATTACCCTTGTGTTCATAAACGTCAACATATCGTCATATTTTTGCTGATTAGTTAGACATTTCAATTGAAGCTGCAGACTATAGTTTTCTTTTATCAATATTTGCAAGTTCTTGACCGACGATCATAACCTCTGTCTACTTTTATGTTGCTGCTGTGCGTCAATTGTTGCGTTGTGGAACATATCTTCAATTTCAGCGTGTAGATACCGAGATATACATAGTACTGTCGATCTTTTGTCTTATGGTCTCGTCCATTTGTTTTAGGTATTTGTCAATTTCCTCGTTTGATAGATTCCTATTGTCGGCAGGTGGAGTTAATCTGAGAAGAGGTCTCATATCAATGTTCTGGATATAATTGCAAATAAATAAATAATCTCCTCCAATTACTGTTAATGTCACACTATTTTCCTACGTAGCTGTCAGTTTGATTGATTTATTGAAATAATATATTAAGGTTAACTTACAGGTTTGTACAGTTAATTGGATTAAAATTTTCAAAATTAAATAATAAACTAATACGGATTAGTTTAGATTAAAAAGAAGGAAGGCATACATACAATATTATATTTATAATGAAAATTAAAAAAAAAAGATTAAATTCACAGAAAGTAATTTTGTGGAGCAAATAGTCAGGTTGTTTAACGTGAATAATTTTTGAATAGTTGAACGCATTTAAAGCTAAGCTATAAGCTATACCCAAGAAGATGACGTGTTTACGTTGAGACATGATCGAATCTGCGAAGGTTAAAAACAAACCGAGCAATCGTATTGAAACAAATTAGAGTCACAATCAGTGAACAACTCGCAAACGTACGTTATTATTGGAAGAATGAGTGATCTTACCAATTTCAGTTTGACTTCAACCGGAAGATATTTTTTGGCGACAGATAGCCCTCGAAGCGAAGCATAGACCTTGAAGATGATACAGTTTATACATATGTTCATACCAAGATTTTTTGCTTGCGAAATATTCAACTTGAGAAGAGTTCATTTGGATTGAGGGGAAATTTTAAAGGAGTGGCGGACTTTTGGAAGTAGGTATTGCTTTAATTTTAAGTGGGTTAAGTTTTAGACCATTACGTGCTGATCAGTTTAAGGTCTTTGTTAATTCTGGATACTATATATGGTATTTCGTCTTCAACCACATGCTGATGAGAAAACTCAAATATAGCTGCACATCGTCGGCGTAGATATGATATCGAGAATGGGTAAGTCATTGATAAATATGGAAAAAAGTAGTGGACCGAGAATAGTGCCTTGGGGAACACCACTATTAACGGGACATATGAATAAATCAGTTTACAGGATGTATTACAGGATTATCACAGAGAAGAGTTGAGTTAGCATAGTCAAACGCTTTAGAGAAGAGTCTAATAAAGTCAAAACAGTTATCGTATCCGTATGTCGAACAATACTAGATCCAGAAAAGGAAGCAATGCACTTTTCGTCGCTCTTGTACCGAGTTGGTTTATAACACTTCATTGACCCTACCAATTGAGCAGTAGATTCCCGTTAGAGTTTGTTTCTTATTTTCTCCAATATTTGTGTTTGGCTTTGGGATCTCCGCAGATAGTGAAAAAATTCTTCTGCATTTAGAGTCTTAGGAATCGAAATCTTCTCGTATTCTGATATAAATAAGGAGGACTAAGTAGCTAAAACACCATTGACAGGATAAAATTGCTTCCCACTGCGGAGAGGAATGTATACGATGCACCTATATCCTAGCACCTATAATCCTCGCGCTAAATTACTCTACATTCTTTCCAATGCGAATTCACTTCGTAATGAAGATCGCCCCTTGTATAGAGTTGGTTCGGTTTTTTCTTACTGTATTGTATAATGGGCGAATTCGTAAACGCACGACTTGCAAAGCAAATTATCTGCAAAGCACATGTAATAGAGCAGTTGAAACGTTAAAAGCATATGTTTGCATTGCAAGTGTTAAACGTTTATGAACGGATAACTTGCACAATTTTCATTTCTCAATATCTATTTTAAAGCATGATTGTTCAACTAAGTTGTGTACTTATTTTAAACACCTTACTTAATGGTTGCCAAGCTACCAAATACACTAAAAAGAACAAAAAAAAATATTAAACGCCTTTTATATGCAAGTATGTGGAAACAGCGTTATGTCCCGAAATTCGTTAATTTTTCATATTTTATATATTTCATGCAACTTAATAGTTTGCCGCCAAACATAAATTCAAAGTGAAGTGTGCAACATTCCTTTGACAGTCGCACAAATGCTCTTGCTTTCGCGTAAAAAAAACTGAATCTACGACGTTTTAGAACTGTTTGCTTTGCAGTAATTTTCCGTTGTGCGTTTGCGAATCCCCTGCTTTGCACATTTTGCGCAACATATGCGTTTATGAATTTGGCCAATCATTGTGAAAGTGAATACTCTCAAGGACTTCTGTGAGTCCATTGGTCTTATTTACAAATGTTACCCAAAAAAAAAAAAAAAAAACAACTTTATACTTTATTGTTTACTTCCAACATTTATTTATTTAATTTTTTTTTGTTTTTTTTTTATTTTTTTATTTTTCTTTACAATGACCTAATTAAATATATATGTATATATATATATACTTTTTTTAATTAAAAAAACCGCCATTCTCTTTCGTATCTTGTATTCAAAACTTATGTCTGTATATCTGGAACCAAAAAAAAAAAAACAAAGTCTAATGCGACCCACCTGGTGTTTGTGTTTTGGAATGGAATATACATATGAGAGAATAATTTTGGTTTGTGATTGATTTTGTTCATTGTTTTTCACAGTTTTTAGTAGTTTTTGTTTTTTTCTTTGTTGTAAATATAAATCCACCGAATGAACTAAACGAAAAGATTAATATCGTTAATGTAAACATTTAATTCAATGCAGAATTCAAACAATGTGTTCTGTGAGTTGAAATGGAAGAAACTGAAAATTATTCCTCATCATCTGATGTATCAGTCGTAAATTCACTTTCGTGTTCCTGTTCGTCCTTGTGCTCTGATTCAGATTCACTAATATCCCATTGGGGATGATCAGCCGGAGGTACTGGAGCTTTCTTAACGTCCAATTTAAGTTCTTGCTGCTGGTCCATTCCCAAATAGGAATCTATATATGCAATGAAATGAAATTTAAAAAACAACCAAATAACAGCGATGTAAATAATTGTTACATACCTGATCGCAAGCAAACTGTGAAAGTGTAAAGACCCGCCCATCTTGGGGCTGTAAATTTCAATTGAATTTCCTCCCTGTCTTTTAAGCTCGTCACATGATATGGTGCTGTAAGCAGTGTACGCGATCTTCGATCGCATATGTATGTCCACCAGTATTCCTGTTTTTCTTCCGGGAACATTGGACAGTGTACTGTGTGCGATATACGTGATTTTCCTTCTAACTTCTCACGTTTATTCAGTTTCTGTTGGAGACGGTCCCACTCCTCATCGTCGTCATCATCAAGAGACGAATTCTTCTTTTCATCATCGTCGCTAATTGATCCTGCGGCTGATTCTTTGTCTTCAATATCTGATTCGTCTGATTCTTCACCGGAATTTTGTTTAGATTGATCTTGATGTTGTTGTTGTTGTTGGGCTTCAGCTGTTGGTTTAGTTTGTTTGTTTTCGTTTGTCGGAGGTGGCGCTGGTGGTTTATTGACTTTTGGTTTGTTTACTCCACCTTTTTTGCCTCCTTTACCCTTACCACCACGTTTTCCTTGCTTAGACCAAGGTTGTTTCTTAGGAGGTGCAACATTATTTGCTGTGTTTTCCTCATCTTCTTCACCTACTTCGTCTTCTCTGTAAATAAAAAAAACATAAGCCAATGTGTATAAGGCTCAAGAATTTGGCTTACAAACTTTATTTAAACATAATCGGGGAAAAGTTTCTAATTCAGCAATATTTACAACACTCTCACTTGCAAAATACATACAGACTCACCAAAATGTCAAATTGTACAATTCAAGGCCCACCGGAGGAAGGACCTACTTAAATTTCTGGCCCCCAAGTGGACATTATGAATAGAATTTTTGGTAGCTAACTGAACAAGTTGTACGCTTTTCGGCTTATTGCCAATAGATAGAATAGACAATTTAGAATTTAAAGACAAATACATAACTGATATTGTTCTAGTATAATAGATAAATAACTTTGTCCAAACAAGTTACAAAATGAATAGAGGATTGCGGTTTATATTAATCTCAGAAAATCCAATACATAGTTTATATTAAAGAGAATCAGGAAAACTTCGATCTGGGAGACTTTGCCTGATGGGGAAGTTTCAGTAGAAAAATTGGAGGCAAGCTGTAATGTTTTCTTTGTTATCTGATTTAGCTGACAGAAATTAAAGACAGAGCCAAGAATGTAGTCACAAGGTAGGTATACTGGTGGCCCACTGGGCTTAGATTATAGTGGCTGTACATATATTTGTTAGACAAGTCAGTTGAATAAGTATAAGGGATTTTATTTGGACTTCAAATTTTCTGCGAGTAGTGGGAAACAAGAAAACAAATGAAACTTCAGAAGCAGAGGGTAATGGAGGCAAGCTCATAGAATTAAGAATTTGTTCTGCAGAATATGAATTAGAGGAGAATGTTAGTAAAGCTAATAAATCGGAACGACAGAGTCACTCAAACGAAACGATAGGTGCCAATTTGTAATATTCAAACTGGACCAAGAACGGTGCAAGGGATTAATATGTGGTGAGTCTAAACAAGTGAGAGCTGAATCCGTACAGGAAAAGCCTGATGTAAAAAATTGAATCTTCATCAAAGTACAGTCGCAGCAATACTGATGGACAGATGCTTCGTTTAAAATTTGAATGAAAATACCTTGAATCTTGAATGGAAAGATTTGAGGACTTACAATGTGTGTCTTCTGCTAATGACCAAGACCTTGAGAGTAGGTATTAGGAAACTTTCCACACTTGTGCAGGCTAGGTTTTATATAAGTATACATAATTTCAGCTGAATCCCCCTCTGCACTGTAAGGATAACTACAACCTTTCCGATTGATAATGTTGCCAAAAATATGAGGCTACGAAAAATATGTATTATCTCTTTACGTGTGCGTTGCCAAACTTCACTATCGTAGTCATATCGCGAAGGAATCATTGCCTAGAGTTATATACTCGTAAGCCTTGACTGCCATGGTCGTGTATCGCACTTGGAGGATCACTTGAATAAGAGTTGATTCGCTTAAATTATGACAGATGAGCAAAAAAAGAATGTAACATTGAGCTCCAGCCCGGAACACAGAATATTTGCGATTCTAACGAGACTCCACCAGTTGCTTGATGATCAATATTCAGTCCACATTGAACAAGTCCCTTCACCAAATGAGTAAAGTTTGCACAGCAATGAGCAGGCTGAAAAATATAAGGCCGGTATGTTTGATGATTAACCGCAGACTTTTCAAATTTGAAAGTAATGCTTTGATGAACGTTAAACAGAGGAACGATGAAACGACGAAGAGCTCCATTGAGAAATACCACATGTTGAGACATCAGATTCTATTTTTATAGGAATGGAAAACTGCTGCTTACATATGTATTGTATTTTGCCAGTGGTTCACGTAAGCTATTGGCGCAAACGGACTCCCTGTTAATCTATTTAAAGCCGCTGGAGATAATCTGGTTGGGACATGCACCAGCTCATATGTAAGATATGGTCAGAAAAAAACATGACCGAAGCATGGAATTTCATCATCATTTGTTCGATCCACAAGAAAGAAGACTCTTTTGACGTTTTGCCGTATAATGGAAGCATCTGGAGCCATTTATGAACAATCTGGTTCCATAACAGTGCGGTATAGCAACAAAAGTCCACCATCAATCAAATATTGATACTACGGCAGATTTTGGAAAAGACAATTTCAAATGGACACTTAATATCTGTTTGTCCACTTCAAAGCCGCATATGGCAGTGTGCATAGGGACGAGCTATACAACGCCATATCTTGTCTTGACATCCCTACCAAACTCGTTAGTTATAATTTCAAGGTAATTAACAATTTCGTCTACCTCGGCTCCGCAGTAAAAAATAGCAACAACATCAGCACAGACATCAGACGAAGAATTATTGTTGTCAATCGTTGTTTCTTTGGCTTCAGGAGTCAATTCAGTAGATCAGATTAGATTGATAAGGAATTTGGGACTATGTACCATTATCACTGTGGCCAGGTTAGGTCTATTGTGATTCTTCTGCCTCAAGGTGTGGTTCACCTAGAAGGCATAGACGTGTTATACTTAGGTAGTTACAAAGGCAAAGGACGTGCTCTGCTGTTACTTCGTCGTCGGTGCACATGCGACAGGTATTTGAACTGACCCCTAGAAAGCTGTAGTAGTAGTTTTGTTCTTTTGAGGTAAGGGTGCCTTGATTTTTAGCCAATTGTTTATGTAGCATTTTATGGAGCTAATTGGTAACACGCAGATTGGTCATGGCAACATGAATGCTGAGGCTAAACCTTTTCTGGAAAATTGGTCTGCTCATCATAACCATCATAACCACTTTGATCTAGCACCCAGATTAAATGGACTCTATTGGTGCCCGTTTAAGAAGTTTAATGCAGTCCCAGAAAATGTTGTATGTTATCTCAAAAGCGTTAATAGTAAGAAGAGCCGTTTTTATGGCAGAAAGAATATAAATGTTCTAGTTGGTAAGAAATCTGTTTAAGTTCTCCCAAATACAGAACTCTATTGCGTATATCTCAGCTTGAAATACAGAGATGCTGCTGTCCATATTTCTGTACAGTGATGTATTGGTAGCTTTTGGATCCGTCGGTGTACCACACCTGTGAACTTTTGTAAACAGGAGTTTATTCTGTTTCCAGTTCTGTTGATCAGGGAATGTAACCTTGAAGTTATGGTTGAAGTTTTACTTTTTAGCCAATTGAATTACAGAGTCCTCTCTCGTATACAATCATTTTGGTCCTGTTCTATTGCGCAGAGACTTGGACCTTGGAACAGATGAATAAGCACTTGGCCGTTTCGAGAGAAAGATGCTGTCGTACGGTCGAGTCAGGCGTTTACGGTTATCTCTGTTCTGACCCAAAGAGTCTCAGATTCTATAGAAGGGACCTTAACCTCAACTTGGAATGTGGCACTGGAGGCAGCTGGCGAGAGATCGTGCCAGTTGTAGGCATTTCGGTTAAGGCCCAGCATCACCCCAGACTGTAGCACCACCTAACTAAGATAATATATAACCACTGCTTAAAACAAAGTGTAACCTCAACAAGATCACAAATAAACAGCTCTTCATGTTGGCAAACTTCCGACTGTAAGAAGCAGATATTTCAAAAAAGAAAATGGAAATGAAAAAAAGAAACAGATTGGAAACAACTGGATTAGAGTCATAAGATCCAACACTATCCGAATATCGTTAACAAAGAACATATGCGAGCCAAACTTTTATAGAATCCCGGTACAGATATAAATTTCATTGATGAATTCAATTTGAAAGACCAATCATATTTGTGCACTACCGTCCGATAACTTTTTACTCGTATGATCTGCAAATAAACTGATATAATTTCTTTACTTACTTGATGCTTTCCTTCGCGGGTGTACTCGAATCGCCAAATAGCACTTTCATATCTCTCCTTACAAGTGTCACAGTAACAGTTACTATCGCCCCAGCAGTCACAACATTAGTATTCTCATCATCAATTACTGAAAAAAAAAAAAATTCCCTCGTAAATATGTGGAGCAAAGTCTGAAACACAAACTTAATTACCCTCGCAACGAATAGAAAAGTCAATCAAAGGCATTTTCCCAAGAACTCGTATCACATTTTCATATTCAAAGTCTGTCAAGCTTCTGAGCAAGGATCTGCTCTCCTCCGGTTTCAATTGGGCGAACTGTTGTAAATTCTTAATATGACGTTTCTTCATAGAGAAATGCAAAGTCTCCTCCCTAATGTGAGGCAGTTGCAGAAGAGTTGATTTGAATTCAGACAACCCTTGTATAATCATCGGTGAGAGCTTCATGCAGTTCTCAATAGTCTCAATTGTAGGAATTCGGGGTACTGTCCAAACACAAATAGTCTCGATAAAATTATATTCAAAAGTATGCAAATAGAAAACTCTACCTCTTCGGGCGTAGGCCAGCATCACCAACTGATGCACACATGAAACCATCTCCTGTATTAGATAGGGACACTTCTTTACAATCAATTGACGATCCTTCTCGAGTGTGTCTGGATTCAGGGGCATACGGGCTAAATGAGCATGTATGATAGCTCGCGCTTTAATCGAATACAAACGACACAACGGATGTTCCTTGCATTTCTCATTTAAATTCGGCAACTGACGTATAAGCTACAGAAAGACACATTTCATTTGGAGTCAGCTGCTGGACTCTGTAAAAACACTTACCGCTGGAACTTCGTCGTTATCGGACAATCGCTCAACCACCTGTTTGTTGTACTGTCTATCAAACTCCAAACTAGCAGCCAAAATCATAATAACTCTCTTCAGCATCATGTGGGGTGTCTTGTGAAAGAAGTAGAAATACATTTGTGATGTGTCCAGCAAAACCTTATCCCCAGAGAATCTTATCGAACGATACCACCACATTCCTACAACAGATGGCAGTGCTACCATAAACACCAAACCATATAACCCAAGAACCCACACCGAGTTCTCCTTCTCGACAATCCACGATGGCAATGCAATACCAAACGACATAGCACCCGGTCCATCTGGATTACCATATTTCTCCCAATTTTCCTTCGCCACGTCATCAGTCAAGGCTTGATATGCCTTGGTAAGAATCATGAAAGCCTTCTCATCACCAGACTCCTTATCAGGATGCAAAACTAGCGACAGCTTACGATAGGCTTTCTTAATATCCGCTGGTGACGAGGTAGGTGGAATTTTTAGAATCTCAAACGGATCAAAACTGGCCATTTCATAGTCGAATTGAGACACCCTGTATGCTAAGAAAATCAACAGGGCCCAACCCAAAACGAGGGATAACTTTACCAAAAACGTCTTGACCGACTTGTATGGCTCGGCAGCAGCCAAAATCGCCTTTTTCCGTATACAATCTGAACACTGGCATTCTTCTTTCGACTGACGTGGATCTAAAAGAATATAGTTTAATTTTTTCCGCATACAAATTCAGAAAGAAACAAGCCAAAGCCCGCATGTGGGAATTTTTCCTCTAATCATACGCGCAAATCATTTGTTCAAATAACATTTTGTTTCAATTCGGTTTTCCCCACACACTCATGTGTGCTGCTGCTACACAATATTGAATGATCTTACTTACCCACTTTCTTTTTGCGCGGCCAATAGTAAATTGTTGTGGGTATTAGAATTAGAGCGAGAAACGAAAGAAGAAAATAATAAAATGTTCCGCCGCTCTCGTCATATTGAAACTTTTGGCCTGCCATTATTCTTTAACAATAAATGCAATTAACTAATGCTTCAGCTCGATGGGTATGAGTTAAAATAAAGAAATGAATTATTCTATTCTTGAATAAAGTGTATATGTATTAAAATTTTAATTTGACCGAGTAGATTTCCGTTTCACATCATGTGAAGTAACAATTTTCCGTGAACTGTGGCTGTTTTGACACGTCTAGAAGTAGGGATGATGTGACAAATGAGTTCTTTTTTCATGGTTTGCCATCTAGTTGTGGCAATTGAAATTAAATTGGTGGCGGGCCGTTTGTTTGTACATGATGTCCACTCGAAAAAAATTTGTTTGTGAAGACTTTTTTTCATTTTTATAGTTCGCAGTATTTTTTATTTTATTTCCTGAATAAAAAAGTGGGAATAAAATAAAATTATTGTAAAAAAAACAAATTAAGTTCAAATTTATGTTTGAGTGCGAGACCTAATATTCTGATATAGATTGTCAAATACAAATCTAAAATTTCCTTAACATGTTCGTGCACTTTGACGTATATAGACGCGTTTGTTTTATTTTTCTATGATAACCGGCATAAACATCTATCATTTCATAAAATTTTTCTACCTCAAAATTGCTTCTCGTCTTGCTTAGATAACTGTTTTAATGTTATTTTCTCTTCTTTTCTTCCTTACATTGGTCACCGCGCCCACATTATTTTTTCAAATTATTTTTAACTGATATGGTATTTAACATATGTATACTGCGAGTATTTTACCCTTTAAAATATAAATGTTATCATTTCTTTTCACTTGTATAATAATTGTTCGTTTATCTTTGTTTTTCTTAAAGAACTTAATGTATTTATCCATCTATCCGAGTTTCAATGAAATGTAATTTGAAGCGCACCAGCTGAATTATTCACTTTTATTTTGCTGCCTATATTAACGATATTACGGACTCATTTTTTTAAAATTCGAGTGTATCAGACAAAATTTGATTATGACTTCAATGCACGTCATTGCTTTCTCGTAAACTTAGCAGGTTCACATCTAAGTGTCAATGAAAGCGGGTGTACATTTTAGCTTAAAAGAATAATTAACGAACATTTTCGACATATTTGGGTTTTTTTAATTCCCTAAAGCCTCTGGCGGGGCTTACAATATATCTTAATGGGTGTTAACTGCTTAATCAAACGCATGAGTCAGAATTGGTTTAAGAAATTCCGTTCTGGAGATTTTTGACTAAAAGTTGACCAACGTTCTGGAAGACGAAATGAAGTTGGTCGTCATATCACTTAAATCACAAAATTGACAAAAATTCGATATTCACATGAAATGAAAGAGATTCACTTAACACAACGAATCAATGCATCGAATCTCAAACGCAATGGACATAATCATATTTTCAAATGGATCATCACTGGTGATAAAAAATGGATCTTGATGTGGTTGTAATCAATGGAAAATGATCATGATCTACTCGTAAGAATGATGAATCATAACAAACCAGCTGAATTGTATTAAAAGAAGGTTATGTTGTCAATTTGGTAGGATTATAAAATATTGGTGTTACTCTTTTGTGCATCTAATCTGTATTGTGTTTCACCCTTTAATGTTTTTTGTTTTTTTATAATGACCGCGCGCTCAAGGGGTTTGTATATCCTTAAGGTGATTGTTCACAGCGCTGGCAAAGGGAGGGAGAAAAGAGAGGTACGTACATTGTTTTTAAATGTTTGTAAGTTATAACGACCAGGAAATACAGAGATCGAGTTGTACGGCTTAGGAACGAATCACGATATTCTAGAGTACGTCCGAAAATGGCCTTGAGGGTATACTGATAAGCATTCATAGCGAGACGGGTGTTACGGTTGAAAGTTTGAATGGGCGGAATGTTACTGGCGATTTCAGCGGAACACTGGTGGTGGATATAGCGATAAAACAAAGTGAGACAGGAGACATCAAGTCGGTGTTAGAGGGTGCCAATTGATTGACTGGTATTAGTATCATCAATAAGTTTTATCGCACGGTTTTGAATCCTATCTAGCATGTGCAGATATGTTTTAGGAGCACCTGACCAGATGTGGGTATTGTACTCCAATTTTGGGCGGATGAATGCCTTTTATATTGAGGCCAGATCAGAGGGGCTAATATATTTCTTACATCGCTTGAGGAAACATAGACATTTCGCAGTATTTTTAGCGAATGTAATTATCACTTGAATTTATTTGTATCCTAATGTCAGTATACACAGTCCTTTATCTAACGACCAAGCGGAACTTTTTTTTATTCAAGAGGAACTGAAACTTTCATTTGTTTCGAAGCTTGCAAAATTCTGTGAATGGTAAACCTTTCACCAATTATGATGACTTGAAATCGTTTTGTGCTAAAATGGCCAGAAGTTATATGAGCACGGAATCATGAAGTTGCCAGAAAGATGGCAGAAACTTATCGAACAAAATGGAAAATATAATATGATGGATTAAAATGTATTCTTTGTATAAAAAAAAAAGTTTTATTCCACACTTTCTTGGGAACCCAATATAATTTGTATGTATGTAAATAATCCATATAACATGGATTTCAAACAGCAAGGCGATTGTTACAGTTGATTTAGGAATGCGACACGGATTCAACATCTGAGTAGAAGCCTCTTAGGAGCGACAGCGAGCTCGACCCAGATTATAACTTAGAGCGAATTGATATTAATAGCAGTAGTTCAGTTAATAATCGAACGACATAAAACATATCCAACCGAAAAAACTGCAACCAGAAGACAATTGGTATAATGAGGTGAAACCAATATTGAATTTAAATTTCCCAAAAAGAGCGATGGAATTCATGTACTTTTAAATTTGGATGTTACACCCAAACCAGTATTTGAAGATTTGATTTAGAATTCCCAATTTTGGCCACAGAAATGCTAAAATTCATTGTTTTGTGCTTTCTGAAGGGGTAATTAAAGTCCCCAAAAATTCGGCAGCCTTTTTCCAGAAAACCTCTTCATTTCCATTCGTTATCTGATCACCGATTGACCGAATATTGAGGTGGTTCAATTCAAATCCCGATGTTGGCCACAGTTGTATCAACAAAGTGCCTGTTTACATTGGCGACGGGATGAAAGTCCTCACCATGAACGTCGTGTTCACATTGTCATGGGGTTGAAAGACTTTTTGATAAGTGGAACACTTGAATCGGAGCATTTTTAATTTTTAAATTTGAGCAGTTGGCCTGAAACACACCTTTTTTCCTATTTTTCAACTTCCTTTCTCATCAACGATCAAAACTAAAATGAAAAAATATGTCAAAAATGGAACGATATGAAAAAAAACTATGTGTGGCACTTTAGAAATGGATTCTCGGTGGAAGTAACCCTTCTTCTTCTCACTTCAATAAAAAGCGTTCCCTCTCTTTCGGACAATCTTCCTGCCCGCGCCAATGTGAACAGGCACAAAGTGACAGTGATTTTCAATTTATTTTACTAAAACATTCACAAAGTGTAAAAACCGGATCAAAAGATGTATATGCATGTGTATATGTGTAGACTATTGTTTTTTTTTTGTTTTTTTTTTAAAGTGTGGATTAAAACTGTAAGAGTTTTGTAATCGCATGGAATCCATCCTCAACTACTTCCTCAGCCATTATTAGTAGTGCCGACACAGCAGGAATTTCTGAAAAAGCTGCACCAACAGCAACTTCTGCTCTGATTCCTTTAGCTGCCGTCAGTATCTTCGCCATTAGTGAGACTCCTGGGTACATTGCGCCTCCAGTTACAATGAGTCTTGATTCGACTTCGCTAACCACCATCGATACCTCAGACTACACAGTGTCTGCAAGTGGATCGCTGGCATCTTCAGCCACAAGCGGGACACGAACTGTTTCAGCCAACACAGTTCCAACTTCGATTCCTCCAGCTGCCACTGGCGAAAGACTTGTGCACCTAACGCCTGCTATGTGTATTACATTTTCCGCTACAACCACAACAGGAGGTGTCGCCGCTGTCCAAGTGGAGCAAACGTACATTTAGTCTCTACAAGAACACGTTGCTGCACTAGAAGGACAGCTCAAGGCCACGCAAGTCCAGTTGAGGAGTAGCGATTCGCAGTGCAACACGCTAAAACTAGCACCATAGATAAATTAAACTAGATGTCAAACTCTACTAATACTTTTGCAAACCCTTAACTTTCGCACAGGCACACTGTAAGTGAATTTTAACACTTTTGCATCTCTATAACTTTGTCAAAGTTTGCTAGAATGAGAGCAATTTACAAGTAAAATTGCTAGAATGAGAGCGATTTGCACGAGTGTGTGTAATATGGATGACGTTTTTTGGTTCAAATGGGCGTGGTTTGTATAAAAAAGGAGATAAATTGCCATTGATCACAATTCACACGCATTCACGGACAGAGTCTCACGGATAGTGACGATCAGTAAAAAACCGGTTTTGATTTTCCAATATTTGGAAAGTTTGATATCTAGGTATAGTTAGTCTATGACTAGCACTGCAGTCTCAGCCCTTGCGGCAGCCAACATATATACGCGCATATGTACATATGTACGCGCCGTCGCCGCATTCGTACACACAACCGTCCTATAGTGGAAATGTTCCGAGCCAGTTGTCAGGGACCAATGTATACACCTTGAGGCCACGTAACGTCCAGGATCTTCCTATGTTTTCCGGGAATCCAGATGACTGGCCAATGTTTTACAACACGTTCGTGCAACTACACTCACTTGGAAAACAACCAGAGGCTTCAAAAGTCTCTCCAAGGTGAAGCAAAAGAAGCCACCAAATCCCTCTTAATTCATCCGGACAATGTAGGAAGTGTACGCTTTCGTTTTGGTCGCCCGGAACAACTTATCAATAGTCAGCTGTATCAAGTTCGAGAGATACAGCCAGTCAGTGACTCCAACATGGCTCGTCTTGTTCCATTCGCAACAATGTTGAGGAATTTGGCAGTATTGTAATCTGTCAACGGTCAGCAGCACATTGGGCCTATGCCTATGATAAGCGAATGGAATGGGCGAAACACGCAACACTGATTCAGCCCTATCCAACGATTGTCAACTTCAGCGACTGGCTCTCTGACATAGTCAGGTTAGTTTGTTCCGTCCAAGACATGGAAGACAAGGAGCCGAAGGCTACGCCTGCCAGTGTTGCATACTGCGGAACGATGGGGACAGAGATCATTGCGTTGTCCTTTGTGCCAAGCAATACATGGAATCAACGAATGCAGAAAGTTCGGTGCAGGAACGATGGTTGAGTGTCAAGCACCACGGTCTCTGCTTCACTTGTCTCAAGAAAGGAAATTCTACTAGTAGCACCGTATGAAAAGTGTTTGTGCCACTAATGGATGTCAGGGTAGAAATCATAAGCTTCTGCACGAAGAACCTAAGTTTGCTCAACCGGACGAGGTACCAGCCAGTCAACAAGCTCCTGGGTGTTCCAACGCCGGTAGTGTGCTATCTCCTAAGGAAATCGCCAACGTTAATAAAAAGCTGTTGTTTCGAGTCCTTCCGGTTACGCTGTACAGCCCGAATAAAGGCATAAACACATATGCACTTTTCGATGATGGATCGTCGATTTCCATTCTTGATGCCGTTCTAATTAAGGAGATGGGCCTGAAGGGCATGCCACGACAGTTCAATATTCAATGGGTTGCTGGAAAACAAGCACGAGAACTGTCGTTAGTTGTGGACCTTCAGGTAAGCGGAATGAAGAAAAAATACCCTCTTCGTCATGTGTGTGGTATTTCGGACCTCAGCTTGCCAACTCATGGATTCGGAATTAAGTACCATTTCAAGTCACCTAAAGAAGTTCCCGATGCAATCATACCATCTTGATCAAAAAGTTTCCGGGATAACAACCGTGTGGCGCTCCATTGTTCCGATTTGAGTTCTGTGTTTTTTTTTTTTTGTTAAATTGGTAAATCTGTTGTTGATATTCCCTCTAAATCTTAGCGTCATAGCTTGACATTTGTAAAAGTTACGTAGCCAAAAGTACATCTATTTCTGTGTGGGTTGGCGATTTTTTACAATTTTAGAAATGGATTTAAAGTTGCAACAACGAACTTGTATTAAATTTCGCGTAAAAAACGGATTTGATGGTGCGCGAACATTGGAAAAGTGTTTCGGCAACGATTCTCTAAAGAAAGCGGTCATTTACCAGTGGCACGAGCGGTTCAAAAGTGGTCGTGAGTCAATCGAAGATGATGAACGCAGTGGGAGACTATCGACATCGAAAACCGACGAAAACATTAATGGAGGATAAGAAATGTTGGTCAATAACCGCAAATTAACCACCAGACAGATAGCGGAGGACTTGAACATTGCCTATGGATCCGTCCAAGACATTTTGGTTAATGATTTGGTTTCCGTCGTGTAGCAGCAGAGTTGGTGCCCAAAGACCTCAATTTCATGCAAAAAAGAGACCGTGTTGGCCATCATTATTCGTAATTTTTTGCCACCGAATTCACTTGATTTGGCTCCCTGTGACTTCTTTCTGTTCAATCGAGTTAAAAAAACCACTACGGGGAACGCGTTTCAGCAGATAAGAGGAAGTAATGGAAAAATCGCAGGAAGCACTGATAGACATACCGAAAACCGAATATAAAAAATGTTTCGAGGATTGGATCAAGCACTGGCATAAGTGTGTTGCAGTCGATGGGGATTTTTTGAAGGGGACAATATAGATTTAGATGAATAAGCTTGTATTTTTAATTTTCTGAATAATTTCCGTGAACATTGATCAAGGTGGTATTCGAACGCCGTCCCTCGACTGTTAATCGGCCTTGATCACTGCCACTTGGGCCTGACGACGAAACTACGGAGATTTGGTAAGAGCGGACCGTATGCGGGACGTACGAAGCTTGGGTGGGCTGTATTTGGTCCAACGCCGACGATGACGCACAAAGGCACGCCCTCGTGTCTCCTGACGTACACCAATTCCACTGATGTTTTGCTGCATGATCTGGTAGACGACTATTTCCGAACGGATAGATTGGAGTACGAGCATCCACGCCAGTTGAATCTAAAGAAGACGCTCGCGCCAGAAGTATCCTTGACTTAACGACGAGGAGGATCAGTGGAAGGTTCGAGGTAAGTTTGTTGTGGAAAGTTGACGATATCACCTTGCCACCCTTTGCATGGCGCTGAAGCGTTTGGTGGGTGTAGAACGTAAAATGAAGCGGAACGAAGATTTCGCAGCCGCCTATAAGTCTATCGTGCGAGGCTATGTGGAAATATGCTATGCCCGTAAGCTGCAGCCAGCAGAAGTCGCCGTCATACGGACAAGGACATGGTATTTGCCTCATTTCGGGGTAGTCAACCCAAATAAGCCTCAGAAACTCCGCCTAGTTTTTGACGCTGCCGCCGAGGTGAATGGAGTGTCACTCAACACCTTCCTCCTGAAGGGTCCTCAGGACCACCAGTCATTGCCATCTGTATTCTTCATATTCTTCAACTTCCGGGAAGATGCCATCGCCGTGTGTGGGGATATCAAGGAGATATTTCACCAGATCCGAATTCGTCCAGAAGAGAGATGCGCCCAACGGTTTTTGTATCATATATGCTCTGCTCCCCTTGTACGGCTCAACACGTTAAACTTCAGAACGCCTTAGAGCACAACAGTACCTTTGAACCTCGTGCCGTCAAAGCCATCACCGAATTTCATTATGTTGATGACTTCGTCAACAGCTTCGGATCCATTGAGCAAGCAATCTTAATATCGGCTTTGGAAGCGGTGGGTACTTGAGTACCTTCCAACTTTGACGCAGTTTCAAAAGACGAAGCCAGTCGAAATCGGAGACTTTGTCTTCATCTATGATCCCAACACTCCGAGACAATTTGACAAAAAAAAAATGTTTAATAATTTTATACTGTGTTTACATTTTGTTTAGTGTGAACTCCAAAGCTCAACGGCTCAAGTGATCTTTGATACGATTGTCAGCTATTTTAGTTCGATGGACATTCCGATAGAAAACATAATTGGATTCGTAGCTGATAATGCATGAGTGATGATGGGGAATAGAAGCGGGGTGAAAGCTTTGTTCCAACAGATCATTCCGAATATTTACGTCATCGGATGTAATTGTCAATCAAAAAGCTACGGGAAAAAATTGAGGTACTAGTTAAAAATATTTATTATTATTTTTCACATAGTTGTAAACGACAAAATGAGTTTAAGGAATTTGAAGAGTACTCCACAAGATCTTAAAAACTTCTTCCACTAGATGGCTATCGTCAGAGCAAGTAGTCAATAGAATATTGAAGCAATGGAATCCCTTATTTCACTATTTTTTATCTTTTGAACTAGACAAAGATACAGGTATAGCTCACCAGATTTTCTCAGACATGAATGTAAAAAACAAAATTTATTTTTATTTTCTTTCTTATATTTTAAATATAATTAACAAAATGAGTTTGGAATTTCAATCAGAAGAGCCGCGTATTCATATATTCCTTCCAACTATAAAAATCTTATATAAAACGGTCTTACTAAATTTTATCAAACCTTCTTTTATTGATGACTCAGATCTTAATAATGTTGACTTTTCTAACAAAGAGATTTATTCTGAAAAAAACTTACATTGGTGGTAGGGCGAATTTTCTGCTTACAGAAGAGTAACTTTTAGACGACGAAATACTCGTAAAAGAAATTTTAAATTACTGTCGTGAATACTACATTGAACTACGCCAAGAAATCAGCTCTAGAATTGATTTGAAGACAAGAAACATTATAGAACAAAAAACTAAACATGATTCTCTGGTTCCTCTCATAAAGATTTTTCCAAATCTCATAACAGATGATAAGGTTGAGAAACTGGATGAGGAATTTAGGGTTTTAATTAATAATAATTCGTTAAACAGGAAATGCAGTTTTGAAGAGTTTTGGTATAATATATTCGCACTCAAAAACGAACTTGTCTAGCCTATGTTCAAAGAGTTGAACAAATTTATAAGTTCAATAATTTCGTTACCTCACAGTAGTGCAAATGCTGAACACATTTTGATGCTATTTTCATGTCAAAATCTATTTTACAAAACCAACACGCTTCACAATGGGCATCTTCAAAAGAACTTTTGGATAATTATTATAAGAGAAGTGCTAAATAAATATTTTGAAACTTTTTGAACTAATTGATGATTAGAATTCAATTTTAAATTTTATTTATTTAATAAAACATAAACTATTTAACCTTTACTGAAGCAATAGTAATCTAATTTTTTAGCTTTTGAAGATATTGATTTCTTTAAAAAGTTTATTTATTTATTTATCGAGACTAGTTAATCTTAGAATAATGCGTTTAAACTTTTTTCTTAATTAATTAAAATATCACTTAAAGTAAAAAAGTGATAAATTCCACAAACTTTGTGATAAAAACTTACATATGTAAATCGTAATTAATTAATAACTATTCAAATTGAATTGAAATTGGAAAGAAATTTGTTTTCTTTTTTTTAGAATTGGTTAAGTTTTTTATTGCAAATTAAATTTGTGTGTACTTCCTTCGAGAGCAAAATACTCCCATCTAGACCTTTCAAATACTCCTCAGCGAAAATTTGAAACGGCAGCGCTGCTCATAACCCAGACTTTTTGAACCTACTGCAAAACGATGGTATGACAGCGACATGTACGAGTACAAAGTTCCGTCTCATTCTAAAAATACAATATGTGTGAGGGGCGGCGCATTCGAATTATATAATACGAGTATTACTCGAATTAATCGAAGAAATTTTATAAAGACGAAGCATAAACTTTTCATTTTCAGTTCTTTGTTTTCATATTTTCTCGTTACTTTTTTAACTTAGCAAATATAAACTAATAATAGCTATTAGAAAAGGAAGCACAAGAAAAGAAATATCAAATTCAGCAATTAGTTAATCAATCGTTCATAGATCTAAAGTAAGGCCTAACTCACTCCCACTAAGTCCATATATTTCCGGTTTAATGGATTTATACGTTGTTTCATATAATTGGTCAATATTCCTGGATATAACTGTGGAGTATCTATGTACGTATATCTACATTCGGTCCTAATTTTGCTCCAAGCGGTCCTAATTTTTTACAGAACATTCGCATTTCACACTTGCGACGTGTAAAAGCGGACAAATGGATTCTCGGTGGAGTAACCCTTCTTCTTCCCACTTCAATAAAAAGCGTTCCCTCTCTTTCGGACAATCTTCCTGCCCGCGCCAATGTAAACAGGCACTTTGTATTCAACTTCACCTGTTTCCAACTTAACTTTGTCACGCATTTGAAAATGTTAGGTTGTACCACATGAAAAGTTGGAAATAAGAAGTTGTCGAGTAAGCATCTGTGTCAGAACGTTCAATTTTCTTTTTATAAAAAATATAGTGGTACGTGTGCTTGACGTGTGAGAATTTTAGGGTTCATTACAAATACCGTTATTATATACCATGCTATCCGTAGTTCAAATTCTAACTGAATGATGAAATGAAAAACATTAATGACGCATTTGAGGATGTAGCGGTAAACGAACGCACTATACGACGTTTGTTTGGAAAGTTCCGTTCGGAAGATTTCAGCCTCGAAAATGAACCACGTGGGAAGCCGGAAACTTTAGTTGACGACGATGTTTTAAGAGAACGGTGGATGCGGACCAAAAGAAATCAGTGCGGCAGATTGCTCAAAGCATGGGAGTATCCGCGATGACAATAAATCGACACCTTTCTCTCATAGGAAAGGTAAACAAACTCGATAAGTGGGTACCCCCACTGAACTGAACGAATCCCACAAACTACGGCGCCTGGGAATCTGCGCTTCGCTTACATTAAGAAACCAAACTGAACCGTTTTTGCACCGAATAGGCAACTGTGATGAAAAGTGGATACTGTATGATAATCGATCTTCACCCAAAAATGTTGTCACCATAACCTTTGGTGGACATCGAAAGGACCAATTCACTTTTCATTTCTTCAACCAGGAATAAAAGCTATCAAATATTGTGAGGAAATCAACATATTGCATGCCAAATTGGCTGAAAAGCAACCTGTGTTGATCAATAGGCGCTGTCCGATCCTTATGCATGACAATGATAGACCCCATACCTCACAAGTAACTGTGCAAAAACTGATGCAATTGGGATTTTAAATTCTTCCGCATCCACCGTACTCTCTTGATATTTCCCCAACGGATTACCATCTTTTCCACAAACTGGATTCATTTTGCCGGCAGAAGGTTTTCCGGAACCGAGCAGAGGTCATAAAAGCCTTTGAAGAGTGGCTTTTAAATTTTTACTATACAATCGGACATTTCATGTGGTACAACCCAATAGAATTTGGTGTGTGCACTAGTGAGTTGCGTGTTTTGGTACGAGTAGCTTCCATACAAAGTGTATGGCCATGAGGGGATTTTGACGTAAACGCAACGCAGAACGCATTTGTTTAGGGAAGACACTAACTTGAAGGGCAAATATTTTGTCGTACAAAATAAAATTAAACCAGTCTTGCTGTACTGAACCAGTAGCTATATTTTAAGTAAAATAGTTGAGCTGATTTAAGGCGACTCTATAAAAGATGAATAATATTGCATTACAGAGCTGAGTCAACTTCCCTAAGATCCTGAGTTTGAAAATCGGAGATTTATGTTCTTTAGAATCTGCGTAAGTATTTCAGAGATACTCAACTTATCTGCCCTCGTCAAAAATAAGGCCAATTATGATTATGAGTCATCACTAAAGAACACGCATTACAGAAATAGTAATAGAGATCAAACCCTTGAGAAAAAACAATGCAATGCGAAATTAGTGTTTTTCGGAAAATGGACAAACTGGGCATAGATCAAACTTCAGATAAGCCTCCGCTTCGGATTTTCCTCCATTGATCTACATAAATATCTTGCAGACCATAAAAAGGCATCACGTTCTCTGCTCTATTTACTGCCAATCGATTTTGAGATCATCAACGGCCTGTATCGATTTAAATCATGTAAATTTTACCAAGCATTATTAAAGGTTATTTGCCGTATCTTAGGGAATACTACTACTGTTGTCAGAGGATTACAAAATACATCCAAAATATTGCATTCTTCCACAACTTTATTCTTATTAGTCATCAGTGGTGTACCTCGTGAACTGATTCAATAGTGCGACATAAGAGTAGTGATTTATGATTAAAAACCATGTGAAATACCAAACAATTATTAGCTACAGCTCATGCCCTCATGTGTCCTTAACTCAAATCAACTCACAAAGCTTTCGTGTATCAATTAATCAAATACCAATTCGCAATAAGACATCGATAATACAATGCATAACAGAAGTGAAAACTTTCAAAATCATCGCATGAAATTCGAAACAAAACAATCAATCAAAGTGCTAAATTCACATCAGATACTCATTAGCTTCAATGTTTAAAGATGATAACTTGTAATGACTTTAATAACAGATAAAACCAGCTCATCGAACGTAACCAAACTTCACGTTTAATTACGGGCATTTCTGGTTACAAGTCTTATAATAAGCTCTTAATCTACTGATATGTGGAGTTGAGAAACATTCCAGATAAATTTGCATTGAGGAGGCTTTTGCTTTGACTGGTTTCTTTTCAACATGTAATAAGTACGAGTATTTTGAGCGCATCTTGAAGGTTTTTCATTCAAACAAAAAATTGTATGCTTTCTAAAAAAATTTATGCAAAACCGAATGTTTTGGAATGGCACATAGCAAAGAGTGTTTGAAATTGTTTCGACTATGTATAAAAGGTTTGTTGACCAAATGTTGGACATCAGTTGCTTCTTTGTAGTAATATCGTTAACTTCGACCCCAACAACATCAACATGTTCAAATTTGTAAGTGATCACATGAATTGATATAAAAATTGGTTTAACAATTTAAGCATTTGGATATTCTATTGTTTATAGTTGGTTGTTGCCGCACTTTTGGGAGTAAGCCTTGCTCTTCGCCAAGGACGTGAACTTGGACATCAACATCAACAATATTCACACGATGAACCTCAAGTAACCCGTATTGCTAGTCAAATCAATGAAGACGGATCATATGGCCACGAGTACGAATTGAGCAATGGTGTTTCTGTACAAGAATCAGGAGTTGGAGGAAAATATGCCACTGGTGGTTTCAGTTTGATCTCACCTGAGGGTGAACATATTCAGTTGGCTTATACTGCTGATGAAAATGGATTCCACCCACAAGGTAGTCACTTGCCAACTCCACCACCAATTCCAGAGGAAATTTTGAAATCTATCGAATACATCCAAGCTCACCCAACAGAAGAGGAACAAAAGGATAGACAATTAAGATTGCAATACCATCAATAAGTTATTTAACAAAAAAAGGAAAAAAAAACAAGCTCATGTAAGGTTGAAGGTTAACCCTGTTCTCTGTATACACTGACAATTGTAAATAGACTGAAACGATTTTATTTTCTCACACGTTTTTATAAAAAAATTTATTTATTTTTTTTTTGGAATACTTTGGGATTGAGATCAAAAACACGAGTAACACATCGATGTGCGCACGTGTCTTTGGCTTTTTTAAAGTAACATTTGAGCAATTTCCGGCGGCAACTTGTAAGTAAACAGAAATTTGTGGTACCAATTTGATCATGGATTGACTCGTAAAACTGAGTATTATTATACGGTTGAGAGTTCAAAGATTATTTCATCACTGCATTGCATGGACGTTTCAACGTGTAAATTAATAAGATCAAATCTACTAGACTGCAAAAAGTACTTTCAAAATGAGTATTTCCCCCATGACGCTACGGGTGCCACACATCATTTTTTTCCATATCGTTCCATTTCTGACATATTTTTTCATTTTAGTTTTGATCGTTGATGAGAAAGGAAGTGTGAAGAATAGGAAAAACGGTATGTTTCAGGCCAGCTGCTCAAATTTAAAAATGCTCCGATTCAAGTGTTCCACTTGTCAAAAAGTCTTTCAACCCCATGACAATGTTAACACGACGTTCATGGTGAGGACTTTGATCCCGTTGTCAATGTAAACAGGCACAATGGAAAAACCAAATCCGTAAAGAATCGACCATCTTCTTCATGTCTGTTTACATTGGCGACGGGATAAAAGTCGTCACCATGAACGTCGTGTTCACATTTTCATGGGGTTTAGTTTAGTCGTATATTTAATGCCTTTTTCTTTGCAGATTCAACATTTGGAATGCAAAGGTTCCTGTAAAAGCGTTCCCAATGTGGAACCATTGTGTTCTGATCACATAAATGTAGTAAAAAGAACACATTTTCATTTAGCTATTCATTTAATGCCTTTTTTTTGCAGATTCAACATTTGCGTTATAACTACAGAATTAGTTCTCCTATTGCACCCATTCAGCATTCTGAAAAGTGAAAAATAAAATGAGATTTAAATTTAAAAAATTATCTCATTTACATAAAAAAGAATGTTTTATTTTTTTTTTCTAGACCAAGGGGAATTAGATCTAATATACATATGTATGCATATGTTTAGCCGATTTTTAGCCTATTCCTATGGTGGAGGTGTTTTAGGTTCAGGATCTGTGCTTCAACAAGCAGTGGTTCACAAAACATCATTGCACGTAAACACACACTATTCTAGATGATTGTTGGAGATGTCATTTTAGCCATTCTGGCAGGTTATAGAGATGGAGAATGTGTTGGTAATTCACTTACAGTGTGTCTGTGTGAAAGTTAAGGGTTTGCAAAAATTTAGTAGAGTTTAATATCTAGGTATAGTTAGTCTATACTGACGACAGACCACACGTCGCAATAAGAAGAAAGGAAAAGAATAAAAAAGTAAATCTCGATTTTTAGAAGTAATCTTTGTTTATTTTGACGTTAAGTATATTAGATCTCAGGTGTGCGGTATACACAAATATTTAAACAAATTGTGAAATATTCAAAATGTCACAACGCGTAACCCGTCAAGACATGATAGAAGCACTCACAGAAGCCGGAATTACATTTCCCGTTAATGCTTCTGTAATGCAACTTCGGCCACTTTATAACGAATTGCTCAGATTAAACGAAGTTGATGCTTCAATCGTGTCTGAGGAAGAGGAGTCGCCCGCTGCCAAGAATGTAAACGTTGCCGAAAGTTCTGCCACACATCCTACAGACGTTCAGCAATTGGAGGAGCAACTAAGCTTATTGCGATTGCGCCGTAAGATAGCAGAAGGATACGATCGCTGAGACCAAACGAGTCGTGCCTCAGTTACGTGGTGTCTATGCAGTCCATAGCAGCAAGAGCCGACATTGAGGAAAGAGAATTGGTCGACATCATCATTGACGGAATCCCTGATGCCGGCAACACCATTTCATTCCTGCATAGCGCCGACTCCATATCCATAGATGAACTTGTTCGACGTATAGACCGATATGAACAATATGATCGGGTCAAAGCCACTACAGCCAAACCGATTGCTGCTATAAACAAGCAAAAAATTGCCGCTGACGCCACTCGACCTAATGGAGAAATTCGTTGTTTCAACTGCTCACATTTCGGACACTATCAAAGTGCTTGTCCGTAACCATTACGACCACATGATTCCCGTTTTACCTCCCACCAAATGGGACATATTCACAAGAATTGTCCACAATTGAAGAGATCATATACAATTGCTGCAATCTCGGGAAACTCAACAGATGTTCATTCCACTGTCCGCGTTATGCAAGAGGTAAGGGTGGCATTTTTTATGTTTGTTTGTAATCAAAGCAGATGCACTGAATTCATAAGTGTTTTGTACTTAATTGAATCCGATAGTCCGATTAGTTTAGTTTAGCGTTCAAGAA
The DNA here is from genome assembly GCA_949129095.1 of Volucella bombylans. NCBI lineage: Eukaryota > Metazoa > Arthropoda > Insecta > Diptera > Syrphidae > Volucella > Volucella bombylans. The sequence goes on along the minus strand of OX422142.1, from coordinate 142,202,660 downwards.
TCCCCGCGACTATTAAATTATCAGATGTTTCAGTGCCAACCAGATTCGGCGGGTTGGGTAAACACAAAATTCACACGTATGGTAGGATTTCATGCCTAATAAAATTTCGTAAACAAATTAAAACATTTTCTTTTATAGTCGTTCCCAACGATACAATGACAACACCGCAGATTCTTGGACGAGATTTTTAATGTGCACTTATTCCGATTAAGAAGTGTAAATTTACCAAATGAATTCAATAAACTTAGTACGAGTAATATGTATTTAAGTGCATCTGACTTGAATTTTAGTACCTTTAGAAAAGTAGTTAATGACCAAGGTGACCTGATATTCCCTTTATGCGATACGGGTAAAACATACAAAAACGAAGCTGAGGAAATTGACAATGAAATGATTAACGGGTCATTCCAGAATATGAGTTCGTTGCTGACCGATTGTGCTGATGTTTTTTTTAAGGAAATGTGTGCTACGAGGGCCGTTCAATATATTCTCGGTATCGATATGAAGGAAAATGCGAATTTAATTTAAATTGTTTTTATTTTTCAATATAATCTCCCATAACATCAATGCATTTGTTACATCTTGAGATAAGCTTTTTTAAACCCTCAAAAAAATAAATTTCCTCTTTCTCTGCAAAATACCCATTTATTGCCGACTTGAGTTCTTCATCATCCGAAAATCTTTTTCCACGAAGACATTTTTTCAAATCCGGAAACAGGAAATAATCACTAGGGGCAAGGTCTGGACTATAGGGTGGGTGTTGGATTTCTTCGAAACCACAATCTCGCGCAGCAGCATTCGAAACTCGCGCCGTGTGAACAGGAGCGTTGTCATGAAGAAGCAACACACCCGCTGCGAGTTTACCTGCGAGTTTGGGGGTGGCCGTGGTGTAGTGGTAGTAGCAAACGCTTCTCACTCGGAGGGTCCAGGTTCGAATCCTGCCCATGGCAAAATCAGTTTTTCATTGTATAATTGGAACTCAGACAAAAAAATTCTGCGTGTGAAGGCATAACACTGACACGTAGATTTGGCTGTTATAAGAGTTTCAAGCAATGAAAAAAATACTGGGAATTATATCTCGAATCACTCTGAGTGAAGAAAAACTCTCCGTCCTATTCGGACTCCCACCCCTGGAGAGCAAACATAGAAACCAAACACACCTGAGTTTCAAACCACTACAAAAACAATTTTCCTTTCTCCTCCTTCTATCTTTCCGCCCGCGCCCTGGCAACAGTAAAAGGGTATCAACCCCTTAGGCGCGCGTAAATTATAAAAAAAAAAAAAAAAAAAAAAACCCCGTCTTTTCTTTTTAATTTCCTCCCGCAAATTATGCAAAGTGGAAGCGTAGGATGTGGCGTTGATGGTTTCACCTTTTTTTTTTGTACTCAATGAGCAAGATTCCCTTTGAGTCCCAAAAAACTGTGGCCATGAGCTTCCCGGCAGACGGAGTGACTTTGAACTTCTTCGGGGGGTCTGTTCCTTTTTTATGCCACTGCATGGACTCTTGTTTGCTTTCAGGGTCACAGTGGTGGACCCATGTTTCGTCCCCAGTAACAATTCGATCCATAACACCGTCCGCGTTCTCACTATACATCTCCAAAAGCTCTCTACAGCATGCGATTCTCACTTTTTTCTGAGGCGCTGTGATCATTCGTGGCACCCACCTTGCGCTGACCTTTGAAAGGTTAAGATGGTCATGAAGAATGGTGTGAATGGTACCAATTGAAAGCTTGGTGATCTCTGCCATCATTTTCACCTTTATTCGGGCATCCTCAAGAACAAGTTTTTCGACTTCTTTGATGCTTTCTCCCGTACAAGCAGTAGGCGGGGCGCCGGAGCGGGGGTCGTCTTCAATGCTCTCTCTGCCTCTCTTGAACTCACTTGACCACTTTTGCACAGTTGATAATGAAGGTGCGGAACCCTGGTAAACAGCCACCATCTCTTTATGAATAGTTTTTTGACTTTTTCCTTGCTTAGTGAGAAATTTAATTACAGCGCGATGCTCAATTTTCACCATCATCGTCTCAGTTGTCATTATGATTCATTTATATGAAATCTTATATGAATGCACTAAAATAATAGTATTACTTGATAAATAAGTCAATTTATATATACAACCACAGCTTCACCCCGATACCGAGAATATGTTGAACGCCCCTCGTATTGGATTAGATAGGTCGCGATATGGGATTGACATATGTCCCCGGTTAAACAGATATCAAGTTAGAACTCGTAAAGCAGTTGCTACTGACTGTTATTTGCAACCTCTGAGCGTTACGCAAAGTCCATTACATTACAAAAAGAATGTCCGTTTAACGGATGACTCCCCGTTCCAGTGCATAGCACGTCCTCTATCTTTTCATAACCGAGCTGAGGTCAAGAAAATCAATAATGATTTAATGGCTCGGGGAATAATCCACCCTAGTCAATCACCTTAGGCTTTATCCACTGTATTAGTGAAAAAGAAAAATGGCGAAACGCGAATGTGCATCGATTATCGAGCATTAAACAAAAAAACAACTATTCTTGACAACTTCCCGTTACCCTTAATTGAGGACTACATAGAGTATACCTCAGGTAAACGTTGGTTTACACTTCTCGATCTTAAAGTCGGATTTCATCAGTGCAGAATGGAAGCCAACTCAATAGCCTTGACGTTTTTTGTTACTCCTCATGGCCAGTTTGAGTTTCTGAGGATGCCATTCAGGTTAAAGAATGCCCCCGCGAACTTTCAACGATTTGTTTACAACATCTTTCGTGATTTGATCGATGCGAATAAGATCATAATTTATATTGACGATATTTTGATTGCATCAGTTGATTTTGAATCGCATGTAGAGGTCGTCAAGGAAGTCTTAGGTAGGATATATGAGAAAGATCTTGAAATAAAATTAGCCAAATGTAAATTCGGTTATGATGAGATTGAATATCTTGGATACTTAGTTAACTCATCCGGTATTCGACCAATTGATGTGCATATTCGTGCTATGTATAGAGAACTACCCAGTTCCAACAAGTCCGAACTACATTCCTGCATTGGTCTGTTTTCTTATTTCCGAAAGTTTGTGCCATCTTTTTCGAGGATCGCGAAGCTTTTGTTGAATCTTTTACGTAAAGGCACTTCATTTGTGTTTTCCAAAGAATGTATGAACTCATTTCTTGAACTGCCAGATCGACTAGTAGCGGCACCGGTGCTGGCAGTTTATAGCCCAAATCGTGAAACGGAACTGTACTGCGATGCTAGTAGTCTTGGCTTCGGCTCAGTGTTGCTGCAGCGTCAGGATGATGGGAAATTTCATTCAGTTTCATATTTTTCAAAATCCACAACCGCTGCTGAGACGAGGTATCACAGCTTTGAGCTGGAAACGATTGCTATTATTTATTCACTTCGGCGATTTCAAGTGTCCTTGGAGGGGAGTTCGTTTAAAATTATAACTGACTGCAGTTCGCTCACGATAACTTTAAACAAAAAACAAGTCAACCCGCGAATAGCGCGCTGGGCCTTATAGTTGGAAAATTGTAACTATTCAATCCAGCATCGGAGTGGTAGTACTATGGGTCATGTTGATGCCTTAAGCAGATGTTTTCCAAAACCACGTTGTAACAATAATGCTGTTGGCCATATAACAGACAAGTGTCAGCTACTTGCTGCCGCTGATGACGTTGATTTGGAATTCCAAATTCAGGTGACACAGAGTCGTGACGACAAATGCTCGAAAATGTGACCATTCACTTCAACACTTGTCTATCCGCGCTCTAAATGAACCAACAGAACTGAGAAGTATTTCTGGCTTAATCTTCCGGCAAGCTTCAGTTATTCGTCTTTTCATGTCCTCACGTGTTGTTGGCTTTTTTCTGTAAACCTCACTTTTTAAGTAATCCCACAAGAAGAAATCAAGGGACGTAAGATCAGGTGATCTAGCAGGCCCTTGCCTCGAACCCCCTCGTCCGATCCATCGTTGATGGTAAACATTGTTTAATATGCCCCGGGCTACTTGGGAATAATGGGCCGGACAACCATCATGTTGAAAGCACATTGTTTGTCGCAACTCCAATGGCAGTTCTTCTAGCAATACTGGAAGATGGTCCCGCAAGAAGTTTGCATACTTTTCGCCATTTAAGTTGCCTTCAATAAAATATGGACCTATTAATTTATCCCCAATAATTCCCGCCCAATCACTAAAATTCCAAGGGTACTGGCGTTCAACTTGTCGCAACCAAAAAGGGTTTTCGGTAGCCCAGTAATGCATATTATGTCGATTGGCCGTACCGTGATTGGTGAAAGTCGACTCATCAGAGAATAACACCTTGGCGAAGAAAAGGGGGTCTCGTTCAATTTGCTGAAGTGTCCATTGACAAAAGGAAACCCGGTTGCGAAAATCCTTACTAGAAAGTTCTTGATGCATTGAAACATGATAAGGATGGTATTTATGCCGATGTAATATCTTACAGACAGTCGTTTGAGAAATTCCTGATTCACGACTTATTTGGCGAGTGCTAATGTGAGGATCGTGTGCAACGGCAGCTAACACTGCTATTTCATTGTCCTCAATAGCCACCCTATCTGACCGATTCCTTTTCTTTGGTTGCACACTTCCTTCACCAGTGAATTGTTGGATGACCCGATAAAAGGAAGCGCGCGATCGTATCTGGTCTGGGAAACGTTGGGCGTATAGAGCAACAGCACCATCGATGCTCCTTCCACTTTCTCCATAAATCAATATCATTTCAATTTTTTCTTGAATTGAAATAGCGTCAAAACAAATATTGAACTTCTAAATGAAGTACAGTTACGTTCAAGTAGAAAAATAGGGCACAGTGATCATACACTCTCAGATAAGTTTAGGACAATTTGTCTCTATCTGAAATTTCTTTGAGTTTTAACTTCACTCGAGGCAATGATGACTTCCTCAAAACAAATCTCGACCTTCTAACACCCTGACAACGTTGGAAACCGATTAATGATTTAGGCGTGCCAGTGCAGTGGTATCTAGCACTGTATGAATAAGACCTTTGAGACAAAGTCGTGCCCCCCATTGAGGAATACGACTGAGCAATTATCATTTGAAAAATCAAAAGTGACCTTCGTTTGACCTTAAAAATGGGGCTCAAGATCAATCTCGTGGTCACCATCTTATGTCCCCTTCAGAACCTTGTGACTTTTGTAATTTGGATGTCTCAAGTTAAAAAACTCACCCTGTATAACACCTTATTTAAGACTTATTATCAGTTTAAGAAAATATGTTTTTTATACTTTGTTACAAAAAACTTTTATTTTTATTAGACTTAATTGAAAATTAAGAACTTAAAATGAGATTTTAAGATAATAAGATACGAGTAATTGACAATTCACAAAAAATAAAAAAAAGTAAGCATTTTTAGAAAAATAAAATAACATATTGTGATAACCACTTAAATGTGAGCAGCGACATCTAGATTTACAGGGCAGTAGATGCCGATACTCGAAGACCAGAAGATTTCGATACTTGAATAACAAAGTCTCGACCATTGATGACTGGAGAGTGGAATCGAATTTTCTAGCAAATTGGAAATTGTAGGGGACGCTGGATGGCGAGGATTGTTCTCGAAGCATGTCATTCGAGTATAAATACCAGCATCCCCAAGATATGCAAGTCAGTTCATCAGTTGAATTTGAAGTGTTAATTAGGAGAAGTGATTAAGTGGTTTCAGTAAAAGATAAGAAAAGTATAAGCGGTTGAGAAATTGGATTGTATTGAGAGAAACAATTAAATAGTGAATTGTAACTGTACTGAATAAAGGAATTTGTATTGAAAAGAATACGTTCTATCATTTGTACCCACACAAACATTTTACAGTAGTTTGGCATAACTGCCATATCGAAAAAAAACAATGGAAAAACCAGATACGTGAAGGATCGATCATCTTTTTTACGATTCTTGCGACAGAGGTGTGGTATCGCATAAGAAGAAAGGAAAAAAATAAAAAAGTAAATCTCGAGTTTAGGAAGTAATCTTTGTTTTTTTTTGGACGTTAAGCATATAAAAAGTAGAGTATTACAGTTTACATTTTTTTCTTTTATTTCCACAGCTGTTGACAGTCAAAAGCAAGCAAAAGTTCAGCCTGTCCCAACTTTTGGAACTCTTTGAAGTCACGTTTCAATCGACATTGTGATAGAAAACATTGAATTCCTAGTTGAACTTGAAACTTCAAAGCGAAGCTGAAGCAAAAACGGTATTGCGTTTTAGGTATTATGCTTCACAAGATTAGAAGTAGGGTTCGTAAGTTTGTAAGCACTACTACACTTTATGCACGCTGCAACGTTTTTAACTAGCCTTCCGCCAATGTCTTCTAATGCAACCTACAAATGGTTTTGTAAGTGGACTTACGAATAAAAACCAAATAACCGAGCAAAATTCAATTATGGTTATGCAGTAACATTTACATGTAATGAGCTGGCTTAAGCTCACCAAAGTGCATTATGTTGGGCCCCTTAAGACTTCGCTTAAAACCTCTGTGACTTGGGTGCGATGCATTTCGGATCCCCCTCCCTCACCCATACTATTTTTTTTACAAAATATGTCAAGTAAACCTCCCTTAAAGTCTTCGGCACATTATCCGGAACATCCTGTATAGATAAAGGTAATAAATATTCAATGAAAATAAATTTAATAAGGAAAATAAGGCAGACATACGAGTAATTGGGGAGACGATTCATACGTCACGTATGTAAATGTGGGAATACAGGCGATTTGTATCTTGCACCCATAATTTCGGGTTGTTCAGTTTCGTCGAGATTTCGTTCACTTTGCTTTCGTTCAGTTTTCAGTTTTGAATGCATTTTATTTACTTAATCACTAACTCTTACATACTAACAAAAAATGCTTAAATGCTAGCTTACAATTACTTAACAATCTTATACTAACTTACTGGCCCCACACAGGCACTCTAAGCTAATCTAAATTCTTATATCTATGTCTTTCGACTTCATTTACATTTTATTTATAAATGTTTATTTTGTGTACTTAGGGCTAAGAAAAAATTTATAACAAAAAACTTAGCATATGCACTTTGCTTTCGTGCGTAAAGCCTAGTGCTCAGCTAAAGCGAAATGAAAAATGCCGTACAAAAATGACACACTGAAATCGTGAACGAAAAATGTTCGTTGTGCTTTCCGTATACAATTTCGTCGTGTCATTTTTGTATTGTACTGTTCATTTCGCATCAGCTGCATGCTAGGCTCTAAGTGCGATAGGGATCGCATTTGGTAGGAAAATTTGACAACTAACCAACTGATTGCAATTTTCATTTACAAAAAGCACCAGTTTTTCTTGAGCAATGGAGCTTATTTCTTTAGTGCCTGTTCACATTGGCGCGGGCAGGAAGATTGTAAGAAAGAGAGGGAACGCTTTTTATTGAAGTGGGAAGAAGAAGGGTTACTTCTAAAGTGGATTCTTGGGTGCAACACATCGTTTTTTTTCCATATCGTTCCATTTCTGACATATTTTTTCATTTTAGTTTTGATCGTTGATGAGAAAGGAAGTGAAGAATGGGAAAAAAGGTATGTTTCAGGCTAACTGCTCAAATTTAAAAATTAAAAATGCTCCGATTCAAGTGTTCCGCTTGGCAAAAAGTCTTTCAACCCAATGACAATGTGAACACGACGTTCATGGCGAGGACTTTCATCCCGTCGCCAATGTAAACAGGCACTTAGCAAACATTGTTAATAGAAAGAACACAGCTTATTTGACTATAATTTACATTTACGATTAAAAAAAGCGACAAAAAAAAACAAATGTGGAGGGCCTTGAAATTGATTATTTTCATTCATTTTTCATAGACGATTCAAAATACTTTTCGCGAACAAATGCACATACACAAAACAAGTGACAACTTGACTAGGCAGATGGATACGTTTTTAAAATCCTTTTATGGCTAACTTGTCCATATGAAGTAAATTAAGGAAATATTTCGTCCACTCTAACATTAGCTTCACTTTGCTTCGGCTTTTCCTATTATGGTTGAACCTTAACTTAACCCCACTCAACGAAAGTTGAATTTTGTTTTCTTCCAGTTCCATCCAGCTCTCGTGTTGCTTAATTAGTAAAACGTCAAAGTGACATTTCCGAATTCGTTGTCATCGTGTACAACTTGCAGAATTTGCTTTGTTAAAAATTGGTTCGAATAAAATTTAGTTTATCTTTAATAAAAAAAATAGAAAAAGAAAAAATGTATTTTCAAAACAACATGGCAAGTCCCTTCTGGAATAATGGACCAGCACCCGGTCAATTCTATAATTTCGTTGGAAACAGTTTATTCGCCCAGGAAGCCACCAATGCCGGTCCCGCCGGGATTTACGGAAGCCAGAGAACTTCGTAAGTTTAAATCACTCCGTTTCAGATTGTGCAATTTCCTATTTTCTAAAATTTAGCCAACCCATCACAACTGGTACATCAGTAGTTGGAATCAAATTCGACAATGGCGTTATAATTGCCGCTGATAATTTGATCTCCTACGGTTCATTGGCCAGATTCCAAGATGTTCAACGTGTTTTCAAAATAAATGAACAGGTCGCCATCGGTACAGGCGGAGACTTTGCCGACTTTCAAAGTCTGAAGAGAATTCTAGATCAGAAGATGGTTGAGGACATGTGTCATGAGGACGATATTACAATGAAGCCCAAATCACTATACTATTGGCTGACCAGGGTTCTTTATAACAAGCGTAGTCGTTTCAATCCATTGTGGCTGGATATGGTCGTTGGTGGAATCGAAGATGGAGAGCCTTTCTTGGGTCATGTTGATCTTAGAGGGCGGTCTTATACTGATACTGTAGTAGCTACCGGCTTTGGAAAGCACTTAGCTCTCCCAATTGTTCGAGAACGTATCAGTGATAACAAAAAATTAAACAGAGCTGAGGCCGAACAATTGGTAATGCTTCGGATTTTTTTGTTTGTTTGGATTTTTTTTTTATTTGATACATAAATTTTAGATCAAGAATTGCATGGAAGTCTTGTACTATCGTGATTGTAGAGCTTTATCTAAGTACACAGTCGCTGTCATCACAACTGAAGGATGTGAAATAATTGGACCACTAAAAGTCAATGAGAACTGGCAATTGGCAACCATGATTAAGGGATACTAATAAGTTATCTATCATTAGTTGATTCAATTCAAATATTCTTTTGTATGAAATAAATAACGGATTTTGGATGGAATAGTATTTAATTTTTTGTATTTGCGAGTTTCAAAACCTCTATGGAACTTTACCTACTCGTAAGTGGATCGTGGAAATTTTAATCATTTCATCACCAGCTTATCGGACTTGTCTTTTACGCCTTATTTTGTCAATGCATGTTGGGAGGGCTTCGATTGTCCATCAAAGTGTCATGAGCTATTAAACGTCATCTTTACTGTAAATTTCAAGCCATGACTAATATCTACTCGTAAACTTGTCGCTAAACGTCTTCTTGTCTTCATCGAGTCAAACAGCTAAATAAGCCCAAATCAGTTTAAGGCTTACACTTAACTGAAAAATAAGCATTGCGTTTACTTGAAAAACTATGCTCAACTTCATCAAACCACAAGGGTGGCCGTGGTGTAGTGGTAGTAGCAAACGCTTCTCACTCGGAGGGTCCAGGTTCGAATCCTGCCCATGGCAAAATCAGTTTTTCATTGTATATTTGAAACTCAGACAAAAAAATTCTGCGTGTGAAGGCATAACACTGACATGTAGATTTGGCTGTTATAAGAGTTTCAAGCAATGAAAAAAATACTGGGAATTATACTCGAATCACTCTGAGTGAAGAAAAACTCTCCGTCCTATTCGGACTCCCACCCCTGGAGAGCAAACATAGAAACCAAACACACCTGAGTTTCAAGCCACTACACAAACAATTTTCCTTTCTCCTCCTTCTGTCTTTCCGCCCGCGCCCTGGCAACAGTAAAAGGGTATCCAACCCCTTAGGCGCGCGTAAATTATAAAAAAAAAAAAAAAAAAAAACTGCCGAAAAATCATCCGCTTGTTTGTCTCTTCATTCAGTATCATCACGAGCGCAACTTCCACATGGGAACAGCTTCAACCATTTCGGACATTCGCGAACGCGCCTGTCTTATTAGCATCCGACGGGTAGTGGGCAACTGCAACATATGCCGACGGCTGAGTGGGAAGCCTGAGCTTCCGAAGATGAGTCTGCTGCCAGAAGCACGTCTAGCGTTCGAGTCTAGACCATTTACTCACGTAGGAGTCGACTGCTTCGGACCGTTGTTGGTCAAATTCGGCAAAGGGAAAATCGAAAAGGTATGGAATGATTTGCACTTGTCTTACTTTCAGGGCAGTATAGATAGATCTGCTGAACGACCTCAGCCTAGACCAGTGTACTATGGCTCTTCGTCGCTTCCTCATAAACCGTGTTGTTACCCAATTCGTGTATAGTGACAACGGTTTGAATTTCGTTGGCTCAAAAAACCAGTTGGACAAGGATGTCAAAGAGATGCAGGACGCCTTAAATGAACATTCGGCAAGGTACGAAGGGATTCTTTGGCGGTTTATCCCGGCATTCTCTCCGTGGATCGGCGCAGCTTGGGAACGCCTCATCCAATCAATTAAGCTTACCATGGAGTTTATACTCAGAGGAGTGGTACCCCGGAAAGACGTTCTTCGAAACACTAATCGAAGCCCAGGGTCAACTCAACCGTCGACCCCTCACGCACATTCCAGTCGATCCAGAGGATCCGAAACCGCTCACCCGGAATAGTATGCTGTTTGGAGACGAGGACAGAGACCGGTCGGCACCTGGAATCTTTTGCGAGAGCAATGCGTTTAGTAGACTCTACAGTCGGTGATGTCAACATTTGATGACGCAGTCCGTTAGTCGCTGGTACCGCGAATATCTTCCAGAGATCATCAGGCGGTCCAAGCGGCACAAGGAAACAAAACCAGTGGAGGTCGACGTTGTGGTGCTTCTCATAGAGCCGAACGAGATTCGGTCTACTTGGGAGTTGGGCCGAATAGTAAAAGTTTATCTATGTCGTGACGGATTAGTGCGTACTGCCGACGTCTGGATGCAAAGTGGTACTGTCAAACTGAAGAAGTCGGTGGGTAGGCTCGCTGTCCTGGACTTAAAGTCTTCACCCTAGGAGTTCAGACGGGCCCGGGGTGTTATCGAGCCAATTCAACACGATTTTTTCTTTGGTTTGGCTTCACCTAACATCGTAGTACTTTGGCACCACCGCATTCGTCTCGCTGAATTATTAAAAATTATGTCATCGTTCCCTCTTTTTCTTTCTCTCAAAGATGAACAGGGAGAAAAACGTCCTTTGTTCTATGAACAATTGGAGCGAAAAGAAAAATCCAGAAAGTCACGAACACAAAAAAAAACGTTAAACAATCAAAAAAGATAAATTCCTTTCCTTTGGAATTTCATTTTGTAAGAATTAGGTATCAAATAAATAAAATCAATCTACTAATTGACGAAGGATTTTTATTCCTGGAAATTTTCGAACGTCAGCATTTCTACCTTAGTATAATTGCAGATCTTTTCTCGTGTGATTTTTCGCTGCATTCACTGCGCAGACATATGTACATATGTTAGTACGATCGTCATTTTCTAAACAAAAAAGTAATATTCAACCAAAGGAAAAGTTTATTTATTTTTATTGCATATTATTTCAATAGTTCTAAAGTCTTTCCTCTTCAAAAAAACACAAAACTATTTCGGTACAGGGCAAAGTGTCCACATTGGTCCTCAAAAAAAAGAATCTTTGAACATGTCATTGGCTGTATACGATGAATCAAAAACCCCAGACAATCGATTCCTCGAGATTGTTGCGGAGAATAGAAGCTGGAGTTCAGGATTCACTGATTTATACAAAACTCCTGTTCTTCTTTTGTATCCACGTACGAGAATGACGAAATTATAAAAATAGGTATTATGAAACCATCCGCCTCTATATTCAACGCCGAAGCAGTCGGCATTCAGAAACAATGGCCTACTCGAAATTTGTTCTGTGTTCTCATAAGCTTTCGGTTCTTAACGATATAATGTAGCCCAACTAAAAAACCCAGAGGTAAAAGACACAGAGACTATTTGAATGTAGTCGTGTTCACGCATGGCTTCAAACCCAATTTAGGATGTGACGATCTAGAGGGCGACAACGCTCGATTTCACTCGCCGTTAAAAAACTTTGATTCTGTCTTCCAAGCGGAAGTATACCCAATCCTAATATTAACAAATTATTGTATATTGTGGAGAATCGGTAGAGGGTCATTAAACGCAGTCGAAGGGCAAGTTCCACGTTGCAATGGCCTCACGGGAAATTAAATTGCGAAGAACTTGTTAGATAAGGCGCTCAGAGGAGTTTTTCAGGACCCAAACTAACAATAGCTCTGGTTGCGTCCACGGTTAGAGCTTCTAGTGGCAGTTTTGTCACATATGAGCATAACTGATATGACTCTCCATGTTGCCGCCAGACCAAAGCAATGCTTCTGATACCTCTAAGAGGTCAGCGGCTTTTCTGCTGTCCTCAGTAGGAACCGATGAACCTCGAGTAGAGCTTCTAGTACTGCTGCAGTTCCAGTGGACAAGAATCCACCAAAGTGGTAAAAAACATCGACTAAGTAAAAACTGAAGTTCTACTCGAAATACATTCATTTCTACTGAAACTGGTTCTACAACCAGGAAAGGTTATAGTTCTGGCAGACGGAAATCGATTAAAGCGGTTGAATCCACCTGATGATGGATCTCTACATACACACATCATGACTTTTAAGTTTTTTTCAGCCCATTAAAGCTGACGTTCGCAATCTGTTGGATCCCGGGGTAACTCAGGAAAACGCAGGATATATTGACAAGTATTGAAACTAATCCAGGTGTTCTCCCATTCTGGACTTAGAAAAAGCTTCTGTCGATATCATTAAGTGGAGATATGACTCAGGTCCCTGTCTGTACCTTGGCAGGGTTAAAATTCCACTTCATATCCAAAAGGGTATATCGCAGACGAATTCTCCAGTATTTATCTACGATATAATGTTTACTCGGTTTTATCAGATTAGTAGGTGCTCTGTGTTACAGGAGCCATGAGCGCGAAAAAAAAACAAACATCCCTGATGTTGAATGTTTGTGGGGTTTCATACCATTCTATGACGAGCTATCTGAACGACCAAGAGTGCGTCAAATTGAATCTTAGTATCAGAACAGTTTTGGTATCAAGATTTGGCTACCGCAATCATAAGGTTCGAAACAAAAGGAGAATGGCATTAATCCGACTTTGCTGATTCGCTACTCTCAACACCCCAAATGCAGTAGGCCTTATTGTAGGCTCACTATACTCTCTAGCGCAGTAGCAATCATCTTCTGCATTTTATACTATCATCTGACTTTATAATCAACAACCTTGGATAGAAAATTGCTTTGGATTTCTTGCTACGAAGATACGAAGTCGGCTTACCTTATATTGTACTTTGGACTGATTTCGGCCAAAAATTTTAACCAGACAAGGAATGTAGTCGAATTTTCACGGAAGACTCCAAAACGGATCTAGATATAGTGCTGTCGTTTTCGTTGAGAGCGACAGCCTTACACTCAACACGAGCATCATATGGGCGCACATCTCGACCGACGATTATTCAGGGACTTTGCGCTACAACTCACTTACCAATCTGTGGTGTGATGACTAGTTATCTGCAACAAAAAACAAGAGCAATATGGAATGAACATAGAACCAACAAAATCGAGAACAAACATTTCGGGCATAAAAGAATTACGGAAAACAAATCAGAGAAAACCTAGGTCTTGTTCTTTTGTTAAAAACCAGCAAAACATTTATTCCTTATTTTGAGAGTAATTTTATCATCCATACCGAGGATATAGAAATATTTAAGCAGCACATTCAACAGCTGCTCGATGGTTCATACCCATATGTGAGCTGCAATCTTGGTTTGTTTGCCTATACTGCACTCCAACCGAAAATAATCAACACTGTGCTTTTTGGACGCATATAGAACTCCCCCATACGTGCTGTGGATTCCGGCAAAGAAGTGCAACTTGTTTAACCCTGTTTTGGGACAGATAATTTTATGGGCAGTTATAGTACACACATTCCCAGTGTCGCTGTTTTGAACTCTCTGGTAGTAGGAGCAAAAAGTTATAACTCGAAGAACAAGGATCATGCGCTACAAACCTATTTTCTAGTATGAGACGTATGAGTAAGACGAAACCCTGAACTTTGCGAACAATGACAATGGCATTGACAAACAAACAGACCAGCAGTGTTTTTGATTCTTAGACACCTGACTCGACTATGAAACCTCCGAGGTTCGGAGGCTTAGAATGTTTTTCACTTGGATTTTTTTTAAAGAACTTAACACTCAAGTGGGTATGAATACACTAAAAGTACCTGAGCATGTGTCAAGTGTCTATCAAGAAAATGTGATAGAGAAAGAAAGAAAGATGGGCTCAGTGGTTATTTCGCTCCATGGGTGGTATCCAACATTTAATGGGGAGACTAAATTCTTAGTGGAAGTTGGCTTGTTGTTGATTTCTAGTCAACTACTCATCATACTTAAAAAAAGTGAATATGTATGTCTTTCAGACGAGGCTGGGATTTGGACACTGAACCTTCTGATTTGGAAGCCAGTCAACTACCATTTGAGCCACGGCCACCCATTAATTTATTCGATTTTATGAATGATAAATTTAGTGTGACAGAACTGTAGTGGTAAAATGCTGTGATCCCAGTCTGACTAATCCGTTTATAAAAAATTCATGTCATAGTTTTTAGAAACATCATACAATTCGGGAAGCAACAACTTTTTTAGCACAAACTATTGCATTTTGCGGCGATAAGTTCCCTAGCATCCTCCAGTACAGACTTTTAAAAACTCACAACGCCAGCCAACCCTTAGGCCTAGGCTCTATCTGTGGCATGTGGTTCAACAATTTGGTCAGAAATTATTCACTTTAATTTAAATTGTCAAACACTGAAGCTTGAAAATGTAAAAAAGAAACATCGAAATCCAGAGAGATATATCCAAATATCAATAGAACTATTTATCCATTAATAGTTGGACGATTCACAAAAGCCTCTTTGTAAATAAATTTCACGTCTAAAACTTCCAAATGTAAATTATAAATACGAATATTTTATTATTTTTTGTTTTTACCAAAGGAAACATGCTCACCACTAAATTATTTGCTCGTGTACTTTTTTTTGTTTGTTTTGACTAAACTATAACTAAGGCAAAAAGAAAAAAAAATACATATATAACTTAAGTGTTGACCCTGAGAGGGGACAAGGTGATTGTGTTTAATTAAGCATGGTGCGTCTATCGTAAATGTGACGCCTTTGTTCTCGTACTTGTTTCTTCCATTTATCTTGCTGGTGACCCACTCGATTCAGGACGTTAGCTCGAGCATTGAGTTCCTGTGAGCTATTCGGAAGAGTTTGTGGCGAAACCGATGTAGTATCATCCTATGCATGAAAGAGAATTAGACTTTAATTATTAGAGACACACGATAATTTGGAGAAGAAACACACAAAAACAAAATTAAACTCAAATGCATATGATGATAGGGAAGAGGAAATGGAACTTTTAAATGAGATTAAATGATCGTGGGTTAATAAGTGAAGCGGAAATAAATAAGTTAATTGAAAGAAAACAAATTATAATAAACAAAAAACAAAACTGTGAGGAGGAGGCATGGTGAAAATCAATCGGATTCTTTATTGTAGTCTACTAATAGTTTATATTGTACTGATGGAAAGTTATGTACATCTTCATTTGTATGCTCCTGGTAATTAGCTTTAACACGTTTATTTAGCAATGGATCCAGACACATCAGGAATAGCATGTATATCACCAAAATCGATATGATCCATATCACAATTATAACAACAACCTGAAACAACGCGCAATAGGTTTGGTCAATTATTATTTTTATCTCTTCAGTCCCTCTTTCAATTAATTGGAAGGCGTACACATCGAAATTACTCACCTTTATCAATGTTGTATTACGATTCTCAAATTTGCACTTGCAGTGTGGGCAGATCTCGATTTCTTTCCCATTTTCACCTAGCCTAGGGAGTAGGGCACCATCACAAACACTACGTGAAAAATTTATTTAAGAAATATTTGTTTGTTTTTCCTTTGATTTATTTCTGAACAAACCATGTTTGTTTGGAATCACTAGGGGTCACTGGAACTGTGGAGTTTGGAGACTCGGCTGCAGCCTGAGAAAAACAAAATATTTCTTTATTGAAAACAATGAGAAGTGATTCCTCTGTATATTACCGATACACATCCCAGAGCGAAAATTAAAAAAAACAGAGCAATTGTAAAATGTCTTTTCAAATGTATAGATTCCATTTCAGAAATAGAAAGAGATCTAGCTCAATTGGTCATAATTTAATTATTTTCTGAAAAAGTTACAAGATACGGAATTTACTTTATATTTTTCTCTAAATGACAGATTGCAGAATTTGTTTCGTATGCATTTATAAATTGTTATTTACATGGGCATTCCCAAACAGGGTGAACGAAAATCTTAAACAAATAAAAAAAAAATGTATGTATGTACAATGCGAATACGACTTAGTTTACTAATATAGCTATAATCGGAAACTCTGTATTCTTTCTTATATCATATTTATACTTTATAAACTTCACGATGATTTTTGTTTTCTACATCCACAAGGCCCGATCTAACTCCGGACGAGCTAAATAAGTTTAACACAAACTGAAATTAACCTGAAACTAAAGGGTCCGTCATCTAACATTTTTTTTTCAACTAGTGCTTATTTCGTGAATGGTAACACATAGCTCATGTCTGATTTGACAGATAATTAGTTTTATCCTTCCGGTTAATAATGGAAAATAATTTCATTCAAATGGCTGCCTCGGCTGGCCATTGAGTAGCCTACACGATCGGTCCAATTTTTAAGTACATTATCGATTGTGTGCAGCTGTATTTCACCAATGGCTTCACGAATATTGTCTTTAAAGCGTCAATTGTCTCTGGCTTGTCGGCGTAACGCTTATCTTTTACGGCACCCCACAAATAATAGTCCAACGGTGTCAAATCGCAGCTCCGAGGTGGCCAAACGACATCAGCTCTGCGGCTGATAATGCGATATTCAAAAACAGGGCGCAAAACATCGAGTGTAGCTTCGGCTGTGTGGCACGTAGCACCGTCCTGTTGAAACCAAATGTTGCCAATACCCTCCTCTTCAATTTTTGTGAACAAAAATTCGTTCAACATGGCCCGATAACGATCGCCATTGACTGTAACGGCCACTCCTTGCTCATTTTCGAAGAAAAATGGTCCAATTATGCCTCTGGACCAAAATCCGCACCAAACAGTGTCTCGTTTTGGTTGTATCGGCTTTTCAATGTATGCGTGCGGGTTTTCTGTGCCCCAAATGCGACAATTTTGCTTGTTTACATACCCGCCAAGATCAAAATGAGCTTCATCTGAAAAGATGATTTTTTTTGGCAAAATCGGCATCTTCTCTAAGTCGATCGCAGGCAATATTTCCCAGCGTTGTTCAAGCGTACACACAACCATATTCGTTCAGCGGAAGGATAGGACTAATTATCTGTCAAATCAGACATGAGCTAAGTGTTACCATTCACGAAATAAACACTAGTTGAAAAAAAAAAACGTTAGATGGCGGACCCTTTAAATAAACTTAGTCGAAAGATGTAATAGTTGGGGTCATTTGTGAAGATACTACTGATGCAATTGAAATCTAACACGCGGTGAATTTTATTAGCTTCGCGTAACATACGACACAAAGGCTAGTTAAAACCATGTGTCGTTCGTCGATTATTAGGTCGAAAAAGAGGTGTAGACCTTAAATTGCGTACTTTAAGCCCAGAATGCGCCTGAAGTGAAAATAAATTGTTTCGTTGTCTCCAAACAGCCAACGAAATTTGACGCGAAATAATGTTTATGGAGATTTGTGTCAAGTTCAATCAGGTGTCAAAAAAAAAAAAAACAATGAATAAAAAAAATCAAAAGAATTATTTACATTTTTCAGTAGGTCTTTTTTTTCAAAAATTTGAAGAAAGAATATTAAAATGTCAAATGCCTTTTACTGTTTTTATGTCAAAATGTATAAACGTCAAATAGTATTGTGTGTCAAACTAGATTTCCGTCTTCATGCAATCGGCTGTGTTTGGCTAATTTATTATTCTGAATGTTCAAATTGATTCGCAAGCAAATATATTTAAAATATGAAAGTCCGAAGAAGTTCGTAGTGGTTATATTTAAATAAATAAAAGCCTTCTGACAGCCCAAACGAAAACGCTATTAATTGTGTGCGAAAAGTGAGTGGAGACTTCTACATATTAATTTAGTACGATCATTGTACTAGAGAAACTATTTACATTATTCCGCTGGGAAAGAGCTTGCAGTAAGTCCGCTTTTACACGTCGCGTAATGCGTGTAATGCGCATGTTTTGGTTATTTTCTTTTGAACTGTCATTCATTGATGGGCGCAATTTTACACGAAAGCATTTCCCCTTTGGTTTTTCATGTTTTTGACAGCTCTCTCGCATTACTGATTACATCTTTGGCGCTCAGTCTTTCATAATTGAAGACGAGCCCGCTTGTTAATTCTTTGGTTCATTTAAGTTCGTCCGCCATACTGAAATGTTGTGCTCGTAACGACAGCGAAAGAAGTAATGAAGCAAATGCGAATGAAGCACATGCTGGTGATATTGATATAATGGAAAACGTTGTGGATTGTCAGAGTTACACTTGCATGCATTGGGGTAGCAAATACTTAAATTATAATGCTTTGAAGTTGTAAGACGTCTACATCAATTTAAAAAATAAAACAGCGGATGGACAACGATGCACCTGCTAGATGAGTCCGAAGTTGGTAGAGGACCAACCGTAGATGAACTAACTAGTGCACAGGCGCCTGGACATGTGTTGGTGGTTCATTTACAATGTATATGTGAGCGGTGCCAAGGATTGCAAATATAATATTTTAGTAGAGTTTGCCATCTATGTTAGTTCATCTATGAGATGAGCCAAGAGTCACGACTCCGCACAGTAAGTAAACACACTAGATGGCATGCCAAGTTGGAAGGAAACTAGGCGTGCGAAACTGAATGCATCCGAAGACGTTATCTAGTTAAGTCATCAAAAATAAAGTTCAGATCGGGCTGAAAATCACACGTACGAGTATCATATAGTATTGTACTTAGAGGTAAAATCAATATAATCCTGTGATAAATACAAAACTAGCATCGTACCGTTGCTGGTATTCAGAGCCTACACTTTTCTTCCATACACAAGGTTACACTCTATCACCATTAGAAACGTGAATATAAAGAATTGTGTCCACTCCGCAAACAACTAAATCTACAATAAGTAAACATATTTTCAAACAAATGAAAGTTCCAATTTATCCGTAAACGGGCGCACTCATGCGTACATATACCAACGATGCAATTTTAATATGCGGTTTAACTTCAGAAATTTCATTCTCCTTTAAGTAGTCGCTTACTTTTTTTGTTTTCCTCTTCAATCTCATCAAACAGCTTTTTAGTTTTACATTTTAAACTACGTGGTATATTTTTTGGAAATGTTACTAAAAGTATTCATAGTTTAA
The DNA here is from genome assembly GCA_949129095.1 of Volucella bombylans. Lineage (NCBI taxonomy): Eukaryota > Metazoa > Arthropoda > Insecta > Diptera > Syrphidae > Volucella > Volucella bombylans. Next base: position 142,183,059 of record OX422142.1, on the reverse strand, counting down.
TAATTTGTCAATGCGACATTGAAAATCGATTTCTTACTCTCGAAACGAATAATCAAATCTCCCTTTTGTGGCTCTTCTCCTTCAATTACTCGTTTTGGCATACCTTCATCGGGGATAACCTTTTCATAGCTTTGATGTACAATATCCGTAATGAGAATAACTAATTTTCTATCGTCAACCGTTTGTAAGGCGAAACGAAATCCTACCAATGCTTCACATAAACTAATTGGATGAGTGTATATCAAGTCGTTGTGTTTTCTCTGGAAGCAATCATCTGGTTTGTCCTCTATTACAAAGATAATATCTGCTGGAATTGAACCTGGACATCTATCCCCTTCATTAGGAAACAAAAATTTTGTGCCAGCTAGAGTTCCTGAAGGAATATTAACTAACAGAGTTTTTTCCCTGTCGAAATGATTGCAGGTTATTGAGTTTCGAAGAGTTGGGTACAGTTAAGCATTACCGGGTATCTGTGACTGATTTAAGATCATCAACGTATTCTTGGCGTAATATTTTCATTCTTTTCATGGTACCGTAGTAGATTTCTTTAAGACCCAATGATATAATCTTCTGCACTGCTGGGTCCTTAATTTTAATACCCACACCATATTTCTTCGAATAGAGTGACGGTGGACCAGTTACAACGTCAATAAGATTAGCAAATGGAGAATATGACCCAAAAACAGAGTGATAAACTTTTAAATGATCTCCGTCGTACGTATATGGTGAAAAGTAACCGTTAGGCAAGGGGACACCATGTAAAAGCCCAGCTTCTCCGAACCGATCATAAATTTCTCTTCGTAATGGGTGAGCTTTTGTTCCAAGAAAACAAAAAGTATTAATTAAAACTGAAACTATAGCAGACCCTTACACAAAATATCAAAAGCCATATTGATGTAGGCCCATTGTTTATCTCTCTTTAAACTTTTTAAATGTGATATATCCCCAAGCCAACAATTTGGTATAAAGTCTTGATCATATTGTTCGTCTCTATGGGGATTACAATTAACTGCCAATTTTCGGTAAGACAAAGTTATTTCCTCTTTAGTGGCATTTCGGGGGACATTCAGAATCGAGTAGTAATCCAATTCAGATTTTGGAACTTTTGTTGTGCACATTTTATTGTTGAATGGAATTAAAAATTGTTTTATGAAATTAAAATCAAGGGGTTTAAGTTACAAAGAAATATTTATTTTGTAGCTTCGATATTGTGATAGTAGATCCTCAGTGATTCTCATTATTGGCGGCGTTTACGGTATTCCGAGTCTGGGGTAGTGGGTGTGACTAGCATTCAACATTATCTAAGCGTTCATGCTAAAATAACGATATCATTTGCCTTCAATTTGGATGTTATGTATTCCAGCGTGATGTATGATGTTAACCTCGTGCCAGAATACGGAAATCACATTTCAATATATGACAAACTTAAAATAAATCCACATTCTTTCTTTACCTAATCCTGTCCTACAGTAATGAGGACAGAGGGTCAACGCCTCACTGGTGGAGCATTGGTCTTCAAGAACTCCGCTGCAAGAGTACGAGTATTAAAAAATTTAACAAAGTCAAATTATTTAAGATTGAGACTGGAAAACCAACACGGCATTCTTAAAGATCTAAAAATTTTGTCTCTGTGAAAGTATTTCCAGTGAATCGACTACGCCAAGTTTTGTCCAAAACATCAGTAATCTCGTCCGTACATAGAAATGGTTATGAGCACTCACTTCTGCAACCCACCACAAACCGGCTGAGGAAATCCGCCTTTTCTGTGAGAAAAAGATTAAATGGCTAGTTCGGAGCTTCAGACTATACAAATTATCATCTTCCGTGCACATCTATAAAATGCTTTTCAGGACTGGGCGTCTTTTATGCGTTCTTAAAGGCTGCTTAACTCTCGGTACAATGATAAGTATCTGGACTGAGATAACCGTATATTCCTAGTGGTGCAGTAGCATTACTCTCCTCTTGGACAAGTACCAAGTGGTTGTAGGTGAATCCGGTCAAAACGGAGGTGGTGCTCTTCAGAAAAAAAAAAATCAAGACACCAGTTTCTAGAAAAGTGCCAGTTGCCCAGACTTCATCCTAGACAGCAAACTGGAATGGAAAGAAAATGTTGCAGAGTGAAATAAAAAAGCTATAGTTGCACAATACTCGTGAACCTAGGGCAGTAGGATCAAGGGGTCAAGTCATGGCAATGTCTATATTATGGTCGTTAGATCAATTCTTACTTTTGGCATAGCCGTTTGGTGACCTGCACTAGAAAGACAATCTAAAATCAAGCCAATAAATATAAACAGCGTTTTATTTAGAAAATTTAATTAATAATGTTCGAAACTTTATTACCAGACTTTGATGTACAGTTGCAATTTGTGAATACTTATATATGTATGTATGCAATGTCGGTGAGGATCAATAAATAACAAGGAAGTGAGTTTAAATATTTATTAACAACAATATTCAAAAATTAAAACAAGTTCTGGGACAATCTACTTTGGCACAAAGTTATACACAACAATTTCTATGTCTTCTGGACCGAAAATAGTTTTCAGTTCTCCACTCACTTTATCCCATTCGAGACCATCAATTCCACAACCAATTCTTGGTATAGCTAACTTTTGTACGTGGTTTTTCTTCTGCAAACAACACTTAAGCTAAAACTCTGAATTCACCTTGTAATATACTTACCATGTGCTCTCTCATCGCAGACAATGACGAACGTAAACTCCGATATGTTGGGCTGCCGTAGCTGGCCGGTTTGGTAACAAGGTAATAGATATAACGATTTTTATCTTTCAAAATAGCAACACCTCCACTGGTAGCTCCTTGAGCACGTAACTCGCTAACTTTTCCATAGATTTGTTTAAATTTCACTGCAATACCTGCCCCCATAGCAAGGTCGGCACCAACACAATGAGCTAAAGAGAACGTCTCTGGTGCTGAAAATAAGTCTCCTTCAACTTCGGAAAGTTTGAATTTTGTCTCTGCTGTAGCCATGGTTCTGTTTAGCTCTGAAATATAACACAAAAATTAATGATTCGTTTAACGAAGGCTTTGTATAACGACATACAGTCCCACCAATTCAAGTCAGATGCAGGATTTGATCTCCTATATTTTGTGTCAAGATCAAAGAATTTTGCCACGGAATTTATATCTTTGAAGTGATAGAAAACGTAGATAATAAAAAACAAATAAGCTCTTACGAAAAAGTAAGAAAGCACTCAATAGATCCTTATCGTCCCACTGTATGACGCGGAGCCATGGACTTTATCAAAAATGGATGAGAATGATTGGTTGTTTGGTTATTTTAAGAGAAATGTATCGATCCATAATTTCATAAACGGATATATATATGCAAGTAATGCGGCATCGACCTTTTACGGAAAGTCGAAATTCTTCTGCTTATGAATTCCATGAATGAATTCCAACGCACTCAATTTGAACGTCTTCAAATCTATCCTGTGGAAACAACGTGGTAAGGGAATTCTTCCATCAAGGTAGCATGCTTAAGTAAAAATAGACCTTAACCAAATCATCATAAGCAATCGTAGACAATTAACGAAAGATAGGACGCTCCTCCGAACTGTAACGCCACCTAAAGTGAATACGAGTTCGGAACAATTAGTCTGCGACTTTTTTAATTTCAATAGACTATTGTCAAATGGAAAAAAGTGAATTTTTTGTGACAACATTGTTCAACCGCAATCCGGACGAGTTTTTTTTTGATATTTCATAATCTTGGACACACATACACCCAAGTAGGCCAATGTGGGTCTGTCGTCAAACACAGTCATTGCTTTATCAGGTTTATCGTTTTATCGTTAGTCTGTTTCAATGATGACTTGAAGTAAAAACAACAGCATTTAGTCAAAATAAAAGTGCACCTAAATCAAGACAATGTACGGGTGCATACGAACGTAAACGCCATCGCCAAATTTTATGAATTGAGTTACGAATTGCTCCGTCATCCAATAATTATCTGGCTTTAACCACTATTTACCCTTTTCAAACCCGAAGAAATGACTCCTTGAGACTCCAACGAGAATCATCGCTCAAAAATCACACTTTTTTTTTGAGAAACGTTGAGACTATGTTGAAAATTAAAATGTATTTCCTTCAAAAAGACACGAACTTATTGATCCGCCCTCGTGTGTTCAGTATTGTTTGACAATACATCATGGATACACTTAAACCAGAAGAACATTTCTAATCATTCTAGCTTAGAAGATTGTAATTTTTCTGGCTCTCATAAACGATAAATTTCGTTCTACATTATGCAAAAACAACTTAACGTAATATGGGTACAGAAGAAACTGTAGCTGCCATGAGTGAAAGTGTGGCGGAAAATTCGGAATTGTCAATTCGGCGTCATTAGCAACAGTTTGGATTTTACCTGTCCACTTTGTAGAAGATTTTGCGAAAAGATTTCGGGCTTGTATAAAACCCAGCTGGTGCAGAACTATTATCAAAAGATCATGGCTTGTGACGGGAGTTGGCGGATAGGTCTCGTGAAAAGCTTGAAGTCGATCCTAATTTTCATTGAAAAATTGCGTTTAGTGATGAGGATCACTTTGGTTCAGAGTTAGCGAAGAAGTAAAATTGCCGTTTTTAGAGTGGGACAATTAGAAAACACACACGTAGCTCAGTAACATCCAAAAAGGTGTATTGTTTGGTATAAGCTTCATACTGGTGGCATCATCGCTCTTTATTTTTTTTTTTTAAATGGGGCCGGTGCTCGCGTTACAGTCAATGTCCAATGATATCTGAGGATAATCAGTGATTGGATTGGGCCAGCAGTGCAACAGTCAAGTTCGCAGCGTAGAGATTAGTAAATCTTGACTCATACAGGCTGAAATGCAAATTGCGTGCTGGACCAGCAGTATAATATGGAATAATGGAGCATGTGCTCTGCTCCGTCAATATCAGAATAGGACTTAAACAACGCTATGCGTTATTATATGAGTTTTTCAACATCGTTCTTAAAAGAATTGCACGAAGTTCAAAAGCAAACTCTAGCAGCTACATCTGTCTGTTCAGTTGCTCGCATATGTAGACGACAGTGACATGAAGAAGGGAAGAGCACAGATAGCTGAAAATAGGCGTTTGCGACTATCGAAGCAAAAGCGCCAAAGATAGATCAGGGACACACAACATCTACGCCTACGTATGGTATGCACGCCTAGGTATGCACCTACATATAACTTAGAATTAGTAAGGGACGATTCCGCTATCAACACCGACAACGACACAAAACAAAAGAAATCATGCCAAGAATCACTCTTGCTAACCGTTGCTTCTTTGGGAATAGAAGGCAATTGAGTTGTAAAGCTCTCTCTGACCACCCCAGTTAGACACCAACGGAAGCTTGTAGAAATGCTCTCGGGCACTTCGAGAGAAAAGTTCTTCGGGTAATTTTCAGTTCCGTTTGCACCAATAGAGAATAGAGCGAGAACAGCGAGCTGTATAGGCTGTACAGCGATAGCGACCTCGTCCTGGGTTAGATTGCTACGTAACCTTGAGCGCATGGATACCAGCGTCTCGCCTCAGAAAGTTTTCGTCTCCAATCTGGAGGCACAACGTAGTAGAGGACGATTTTATTCTAATGTGGTGCCTTAGTCAACTTCGCATATGCAACTGAAGTTGTGTGCTCCAAACATCATGCCATGAACAATTCTTCATAATAAATACAGATTTTTGTTTTCATTTTTCTTCACTTTTTTGATGAATAATTAGTTTTTTTTTTTCATAGGAATAAAAAGAAGAAAATTAAAAAAAATTATTTTAAAGTTATTACAAATTCAAGCGATACTCAGTGGTCTTATTGTTAAATCCGTAACTGTATGTATACATGCACAACAATATCGATTAATATTAAACTTGCAATGGTTGCCTTCCATAAAATAAAGAACAAATATTTACATGCCCCTTTGTTCTTTCAACAAATACACAAAGATAAACGATGGATACGCTTTCAAGTTTCATATTCAAATTTTAAACCACCAATTTGAAAATATTCCGGGAAATTTAATTCACGATACAAATCACAAAATCCGTCTGGATATCACTATTGTGAATTTGTCAAATAGAGTGAGCCAAACGAAGGAGACGCAAATGCTACTATGACGACTTTAACTTCGACGACTTTGAAACGCTTTCGTTTTCAAACTAGAATAGAAACAAATGAAAATGCCGCAGGTGTTACAGTAGTGGTTAGGCATTTGCACCATAGACTAACTATAACTAGATATCAAACTTTCCAGATATTGGAAAATCAAAACCGGTTTTCTTCTGAAAGTCCCTATCCGTGTGAACCTGTCCGTGAATACGTGAGAATTGTCAACAATGTCAAAATTCGAAAAGTTTTACGAGTGACGTCACCCATATAAAAATGACGCGGTGAATTTCGATTTTGACATTTCTCATATTTACAAATCTAATTTCGTGTAAGTTGCAAAAAAATTTTATGTTGAACAATAATTTTGTTTATTATATTTTCTAGGACAACAAAAGAAGAAAAATTTACACATTTGGAGCAAGTAGAAAACATTTTCCACAGAATACTGCGGCCACGAACAGATTGCCTTGGATTGGATGTGGCAAAAGCAGTTGGAAAAGTTTGTTTACATTTTCTTGTGAGTAACTACAAACATTTTAATTTCAAAATAATTTATTTTACTTCTTTTTTACAGTAACAACAATGAATCTAAATGCACCATTCAAGAGCTTTAAGAAATGTGGATGAGTGATCTAACTAATTACATGTAAGTAAAAAGAATACATTTTCGTATAGCAATACATATAATGCCTTTTTCCTTGCAGATCCAACATTTGAAGTGCAATGGTTTCAAGAAAAGCGTTCCCAGTGTGGAACCATCGTGAGCTGATCAAATAAATGTGAGTAAAAAGAATACATTTTCGTATAGCTATACATATAGTGCCTTTTTCCTTGTAGATACAACATTTGAAGTGCAATGGTTTCAAGAAAAGCGTTCCCAGTGTGGAACCACCGTGAGCTGATCAAATAAATGTGAGTAAAAAGAATACATTTTCGTATAGCTATACATATAGTGCCTTTTTCCTTGCAGATACAACATTTGAAGTGCAATGGTTTCAAGAAAAGCTTTAATGTAATGAATTTGAAATGAAAATAAAAGTCATATAAAACTAAATACTACTTAAATAAATAAAATAAATTTAAAGAAATTTTATTTTTCTTTCTTGGATTATGCAATTCCACACCACCTTTGAGGTATGCATAATGGTGCGTTAACCGATTTTTTTTTACTGGGTGCTCGGTTTCCCCTGTAGGCCTATTGCACCCATTCCGCATTCTGAAAAGTAAAGAATAAAAAATAGCTTCTATCAATGAGAGGAAATAATTAATAAGTGCATACTTTATTATACCACGCAAGTAGATTAAAAAGTTATTTAACTTTTTATGTTGTTTAACTTTGTAATCCACCCCCGTAATACAATGGCATGCAAAAAAAAATATTTTTTCCATGCATAATACAAACTTACCTGGCTTCCTCGCATCCTGGCCGGTACAAGTGGATGTAATCTTTGCATCCTAAGAGACACTTCTTGGTTTTTTCCATTTTATCTATATAAAATTTTTATCTATAAGATAAAAAGTAATTAGTTTTATTAAATTAAAACAATAGAAATTTTTGTCACTTACATATTTGCTGCTTCTTCAATAAATTATTGACATTTGTTCATTTCACCACGGTGTGGGTAAGTTTTTCGCTTCACCTTGAATGTTTTCATCAGGAGAGCATGTTCCGAAAAAATGTAAATTACAATTCATGAATAAATTGGATTATTCGATTAAATGGAAAATATTGTATTAACTTTTCATACGAAGTAATAAATAATAATTAATGATTATTTGTTTTTATTTGTGAAAATAGAACAATAAATAGAAAATTAGTGCTTTATAGGTCCATTTAGTACGACAGCGAATTGAACAATTATTTTTTGAAAAAATATGGATGTGACTGGACAATTTAGCTCATATTTAATGCTTTTGTATTACTAATTCCATTACTAACGCAACATTTCCATATACTTTGCTCAATTTTTGCATCAAAAAATTTCTGAGAAGAAGAAAATCGATGTAAACACAACGCTGTACGTTTCACAAATATCACGTTGTAATTCTAAAATTTGGCTGGATTTTCGTGAATGTCAACGACATCAAATCGGCGTATAAATTTTATACCGTTAGAAAGAAACCTTTCGTCAGCGAAGCAAATAAAAAAAACAAAAGGACTTTGTTAATAAATAAAAAAACAAAGGATTTGTCTTCTAGGATTTTTTCAGAAGAGTCAAAATTTAGCATTTATGAATCAAATAGGCCTTCGAAAGCATGAAGACAACCAAATGAAACTTACAGTCCAAATACACAAGGCAAAAAGTAAAGCACGGAAATGGTGGTTGTGTAATATGGAGCTAAATATCCACTGTTGAGATCGGTAATTTAGTCACAGTAATTCAGAAAAAGAAGTATACTAAAATATTTAGAGCGAAAATTTGCTTCAAAGGACACAAACAATGCTTATTGCGAAACATTTTTTACTCCCAACAGGACAACGATTTCAAGCATAAGTCCATATCCACATAAAGTCCCTCACTTGCTAGTAACGCCACCACATAGCCCCGATCTTAACCCGTTCTCTTTGGAACGCCTTTGGAATCATTAAATGATGAGGTTACGAAAACATGTCATCACATCGAAGCCTCAGTTAAAAATTTTAATTTTTAGCGGAATGGCAAGAAATAATATGTGAATATATGGAAAAGTTGACGCATTCTATGCCAGACCGGCTTAAAGATGTTAACAGCATTAAAGAATACTCAACAAAGTAGTAGCAAAATCTGTTGAAAACAATTATAAACAAAAATTCCCTTCGACAAAACCAAATTAAGTTGGGATATCATTTCACATTGTTTGTTAAATTCTGGAAATTATTTTTAAAAAATAAACAATTAAAATACCACCGCTTTTGTACTTTATAATGTGTGAAAAAAAAGATTCTCGAAATATTTTGGAAAAGCTTTAAATTCAAATAGAAAAACAAATATTTTCCTTAAAAAACTAAAAAATGATCAAAAATGTTAATTGTACTTATCAGTATTATTTAATTAATTTATTTACTCAACACATTCAAACTAAGAGAACATCAAGGAAATTGATTTTAAAAGTTGCCATTAATTAATAATCCTTTTCATTGATGTCCAGAGTACAGAGTTTGTGCCTAAACATAAAAAATGCTTATACAATTGACTCTCAATACAAGCTTAAGCTTGATTTCAGAATTGTAATAGTTTCAATTCATTTATATCTTCAAATGAAACTTTCAAAATATAATCCTTAGGTCCTTTTTTAATTTTATTCTGAAACGATCCCCTTTTTGTTCAATGAAACAAAAAAAAAAGGGTTTTTTTTAAATATATTCTATTATCTTCACTTTTTCACCACGTTGAATTAAATATTCACCAGCGAAAAATATTTTTCCTTTTATTTTTGCCTTTATTATATATACTTAGCGAACATTACGTGAAATTTGTTGTCATTTTAGCCATTCTGACAGGTTATAGAGATTGAGAATGTGTTGGTGATTCACTTACAGTGTGTCTGTGCAAAAGTTAAACGTTTGCAAAAGTATTAGTAGAGTTTGATATCTAGTTATAGTTAGTCTATGATTTGCACTCGACGGTGGAATTCCAGCGGGCAATTTATTTTAAATCTGAGAAACTGGAAATAGCCGCCACCCCAATCGAAATTCATCAAATATTTCGCGTAGTTTAGAATTCCCCTTCGCTAGCATCGCAACACTCTCCGCAACCAAAGACCAAAGTGATATAACTCGCACGCTACTACTCGTATTAAGCACACAACACAGCTGTTTGAAACTTAAAAAAAAAAACGACAACAAAAAAGACTTACGTTTAATACTCGAAAATGTCGATTTAGTATTTCGCACAATTAACCTTGAGAACATTTGTTAATCGTTGCGACCGGACAAAAGCACACACAGTCTTTTAGTTGCACCGAAAAGTGATTCCGTGAGGGACTAGCAAAATTCGCGTTCTATTTTAGCACACGCATATTTGCCAAATCAAATATCATCTGATTTGTAGAAATGTCATTCCGATTGACAGCAAATAGTATGTTTGCCATTAGCAACATTCGAGTTGCTGGGATGCCCTTGCAGAGATGTCATCCTGTAGCTTTCAATTATTGTGCACTTAATGCAATGTTGCAGACACTAAGGCGAGGCCACACTATGGGAAAATGTATGAAAAAGTCTTGCTGCAGAGACTTGATGCAGGGTAAGTTACCGGAAACGGATGTTATTGAGAAATAAATGTAAAATTTCATCACAAACCAATTACATATCTGAATCACACAATCAATTAATTAATTAAAAAATTCCAAAACAATTCGACAATTGAATTGAATTGAAAGTGGTCAAACTGTTTATGATCAAACGAAAGTGTACTTGTTTGTTTAAAAAATTGTTACTCGTCAGATTGCAAAGTCAATTTGAATGTTCTTTAACATCGTTTACAAGAGTCTTTTACTGATTGTCTAATTGGCTTTTTAAGCAGATCGTTTAAAAATAACTAACCAAGTCACGAAAATTTAAAAGTAAACACTTATTTTAATTAGCAGTCATTATGAATGTTGTGGCATAGAAACCAAACCAAAGTAAACATTCGACACCACTTGAGAATTGTGGAAACAAGTAGACATTTTACATGACAGGCTTATCAAAAATTTATTATTCGCCTATTGATAAGATGAGCAACAGCAACAACGTCATTTACGAGCTTTATTTGTTTTATACTCCTTCTTTTTTGACCTCTAAAATGTTTTTCTGGTTTGCTCCCTCCTTACCATTTGTTCATCCTAGAAACGCATGGGTTATTTTCGGCCGCAAAAAGCTCTCCATCTATAAATTTTATGCAAAACATACGCCTCCTCGATATGACGATAGGAAGTTCAACAAATAAAATTTATTTTTCTATTCACTCTATTTAAGAGAAATTAAAAGTTCTATTAATACCAACAACGCGTGACCTTTAAAAGTTCATAAACTTGAAATACCCCTTTTTATTGACTTCCTATATACGATGTGGCATGTAATTTGGAATTTTACAAAGCAATTAGTCGAGGAGCTTCTATGTATGCATCATACATGATTAACTGAAAGCTAATAAGCTCTTACATGATTCGAAAAACAATGAATCGAAAGTGTAAGTTTGATTTGATAAGATTCTCGTACACATTCGCGTGTTTTATGAGTATATAAAGACAAATTTCGTAAAGGCGCTTAAGTTCGCAGCTTGCAAACTTCAATTATTACCTGACTGTTGTAAAGTTGTCATTTGGCAACCTACTCCGGAACATGGATTTTCTCATGATTATTATTCAACGAAATATCCAATAACCTCTTGGAATGTCAAACTTTTTCGGGATTTTTGAAAATATGTCGCGATTGATTGTTTTCAAAAAAATCTAATGAATTTCATAACAATATATTGTACTTATGTAAGAACTTTACTCTTAAGTCATAAGACTTCAAAAACAACTCTATTTGAGTTGCGGTTATCTTATTAAACTAATTATCGGAGGCTTGGCAATTACCAACCTACATCAGACTAAAAAAAAAAACGATTAGATTTGTTTTTACTTTTGATATTTTAATAATGAGTGTTATGAGCACAAACAGCCAATTTATGTATTTTTAAAGAGCGATTTTGACAGCTCTATTGGCTCTTTCACAGAAAAAAACCTTATTTGTTTATTAGCACAATATGTTCAACAGTTGGTTGGACTGTGCTTATTTTTTATTGGGAGGTGTTGCTTAAAAGTTCAGACAATTGTTTACGCATGGGATACAAAAGGAATGCGTGGTTTATTTTATTTTCAAAGGATACAATACAAATATATAAATTTAGGGTACTATGCACATGTGGAATGGTTTTACTGTTTAAACGAATAAGTGATATGATATAAAAAGTTCTGGAAGTACATAGTTCTTGACACAAATGTGTTTTATTTTTTAATGTATTTATCGATTGTATACGTATAGGTACTTACATTGGAACATACATAAGAACATTAAATTCAATACAATACATTCCTTTGTAGTATCTTTTATTTGATATAATATTGCAATCGAAGATTTTCTAGATCTTTGAATCAAAGAGTATTTTGTAAGAACTACTTCGCTTTTTGCAGGAAATATAGTTTTGTGAAATATTTTTACCTGTCTATGTGCTATGCAAAAGGACCTTGCGACTGTCTCTGAAGACATGATATTAATTAATAATTAATTAATAATTAATTAATAATTAATTAATAACAAAATTTAGTAAAAATGGATCTAAATATGAACTAAAAAGAAAAAAACAAGTCCAGTAGTCTAGAATTCTTTTAAGAAATATTAAATAACCACACCATTTCAGTTACAAGTGCTGGGATGATAATAGGGACCATTATTGGGAAGATTAAGTTGCTAAGTTCCGCATTGAAATTTATTATTTGTTTTATGTGTGTTTCCATCATGAAACTATTTCAATGGTGTGGTTATTTAATATTTCTTAACAGAATTCTAGACTACTGGACTTGTTGTTTTCTTTTTAGTTCATATTGAAAGTCCATTTTTTACTCAGTCGGGTTTTTTAATTTTTTAAATTTAATATTTTTTTCTTTTTTCTCTTAGCAACTATTAGAATATCTAATTACGAGTATATCTAATTCTATACCTCTTCTACGGGAACTTGAGCCTCTATGTTTTTTGGATCAGATTGTTAAAAATGGCAAAATCACCCTGAAGTTTTTCATTATCGTGCTTTTAACATTGAGACTTCCGCTAATGCCCGTGTTTTATTACACCCGTTTACATTCATAACATTTCCATTTCCAACGGTGTGATTTTTCCTTCCTACTTCTCGTACCAACATATATCTTCCAACATTAGAATGCGTTCTAGAATGGGAAGGGCAGCGTATGTTAAGCTCATTAAATTCCGCTCGAAGAGTACAACGCTCACATCTGGTCAGGTGCTCCTAATTGTTATATAAGATTCTGCAATTGTTATATAAGGTTCAAAACCGTGAGAAAATACTCACAGATGGTGGTAATATTACGCAGTCAATTGACATCTTTGAACGCGGGCAAAATGTCTTCTGCCTTACCTTGTTCTATCGCTATAATGGTGATCCCAGTGCTCCGTCGAAATTGTCGGTAGTATTCCACCCTTTCAAGCCTTAAAGTATAACACAGGTCTCGCTATGCATGCTCATCAGTTTGGCAGCTCACTTTTGGACGTATTCTGAAATATCGTGATTCTTTCTGAAGCCATTATAACCTAAAAACATTCAAAACCAACGTACATAGGTACATAATTTGTGGAATCGCAAAAACGGCATGTACGCAAAAACGGCCTTAGTATGACTGATTTGTAATTCGTTGTCTTCTAGCATCTTATGGAATTATTAAAAGCTGACTGAACGGTAAACACCTCATTGCATATGATAGCGTTATCATCGGCGAAAAGTAGCGAAAGCGTTTCACATTCGTTAATGTGCTGCTACAAAATCTTTTCTGGTTATAATATTGTGTTGGAGACTGTACTCCTGCCGTACTTCTTGGTTGGTAGTTATACATATGTGCTTTTGTCTAGGGCCTCCGCTAATTGCATGCGGTTTATGTATGGATTGTCAAGCCCTATCTTTAACCCTTGAACGAAACTGGCCGAATATTGTGGAGTCAGTAATACATGAGAATATGAGGGCTGCAAGTGGCTTATTAAGGGATCAGTCCGCATAAGATATCATCACACACGTTGAAGTAGTCCGCATTAGATATCTACCAAGCTGACTGTATACGCGACCGTTGATTAAATCGTGTTGATTCATATACAGCTTATTGTACCTTCTTCGAATTACGTATTTCTGCTTTCTCTTAAGATAATACAAATTAACTCAAGTTTTAGGTTAGGTTAGGTTAGGTTAAACAGGGGTGTGATGGATATGCCATCACACAGACACCAGATACAAACACGGGCCAATCGCGTCTATTTCCTCTAGGTTTTCGAAAAATTATTTACCTAAAAATATATTGCCTTGCATTCACACAGTATGTGTGTTGTGTCCTCAACAGCTTGCAGATCACCGGAGTATCTGCAGATATCTGCATCTGACAATTTGAGTCTCTTTGCGTGTTGCAATAGGAGACAGTGTCCTGTCATGTTTCCTATTAATGTTCTAAGCTTATCCCTGTTTAGATTTATTAACTTCCTAGATCATTCCAATGATCCTTGGATACCCTGTGTCCTTCAAAGCTTGAGTACCTTAGGTTGGCAGTCTTTGTGATTTTTTTGCCCCTCACTATGCAAAGGGGTGGGTTGATATTGGCAACCTCACTAGTGTCACTCCTTTTCTTGCAAGCTTGTCCGCTTGTTCATTTCCTTTAATACCGCAGTGTCCTGGCACCCAGCACAGTCTTACCCGGTTCTGAATGCATAGTGCCCTAAGCACTGTGCGAGAGCCCCTGACTGTATGAGAGTTGACCTCTGACACTCTTAGACACTCTTAGTTCTGGGTCTTCTGAGAAAATACCAAAACCTGTTCCTTCCTCTGTTTTTGAGCCAAATGTGAAAATTGCAATTTCATTCGACCTGATATTGCATTTTTTCCCCAGTCCTCCCTCTCCGGATAAATTATATCGTACGGGATGTCGAAGTCGATCAGAGAAGGTATTTCATCCGTTAGAATTGGATTGACTGGCAGTAGCTCCGTTAGGAGCGTGCCATGTCCGAAAATACTGCTCTTGAAGTAACCCAGATTAGTGAGTCTTATCGCACTGTTGCCAGCAAATTTTTTGATCTGTAAATCGCTAATTTTCTGTAAATCGCTAATTTTTCTTGTTTGTTGCTTTCCACCATACTAGTGCGCCGCATGCAAGTATGGGTCTTACCACCACCGTATACAGCCAGTACACCATAGCAGGTTTTAAGACCCAAATTTTCCCTACTGTTCTTTTGTAGGTAAAAAGAGCATTACTCGTATATGCCTTTTTGGTTCTCTCCGCTACATTAAGATTCCAATTCAGTTTTTTGTCCAGAATCCCATCCAGACACTTCGCGGTGTCTGAAAGGGACAAGTTTTATCTTCGTAACAATTTTCTTACTAACTTTTCTTTTTGAAAACGCAATCCGATCGCGTAGAAATTCATTGTTTCAGATATTTTAAACGTTTATGCTACATTTTTCAGTTTGGGCCGACTATCTTCCAAGACGAAATATTTAAACTTAACAGCAAAAATTACCACATATTTAGACTTGCTATGTCGACTAGTTCCACTTAATTGATAAATCAAAATACATACGACAAACCTCGATAACTATTTTTTATTCAATAAAATTCACTTTGTATTGAATCCTTGGCGCTAGGCTCTGAAAACCATCTTGACTGAAACATTGCTATCCAATGAGACCGATCAAATTAAGAAAATATATTCGTAATTATCAGATATATGTACATATATTTGCCTTTCACGCAGGAATATATTATTGGCGATTAATTTTTCATTTAATCAATTAAACCTAGTAACGCTTTACTTAGGTTAGTCATCAGATTTGCACTAGAATATCATTCATGGAAGTGATACACACTTGAATGTCCTCGAATGTCCTTCATTGTTGTGAAAATCCCTGGCGGTTGGACCAACGCCAGTTGCTTAAAACAACTCCTTTGGACAATATACTGACAGATTATCCGATTGACTGAGATTTTCATGTTGGATAGCCTATTCTTTATACTACGAGTATGTATTGTATGAGTGGGACTGCTTCTTTAAAAACTGAACTTGGCTTAGTAGACCAGATTCTCTATCTGTCTGCCGTTGGAATCTTAAACATTCTTAAGCGGAGATGCTGTACAGATCATCTACTTCTACCACAGACCATCATTCTTCTATTTATTATTCTTTTTCGCTGCAGAACTTGAACGTGTTGCTTTCTACTTTACTTAAATTAATCATAAAATAGTATGATACGTTAAAAAATTAAAAAAAAAAAATTAACAAATATCTGATTCATAATGGAAATTGTTTTGGATTAAAAAAATTGTCATGCTATCCCCTCACCGTCATGACTTTCTTTTGAAGAAAATGATCTTGTGGATTCCGAAAGAGTACGCATTTGTAATCGCAATTGGAAAGCACAAACATCAGGCCATACAGATTACATGGCAGCTCATGCCCATTAAATACTAATAAAAAAATTAGTCTGCTAGTTTCCAGATAAAACGCATTAAGTGTTTTGAATCTGCATATTTTTAAGGCTGTTGACACTGATTCTGACTATTTTTTAATTTCAATAATATTCAGAATTTGTTTTTTTAGATAGTTAACTTCTGTTCTGAAATAAAGTTTTGTGTTTAAAAGTTCTGTGTCGAAAGAGTGAAATAGTGCATACGAGACTTGTAGTCTAAAATTTGTTATTTTCCAAATTTGAAGAACGTTTAACCAATTCGTTATAGGAAGTAAATAGCCACGGATCAACCGCAGTTTGAAGAAACAGTGTCCAAATTATTATAAACTACTCCAAACAAAATAGGGCCCACCGAAGATTTATTTTGATTTTTGTCTAAAAATTACTCTATTGGTAAACATTATCGAAGCGAAGTATTTAACTGTATATGTAGCTTGCGTGTCTATGAGTATTTATCAATACTTTGAATAACAATTTTACCGTTGCCTCCAACTAAGTAGGTAGAGAAAGCGCATCGCTCTAAAAAACAACTAATGCAAAATTTCCTGTGCTTGTTTTCTCAGTCTAATTCCAAGCGTTGTCGCTAAGTGTTACTTTCTGTAATTGTTTTCTTCGACAACGTTATTAATTGTGATTACCATGCCCGGTTCTTCGCATCATATGGATACCGAAAACGCAGTAAGAGCGGTAAATTTGAGCATTTCGATTAGACTATGGACAACTGGAGGCCTGTACTCTGTAATGGCGGAAAACGAGTACGCGTGTGGAGAAGACAAGGTGGCCATTTTACCGACCCATGCATTCACGGAACTGACCGGTTTGGGCCCCAAGTGTTTCAAAACTTAGTGGGCGTGAAATCAGGTGGTTTATGACTCATTCCAATAATCTATTCTTTTAGTCCTTGTTGCTTCACAGACCCTTTCCTGTGCTATATCTGACATTGGAGTCACCAAACACGTCTTTTACTTCAGTCCATACACAGTTCCACAGTGAACATCTTGTTCTAGAAAAAAGATTCTGCCAATGCGTCAGAGAACGTATGCATAATAAACTAATCGTAGACCTAGTAAAAATCATATTTTATTTGTATACTTTTACATATGCCCACATTACATTTTTGTGTAACTCTGACTCTCTAAGCTATATAACATTGTGGAGTAATAACTCCGATATTAAGCAGATTGATACCTTTGTAGTTTGGGCATTTCTGGGAGTCTCATTTTTTACAGTCTTTAGTTTTACCATGTTCGTTTGCCGTCTAGTATTTCTAAAGGTTATTTCTACAGTAGCACGCATTACTATGTGGATTCTTAAAAAAAAAACCAACGATTTAAGTTTTTGCCTTCAGCTCTTGATTCCAGATGCATATGATTTCTCAAGAGGTTATGGGAGATTTGATCGAAAAAGATTTTGTTAATCACTCCTAACCGAACCCGTTCCACGTTGAAATTTCTTACAAATCTACTTTGTTCCTACGGAGTTTGGTGCATCCGCATGTGTAACTTATCTGCAACAAATCAGTGGGCTAAGTCATTGACTGAAGCGTGGTTGACAAACTAATCACTGCGTCGTATGCTTTGTAAGCATACTTAACAATTTTATTACAGTATCAACTCTTGAAACAAACCAACACATTACTCATACGTGAAAAAAAGTGGAATTCGAGCAAATCGGAATAGTTAGGTTGATATCTAACACAGGGTAGATATTTTGGCAGGTGACCAGGTAATCGAGGCTTACATACGAGTGTATGCTTACAACTGTAAAACCTAAATTATCAAAATTTGGTGATTACTTCAAAATATGTACTTTTAATTTTGGCTTCTTTTTTTGAATAATAATTTTAAAGTCTAGACGACTTTTACCGTAAAAACTAACATTTTGTCGTAGTTGCATTGTTTTTAAAATAGATTTTAGCACAGATGCTATAGTTTACATAAATATTGCGCGCCGAAGGAAAAAATCTAACCAGTTTTTAATTGCCTGTTTTTACTTTGAACAAGTTCTGAGCAATTTGTATGAACAAAATGTATAGGGTTTTCCAACAAGGACTTGACAACTTTTTTTTTTAAATAAAACGCAAACCATTTGAGATATTTCAAAGACTTTATTATCGGCTTGAAGCACAATAAAAACATTTATGAATGGAACTCGAGTTCAATAATATGGCCACCGCGGACACGTTTGCAGCGGTCGATTCGTTTTACCCAATTTTCAACGACTCGGCCACACATTTCGGCCGAAACGGTCGCTATTTCGCGTTCAATGTTGGCTCTGAGCTCTTCCAACGTCGTCGGCGTGTTGGCATAAACCAATGACTTAACGTAGCCCTACAGAAAATAGCCAATCGGCGTTAAATCGCACGAACGAGGCGGCCAATTGACTGGCCCATTTCTTGAGATAACACCCTCACCATACTTACTTTTCAATAAATCGATTGTAGCGTGTACTGTGTGGCTTGTAGCATCATCCTGTTGAAACCACATGTCGTCCAAGTCCATATCTTCCAATTCGGGCCAAAAATAATCGGTGATCATGGCGCGATAACGCTGACCATTCACAGTAGCGTGACGATCGTTATCGTCGACGAAAAAATATGGCCCAATAACGCCGCCGGTATGCAAACCACACCAAACAGTTATTTTTTGTGGATGAAGTGGTGATTCATGAAGCACGTGTGGATTTTCACCTGACCAATAACGCATATTTTGCTTATTGACGAACCCATTGAGCCAAAACTGAGCTTCGCCACTGAAGATGATTTGCGATGAAATTCATCATGGCGCATCTTCTCCAGAACCCAATCGGAGAACGTACATCGCTTCAAATGGTCCATCGGCTTCAATTCTAGAGTCAGCTTGATCTTGTATGGGTGTAAACCAAGATCCTTACGCAAAATACGCCATAATGTGGTCTGAGCGATGCCCAATTCTTGAGAACGCCGTGGAATTGACTGTCGAATTGATATTTTCGACACTGCGACCAACCCGTTGTCTCACTGATACGGCAACATCACGCAACGAGTATGTAGACTCAAAGTTTTGCACTAACCTTGTTATTGCCTGTCTACTAGGGCGAGAATTACGACCGAAACTTGGAGTTAACGCTCTTAAAGTTGCAGTCATCGACTCCGAATTTCGGTAGAAAATGTTTATAATTTGCAGAGGTTGCTCGTTCATGTACTTTACCATGATGAAAATGTTGAGTTTACTGAATAAATTGACAGTGACAGTTTGATGATTAGTCAAAGAGTGCGTTCACAAATTAAATTCAAAGTTGTCAAGTCCCTATTGGAAAACCCTTTATTATAAAACCGAAGTCAATTCTTGGGATCGTATGTGTTGTGTTGTGTGTACAGCCGACGAGCAGGCATGCTCCGTACAGATGTGTCTGTGGTTTCTGTTTTCAACCCTTGTCTTCAATGGCAATTTATCTCCTTTTTTATACAAACCACGCCCATTTGAACTAAAAAACGTCATCCACATTACACACACTCGTGCAAATCGCTCTCATTCTAGCAATTTTAGTTGTAAATTGCTCTCATTCTAGCAAATTTTGACAAAGTTATAGAGATGCAAAAGTGTTGGAATTCACTTACAGTGTGTCTGTGCGAAAGTTAAGGGTGTGCAAAAGTATTAGTAGAGTTTGACATCTAGTTTAGTTTATCTATGTCGCTGGCTGTGTAGTTGCTTTACCTTATTCGCCTCTCGCCGTCGACACTCGACCGATTTGGATGTTTATTTATGTGACTAACAATTTTTCTTAGTAAATTTTGTCAGCAATGGGTGACAAGAGATTATCTGGAGTTTCTTGTTCTGTTTGTAGGAAAACTTAAAGGACTTACCCTGACTTGAAAATTTTTAAAGGACATTTAGGGAAAAAAATTAAATTTTAAATAATTTGTGGATGTGGTTTTAAAAATGAAGGCAAATATTTTGTTTTTGGAGATCATTTTTGTCCCGAGTTTGTAGAAAAAAAATATCTTAAGGCGGACGCTGTTCCTGTAAATGGGGATACCCTAAGCGAAATTATAAAAAACAATTTGAAAATCTGTCAAGAACTTGGTCTAAAGATATGTGCTATTGTTTGCGACCAAGGGGCCAATAATAGAAAAGCTTATAAAATGTTAGGTGTTTCTGAAGAAAACCCATTTATGATTTTTACTGATGGAAAAATATTTTGTTTTTATGATTTCCCACATTTGTTAATATCTCTTCGTTATGTTCTATTGAAATCAGATCTACAAACTCCAGATGGTACGAGGGGCGTTCAATATATTCTCGGTATCGATATGAAGGAAAATGCGAATTCAATTTAAATTGTTTTTATTTTTCATTATAATCTCCCCTAACATCAATACATTTGTTATATCTTGAGATAAGCTTTTTTAAATCCTCAAAAAAATAAATTTCCTCTTTCTCTGCAAAATACCCATTTATTGCCGACTTGAGTTCTTCATCATCCGAAAATCTTTTTCCACGAAGACATTTTTTCAAATCCGGAAACAGGAAATAATGACTAGGGGCAAGGTCTGGACTATAGGGTGGGTGTTGGATTTCTTCGAAACCACAATCTCGCGCAGCAGCCTTGGAAACTCGCGCCGTGTGAACAGGAGCGTTGTCATGAAGAAGCAACACACCCGCTGCGAGTTTACCCCGTCTTTTCTTTTTAATTTCCTCCCGCAAATTATGCAAAGTGGAAGCGTAGGATGTGGCGTTGATGGTTTCACCTTTTTTTTTGTACTCAATGAGCAAGATTCCCTTTGAGTCCCAAAAAACTGTGGCCATGAGCTTCCCGGCAGACGGAGTGACTTTGAACTTCTTCGGGGGGTCTGTTCCTTTTTTATGCCACTGCATGGACTCTTGTTTGCTTTCAGGGTCATAGTGGTGGACCCATGTTTCGTCCCCAGTAACAATTCGATCCATAACACCGTCCGCGTTCTCACTACACATCTCCAAAGCTCTCTACAGCATGCGATTCTCTCTTTTTTCTGAGGCGCTGTGAGCATTCGTGGCACCCACCTTGCACTGACCTTTGAAAGGTTAAGATGGTCATGAAGAATGGTGTGAGTGGTACCAATTGAAAGCTTGGTGATCTCTGCCATCATTTTCACCTTTATTCGGGCATCCTCAAGAACAAGTTTTTCAACTTCTTCGATGCTTTCTCCCGTGCAAGCAGTAGCCGGGGCGCCGGAGCGGGGGTCGTCTTTATTGCTCTCTCTGCCTCTCTTGAACTCACTTGACCACTTTTGCACAGTTGATAATGAAGGTGCGGAACCCTGGTAAACAGCCACCATCTCTTCATGAATAGTTTTTTGACTTTTTCCTTGCTTAGTGAGAAATTTAATTACAGCGCGATGCTCAATTTTCACCATCATCGTCTCAGTTGCCATTATGATTCTGTTTAACTAGAGATAAAACGCGAATTAATAATCACATTTATATTCATCAAATTTTACATGAATGCACTAAAATAATAGTATTACTTGATAAATAAGTCAATTTGTATATACAACCACAGCTTCACCCCGATACCGAGAATATGTTGAACACCCCTCGTAAAGTGTCTTTTGATGTTATCAGAGAAATATCCAATTTGGAAGTTGACAACGTAGCTAAGACATGTTTAAAATTTAGAAGTTGTCATATAGCACCAAATGCTTTCGAAAAAATGCATGTTCACCTTGCAACGCAAATATTTAGCCGGACAACTGCGGCATCGATTCAAACTGCTTTTGAACTTAATTGCTTAAAAGAAAGCTCTAATAAAGCTGTAGCAACGAAAGAGTTCGTACTAAAAGTGATTTGACTGCATGAATAGTGGTTCACATTATGACAAGAATGTTTTAAGGCGGGGAGCTCAGCTAGAGAATCCAGCTTATAATGAGTTGAAACAATTTTTGTCTTACTTAAAAGATATGCAAAAATCAGTTAACCTTCCAAGAAACTTTTGTTTGAAAGGAATGGAAGAAACTATAAACGGAGTCTTATTTTATATTTATATATATATATTTACTAACAAAGAGAATTCATCAAGACGTATTAGAAAATTTACTTTCTATTATTCGCATCAAAGGTGGTTACAACAAAAATCCGTCTGTTTACGAATTTAATGTTTTGATGTCGAAAATTCTCTCGCCAAATCTTATTAATTTTTCTCCTTTCAGTAACTGTGATGATAATGATGTAGAATTTTTAAACGTAGACTTATCCCCAACTCAAACTAATATTCCAAAACCTTCTTCATTGCTTAAGGATCATAAGAAAATCGTATGCGATGAAACTCTGTACGAAAAAGTCATTTGTGATATGGAAATCGAAACTAAAATCACATTAGAAACAACAGCAATGCGATATTTTACTAGATATCTTGCTTTTAAAATGCTTTTAAGGAACAAATGTTTAAATTGTTCCAAACTACTTTTAAAAACTGATGAAAAAATAACATGTCCTTCCACTTCATCTCAAAGAAGTGACTTTGGAAGTCTGAAGGCACCAACTAATAAATTTTTTAACGTTTGTAAAGTTCACTTCAAAGTATTTAATAGAATTTTCATAGAACGTCCACAAGAAAGAAATACTCGTATAAGAGAGACAATGGCCTTGGAATGCATAATGATAACAAATACTAGAGATCCGAAATGGTTTGATGAAAAAAGTCCTTGCTATGAGCATCGCAAGGACCTTCCATACTTTGCTCTCCTCATTCTAATACGGAAGCATTGTTCGTGGAAGATAGAAAAAAACATAGCATCCAAAAATCAACAAATTCAAATTTTATCTGGAAAAAAACGTAAAACAACTATTCAATATACACAACATTAAAGAAAGCGCATTCTGCTTTGACCTTCCCATGGTTCTCAAATATAACGTTTGTTGTCATTCAAATTTGGTTCAAAAAAATTACGTTGCGAAAAACGGAAAACTTCTATCCAACAAACAGAACACGCAACTTGATAATATTTACAAAACAATTAAGAGTAGCATCATATCTGACTATGATTCACTCTAGTTCGATCGAACTGGTTTGCAATATCTATGTAACCTATAGCATCTGTGATTCTACACATTTTGTTATCTAATTTTGGAAAATTGAATGTAACGAATACATTTACGAATCATTTCTATCAGCGCATTCTTATCATTAAAAGCAATTATCTTAATACAATTATATAATTGGAAGAATGATTGAATGTATGGAATGTCTTTTTCTCAACATGTTTCTGTCCATATATACTCTCTAATACATTCCGTCAGATATGTACAAACGGCTTGTTTACATTTGAAATTGCAATATATGAGTACGCGCACAATAGATAGGATAAACCTGTGCTAAAAATAGATATGTTCTTCCATTGCTAATTTTATTGTACGAGTATATGTACATTTTTACAACTCACACCAAGTAAAATATATTAAAGATACGAGTATCTTTTATTATTAATAAAACAGTAGGGGGAAAAAGAATTTTTACGAAACTATGTTCAGTATATATTTTATATTATCATTTATCATGTCATTTGTAGAGCTCCTATTTTCTTCATGATAACTTCCTTTGCCAATTATAATTCGACTAATATGGTAGATATAATTTTTTTTTTAATGTTTTGAGGAAGAGTATTGCTTTTTATGCCACTTAATGGGTTTGTTTTTTTTTGCGATTTATCAGCACACAACAACGGTTTTAGCCCCACAAGAAACAATCGAGTGTCGTCCATTTTGGGATATAATGTTGTCATTGAATGAAATCCTCAGTAAGTTCTTACTGCATAGAACATCGTCCGCATCAATGTCATCCCTATTTTCGAAGAAATAATAACTGATCATTGTCCTACAACATTAGCTCGGACTGTAAAGACAGATGGTGAAGGTGAAGACCACACCTAACAGTGCACTTTTGTAAGTGATTTTGAATTATACATACAATATAGGGTTAGGTTAGGGTTAGGTAAGAGTGGCTGTTGGAAATACCAACCCACTTAGGCCTATTGGTCCATTGTGATGCCACGTGGATCTATGATCTGCTTACTACTGGAACCAGTTTGAGCTTATAATAAAGCGTAGGAGACTGTTAACGTCTAATTTTTTTTAAGATCGTTTAGGTCGTTGTAGAAGAGAGCTCCTAGATGAAGCTACCTTCTCTGGAAGAGAGCTGGGCATGTGCAGAGTAGGTGGAGGATTGTCTCCTCCTCTTCCTCGTCCATGCAACTTCTACAGAAATCTTTAGTAAAAGCGCCAAGCCTTCTTGCGTGCTTGCCTATGAGGCACTGTCCAGTAATGACACCTATTATGGCGCTGAGATGTTTCCTATCTAAAAGGATCAGGCACTTAGAGCGACACAGATCCAGCCTTGGCCAGATCTGTTTGGTCGCTAGACATGTTTGCCCAGCAGTCCACCTAAGGTCTGTTCTTTTATTGGCATCCAGCTTTAGTGTTAGTTTGCACGTAGCGATTGGTATACCTATACTACCTTTGTCCGGTAGGATAGGTAGAGTGGTTCCAATTTTGGCGAGTTCATCGGCTCTGCAGTTCCCTGGAATGTCTCTGTGGCCCGGCACCCAACTGAGGTGAATGTTGAACTGCTCTGCCATCTCCATGAGAGATGATCGGCATTCAAGGGCGGTCTTAGAATATAATGACACCGAGTCCAGGGACTTGATGGCGGCCTGACTATCCGAAAATATGCGGATATCCTTTGCAGATATCACGTTTTTCTTCAGCCAGGACAGAGCTTCTTTAATCGCCAAAATTTCCGCCTGGAACACGCTACAGTGATTTGGAAGGCGAAAAGAGAGGCTTAGATTTAGCTTATCTGAGAAAACACCGCCACCAACTCCGTTATCGGTTTTAGATCCATCTGTGTAGAGATGGATTGACTTGTCCTCCATGAAAGCATCCTCCTCCCAGAATGATCTAGAGGGGAAGATTACATGGAAGTTTTTGTCAAACCAAAGTTCAGGTATGGTGTAATCTCTGTGAGGGTTCCTAATGTATTAAGAATATTGGCGTGGCCAAATGAATTATTTGTCCACTGTTTAGTCGCTTTAAGGCGAATAGCTGCAGTCGCAGCTACTTGCTTGCTAAAAATGTCGAGGGGTGTCAAGTGAAGCAGAATATCTAATGCCGCAGAGGGGGTAGACCGCAAGGCTCCGCTTGTTCATAGACATGCTGTTCTTTGGACTCTTCTTAGTTTAATGCGGTTGACTGCATTTTCCAAGGCCGTCCACCAGACAACCCCGTAAGTAAGTATCAGTCTTATGACCGAGATGTATAGCCATTGGATTATGCGAGGTTGAAGGCCCCATTTGTTCCCAATGGCTTACTTGCAAGAGAATAAAGCTATTGTAGCTTTATTGACTCTTTCTTGAATGTTAGGTTTCCAGTTTAGTTTTTTGTCAAAAATGAGACCCAGATATTTTGCTGTATCGGAGAAGACTAAACTGGTACCATTTATTGAAGGAGGGTCTATGATTGGAATTTTATATTTCCTGGAAAAGAGGACAAGATCAGTTTTATGGGGGTTTATTCCCAATCCATAGCGATCTGCCCAGCGGGTTAATCTGTTGAGATTTACTTGGAGGAGTTCTTTAATGGTATTAAGATGTTTTCCTGAGACGGCTATGGCAACGTCATCCGCATAGGCAATCACTCTACTACCACCCGCTTCCAAGCCATACAATATAAGGCTTTCCCAATTCAAAGAACTACAATTTTGCTGGTTCACAAACCCATTTAACTAAAAGTGAACCCCATCAGTAAACACGATTCTTCGATAAAAATAAGGGGCGACTGTAAGCTGGTCAAGAATTCAATCTGAAGGAATTGTCTCGTGTCTTTATGTTCTTCACCACCTAGATCTTATATGAGTGCAGGCCGCGATATTTTTGCAAAATCTTTCAAAAAGTGGACAAAGATCAAGCTGTTGCGATCGTCGCAGAATTGGCAATTCCGGATCTATCGCCACACTTTCACAGCGGCTACAAGTCTTTCTGTACCCCAGTCAAATTGGCGTGTTGGTTTGTATGTGGTGCGAAGTTTATTAACTACAATGAGAATAGTGAGTTTAGTTGATCATGAGAACCAAAAAATTACGTAATTTTAAATGTCATGTAAATGTCAAAAATGACAGCATTGTTTTAAAGACATTCCTATTTGAAAGTCTATCAGTCAAAAGAAAACACCCCTTATAAAGCTCCTGCCTTATATCATTGTATAATACATAACGCAATAGTACACTTACTAATTGTCCTTACAACTATAAAAAACGAACGAACGAATTAATAGCGTTTTCGTTTGGGCTGTCAGAAGGCCTTTGTTCTGTGTACTCCGATTTTTATTTAAATGGTACACTAAAAACTTCTTCGGACTTTCATATTTTAAATATATTTCCTTGCGAATCAATTTGAACATTTAGAATAATAAATTGGCCAAACACAGCCGATTGCACGAATACAGAAACCTAGTTTTACACAAAATGCTATTTGACGTTTATACATTTTGACATAAAATCGAGGTGAGAAATTTCGATTCTCAAAGGAAAACGAGAAGCGAGATGTTGATTCTGAAAAAAATTTGAGGAAATGGTTTTACGTCACTTTTCTTCTTCTGAATACGGAGAAAAGCCCAAACGAAAACGACATAAATATGGAAAGTTTCGTTTTTTATTTGAATACGTACAGTTTGTCACATTCTTGTTTACATTCAAAAATAGAATATTCTTCGTTTTCATAGTATTCGTATATAAAAGCACTATATCTTTATTAATCATTATCTTTATTAAAAATTTTTTCTTAAATTCTTGATAAGTCGTTTCGGTTTTTGGGATTCCTTTTTGCAACCCTTTTCTTTAACTGTATCCATAAATTTTCAATAGGGTTTAAGTCTGGGCTGGTGTACCTATTCTTTGCTGCAATAGTATAGGTGCGATGTCTTGACCGTAAGCTAATATCTTTTGGGTCGTTGGCTTGGTAATATTTGAATTCTGGTTTTCCTCCTTCATCACCATTATTAAAACCAAAACTATTGGCACTACTGTGCTAATGAGCTTGCAAAATTCCCAGATATTTCTTAGTGTCCATCGTGTTATCAATGAAGACTATAAGACCAAGGCTAGATATTCACCCCCATACCATCACAGATAATTTTCCAAACTTTACATTTGGAATAATATTCCAATGTATAAGGCTTGCACCACACTCCGTTGTGTCCTTCGCTGTAGTAGAGCATTATTTTCGGATAGCCGTTTTTTAACATACTGCGGAATAAGTGTAAGGTCGATTTCTTTTTCTTGACATCAGGCCAGGAAAGTCAAACACTGAATGAGTTCTAGCTCGAGAAATCTCAACTTTTTTATTTTATCAACTGTGTATTTAGGATTGATATAATCTTTATTAAGTTACAACGAATTGAAAATAAAAACAAATATTCGGAATCGCCGCCAGCCGACCGCTCGTGTTGAAGACTCGGAACAGAATCCCCTCGCCATGTTATCTCAACCAGTGGCAGACCCCTAGCCCGTTCAGTACATTTTACCATGTCCACACCTTCATCAGCAACGTCAGCACAAGTGCGTCACCGCCCAGGCCCAACACAATCGTTATTTCTCTTAATGACAACATTTGTGTTATTGCTTTTGTTACTTAATCGCCTTCGCTTTTTATCTTCGTCCAAATGTATGTTAGGTCAGTTCACTGTGCGACGGATCATGCAGGGTCAGTTACTCACAATCAATACCGAAGCGATGACTTTGCTTGGCGGTAACTCGATTCATAAACAATCAGATTGGTCATCTGTGGACATTAGTCATGGCAATATGTGCCGGCATAAAACATTGACTCCGAAATGCGAGGCTCGGTGGTCTTACAGTCGGCGGGCGACGATCTGAAAATAATACTCAACAACATTATGTTTACTTAATGATAAATATACTACTTAGCTTCTACTGTGTGGTGGGTGGTACAGTGGTTAAGATCGTCGAGACTATAGCACTGTGCTGCGGTGGTGCCGGAGTCGTAAAAAATCGAACGTCCTTCTCACTATGCATAACATGGGACGACGAACAACGTATTGAGTCGGAGAGACTAGACCTTAACTCAGCCAGAATTGTTGCACCAATAATTTAATTATTTATTTTTCCCAGGCAGTACGCAAATGACTATCCACTTTTGAACTACATAAGACTTCGTTTCTTGACTTGGAGCTTGATAATTTATCAGTTCTTTAATGATTTTGTATGCGATTTTTGTATGGCTATTTACCACTTTTGCTGCTTTGCGCCCAAAACGTTTATATAATTATTTTATATACGAGTATGTACTCGTATATGTACGTACGTATGCTTGGAATGTCGAACGCGTGGTAGTTTTTACACCTTTTATACTGTGTTCCTTAATTTTAGCCCAGGTGTTGTTTAGCCCATTGTAGATGAGTATATTAATGTCGTTGCCTAAATTAACAATAGTAACCATAAGATGGTTTCTTTCTGTCCCCCCGTCCCCTCACATATAGTTCAACAAAAATCTGCAGTACAGGTCTTATGGGAAATCTTTTTTTCGAACAGGGTGCCTATCGTTCAGTTTTCGGCTAAAAATACTACAAATTGCCACTGACGTGTCACTGGTTTACATTGAAATTGTTGTTCTAACTCCTCTAACAATCCGATCTGAACTGAATAATGCGATCAGTCTGCCTCGTGGTCGGAAACAGATTGATTTCTGAATTTTCTAATCGGACTAGAGTTACCAGTATTAATTTTAACAAAGCAATATTGTTTTTTCGCAGGCTCTTTTGGTTTTTGTTGTTTTTAAAAGCTGTTGCGAGCTTCAACTAATCAAAAAGAGCGGTATTTGTTGCCATATGTGAACGTATTATACGTTTATTTGGTTAAAGCTTTTTATATGGATGTTAAAATGCGTGGTATAGAAACCATTATATATTAATAAACACGATTGTGATTAATATTTTTAGAGCAAGCAAATATGATTGGCTTAATATACATTTATGATACAAGAGGAAGTAGAAGCAGGAGACAAAGTACTACGATTGCCACCTTACTATTGCGGGCTTAATCCCATAGAGTTGATATAGGCTCAAGTTAAAGGATTCGTAACAATTTCAAAATGGAAGACGTTAAGGTACTATTAAAACTTGAGAAAGTAGAAAGAGAAAAAATGGCTTAACTCCGTCAAACATATGAGAGTAAAAGTTGAACCTAAGATGTGGGATGTAGATGTCTTCGCCGCAACAGCAACAGAGGAGATTGTGGTTTTATAACATGAGAACAATGATGAGAACGACACCATCAGTGCTTTTTTTCGGATTAGTTTGCTTTTATTATATTACTAGGCAACGCTTTACACTGTTTGGTACTAGAAATATAAATTAATAAAAAATGTAACTTATGCTATTTAGATGAGATGATACCAATTTTTCTGCAAATAATATTGAACATGGTGTGCTCTTAGTACAAGCGGTTGACATTGCAGACATCCACAAATCGTTTGCCGTTGTTATTGGTACTCGTATTTACCTAGTTATGTAATATTTCCTTTTTATCCTCAGTCACAAGACTTGTTAGAATACAATACTTGATAGTCGTGATGTTTCTTACTCTAGTCCAGAATCACACTGGTAAAATCGTTTTGATGTTGCCAAGGTAAGAAATTTTCACAGGCATTTTTCCCGATAGGCCTTGGGGAGTAGAATGGTATTGTTCCATTGACACCCAACTAATCTCATGTGACGTAAACTCAAAAAGTTAAGTGTCCAGTCACACAATAAAATAGCTTACTGCAGTAACTGGCATCGGCTGGAAATCCGTAAAAAAATTCAAATAAAAAACGACACACTTATTAAGTCCATGCAATTTATTTATTGAAAAAACTAAGCAAAAAACGAGGAAAAAGAGCGCAGGATAAACCACGACCAAACGGATTCAGATGTTATCGAAGACAGAAGAAAAACTGACATCTCCTTTATGGAAATACGTTTACATGATGCAGTCGGTTTTGCAACTTGATCATTATACTAATGATCTGCTGTTGGAGTTGCCACTTCGTCATAATATTAAACATTAAGTCTTTACCGAAAGACATAGTCGTGCCCTTTAGTTGCGCCCTCTGTGTCGAGAAGTCTAATTTTGTTATGCTGCATTGTTTCATGTTGGATCCGTGGTGTTTCTGCCGATACCAAATTGATTTCAGTTACACAGAACTCCTGCCCATATAATCTAGATTAGAGAAAGTTAGGTAACTCAAACTTGCTGGCTAATTTCATTAAAAAGATACACATACAATAGATAAGGAGTGCAAAGGAATAGTTCTTTATCTAGCTGATCTGTTTGAATATAAAGAGAGAGTTTTTCTGATGAAGAAGTGTGTGTCTTTATGAAGAATTAGTAGTAAAAACTTCGAGAATAAAAAAAGTTTGACCGATGGCATGGCCTTCGATTTTTCGTCAACGTGTCGAGCCATCTGCATATTGATTTGGCTCTGACAAAACTCTACCAGTATCTCGTTATAAAGACTTCTTTATTTGGAATGGAAATGGAATCTCGTGGAATTCAAACTAAGACACATGACATTTACTCTGTACTGGTAAATAAATATCTTAGTTCGAAAAGGACAAAGTAAACAAGGTAAAAATGCTACTCCCTGATTATTACAAAAGTAAATTCGAAACACTGTCATGATCCACAGTTCCGCTGTCAATTTAAAAAACAAATCAGGTACCAAGGTGAAGGTTATCATAAAAAAATGTTTCGGTCTTACCAAAGGTCAACAGAATACTTTTCTTAAATTAAAGCTTGCTCCAACTGAAAGCATGATGCAACACAATGCAGTCATTCCTCTATCTTAAGTATCTTTTTATTTTTACTGTTTTCTTTGTGACATTCAGGTTTACAAAACAAGCAAATTTAGGAGTGTTTTTTGGGCAAAAAAATGCTCATTAGTAGCGCACCAATTGATTTAAATTTACATGGATTATAAACCTGTTTATGGTCTTTTATTTCTTTTTACCTGATTACAGCAATATATTTAATTCCATAAGGAACTTGTTTCATATTAGACTCACTTAACAAAATCGAAAAATGTAATAACAATTTTCTATCATTAAATTTTATGTGCCACGTGACTTGAGTTGCTTTCTTATTTTCATTTGTATCCGCTTATAACTTGTGATTGTTGGATATCACGAGTCTAAACTGGATGTTAGTTTTAGATCGACTTCGACAACAGATAACATAAACTCTCAGATGATGTAGTCATTATAATTATTTTATTTTCGCTCTTAATTGTCAATAACTTGAAGAGTTACTACATGCCCAAATTTCATAAGTATTAACCATTCAATTAAAATATTTTCGTATCTTATATTGACTCAATCATAAAGAGAACGAAGAAATTCAAACAAACGAGCAAAACAAACAAAAAAAGTAAAATACGTAAAACCAAAAAAAATTGTGCATCCTTCGCATAGCTCACAAAGTGCTAGTGGTTCACAAAGCTCCCTTACAGCTTATCATACAAGTACCTCTGGTGATACTATTTTATAATCGCTTACGGTGCCTTTGTCGATCAACGAAATTTAATTTTAATCAGTTAAACATTTCCATTCGTCGCGATCAGACATACAAATAATATTCCCAATTTACAAAAAAAAAAAAAAAAAAAATATATATATATATACGAGTATATATATCTTTTCGCTTTGATTCTTTCTGCAGATTCCACCCCGACTCATCATCGATCAAATTTTGCTACAATGTCTGGAGACAAGCCGAAATTAGTTGCTGTAGAAGAATCTCGTCGTTTTATGATTGATTGCTTTAAGGCAGTTAACGTTCCGGAGGAACACGCCCGAGCCCAGGCTGATTTACTTGTAGCTGCCGATTATAGAGGTCACTTTAGTCATGGAATGAATCGTCTGGAAATGTATCTCAACGATTTAGCAATCAACTCAACGAATGGTGCTGCTGTTCCAACAATAATCAAGGAAACCCCAGCAACAGCCTGGGTAGATGGTCAAAACGGTCTTGGTGCTGTTGTTGGAAATTACTGCATGGAATTGGCGATAAAGAAGGCCAAGACAGTGGGTGTTGGCTGGGTGTGCGCAAAACGCTCTAATCACTATGGTATGGCTGGTTGGTATTCCATGCATGCCATAAAGGAAGGATTGATCGGAATATCTATGACAAATACATCGCCATTGATGGCACCTACCCGATCAAAGGTTGCTGCTTTGGGTACAAACCCATTGGCGTTGGGTGCTCCAGCTAAAGATGATAAGTTTCTCTTGGACATGGCCACAACAAGTGTTGCAGTGGGTAAAATTGAAATCCAGAGACGTAAAAATGCTCCCTTACCCGATGGTTGGGCACAGGATCCCGAAGGCAATGTTACAAATGATGCTGAATTGGCTTTCCAAACAGCGTGCCTTATGCCTCTGGGTGGGCCAGAAATCACCTCTGGTTATAAAGGCTACGGCTTGGGTGCCTTGGTTGATATTTTAAGTGGTGTTATGGCTGGAGCGAATTACTCAACTAAAGTACGAAAATGGACTCATGCTGGTGCTGACACAGAAGCTGATTTGGGCCAAGTATTCATTGCCGTAAATCCAGATTGTTTTGCTCCGAACTTTGAAGACAGAATGGTTGATTTGAATTCCAGACTTAGAGGATGTACACCAGTAAGTTAAAAGTGTCCACAAAAAAAAATAATTGGTTTTAATTTTTAACATCTTTCTCAGACTGATCCTTCGAAACCTGTGCTTGTGCCCGGAGACAAGGAAGACGCTACAATGAAGGCTGTCGATGAAGTTGGTGGTATTCAGTATCTCGAAAATCAACTCAACTGCTGCGATGCTCTCTCAAAGAGACTAAATATTCAACCGATGAGATTCATCTAAGTGATACTATTTTTAAGTGATACTACATCTTAATGATACCAAAGGATTTTCGAAAAATAACCAGGCTCATAGGTAGCTGCATATGGATTTATAGATACATACATGTATTGCCATAGCATTTCTTAAGTTTTCCATAGTTTTCCTACGGAATAGAAATTCGCAAACTCAGAATAATATGTCGTTAATTAACAAAAAGTGCTTACCTTACTTTTAAAGTTTTAAATGTTTATAACTTTTAATTTATAATTTTTGTTGTAAAATTAAATATATATATGTTTAAGTAATTTAAAATAAATATGTTCGCATTGTTCTTAACAATTTAACAACAAAATTGTTTTTGATTTAATGTTTCTGTTTTTTTTTTTCTGTTATAGGACTTTGCTCACACAGATAAACATAAAAGACAACGGTCAAAATGGTGAGTAGTGGCTGTAAATCTAAAAACCATTATCGCCTAATTATGAATTGTGGCTGACGAAACGACTCCGCTGAGGTAATGAAATATCGGGGAATTTGGCAATAAAGATAAGACGACATTTTCCAATTAAAACGTTGCGTTGTTGGGTGGCTTATCTTAAACAGTAAAAAAGACATTAGCTTAATTTTGAACCTAGATAAAGGTGGTGGAAAACACACTTATTTTCATCTGAAGAACTTATTTAAAAAATCACGCTTAATAATAGCACAAGTCCTAATGAATAACATGTACGAGTTGAATATATTTTCTTTAAAATTGTTGGTAAAATGTTGTGTGCTTCAAGCATTGATAAGGCTATTTCTTGGTTTTCGCCATTTAACACTTGTTTGCGAATAGTGTAGCTAATTATGTTTCAAGAAAGTATTTAGTTGGTGGCAAAAGTCAAAGTTCAATAAATGAATATAAATATACATATGGCCAAAACTAAAGCAACTTTTACATAAACACAAGCCTCTGCGGTAAAACTGATTAAATTGCATTATGTTATATTAAGTTTTTCTTTACAGAACAAGTGAACGCATTCGAAAAAAAAAAGAAAAAAAAAATTTCATAAGTAGAAAATAAAAATACTCTAACCACGTCGATTTCAAGCTGGTCAAAACTAAAGCAACTTCATAGTAATTTCATATTTAATAAAAATTATCGCGACTAAACCGCAATATTTTGTGGCGAAACCTTTGTTTTTTTATTACTGCACTACACCTTCTTGGGACACTCTCGATCCAATTGGAAATTATAGAGCGTGGGATGGTTTTCCAAGCCTCCTGGACTTAAATACAAAGCTCTTCCCTATTCCCGAATTTCTCCCAAATTATTCACCGATCTACAATCTCCCATAGATCTTCTATCGGTTTGAGATCGGGGGACTGGGCCGGCATTCCATAACATTGATTTTCTGTTTTTGAACCATTCTTCGGATCTTTATCCTGTTGAAATATCCATTTCAGGGGAAATTCCTTCTCAGATTGTGGCAGCATAGTGTTTTCAAGTGCACCTTTGTAAATAAATTGCTCAATAGTTCCATCTATTTTATGTATGAGACCAATTCAATGTCCAGAGAAACATCCCCCCAAACCATAATGTTTCCTTCCTCATGCTTCACAGTGCCCTTTAAGTATCGACGATTCAATGCTTCATTAATTAGCCGGCGGATACGGCGAAAGCTATACGATCCCTTCAAATTAAACTTTGATTCGTCGGAGAATAGTATTCGTTTTATTTTAGTGGATACTGTGATGCACTTCTGTTTTTAGCTGAAATAAATGGTTTCTCTACGATTCCGAATGATGAAAGACAATTATCAGCAGCCCTCAAACGAAGTGTCCCGGCGCTAGCTTTTGTGCTAAACTCGTTTTTTAATTCCCTAGATAACATAAAGGGATTACTCTTTGTCGTTCTAATGATCACTTTGATTTCCCGGTATGTAGTAACTCTTGGCCTGAAACCTGAAACTTGATGAAGTTGTAAAATTTTATTAAACGGCTTATCACCGATTGAATATTGAATACTTTTTGGATAATTCAGATTGTTAAATACCATTTCTATATTCGTCAATAGTTTTTTCTTTGGTCTTATGGGAGTAGCTATTTCTGGCCATTTTAGATAAAATTTAAGGAACACTTTTAAAGATCTTGCTGCAGCAGACTAATATACCCAATTGAGTCAATTTGTGGTGTTTATTTTGAATATAAACAAATCAGATATGAGTAGTTGTGGTCAAAGTAACGGTTTTTCTATTTCTCCCGTAATAAAAAATTACCGAGCAAATTTAGGCCAAAACAAGCCAGTTGAAAAGTAAAGTAAATTCAATTGAATGTTTGTACTTTGTTTTAATACGGTAAAATTACTGTTCATTGATTTTATAAATTAATCTTTTTTAACTTTTGGGTTAATTTATATGAAAAGTATCACAAAACACGGACTTGCGATTTTAGTTGGTTTAGTAGACTTAAACGGTATTACGAGAGGATCTGTCGTGAAGTTAAATCTGACATTTTAACTTGCAAAAATAATTACTTTATCCGTAAATTAGCTAATATTAATTGGCAAATCTGAAAGAGAATGGCAGGTTGTCAACGAAATACTTAATAAGAATAAATCCGGCGTCGATATTGTCTTGCTAAATGATGACCTTGAGATTTCTAAGCCTTTGGAAGTTGCCAATTTATTTATTAGTTTCTTAACTCTAATGGTAATTCTCCGTATTTTAGCGAGAATACCATACTGAAATCGAGCCTTCAACCAGAAAGTTTTTTCTTTGAGGAATTTACTTCACTTGAAATTCAAAAAATTATAAATTCCCTTAAAGCTTCTAATTCACATTCATATGATAATAGTTCAAGCAACATATTGAACAATATTTCATTTCAGATTTCTGACGTTCTATGTTTTATCTTTAATAATTGTGTTCGTAAAGGAGTCTTTCCGGATTGCCTTAAAACAGCAGTGGTAATTCCTCTCCACAAAAAGGGTGATACCAGAGAATTGAATAACTATCGCCCTATTTCCTTTTTGTCAGTTTTTTCAAAAATCTTTGAAAAGGGTATAAAGCGTAGAATGCTATCTTTTCTAGACAAGACCCACTTTTTTAGTGACTGCCAGTTTGGCTTCAGAGATGGTAAGTCTACAGAAAGTGCATTATTAAAGCTGACTGTGGAAATATATGATAGTTTGAATAACTCACAAATCCTGTCCTGTCTTTTTATTGATATTACAAAGGCATTCGACATGGTTAACCACACTATACTGTTAAATAAATTGTTTAATGCAGGTTTTAGGGGCTTCTTGAGTGGTTTACCTCGTATCTATTGAATCGTAAACAAGTGGTAAAGATTAAAAACGTATTTAGTTCCATACTTTCTTCCAATATAGGTGTTCCTCAATGATCTGTATTGGGTCCATTACTGTTCCTTATATATGTGAATTCTTTATTCATTCAGCATTTATGGGCAAAATGACAGCTTTCGCTGACGATACAGCCATTCCCAATTCAAATATGAATTATCATAGTTTATCATCAGATGTAAATTGGGATTTAGACATTTTAAGAAGATGGTTCAAGAAACATAGCTTGGTAATCAGTAATAAAACTAAATTTATGATGTTTAATCACAGTCGTCGTCTAACCTCGGTACCGACAACATCAATTCGTGAGTTTATCGTCAAGTAGTGTAAAGTAGTGAGCGTGCAAAAAAAAAAAAAACACAAAGACTCCTCTTCTTATTTTTTTTCTTGTCCCGTTTTCCCAATAGTACGAATACTATACAGTGAAAAACCAACGGGTTTTCAATGGCTTTACGGGGCCACGTGCCCTCAAAAAACCGGTTCGATGACCTGGATATTGAAGTGCTATCAGGACCAACACACAAAAGAAAAAAGAAAAGTGAATTTGCCTCTATTAACCCCTTTAGCCCCTTTCCCACGACATCATGCCAATCTGATCCAAAATTTATTGTTATAACCGCTTCATACGATAAAAAACCTCTAACTTCATTTAGTGTTTTCCTCCTGAAAAAAGCCATTGATGGTATCAGCACTCAATACGAATCTATATCACAACTACGTGATGGAAATTTATTAGTGCTGGTCAAATCGCAGAAAATAGCTGATCTGTTTACATTAAAAAAGTCCCTATCAAACATCTGCCCTATCAAGGTTTCCCTCCACAACACTCTTAACTCGTCTAACGGCACGGACTTTGCTCCCTGCCTCATAAACGTTCCAGAAGAAGAAATCGTTAAGGAAATGAGAAGCCAAGGAGTTACTGAAGTATTTAAATTTAGAAAACGACAAGAGGACTCAAAACAAATTTGTACTGGTGTTATTCTTCTTACTTTCGACCGCCTCCGCCCTCCGCCCTCCATCCTCAGTAGACATCGGCTGGTACAACGTCAAGGTAAGGGAATATATCCCTAACCCCATGCGTTGCCGAAGCTGTCAACTTCTTGGCCATACCACCAAAAGATGTAATAATACCCCCCGCTGCGAAAACTGCAATCTTCCCCCACACAACCCCACCAAGTGTACCCGCACCCTTTGCACCAACTGCTCGGAAGAACATGCTGCATCATCCACACTTTGCAAATCATACCTACAGGAAAAAGAAATCCTAAAAATAAAAACTGTAAACAAATGCAGCATATCCGAAGCAAAAAAATTATACAGGGCACAAACTCCCAACGTCTCATCCCCTCTCTCCACCACTTACGCTAAGATTACGAAAACCCCTCTACCGCAACCAATTCCACCGAAAACAAATACACAAGCTGTTAACTCCATACATTGTCAACAAACGAAAAATACATCAAACAGTATTCAATTAAACACAGCTGTCAATTCTCCAATTCTTAATCCAATACAAAAAGCACTAAGCATCAATTCTCCAGCACAAACCTCAAACACCAATACAGACATATCAAAAAAACACATTGCCCCCTCCTCCACATGTCAGTCAAGTGGCAACCAAGATCAACACACACCACAAAACGTAACAGATTCAACGTCACCGATTTCTCACCTAACTCAAACACTCATTCGCAAAAACAAATACTATGTATTACCGAACCAACTACACTCACCTCTAAAACACCACTCAATTAATGACATCAACCTCACCAACGGAGAAAATATCAGCTCTGAACCTGAACAATTCCAACTCCATGAATCTCTCTAAAAAAATTAGCTACCCATAATACACAAGTTCGCCACCATCCCAAAATTGGACATAGAGGACACTATAATTCAAACAACACAACGCTCAATACAAATTACTTACAATACATCCCACCTGAACTCAAGATAATACAATGGAACATTAAAGGATATTTAAACAATTACAATGAACTGCTTATTCTGATTAAAAAAACCTCTCCCAAAGTAATAGCCCTACAAGAAACCCACCTTATATCCCTAAAAAATATCCCCACTCCAGTTAATTATCTTCTTATCCCGCAAAACCAAACTTTGAGTCCCTTTGGTGGTATTGCCTTCCTGGTTCACACGTCAATACAACACAGTGCAATTAATCTTAATAATGACTTTGAAGCTATGGGTATCACAATCACCTCTAAGCTCAAATGTTCCACGGTAGCTCCTTGTCCTCCATAAAGAGACCAAATTTCAAAACAGAAAACGCTAACTGGGATCTGTACCAGACACTATTAGACAAATATAACTCTCACTATCCCGTTACCAATAACATAAATAAAGAAGCTGCCAGCATCCATAAAATTATTCTGCAAAGTGCTAATCGTTCCATCCCTCAATTTTCAACCCAAACCAAGAGAACAAAAGTCCCTTGGTGGAACAGGGAGCTCGAGCTACTAAGAACAGAAAAAACAAAGTCCTGGCAAATCCTAAAATCGAAAATTACCATTGAAAATGTTATTAATTACAAAAAGGCTAATGCCCGATTTAAAAGACTACTAAAAATTTCTAAAGCCGAGTCATTATATAAATTCACTTCTGAAATCAACCCTGCTACCTTTACAACAAAAATCTGGTCATCCATAAGACGGTTTTGCGGGCTATATAAATCTTCCCCTATCCATATAATTGTTCCTACAATGCACTCAAATTGTAATATTACCTCCCCACTTGAAATAGTAAAACACTTCGCTGAATACTGGTCCAACGATTCACACGATTCTAACTTTACCCCATCCTTTTGTCAAAATAAGCTCTCTACCACCCCCTTTATCTCCTACTCCCCTTGCACAAGTGCGAAAATCATCGAAAAGGATATCAGCTTTGCCGAACTTAACTTAGCCTTAAACCAACTAAAAGGGAAGACACCAGCTAATGACAGAATATCCTACCCCATGATAAAAAACTTATCCCCCAATTTAAAAGAAAGACTACTCACACACTACAACCTAGTTTTACACAACTTTATTCCCCAACTATATAAAAACAGTATCGTCATCCCTATACTTAAACCTAATTCTGATAAGTCTCTATCCAAATCATATAGACCGGTCTCCCTTAATCCTTGCTCCGCTAAAGTATTAGATAAAATAGTCGCCAACAGGCTCTGGTGGTTTGTTGCTCACAATAAACTTCTCAGTAGATTCCAATTTGGCTTCAAAAAAGGCAAATCTGTAAATGATCTTCTACTGTATTTAGACCATCACATTACCGATTCGCTATCAAGGAAAAGTCATTTATCTCTTATTTCCCTCGACTTTGCAAAGGCTTTTGACAAAATTGGCATTCACACAGTAATTGATCAGCTTAAAAAGTGGAAAGTACAAGAGGCGTTCAATATATTCTCGGTATCGATATGAAGGAAAATGCGAATTCAATTTAAATTATTTTTATTTTTCAATATAATCTCCCCTAACATCAATGTATTTGTTACATCTTGAGATAAGCTTTTTTAAACCCTCAAAAAAATAAATTTCCTCTTTGTCTGCAAAATACCCATTTATTGCCGACTTGAGTTCTTCATCATCCGAAAATCTTTTTCCAGGTGCGGAACCCTGGTAAACAGCCACCATCTCTTCATGAATAGTTTTTTGACTTTTTCCTTGCTTAGTGAGAAATTTAATTACAGCGCGATGCTCAATTTTCACCATCATCGTCTCAGTTGCCATTATGATTCTGTTTAACTAGAGATAAAACGCGAATTAATCACATTTATATGAATGCACTAAAATAATAGTATTACTTGATAAATAAGTCAATTTATATATACAACCACAGCTTCACCCCGATACCGAGAATATGTTGAACGCCCCTCGTAGGTCCCAAAATGATACGTTATGTAATAAATTTCATGTCGAACAGGAAAATAACAGTTCGTTTTAAAAACGCCTTATCTCCCTCCCTCCCCATTTTTATCGGCATCCCTCAGGGATCACCCCTTTCCGTGCCCCTGTTTTTAATTGCCTATAATAAGCTTGCCCATATTCTATCGCTGCAAAAACATTTAAAATTCTGTGCATACGCCGATGACTTTACAATAATAAAAAAGCTTAATAAGAAAGACCGTTCCCCCAACATCGATTTAAATTCCACTTTTGAAGAAATAACAGCCTGGTGCCAATACTCCGGGGCTCAACTTTCGTTGGACAAAACTAAGCATCTTCATATTTGTCGAAAACATAAGTGTCGCTGCAACATATCATCTGGCAATGTTGCTCTTGAAAAAGTGGATAGACTAAAAATCTTAGGCATTATCCTTCAAAAAAATTACAAATGGAATTCGCACATCCAACACTTATGTTCCACCCTAGAAAAAAAGCTTAATATAATTAAATCTCTTTCATCTCGTAAGTTTAACTGCAACCCATATACTCTAACGTCAGTTTTCCAGTCTATAATAGTCAGCAAAATAACATATGGCCTCTTTCTTTACGGATATACCGCGAAATCCCAACTTAATAAAATCAAAACAATTTACAACGCCGCTCTTAGGAAAGCCGTCGGTGCATTTCGGACGACCTCCGTAAATCACCTCCTTTTCGAAACCAAAATGCAAACTATTGAAAATCTCCTCTATAAATCTACTTTAGGGCTCTCCAAATCCATTTTATTCTGCAAAGATACTTCTCTTTATGAACTACACAAAAACCGAAAAAGGAGACCAAAAAAACTCCCTTCATCTATTGACCGTGCCACTGCTCTTTGCAACGAAATTAACATTCCTTGCCAGCCAATACAACCCCAACTAACATTGCCCCCACCTTGGTCCTTTCAATCTTCATCCATAATATCATCTTTAAGAATATATAAAAAGTCTCATACCTCTCCTGAAGTATTCCGAGCCCAATTCCTTGAGCTTAAAAACATCTTAAGTGATTTTTTCTTCATCTACACAGACGGATCCCGAATACAACACAACAGTAGCTTCAGTGTCACCACTGAAAATAAAATAATATTCTCCTTCCTTCTCCCCCCTTACACTTCTGTCTTTTCAGCCGAAATTATCGCCATCCTGAAAGCCCTCCGATACACACAAAATCTTAATAGAAAAATTGCTATATGCACAGACTCCCTGTCATCCATTGACGCCATCGCTAACATTTGTTAGTTATTACCCTTCCCTAATACGAAAACTCCTATACTTACAATTTACTAAAATTAAACTTATCTGGGTCCCTGGCCACGTTCAAATCGCGGGCAATGAATTCGCAGACCAGGTTGCTAAGGACACCCTCAAAACACCATCCTTATTTTCTGCAAACTTCAATCTCCAGGACATCAACTATTTTATCAAAACCACAGCTTCCTCTAATAATCTTCTTTGGGACAAAACATCTGAATGGTACGAGTACAAAGCAATAAACAAAGACAAATTATCTGTAAAAAACTATTTACACAACTCAGTTCCAAC
The DNA here is from genome assembly GCA_949129095.1 of Volucella bombylans. Lineage (NCBI taxonomy): Eukaryota > Metazoa > Arthropoda > Insecta > Diptera > Syrphidae > Volucella > Volucella bombylans. The sequence continues at coordinate 142,141,056 of OX422142.1, read as the reverse complement.
TAGTATCTCGCGCTTAGAAGCAACAAAAATAATACGTCTTAGGCTAGGTCATAGTAAACTCACCCACGAACACTACATCAACAGAAACAAATCTTCGCTCTGCATGTATTGCAACCAATCCAAGATAACAATACCACATATCCTCTTATTCTTCCTCCAAGCCAACCCAAAAGAACTCCTCTCAAATCCCAATAAAAAAAACATAAAGCAATCTAATTTAACTTCACGAACATAGCCGAAGGCCTAAGATGCTCTGGCTAGCCTTACTTACTTATAATTTTAATTATAAGGCAGTAATAGAATAATAATAATATGATGTTTAATATCAAGGGTCAAATCTGCAAAGATCTGCCCTTATATTATCACTCACCATATTGTCAACGGTTCTGTTCAGCTGATTCACTTTTAGGTAGTTTACCGGCATTTAATGAAAATATAAGTTGCAGTAAGGATTGCTTTAGAATTGAGTGTGTTGATAGTTTTAAATACCTAGGTATTGTTTTATCTTGAACAGATCACACAACTTACATAAAACAGTATTTAAATAAGGTCGTTAGACAGATTTACCACCTTAGACTTTACTGCAATACGCAAATTTTAAAAATGGTATACAATGGTTTACTTAAATCTAAATTACAGTATGGTATATCTTGCTGGGGTGGTGCTTACTATAATAAAATAGAACCATTATTGATTAAGCAAAAGCATGCAATGAGGATTATGACCAAAGTAAATCGTAGAACACTCAGTTTTGATTTGTTCAAATATCTTTATATTCTCCCTCTGAGACATCTGTACTGCTATAAGGTATTAAGAATATTTTTTGACAACTCCGGATACTACAACGTAAGGCTTGATGATAGGTATAAGCTACGCATCAATACCATGCACTTCGCCACTATTCCGACTACACATAAAACTCACTTCTCCCGTTTCTTTTACGTTACTGCGCCTCGCTTATTTAATTTATTACCTGTAAACCTTAGGTGTGAGAGAAAGAAATCAGTATTTTTAAAAATGTTAAAAAACGGCTCTTCTCCTTTGATCGTAATGAAATCGATTTGTTTTTTAATCCATTGGTATAAAATGAATTTTCCATCTTTTTTATTGTTATTTGTTATCACTTCTCTATTAATTGTATATTGTATTTCATTTCCCCATCAATAATCTTTTATTAGTTTGTATACACATAAAGTGATATGCTCTCGCCTCTTGTCTTCTGACAACAGATTGTACTAACTATTCTTTACAAATCTGTAATTTATAATGTATCTCAAAGAATTTGTAGAATTGTATTTATCATTTGTAAAGGTATAAAGAATTAAAGAATTAAAGTTTTGGCCGCCACTGTATATCTTAGGTAGATACATACTCGTAAAAGCGTTTAAATGTTTTTTTTATATAATTTTGGTGGGTGCTGAGGTCCCTATTTATCAAACTCAAAAACTAATAGAAAGATTTAAAAACTAGGAACCAAGATGGTGGAGATTTAGTATGAGGCGAGGAGTGCTCAGGTTGAAATCAAAAACGGAGTGGTTTGAGTTGACTTCTCGGAGCATACGGGAGTTTGGGTCATTGGAACCATAAGAGGTGCGATAGGTTGGAATATATGTAGAAGAGACGGAGTTATCGTAAATTATGAGGGTTAGGGTTGAAGTAAATACAGTTGTAAAGGGAGGTGCAGTCGACGAATGAAGAGAAGGTCAGCTACATCTTTGCATTTTGCGAGGACATTCAAGTTAAGAAGTTTGAGTCGGTCTCGATAGAGTGGTAAAACAAAAGGGTCATCCCAGGGTAATCCAAGAGTTATCGAAGAAAACAGCGTTGAATGTTCTCCATTCTGTATATATGAACTCGCTGAAAGTTCACTTGGTCACATAGGGGTTGGACCATCATTTGATAAAAACAAGTGATGAGTTGGCTATAAGGATTATCTCATCAATATGCGAGCGCAAGTTAAACCACTATAGTACAATATTACAAAACAGAAAATAAAGTCGAGGAGAAGATTGATTGCACTTACGTGACAAAATCATTAAATTAACATTTGGAGACATTAAGCTCTACGCAATTTTTTAGATACTCGTACCAAGTGGAAAGCCTATCCTTCAGGAAGATCTTGAGGACTAGGGGTCGTCGATGTAAATGGATAGGGGGCAGTGTTTAATAATTCTCTCAATCGTTTGTATTATAGTTAAAATGAAAATAAAGAGACCTAAGAGGTGGGACGCCAGAAGTGCCTAAAAACGGAGTTGAGGTGACTGAATTAAAGCGAACGCTTTAGTATTACAAACTAGTTATACTGCTTTTGTTACCAACGAACCAAAAATAAAAGGTATTCAAGAACGAAAGTTATCAGAAACTGTGGTATACAGGGCGTTCCAGAATTTTTTGTTGAAAACTTTAAGGGGAGATTCCTTGGCATATTTTCCGAAAATATCGTATAGTTTGGAAGGGTGGAGGGCGAGTCGGAAATGCATCCCCTGCGAGATACAAAGATTCTAAGCAAAGCCTTATGCTGCCCTATTAAAAATACCATCTTTCAAATTTATGCGTGTATGGTAACAAATAGGGTATCGTTCAACTCATTACTATGGGTACTTTAATTGCTTCAAAGTAAATGTTGCTCTAAAATTAATGTGTCGAAAGTTATTGAGATCCAATGTTTGTGTTGTTTTTTAAACTTAAAATTTTGACTTTGAAACGTGCGCCCGTCAGGTTATTTCATCTCAAGTCAAGTTTTCAATATACCACCCAACTTGTTCAAACTGTAAAAGTCAAAATGGGGTATTCTTTCACAATGGCCTAGTTGCTTTGCAATTTTTTTCCCATAAAATAAATTTATTATTGCTGAATGTAAATCCAATAAAAAAATGTTTTATGTTCCCTAAAAGAGGAAAAATGTACCACTTCTGACAGGAAACACCCATTTTATAAGGTCCAAAAAAAAAATTACAAGTACTTTTTCTGAAAAAAAAGACGTTTTACATTACGTCAGAAACCATCCAAATACCAGTCTTAAGCAACTAAGCTGACATGTTAATTTATTTATGCATTCAGAAGGCATGCATGAATTCCATCATATACCAGTACAGGAGCTACAAACCGGGGACACAAAGAAGTTTGTAATGAAAGACACATCAACGTAAATATGTGGGCAATGATGATCTGCTGATTGAACTCTATCGGCTTCCTTCAAGACTTAATTCAAATGTCTATTCCCAGAACTATTTGTTATATTAGGTGATATACTATTGCAGCAAAAAACAGGCGTTGTGTATCAGCAGGATGGCACACCCGCACACTATGACCATGCAGTTAGAGAGTGGTTAGATCGCGTGTACGAAAATTCGTGAATAGGGTAGGATGGAACCGTTCTGTGGCCTCCAAAGTCTCAGAACTTGACCCCAATGGACTTTTATTTATGGAGATGGATGAAGAACATTGCTTACTCATCAGAAATAACAACTTTGGATGACTTGAACCATAGGATTGAAGCAGCTGTGAAAGTCCGAAAAGAAATGGAAAAAATGGACATAGTTAGAGCCTTTCAAAGACGAGCTGTGGCGTGCATACAAATCAATGGTTTGCACTTTAAACAATTTATATGATACTACTTCAAATAAGCAGTCAATATTTGTATTTTTATATTTTTTGTGCATTTATTTGGGTTTTCCTAAATTCTAATAGGATATGAAATATGAAAAACCATTGGAGAATACTACAAGTTCTCTTTATCAGAAAGTTCTTGGCGCGACCCGTCGGCCACACCTACTTCGGTTTTACCTGTTTCAATAAGCTTGTAGAATCTTAAAACTGCTGACTTGAGATAAAATGACCTGATCTTTTTGTTTTGCTCGTAAATACTAGATCTATGTTTCAAAGTTGCAAAATGATGCCAAAGTTATAATTTTAAGTTCTAAAACAAATTAATCACTTTTGATCTTCAATAACTTTTGACACACCAACTTTAGACCAACTTTTACTTTAAAACGAATAAAGTACTCATAATTACGAGCTCAATGATACCCTTGTTTCCATACGCGCATGAATTTGAAGGATGTTATTGTTATCATATGTTATATGTTATCAATAGGAGTCAAAACAGGGCAGCGTTAGGGTTTGCTTAGAACCTGTATGTATATCTCGGAGCGGATTTTTTTTTCTCAAAATATATCGACACATTATTCGGAACACCCTGTATACGACAGTATTACAAAGTAGTTGTACTGGTTTTATCTGACTAAAACCAGGTAAATTATATAATTATGAAAAGAGCACAATAGCAGAGCACAGGAAATAGAAAAAAAACTTTTCTATGTAAATAGAATAGAACATGTAAATATGAATAGAAGATAAAGAATATAATATATAAAATATACATGGGTACGTACATGTATACATACTATACTGATATCCCCAGCGAACCAAAAATAGGAGGTGTTCAAGAACGACAACAATCAGAAATAATGGTACCTATGTACTCGTATACGAAAATAGAAGGTTACCTGCACGTATTCACTTTGAAACAGATGAATACTTCCACTTATTTTTAAACTTATCCCTCAAGGTTCTTGCTCACGAATAAATTATATTCAATTACAAATAAATAAGTCACAAATTATTTAATTTCTTATTTTGTTTGCCTTCACGTCTATTTCCTTCATGTTGTCTATTTCCAACATCCTAAAATAATTCTCAGGAAAAAATGATGTTTTATCAGAAATGGCCACCTAGGCCAAGAACTGTTTGTTATATGCTTCTTAAATGTGAAGCTTTATAGCATTTAGTAGCAAGACAAATATACCATATTATCATTTTGATGACAAAGTGAAAACATTGCCGAAAATCGACACATCAGCGCCAAGAAGCTGGAAGAGGATTCAGTGAAGGGAATAATAACAGCGAACGGCTTGAATTTCTGCAATGCTAACCGCTTTGTAGCAGGAGGTACCTTATTTGAGCATAAGACCTACCACAAAGCCAATCGGCTGCCACGTGACTGGTGTATGGAAATTGACTCATAGGCGTCTGAAATATATTCAGAGGAGACATAGGACCGGTGCATGACCTTCACCTTATGGTTGCCACTCTCAAACTGCGAACTGTGCTTATACCAAGTTTCTGTAACATTATAATGCAGGTACAACGTTGACTGGAACTCTAAGGGCTAATCTTGCAATAACCCTAGTAGAAGAAGTAGAACCACACCAGTTGAAGATAGAAGAAGTACAGCGTAGCGTGTGGTGTGATAAACGCGATGGCCACAGAGGCAGAAGCAGCTGCAAATAGGTACGACAGCAGAACCATCTACAGAATCACTAAAGAGTTCATTAGCGTCCACACCTCTAAACAACATCTCGTGAAAGTCTTTGACGCTGCTTTGTTTATCTCGAATGAGAACCAATTTAGGAGGAATATTTTAAGTTTCGCTTCGGTTCATAACAGAGTTTTTGCCAGGAATATGAAATCAAGTCAGGACGAGATGACCCAAATAACTTTTGTCTGCATTCGCAACTCGTAAAGATGAAATCATTACCGTATAAAAACACAGAAAAAAACAAGGCGAAAGGACTTGATGGTACTCCAGCGGAGTTTTCAAAGGTAATACTGACAGCACTGCTAGAAAGAATCTGGGAAACTCTTTTCCGAAGAGTGATAAAGGGTAATCGCCATTGAATTATCGAAAAAAGCAGTGCGAAAACTACAATAGAAATGAGTGTGTGTGCTCTATGTACATATGCATTTAGTTGCCAAAATAATTTCTAAAGCAGTCCTTGAGAGAATACAGCACCACATCTCACAAGTTGACAATGCAGTCTACCCTCTCCATAATAAATAGAAGAAGAATGCAAGTGGCCCAAAGGGTATGCTGTTGCTGTTTTGATCAAAAGTTGAAGCCGTGCTGTTGCCTGGGTGCAATATCTAAAAAATGTGCGCCACTACATCTCGAGAAAACTGCAAACCTTTTTGAATTGGTATCTGCAGAACAAGTTAAATATTTTATTGAGATATCGGATTTACAAATTAGAGTACTATTGATACTACAATATAAAGACTTGCAAAGGAATCAACCAACCCGATACGGAAGGAGATCGGGGTAATAGAGGGGCACATGGCGAAGAATAGTCAAGGAAGAAGTACGTAAGTGCTTAAGCCTTAGCCAGGCAGAGGATGTAATTCGCACAGCAAATTTTGGGCTGTTTAGATGTCTTCACATATGTCCGTTTGGAGCGAGCCCATTTTTTTGGAATATCATTTAATAACCAATTAGGAAATCAGTTTAAATTATTATTGCTCTACCTTAATCTGCCTTCCAGAGCAGACGGAGTGACTTTGAACTTCTTCGGGGGGTCTGTTCCTTTTTTATGCCACTGCATGGAATCTTGTTTGCTTTCAGGGTCATAGTGGTGGACCCATGTTTCGTCCCCAGTAACAATTCGATCCATAACACCGTCCGCGTTCTCATTACACATCTCCAAAAGCTCTCTACAGCATGCGATTCTCACTTTTTTCTGAGGCGCTGTGAGCATTCGTGGCACCCACCTTGCACTGACCTTTGAAAGGTTAAGATGGTCATGAAGAATGGTGTGAATGGTACCAATTGAAAGCTTGGTGATCTCTGCCATCATTTTCACCTTTATTCGGGCATCCTCAAGAACAAATTTTTCGACTTCTTTGATGCTTTCTCCCGTACAAGCAGTAGCCGGAGCGGGGGTCGTCTTCAATGCTCTCTCTGCCTCTCTTGAACTCACTTGACCACTTTTGCACAGTTGATAATGAAGGTGCGGAGCCCTGGTAAACAGCCACCATCTCTTCATGAATAGTTTTTTGACTTTTTCCTTGCTTAGTGAGAAATTTAATTACAGCGCGATGCTCAATTTTCACCATCATCGTCTCAGTTGCCATTATGATTCTGTTTAACTAGAGATAAAACGCGAATTAATAATCACATTTATATGAAATTTTACATGAATGCACTAAAATAATAGTATTACTTGATAAATAAGTCAATTTATATATACAACCACAGCTTCACCCCGATACCGAGAATATGTTGAATGCCCCTCGTACGGAGTTATTTTGGAAGCTTAGTTCTTCTTGAGTTAATAATCAACAAACTGAGCGTACAATTTTGAATGTGGTGCACAAATTCCAAGAAGCTGAGTCGGTAGCTGATGTGAAATCATCAGTGCATGTTCGAATAAGCCGCTTAATTAAAAACATTGTTGGCGAATTTTAACGCAAGAATTGTGGCTCCCAGAAAATTTTGAAGGAAATTATCTTAAGTGACGAGGCCCATTTTTATTTCAGCGTATACGTTAGTAAGCAACACTATCGCATTTGCGCCGACGAAAAACCCAAGAAGGATTATCGAGAAACCGTTCCATCCTCAAAGAATCACTGTTTGATGTGGCTTTTCGGCTTCTAGACTGGTGGAATTATTGGGCAGTTTTTTTTTAAATGACGCTGTTAATGTTGTAACTGTTAATGGTGAACATTAACGTACCATGATAACTAACTTTTATTACCCAAATGGATGATATCAATGCGGAGGTATGTGGTTCTAACATGACGGTACCGGCCGTGGTTCAAGTGGTAATGTATTGTCTTTCAAATCGGACAGTTCGGTGTCCAATCTCAACCGTGCTCGAAGGATATTTTTTTCAGCAATTAAAGTCAAAGATGAGTGGTTGGTTAAAATACAAGAACTAGTCCAATTACGAGCACACTAATTAAATTTTGGATGTCACCCATGGAGGGAAATAGACAATGATTCTAAACATGTTTCGTTCTCTTTCTGCCCCGTTATAAGTGTAGTCAGCCCCACCTGTGTGTTAAAAATATATATATATATATACCGCACAGCCAATGTGTCTATAGTTGTATTTCTCGAGAAGTTATCTATGTGCGTTATCTATGGGTTATCTCAAAAGTAAGGTCTATGTCAATAAGTCAGTAACAATTCAAGAGTTAAAAAATTATATAATAAGTCAAATTTGTTGGAATAGAGGAGCAATTATGATAGGTTACCATCCTAGATTTGGACAAATGGATTGATATATGCCGCCGAAGTCATGCTGAACATTTGGCCGATATTATCTTCCACACAATTGTTATCGATCAACCAGCAAGATTAAATGAGTTTATCAAAATCATTCCAATGCAATATTGATTTACTATTCTCAAAGGATGTCTATATAAAGGCTTCATTTGCGAAACTTGGGAATCCTGGTCAACGAGATTGCGTTGCCCATATTCTCACTGTCAAAACCGTGTATGCACTTAAAAGAATAGAAATACAACTCATTGCTCTTCCATATGGACCATTTATCATAAGCATTATCATCATTTTCAAACTTCATCATTCAGAAGAGAATGGGTGCAGGATGGTGCCTCCTTACACGAACTTACGAGTTAGGGAAATTTTTCAAAGGGTCACAGAGATGTGCCGAAACATTCAAAATTCGTTTGGTTTTGTCTTCGAATAACTTCAACAACCTTATGTAAAAAGTGTATGATAACGGCTTGCATCGTTGATTTAATTTTTTCGTACATCAATCAAGTATTTATATTGACCATCACACTCATCATAACAGCATAACCAATTTATAAATTTTTAAATTCAGCGGTTGTTTTTTTTTCTGAATACAGTCATTCACATGAATTGAAATCTTCGAACGCCGCCAAATGCTGTCATATTTGACATCTCAAGCTTGCGTCTCACGTGTACTTACATTGAACTGGCGAAAAAGCGCGATTAAATTTGTTTTGCATATTTGTGAATAAAATTCGCATTACGTGATATTCTAATAAAAGTAGCGAATCAACAACAGTCAAAAATGAAGCTCAGCACGTATAACTTCCTCACCTCCAAGGCAATTCGTGGTGTCAAAGTTGGATATCCACTAAAACTCACGGTATGTGACTTATTGATGGCTTTTGTCTCAAAAATAATGTTTTTTTTTTCATTCTTCTATAGATTCAAAAGAAAGAAAACATTGAAACGGAATTCAATGCAATCTTTCTGGAGCGACTTCTTCCTAAGTTAGATTGGCAGGCCATTACTACAGCTGCTGCTGCTGTAAGTTGTAAACATATACACCAAACGAACCAGAAGTAATGATGTGATTATTCTTAAATTCCCTTTAGGCGGAAGTAGACTATGAATTTCCAAAAGAAATGCCAGAGGACCTTGCAAGTAACCAAGAACTCATGCAAAAATTACACAATCTACTCTTCGAAGTCGATGTTCTGGAAGGACAACTTGAGTGTCCAGAAACAGGACGTGTTTTCCCTATTACCGATGGAATACCAAATATGTTGCTTAATGAGGACGAAGTCTAGAATCGGCTGAAAAGACTTAACATATAGACATAGGTTTAGAATAATTAATAGCATTTTTCGTGAGTTAAGGCCAATGATGGGTGCGTCAATGAGTCACTTCTTGTCTTTTATTAACTGATTCAGTCATCTATAAAGCATTTTCATTATGGGTTTTGAATTTTAATTTGTTTGCAGTTTAAGATTTCGCTAATAGAGTGTAACAGGCTCAAAAAGAGAAAAAAAGTGTTCGTCACTGATTGTCTAACAGAATTTAAGTGATTTTTTATTCAAATAGCTCTAGGTGTACATACTATTATTAAAATGTAATCACAACGAATACCTGTGCTTTATTATTTATTGAAAGAAAATATCGTTATTTAGTATACTATCGAAACCAAACGTGCACTGTATGATGTCATCTTTGAGATATAAATCAGTTTGTTGCTTGTTTACGGAATAATTGGTGCTCTACTGATTGTTGTTCCCTTGTCCCACAATGTATATAAAATACTTCAGAGCGTTGGCAAGAAAATTATTTAAATACACGTACTCGTGTTTTGCACAAACTTTTTTTTGTTGTGGAGAAAAGTAAAGCGTCGAATAAATAAAATGAAAAGGAGTCTGGAATATTGACAAATTGGCAGTCGGATCTGGGCACGCAACACTCAACCGGTTACAGGTCACTTCATAAGATGAGCTAATATGGATTTTTTTTTTACTTTTTTTCTCTTTCTTTTTGAAAGTGTCCTTTCGGCAACAATTTGCATATATTTTAATTATTTATCATCATCAATGATACATTTTCCTCCCACTGCTTGAGGGTTAAATTTGCGGATTTAAGAACCATTCAACAGGCCGATCTATTTTTGATCAGCTCTTTACTGGGGCCGAGAGTTTGCTATGTCGGCTTGAAGCATAGATTGCTTTTTGAGGTGGATTTTTTTGTGGTTTGCAATTTTTAAATTCTCGGTTTCTGAATGTGCAGACCATCACGGATATACTTAGATCACGTTCGTCCGTCGTGTATAAAAAAAAACATATTGTTCACACTTCTTTGCGATAGCTCCTTCTAAATACCTACATGAAGTCGATAGACATAAAATTGTTGATTAACTGATCATTCATAAAGTGATTGTTGTAGCGCGATATTGTGGATATTTATTGGAAACACAATCGGTTTATTTTTTGAAAAGGTACAAAACGATAAAAATAAAATTATACAATTAGTCCATTAATCGACAGCGCTGCTCTTGGAGTGGTTTACCAAGTTCTCGGTCAAAGGTTTTTCACTGGAAAATAAGCCAAAAACATAAACAGAGGAGTTTATTGATAATGAAGAACTTGCGGGAATTGTTGAAGGTTGAAAGTCTCAACAAATAAGTGAAAAGATGGGTAGTCACCTCTTATACTACGACGCTTTGAAACCGCAACATTTTTGACCAACAGATATTTTCTTTTTGCATCGATCCGTCACTTTTGACTTGAGTGTATTCTATCCGATAATAATTAGTAAGAAATCAAGGCAGTACTACATCCTATAAAGGTAATGGTGACAGTACGGGGATGCAGTTACAACAGAGTCAAACTGTAGAGATCGACGTGATGCAAAACAAATTGTGCGAAAAATTGGCTTCATTGGTAAATAGACATGGTCTCATTCTGCTACACAATATAACAAGAGCACATGCATCGCAATTAGCTCTAAAAGAGAGGATGCCCTAGACTGTGTCAACTCCAGGAAACAGTCATTGTGGTTTCAGGCCAGGAAAGTTCACCATAGATCAAATTTTCACATTACACAGCTCTTGGAAAAAAAACCTCAGGAGTTCCAAAGAGATACACACGACCCCTTCATCTGACAGCATCTATAGAGATGAACTAAAAAGAGTTATGTCTAGTTTTGGCATCCCTACCAAGCTTATTCGACTATGCAGGATGACGATAGAGAATGCACGCTGCTCCGTCAAAGTTGGTAATGACAAAACTGAGACCGAAAAGGACAAAATAAGAATTATGCAAAACTCACAGTTCGCATTTGCAGACAACGCTGATATAATGGAAAGGACACAGCGAGCTGCTAATGGAGCGTTTGCGACTATTGAAGCTGAAATAGCAAAGTTGGGTTTAGTAGACAGTGTAAGAAAAACAAAGTATGTATATGCTGTCAACAAAGAGGGACACACAGACTAGGACAAAACGTCACTACAGGCAGCTACAACTTGGAGGTATTAAGGGATTTTATCTACCTCAGTTCCGTTATCGACTCCGGCAACAGCATCTGCGAGGAAATCATGTGGGGAATTGCTCTTGGTAATGGTTGCCTCTTTGAGCTTAGAAGGCAATTGAATAGTGGGGCCCTCCCTCATGTAACGATAAAGATATTACACAAGACATTGATCATCCCAGCCCTGCTTTATGGCACAGAATCTTGAAAACTGACGAAAACAGATGAAAATATTCTCGTGCACTCCGAGAGAAAAGTTCTTCGGCTAATTTTCGGTTCCGTTTGCATCAATATAAAATTTAGGAAACTTTTCAACAGCGAACAGTATGGGCTGTACAGCGTCGTCAAAAAAGCTCGCACAACCCGTCTTATATGGTTAGATCACCAGAGTCACGGACCGCAGAGTTTTCAACTCCAACGCAGTAGAGGACGACCTCATAAAAGGTAACTCACACAAGTGAAAGGAGACCTCAGCTAACTCCGTGCAACTGGCAAAAAACCGCACTAGGCATGTTAGCTGAGGCATTGGTCCACTCCGGACTGTAGCGTTATTTTAGAATGTAAGTATATTTATATTTTTTAAACGTTAATATCGGAATCTGAAATCTGCCATTTCAGTAAGACAACGACGTAAGTTGGGGAATGAATATGGAAGGCAGAAATTACTGTCCTCAGCAAAAGAATGATATGGAGTTAAGATCGTTACACACTGCGTTCAAATGCCTATATATGTATACGAAAAGCATGATCTTTTGAATTCTAAGAATTTTTAAAGCGTTTAACTGTATTAATTTGCCCATGAGACTTACGAGTATACAATACAAAATACCCTGCGAATGTCTTCTTGTGTAGACGCTTAAGTGCACTTGTGAAATTTGCTCCTCGCATGGAAAAAAAAAATAACCGCAGGCGAATTAACAACAAAAAAAAAGTCCACTTGTGCGGGCGAAAAAAAAATTAAAAATAAAAACAACAACGTGCGAGTGCAGTGAAACTAACAGTGCGGGCATCCGAACCTTCCTGCCCCTGGTCTAACTGTTGCTTGCACTCGGTCACTGACATTGCTCTATTACATCGTTATACAGCGCGTGCAGTGGCTGAGTGTATACCTATAACAACCGATGGATAGCGGGCTGTGAGTACGAATTTTGTTGGTGTGCTGTTTCCTATTATTGTAAGGGTATAATGCTTACAACAATTTGATTCGGCACACCAACTCTGAATTTTTACATCACAGCTGTGCTTAGTAACGTCGGTGTTTGTGTTTGTCTATTTTTATAACGACTCGGGAATTTAGAGTGGATATTCCCAATATAAGCGGGTTAAAAAGTGATCACTTTTCTACATACGTATACGTCTGTAAATAAAGGCCAGTTGATTTGGCACATAGTAAAGCATACATAGTAAACCATTGACCATTTGTCATATCAGCTGATTTCTCGAATGCTGACCACACAATTAGAGAAAACATTCCTAAAATAACCTAAAATAACTAGTGTTGCCACGAGAAAGCCAATTGGAGCGGATTTACCACCTTCTTTAGGAATTTTAACTGGTCGTTATGTTTCCTCGATAACGACGTGGATGCCGCTCCTGAAATGATCACAGACACCATCCTCTTTGGAATGACATAGTTTATCCCTCAACGGATGAAGAGGATCAATGCAAAAGAAAAGGCATGGTACGACTCGAGCTGTAAAGAGGTCGCACACTTTGCGGCCAGCTCAACACTCCCAGATTGTGCTTTGTCTCCGCATACACTTTAGGGCGTCGAATCTTCAATGGGGCAAATCCACTGTCGCACTCGTGTAGTAGCAAGAGTGCTTAAAGATCTTAACATTCATAAATCCGCTGGTCCAGATGGTATATCTCCCCTTCTTCTGAAGAGGTATTCTTCCACGTTGGCAAAAGCACTGCGCAAGCTTTTTCATCAATCCTACTCTTTAGGACTCTGCGAGCAGATGAAAAACAGCATTTGCGCAGCCCGTCCCTAAAAAAGGCGAATCTTCCTCTTTCCTCCTACAGACCCATTGCAGTTACGTCCCTTCTTTCCAAGGTCATGGAAACGCTGATAAGATCATGAAATATCTCGACCCAATGACCAGCAGTACGGTTTTCGTAGCAACAGGTCCACAGGTGATCTACTGACATGCCTCACCAAAAAGTGGAACCAAAGCGTACATCAATCTGGTGAAAGCAGGATAGTTGCACTTGATATTTCTAAGGCATTTGACACAGTTTGGCATCAGGCTCTTTTGTCGAAAATGCGTGCATTTGGGATCGACGACTCAATGGATTAGAAATTACCTTTCGGAACGTTCAATTCAAGTTGTTTCGGACGGTTTTAAGTCTGATATTCACAAAATAAATGCTGGTGTGCCCCAGGGCTCTGTTCTGTCTCCGACACTCTTTTTAATTTTCATTAATGATCTCTTGACTGCTACTTCTAATCCAATATATTCCTTTGCTGATGACAGTACTCTCTGCTTTTCATATTCGTTCCCGGACACGCGGCCCTGCTCTTCGGCTGTAGGAAAAGAACGGCAGCGTATGTTAAGCTCATTACATTCCGATATCAACAGCATAATCAAATGGGGAACTATCAACAGAGTGGAATTTAATGCTGCCAAAACACAATGCTGTCTGCCGTCGTTAAAGTGAAATTTAAACACATAGCCATTAATGGCACTTTCATCGTCGAAACCGATAAACTTTCCATTCTCGGTATGTGTGTCAGTGACAACTTAAGTTGGAAGGACCACATATTCGATGTCGTCAAAAATGTTGCGAAATGTCCAGGTTTCCTCAAGCGATGTAAGAAATACATCACCCCCTCTGATCTGGCCTCAATATATTAGGCATTTATCCGATACCCACATCTGGTCGGGTGCTCCCAAAACATCTCTTCACCTGCTAGATAGGATTCAAAACCGTGCGATAAAACTTATAGGTGATACTAATATCACAATTGTCAACCTCGAACGCCGACGTAATGCCTTGTGTCACACTCTGTTTTATCGCTATGTCCACCACCAGTGCTATATAGAAATCGCCAGTAGCCATTCCGCCCCTTCAAACTTTTAACCATAACACCCGTCTCGCTATGAATAGTCATCATTAAACCTTCATGTCACGCCCACGCTGTGTGCAAACATTTTAAGGGTACCTAAATTACACAATGTGGTACATAGCTTCTTGTTTTTTTTTTTGTACCAAATTGCTTGTTACAAAGTAGTGAACAAGCTAAGTTTAATTTATACTATGATAACCACTTAAATGTGAGCAGCGACATCTAGATTTACAGAGCAGAAGATGTCGATACTCGAAGACCAGAAGATTTCGATACTTGAATAACAAAATCTCGACCATTGATGACTGGAGAGTGGAATCGAATTTTCTAGCAAATTGGAAATTGTATGGGACGCTGGATGGCGAGGATTGTTCTCGAAGTATGTCATTCGAGTATAAATACCAGCATCCCCAAGGTATGCAAATCAGTTCTAAAGTGTAATTTGAAGTGTTAATTAGGAGAAGTGATTAAGTGGTTTAAGTAAAAGATAAGAAAAGTATAAGCGGTTGAGAAATTGGATTGTACTGAGAGAAACAATTAAATAGTGAATTGTAACTGTACTGAATAAAGCGATTTCTATTGAAAAGAATAAGTTCTATCATTTGTACCCACACAAACATTTTACAATACTTTATGCGGTCAAATAGAATTGCTAAATTGTTTGAGTGATAAAAATAACCGCACCATCACTCTAAATCTGTCACACTTTTGAGGGATAACAATTCACACACACTTTTTCAAATAGATTTTAAATTAGGGAAGTTCAGGGCGCACCTCGTCTTAACAATTTTACTAAATACCTGTTATACTCGGAGTTTCGCACTTCAAGTTATTTCTACCTGTGCGCGTAAAAAGGCTGGTTTCGTTTTTCTCTAATCACTTGATCCTCCCACTTGGAATTGAATGTTGGTATACGAGTATTCTGCGTAAATTAAATCCGAATTCATTATTTGTCTGCACAGAAGAGAGCTTTTTGAAAATTTTCCAGAGGATTCTCCGAGCAGTGAAGTTGATGGTCGCTAGATAGTTAGCATTTTCTAACTAAGTCAATGTTATACACATACAGCTCGCGAATTACTGGCGCAGCAGTCCGGGGTGAACCAAAGCCTAGTCTCTCGCACTCAGTGTGTAGTTCTCCTTCTTCTGAGGTCACTTTTGGAGATTTTCCTTGTCAGCAGAAAGGGCGGAGACATGAGAAAAGTAGGTTATTTTTTCTGCTCTTTGGTGTTGTCCGTGCCACTATATACAACTCCCGTAGTACGCCGTTTAATTTTAAACCGTCAACACAATAATCTTCTGAATAACTTTCCTCTCGAATCGAGAGAAATTTTCGTCATCATTTTCTGATATTTTAGTGCCAGCATAATTATGGTTATCTACGAGATCCTCTAATTGTTCGGGATAGACCATAGGGTCTATCTTTCGTTTAGTTTCTGTTGAGGTATCATTTTTAAGAGTACTGAGGGGCCGAAGTAGGTCTCTTCTACCTTAAAGTTGTGATTTTGCCATGGTTAACCGCACAATCATGCCATCTGTGTATGCAAGACGTTTTATGGATTTAAAAGTATTAGTTGAAAAGCGCGTCAACAGGCCGTACCGACTTATTCAGCAATGAAGTACCATAAACAAAAACAACACGTCTAGTAAATGGAATTTATTTAAATAAAAATAATCATCCCAAATACAAAACATTAATTGATACTTAAATACGAGTAGTAACAAAAGATATGAGGTTTTTGTCTGACAAAATGACATGCATTCACAAACTATAATAATATAAAACAAAATCAGTGATTCCTTTTAACATTTTATGCCACAACTTCAACAAATTGTGGAATGATTTAAATTACAAATTTGAACTACAATAAATTCAGAAAATAATTTGTCGTAATATCATAAATTTCAATAAATTATTGCACAAAAAATACGATAGGTTTTCACACACTACTACAAAAACAAACAAAAGTAATACTACAACAATACGTTGTAATAAAATAACGTATTCGACATTGTGGACTATGCTAGGTACATCAATATCATCGTGGATGGAATGTGTAATTTTTTGTTTAAAACGGACCGATCTTAATTTTATCTAAAAAAATAGTTTTGGCACAATTTTTTTGTTAAATGTAAGCCAATTGTGGGATTTAACTTAAGCACTAGTACAAAATTAAAGTTAATATCTTTTATAAGATTATTTGAATATTGTAAGTAATTTAGTTGCATTTAATATTAGTATTAGGACTTGACTTTAATTGAGAATAAATGCTTCCCTTTGCAAGACCCGCTTTGGGGCCTTTACATAATTCGGGATTGTGACCGTTGGCTGTGTAATTCCGGTCGATAATAACACTTGCATCCGAACCAACGGCAATGTTCTTCCGTCCCAAGGATATATCCGGATTGGCACCATTCCACGTAACATAGTCAGCTCTGAAAGTGAATGTTGATAGTGAGTATTACAAAAATATAAAACGTAATGTCGAAGGATTGATTTCTTACAGCAGGAGAGTGTCATCAGGTCCTTTAACGTATTCAGAATTATGACCTAATGTGGCGATGCGTCCCAAAATCGATTGGAATTCGGACTTTTGAAGAATTTCAGGTTCTTCTTCAGTTGATTCTCTTGGTGAGTTTCTGATGTGATAAATAATTTTTTATTAAAAGATGGGTAAAGGGAAGACATGAATGCATTTATTCACACAGACTAGAGTTAGGGCGATGCGAAAATTCATAGGTTTGCATTGTACGATAAGTTAGTCATGTACCTTTTAAAGGGATTAGAAAGTAAAATTCTATGAGAAATATGATTTGTTTTATTTGCAGATTTTTTTTTTTACTTTGAAACCCAATGAACATTTGGAATAATACATCGGAAACGATTTTAAGACACACCTAAAACATTCTTATTATGAACATCATTTTGGCTGCACCTGCTGTTTCTGTTATTTACTGTCTAGGTAAGTCTTATACTCTTGTCATTTGTGGAAATGCTTTTTGCACGTTTAAGCCTGGGAACAGCTTTGCTGATAAAATACGTAATTATCATATATGCATACCTATCAATTACCAATTGAAGATGGTACAATTGGAGAACAATTTGTTCTCTCGATAATACAAGGTTTGTTGTTTCGCCCACCAAACTAAACGATTACAAGCAATCGCATACATTGCTGGAGAGGGACCTTTTGACCTACTCTGGTAATACGCCATTGCATCACGAAAACTGCTTAGGTTAAGGGAAATAAATAACTCCAAGATTTTTCATATCGTCGAAACAGACAGCAATTGAATTGCAGGACTTTGAAGTACGAAACTCATTCAACAAGGGCGAAATTTACTTGTTTACATAGTATTAATGTCTTGAGATTCAATTTTTTAAACAAATCTTTCTGTCTTTTTCCTGGTAAACCTGACAGAGGTTTCGCGAGTCTAATTTAGGGTTTATCAGAAGCATTTAGTGGCAAGCCCAGTGATTAGATATTGAAGGGCTTTTAAACGCCACCATGGATTAGACGTTAAAAAGAATTGATCGCGATAAGAGATTAACGCGCCAAAGTTTAATACGACAAGACCATGCTCAAGCACGTGAATTTAATTTTACGTTTCATATTCCAAAAGTCGAAACAGAACCTTAGCACACGACTGTCAGTCTACCTGTTCTCAGATCGATGTGTTAATTATGTGCAATACTTCAGGGGGATAACGAGGCAATTGATCAGGAAACTGAGTGTTCTATGTCCTGTGTTGCTGAGTATCCTATTACTTGGAATGTAATAGCTTGCGCCGTCATAGAACTAACAACCCTATACGGAAGAGATTATGGTGATTTCTTTTTTCGGATGCGGATTTGTCACATGCGGCAGACTTAGGCAAGAAGTCTTGAGTTTCCGACGCGTGAATGAGCGTCTTATGACAATCCGCATCAAGGTTAAGTTCGCTAACATAAGCCTAATATGCGCCTATGTCCCTACAGAGGACAAGCACGACGCCACCAAAGAATGTTTATACGAGCTCCTTGACAAGACATATGAGTCCAAAGTATGTCGGATAGGAAAGAGGACATTTTTGGTGGGACAGTTGGTGAGCATAGCCTACACATAGCAAGCACACGGTTTACTTATCTCAATACACGCTACGGGACATGAAGGTGTCGGGATTATCAAACGCTAAATCAAATTGATCATCTGCCGATAGACGTAAGGCATGCCTCCAGTATTCTGGACGTCTGAACGTTCCGGGTAGCCAACATTTTCTCGAATCACCACCTTGTTGCAGGCAAGGTGCGAATGCGAATTTCCTAAGCGCAGCAAAAAATAACTACTGTGAGAAGATATAACGCAGAAAAGCTGCAATCGCAAGAGACCACCAGAATCTTCGTCGAACGCGTATCCCGAAATCTCTCAAGCCTCTATGCCGATGTGTCATCAGAGACGTCGCAACTGATGTACATCTCAGTCCTATTTTATGGCGCAGAAGCATAGACCCTATCGAAGGCGAATGAGGATATCCTCATAGTTGTTTCGAGAGAAAAACTCTTGCGAAAATATTCGGTTCCGTTTGCGTTGACCGGCTGTGGAAGAGAAGATTTAACGACAAACTATACGAACTAAACGAGTTGTACAGCGACATCAACGTAGTCAGAAAACTGCGCATCTTAGCCACCTGAGATGGTTAGGAAATTTAGAGCGGACACCAATGCAGTGATGGGGTAGTGGTTAAGTTTGTCGGTTACTATGTCAGAGATCTGGATTCGGTTCTCAGACCAAACATCGAAAATCCTAAAAAAAATACAATTTGACTTCACCATCCTTTCAGCAGGCAATGGTAAATCTCCGAAAGTCAAAACTTTACCTATGAAATTCTTTCATTTTCTTACTATTCGAAGTTGACAAACAAATATAGGTCTCTCACTCTCTCTTTCTCTCCGCCTATCTATCTGTGTGAATCTTAAATGGCAAGACGAATTACACAATGAGTGGAAAGACTATGTAATGGTCTAACAGAATTATGCGCTATCAATTTATTTATTTGTAAATCATCCTTAAAACGTAGATAATTTAGAGTATAAATACATATGCGACGGGTTTATGCTTGCACTGCTGCTCTAAGCAAAATCAGTGAGACATGGATAAAGTTGCTTGTGACATTCTAAATATGTTTAACACGTAGACTTCTAGACGGCGTTGATGATTGTTTTCTGTTCATATAAAGGGTTTTCCAATAGGGACTTGACAACTTATTCAGTAAACTCAGTAAACTCAACATTTTCATCAGGGTAAACTACACGAACGAGCAACGTCTGCAAATTATAAAAATTTTCTACCGAAATTCGGAATCGGTGACTGCAACTTTAAGAGCGTTAACTCCAATTTTCGGTAGTAATTCTCGCCCTAGTAAACAGGCAATAACAAGTTTAGTACAAAAATTGAGTCTACATATTCGTTGTGTGATGTTGCCGTGTCAGTGAGACAACGGGTTGGTCGAAGTGTCGAAAATATCGCTGCCGTTCAGGCGTCCGTAGCAAACGATCCAAATCAGTCAATTCTACGGCGTTCTCAAGAATTGGGCATCGCTCAGACCACATTACGGCGTATTTTGCGTAAAGATCTAGGTTTACACCTATACAAGATCAAGCTCACTCAAAAATTGAAGCCGATGGACCATTTGAAGCGACGTACGTTCTCCGATTGGGTTCTGGAGAAGATGCGCCAACATGATGAATTTCATCGCAAAATCATCTTCAGTGACGAAGCTCATTTTTGGCTCAATGGGTTCGTCAATAAGCAAAATATGCGTTATTGGTCGAGTGAAAATCCTCATGTGCTTCATGAATCACCACTCCATCCACAAAAAATAACTGTTTGGTGCGGTTTGCATGCCGGCGGCGTTATTGGGCCATATTTTTTCGTCGACGATAACGATCGTCACGTTACTGTGAATGGTCAGCATTATCGCGCCATGATCACCGATTATTTTTGGCCCGAATTGGAAGATATGGACTTGGACGACATGTGGTTTCAACAGGATGGTGCCACAAGCCACAAAGCACACGCTTAAATCGATTTATTGAAGAGTAAGTATGGTGAGCGTGTTATCTCAAGAAATGGGCCAGTCGATTGGCCGCCTCGTTCGTGCGATTTAACGCCGCTTGACTATTTTCTATGAGGGCTACGCTAAGTCATTGGTTTATGCCAACACGCCGAATTTCGGCCGAGTGGTTGAAAATTGGGTCCAACGAAACGACCGCTGCAAACGTGCCCGCGGTGGCCATATGACCGAAGTCGAGTTCCATTCATAAATGTTTTGATTGTACTTCAAGCCGATAATAAAGTTTTTGAAATATCTCAAATGGTTTGCGTTTTATTTAAAAAAAAAGTTGTGAAATCCTTATTGGAAAACCCTATAGATAAACTACAGGAGAATAATCTGGAAGCTGAAGAAAACAAAATGAGTATTTCTAATTGTCTCACTTGTGTTTTCATATTGCCGATCGAATATTGACCGCTCGTATGTCTAACAAACAGTTTAATCTATAAAAGAGCAAGCAATACAGCAGATAAAGTGGCAAAGGATCAGCAAAATATACAATGCAGTTAGTGGAACGATATTATTAAACACATCAGTAGGTAAGGACTCGAGATTGTAGAAGAAACGCTGAAACTTGTAGCGTATTCTTTTTTTTTTCTTTTTAAAGTAAACCAAATATATGTTATCTCAAACGGAGATTTCGTATTTCTCCAGGAGTACAAAGGTAAGCAACTAAAATGTGAACAATGAAAATTCTACAACAACCTTCGCTTCCAAATGGTTTAATAATCGAAAATAATAGATCAACCGATCATATGGCAAAAAGTGTGGGAAAAATGTAAGCCCAACTTTGAAAACTGTACTGGCACTGAGTTTTGTTATAGTTATCAGTTTGTCATGACACATAATAAAGTCCAATTATGATCTTTTTTAATTTTTTTTTTATCATTATTTTAAGTTCTGTTTATAAACATTTTCTTACGTTTCGAGAGAAAGACTAAACCAACCAGTTCAACGGCTGATTAGCTTGCCCCAGTATGTGCACTGGGCAGCTAAAATAAGTTTACATACATTTTGGAAATTGAAAATTAATTGTCCTCTGCAACAGATTATATTTTTCCTGTTCCAGCATAAGTTGCCAAAAAGAAGAACCGGTATGCATATGCATAACGAAGACAATATAAATATATATAGCATGCCCACGGTCTTTGCATGCACAAAATTAATTTGACCAAAGACAACTACTGCAACGGACGTCTTTTGATTGGTCCGTTTGAGAATAACAATTATTATTATTATTTTCAAGGGATCGATACAAATGAATTTGTAAAGTCCTGGATTTTACGCCGGGGTACTATGCCCATGTGGCATTTGTCAACAGCAACGCGGTATACCGAGTTCCCATCCCCATCTAGGTACTTACCGCGCCCACACTGCTTGATTTCGGTGATCTAATGGGAACAATTTTTTTTTAAGTTTAACAAACCTCAACAATGCTCGGATAATTTCGTAAGCAATAATTGATGAATTTTGAGGATGCAATTCTCTGTGAAACTACGAATCTCTATTCATGGATATATGATATCACCTTGTGTTGTGAATTTTGAATAGGCTGTACAGAATCCTATTTCTTTTAAGATGCCAACGGAAACATGTTGGCCGACAGTGGAAAATGATATTAGGCGATAATAAATAATTGTATTCAGCAGGACGATGTAAGAGCTCGGGAAAGTGATTGCGCATCGAGATGGTGCCGATTGTTTTGCCAAACTTCTTTCTTTGGTGCAACTTACATCTCCTACATATATTTCTGGTCTACACATACATATACATAAAAGAAAATTGCCGACTTATTGAACGTTGTTCGTTTCACCAAGTTTCACTGTTGATTCTGAGATGGGGTTTGTTAAAGCAGGCGAATAAGTTATGTAACTTCAATTGTTAATTTAATTGCAGAGGGTCCAGCTCAGAACTTTTAAAGCTCCAATATAGGACAATTAGTTTTCATAGTGAAATAGTGAAAACTATTTTTACTAAAGACTAAGAGGATATGATTTCATTATACGAGTACGAGTACATATGTATGTATGTATATCTATGCAAAGTGCTATGAATTTTTTCATCAAAAACAATTTATTTGCTATTTACATTATGCATGCACTATTAGTAAAGCTTTAATTTCCAATTATTTATGATATGATTTAATGAAAACCTTGAAATAGTATGAAGAGGAGACACGACAGAAAAAGAAAATAAAGAAATTAAATAAAATATAAAAATAAACTATACACGCCACACCCAAGAAACGTCACACAAGTCACAAATTATAAGTAATGGTTCTTTTTTTAAATGATTGTTAAACGTTCACAACAAAACAACTAAAGACAAAATTACAAAAAATACGAATAATACAACAAAATCGTTATCTCATACTTTAAGGACTCAGACTTATCTCTAGAACGAGATAATTTATCAGATTTTGTTTGCCATTTCGATACATTGAAATCAGTTGACGAACACTCTTCAGGTGAATTTGATGAGATCTGTGGTAACAATAATAATGATGATGATGGTGATTTTGATGGTTGTAATGGTAGAGGTTGTGAGGAGGACTTTGGATGTAATTGTGATGATGAATGTAAAAATGATTTTGAAGAAATATTCTTTTCGTTGTACTTGTTGATGTTGAGTGTATCTTTACGATGTTCCTTTGCAATATAAGAATCCGTTTGGGGAGCAATATCAATCGTTGGATGGATAGTGGTGATAGATTTGGTATTGGGAACAGGAATGGATTGTTCAGCATTTAATTTAAGATTATCAATCGAAGTTGCTATAGCAGAGGAAGAAGTTGCAATTGCAGTTGATTCTTGTAAGCTGTTTGTGGAAGAGGAAGAAAATAAATAAACGATAAAAATAATAGAATTCTTTTATGATAAGTTGTTCCAATCAAAAAACATAATACAAAGAAAATGTGTGTGTAGTTTTTGTCTTTTCTTTTTTTCTTTCAAAATTTTAAGAGATTTTCTTCGGTATATTACACCTATACACTATATCGGAAGTTAGCATTTTCATTTGTTATGAGATACTGTATGAGTATTACTAGTATAGTCTTAAATATTTTTAAAGCACAAGTTTTCAAATAAATTCAAGGTTTTTGAAAAGAACAAAATCCAACTATAGACTTTCCACTCTTCATGAATTTTACATTACTTTATTGTTGAACTGGTGTATATACTTAACTTTATAAAACTTATCATGACCTTCATATACAAGCAATATAAAAGTAACTATATAGAGTGAAAGTTACATGTTTGAGTGCAAGAAATCAGATTAGCAGCCGAATTTTGCATACGCCAAGAGAAGTGGAACCGTCTTTAACAATTTTGGTGAGTGCGTATGCCCTCATATATTCGGCTTAATACAAGCTATAACATAGAAATTAAACTTAAATTAAAACTTAAGACTAAGGTTGGTTGGAGTGGTGAAGGAGAATGAATTTGAGGTAGTGGTGCGGTGGAAGTTAATGATGGTAGGGTTTCAGTTGATTTTTCGTAGCATACGGGAGATTGGATTACGAGGGTTAGTGTTGAGGAAAATGGAGTTGTGAAGGGACGTGCATTCAACGTGACCTGAAAGGAGTCAATGAATGAAGAGAAAGTCAGCTGCATCTAGGGGGCAGATTAAAAGGATCGTCCCAGGGCATACCTCGAAGAGCAAATCGAAGAAAACGCCGCTGAATGCTTTCAATTCTCGAGATATGAACACGATGATATGGGGACCATACTTGACTGGCGTACTCTAAGAGGGGGAGAAAAAATGTAATATAGAGGGACTTAGTCACGTATGGGTTGGTGAATTCTTTGGACCACCGTTTTACAAAACCTAGTGCAGAGAGTTGGCTTTGAGGATTATCTCATCCATATGTAAACGGAAGTTGAGCTTTCTATCACACAAAATGCCGAGGTCGCGAAGTGATTCTACGGAGGAGATAGGTTGGTTATGGAAAAGATAGAGTCGCGAAGGAGATTGGTTTCGCTTATGTGAGAAGTTGATGGATTGGCATTTGGCACCAGATAGAAAAACTATCTGGTTTTGAAAATTTTGGTATCGTCGGCGTAAAGGGAGATAGACGAGTGTTTGATGATCATATCGAGATTATTTATGGTTAATATAAAAAGAAGGGAACCGAGATGGCTGCCTTGTGGAACTCCAGAGAGGTGCCCGAAAATGGAGCCGTGTGGGCTGACCTAAAACGAACACTGAAATACGGTTTTCGAGATAAGAGGATATCCATTTTAACAGTATGAGTTCAAAGCCGAGGGCAGACAATTTGAAGATTATTAATCGATGAGATATTTTATCGAAGGCTTTGCTAAAATCGGTTGCAACTACATCGACTTCGTTGCCATTCTCTAGGGCAGAGAGGGCAAATGATACGAATTCAACGAGATTTGTGGTGGTTGACCTACCCTTTAGGAAGCCATGTTGTCTAGGGAAAATAAGTGATTTGCATTGGAAGTTTAGAGCTTCATACAAAATACTTTCGAAGAGTTTGGGTATATGGGAGTGTTTAGCGATGGGACGATAGTTGGTTATTTCATTCTTTGATCCTTTCTTGTGGATCGGGGTTATGAAGGAGATTTTCCAAGCCTGAGGAAATTCTCGTTGTGAAAGGGATACCGAAAGAGATTAGAAAGGGCAATAGAAAGAGAGGATGAACATTTTTTAAGAAATATGGCAGGGAGGCCATCAGGGCCGGGTGTGAATTCGTTATTGAGTTGGTGTAATTTATATTCGATATAAGACGGGTCCAAAATATGAGAGAGAAGTGTGCCATTGGAGAAGTTCAGCAGGTAAATAAAATAGGATGGATCTGGTACAAAGAGTCGTTGGTGAAGGATTGTTTAAAAAAGGTGGCAAATAGGTTGGCAATGGTGAGTGGATCGGTTGATGACCTGTTGTTGAAAGAGGGAAGGAGAGTAACCATCGGACTTTCTTTTGTAGTAAACAAATTGGAAAAAAGGACTTAGGGTCGTTTATAATGTTGACTTGCGCATTATTAAGGTAGCGCTGGTAAAGGTAATCGTAAAGTTCGGTGAAATGAAGATAAGCACCAAGATAGTTGGAATAGTCGAAAAAGGATCTAGTACGCAGGAAAACAACCCATAACTTGTTTCTCTTATTTCGTAAGGAACGAAGCTTGCGATTATACCAAGGAGGACTAGTAGATGATGTTTTAAGGTGGGAAAACGGAACGTAAAGTGAAAAAGAATTAAATATTTCTTTATAAAATATGGATAGGGCATCTTTTATACTTAGGTTGTGAAAGTTAAAGAGGGATCTGCTGGGATAGTCACTGATTTTGTGAAAGTTTGCTATATGAAAGTCGTGGGATGAGAGAGTTTGGGGGAGTGGACTGGAATGAAGAGTTATGAAAAAATTAAAGTATAAAGGGAGGGGGATGACAAAGTGAGACTGAGGAGTTAATTGGATCTTTTGTGAACAATTGTGGTAGCCAACTAAGTGCCAGCATGATTGGGTTATAACACGAATGCGAGCAGCTGGAAACATCAACGCCTGAACAACCGAATGGAGTACTGCAGAATCAATCAGGAAAATGAACCCACAAAGGCTGATTAGGATCCATCATCGATTTAACATTTGCCAACAAGCATATAAGAATATAGAATTTAAAGTATCAGATCCTGTGTACAAAGACAGAGGCAGAGCAAAAAGATTGATTTCAGTATATATTGCAAACTTACAACGCAATCGTAAAAGCTGCACTGAAAAGCACCATATACACCGAGCTGATCGAATATTGGCTTACCCAATATGAACATGAAAGGGGGCACAGCACTGGAGCATGCTACAGAGATAACCAGTTCTCTATCCTAAGGGTGGCATGGTACATAAAGGCAACTAAAATGGGAGAACGTCTGTGTACCAACAGAACGAAAATATCGCAACATTTACATCGGACTGAACTAAAATATAGACATGTCAGCAGGGTCAAATGCGCTATGAAATTTTGCGTAGATTTTTATCTTACACAATTCCTATAGTTTCTGGAATTCTTTCATTGATAACTCCACAAAAGAAATGAATGATGTCGACATCTGCCGTTTTAAGAGAATTCTTTTACCGATGGTAACGTAACAGGTATGGTGGTGCGGTGTTCTAGGCAAATAGAAAATAGTTATTTCATTTCCGCTCACACATTTGATATAAGGCTTCTTAATACATAGTATCACAGATAATAAATCTATACAGATGTCGCATTCATATGGGAAGTTTTGTCCTATGAAAATGAAATCGAACTACAAAAAAAGCTTTTTTAAAAAGCTGCAAAGAGCAGAAAAATCATTTTATTTCTTTTCGCTTTTTGCTCTTGCCACTTGTCACTCACACATGCAAAGTCGTTTATCGTGCAAAAACAATACGTGAACGAAAGAAATAAATAAAAAAAACATACGTTGACGTTGCTCAGCATAACCGGATTACTTGGGTTTATGTACGTGTGCTTGTTATTTTGTTTGTAACTTGTTATGCAATGTAAATTAAATAGGGGCAGGAATATAATTTTGAAGATCATGAGATCGATGGTCCGTGATGTGGACATGCTGGAGGGGGTGGGTATGACGTTGCACCACACTATAAAAGTGGTTGATATTTGAAGCACGAGATGTTAAGGGCTAATACATGTTATGGGGTTGAAGATATACGTATGTACATGAGCGCTAGACCAATTTCTCGATTTTAATTTTGTGCTCAGGACATTAAGTACCTACAAAATTTGATAAATTTCCAAGCATTGAGCAACATCGAACTTATTCGGAAAATGTATGTATATGTTATTTACGAGTACATATTTGCTCCCTTTTTTTCAAGTTATGTAAAAGGGAGTTTTTAAAACTGTACGCAAAATATTTGTATGTAAAGTTCGAAAATCTTCAATTCCGAGACTCGGGGACAACGCAGTAATGTACGGCCGAATATATGGGAGTTCGAACAAGTGGAATGGGATCTCAACCAACTTGGAGTGCAGCACCGCTGGAAACAGCTGGCGAAAGATAGCGCCAGGTGGAAAGGCTTGTTGGTTGAGGTCCTGGTCCACCCCGGACTGTAACGCCACCTAAGTAAGTAAGGAAAATATTTGAAATATTTTTCCGACAGCCATGAATGAGCCATATTTTAACTAGCAAAATCAATGTTCCTTGGAGTAGAGACTTTGGATCCAATTTGTTAAACCAGACTGAAGTAGCACCGGTTGCCTAGGCTTATTCTGATGATAATCTTCCACAAGGTGTCATTTGTTCAGTTTGCTTAAACCCAGAGGAAGAGGAACTCCTCTAAAGCAATGAGTGTTTACAGTGACAAATTGTACGATTTGGTAGACGACGGGGTTATCTTTGCTCGACAAAATGTATTTTACAATGGCGGTAGATTTTGGCACGCACACGAATAATATTTTGCTCGTCAAACTTCAATTACAAAATGTAAAGAAATATTCGACTTTTCCCGCCTTTGAATTGTTCTTTCTTTCATACACACTCATACGCTCAAACAAAATACCAATTCATGAAAAATTACATAATTTCCTATTGCAGTCGAATGAAAACAAACAGCCAAGTCTTCAATCCCCTTCCCGCAAACCCCTTGCAAATGTTTTTCATAATCCTTTTGCCCATCGACACAACTTGTGGTGAGAGAAAAAAAAAATCTCTCAGTAAACAAAGCAAGAAAGAGCGAAAATAAAAAAGGTTTTCATTATTCCGAAAGCTAGCCGACAAAAATTGAACCATTTTTTTCTACAGCGATGAGACATCTGTATAGATTGATTATCTGTGATAGTACGAGTATGTTAAAAGGTATATAAAAATAAGGAAGGGTAGTGGTGAAACGATGAGAAGAAATTGGCGGTAAGGAACATAAAAGGTTATCCTTTCAAGAGTGAATTAGGTACAGCGAAAATTTCGAAACCGATAAAATGGGTCTTGGGACTATGAACATTGCAAAAAAGAGGCAATTGGAAGAAAGCGGTAGCAGAACACTGTTGTGGGAATTTCAAGAACTACCCTCACAACCTATTCACAGGCTACAAACAATAGAACAAGTGCAAAGTTATACAGTCAATAGCCCCATAGTAATAAATGCGTCTTCGTTGGAGTAAAGTCGAAAAACGGCGGAAGGTGTGCATATCGTCTTCATCGACTTCATAAAAGTATTCGAAAAGGTTCCCGAAGATATTATATGATTAACCCCGCTGTAGATTTCCAAATATACCCTGGACATACATATGTATATAAAAATGTACGTTAAAACGTCATTCTATTTTAAAGTTGAAGTACACGAAGGGCAGTGTTCAAAGTTCATTGCTTTTAAAGTCGCCCACGGTTTTCTATCGAAGCAGCACGTTGATGAGTCCAGAACGACTTATCTTCATTTCGCTGATGGTAGTGCTATCAAATACCGACGTGACAGCCTGTGAGGCAACTGTTTGGAAGGTAGCGGGTTACGAATCAGTCGTCCTAAGACTCAATATGCTGACATCTATTTAGAGAGAGTCACCGTGCAGAAGTGCGAGAAATTTAAATATTTAGTTTTTGTCGTCAGTCACTAAGAAATTGCGATGACCATGTCGCACATAGATTGCGTGCAAAAACTTTGGAGTATTTTATGAAAGAAAAATATCATTTTTCGTATCATACATATTTTATGAAAGAAAAAAATATACTCCTCACAGTGTTGTGCAATGTTCGGGAACTACAAAAGAAAAATGACAATGACGGAGCCGAGAAAAATAATTGGATCACTAAAATGCAAAAATATCAGCAAATTCTTGACCTTCCTAACAAGGTGAGAGAAATATGCAGAATTAGATCTAACTGTGCACGTTACATATTTCAACGATAAATAGAAAAAAGTACGATATTAAAATATATTCTGGATGATGATTATTCTCACTTTTAATGCTTTAAAATTTAGACTATTGTATTATACTATCTTCGTCCAATTAATACATAAATAAAACACCAACTTCCGACATAATATAACATAATTCTCAAAATATCAATACACATAGTACATTCATAATTACTTAACATTTTAAATTTTAAAGGAAAGGTTATACAAGACATACAGAAGAATAAACAAAATTGTTACAAAGAGTTTTACAGTTTTTACATAAACCAAATTTATCAAATAATTAACATAGGAATTATGAAATGTGATGAATTTATAAGAATTTTGTGGAACAACAGCTCAATACGCACAAATACTCGATATGCATATCGTTGACTTTAACAGATGATATAGAATTTTCATTATTTTCAACTTACTTGCTACTGCCAGTCTGTATACCATCTTTGCATGAATCTTCTGCCAAAGCATTTTGAAGTGCATCGGCTTCCTTCTTAGCACGTGATTCATCTTCATCTTGAACAATTTGTAATATCTGTGTGGCGCGATCCTCTGAATAATTGACGCTTTCCAAAGCCATTAAGATAATTCGTTCAGCAATATCATTGAATTTTTCTTGGAGTCTTGTTTTCACTAAAAACAGAATAACCAGTCAACTTTGGTTGACTGAAAAGTAAAACTTACTTTTATCCTTCTCCTCAGTGGTGTAGACCTTTGGGCGTAATGGAATAATTTTATTCCCTTCTTCGCTTGTTTTAGTCGGCTGGCCATCTCCGCGATTTGTAAGTTTTGGAGGTGGTGCAACATCACGTTTCACATAGCCCATTAAAATTAGTTTCTCCGAAGCTTTCTGAACGTTGTTATCGGAGTTAGCGAGAATATCGAGGAGTAATGTTTCATCAGCTTTCGGAAAAATGTTTTTTAGATATCTAAATAAAAATTGGTCATTATTTATTGGATGCCTGTATTCTAATAATTTAAAACTAACATGCATGTTACATAAAATGAACACAGAAAAAAAGAAAATACGTAAAATACGTAAAATAAAAATAAATAAATATCAGTGAAGTTCATGTTATGGTGAAATCAAAGTCAAATCAAATCTGTGCTAATGTAAAAAAGGAACATTTTAAATAAGCAGAATCGATGCCAATCTACAACACAATATAAAAAATTAAATAAAAATCGGAAACGATATTGTGTTTTTAAGGGGTATTTCATCTTTGCAATTTATGTACAATACTTAGTCCTTAATCGAAGAGCATCCACATATAAATTAGGCGAAGACAAAAAAAAAATAAAACAAAAATCTGGAAATAAAAAAGAATGGACTAATAATCGGATAACAGAGACATGACGAGTAGAATATTTAGAATTTAGAAATTGGTAAGAATCTTAACAATCCCTACAAAATATCTATACAAAAAGAATGATTGTCTGACTGGAGGGTTCATTAGCGCCGTCCTAAAACCTTTAAAACCAGAATTATGAAATTTCGACAAAAGTTACATTTTACGAAATATGTAGAATTCAGTTCTTAACTCATTTATCTGGTCGAATTTACTTGAAATCGAGCATAAATACTCGCATTTAATAACTCAATTAATGAAACAGTATATATGTACGAGTATTTCAGTATTTCTCAAAATTAAGAATCTTTCCTTTGTTCCATTTGGAATTGCGAACAAAAATATGCCTTAGAATATGCCTCGAAGCTTAAAGGAGCTTCAATTCTGAAAAGCTCAAGGTTATTCGATTTTACAAAGTGGATATCGTAAATTGCAAGATAATTTAGTATTAGCGATACAATTTTAAGCTTAATATACATATGTGGTGGCGGCATGCCACTGAGTTTGGGCGACAAAGGCAAATAATGGTTGATCGCGTGATAGATTGGATGTTGCGTCGTTAGGCATTGTTGCTAGACTGCTAGATTAACTGTAAAAGCGGCTTCACAAAGGGCAATCTGAACACAATTTCCGATTACAACTTGCAACCAGCAGCAAAATTGCCTCGTGTGTAAGACAGTTGGGCTGCGAATGATCCATGATCACATAATTTCTGTCCAACCCTGATAACGCCCTAAAAACTGTGTTGTGTGTTGGCAAATTTCTACAATTTCATTCTCAGTAATAGACAACTTTCCAGATGTTAACCCTTTCAAAACCCGATTTCCACTGATTGCCCCTTTTCGTTGTGACTCTGTTGTGAATATGTGTGAATTTAAACCCAAATAACCAATTACGTGCGGTGCAAAGGCAGTGCTTAGGCTTAGACTAGATTAGTGCGAGTGGTTTTTGTTTTTACAGTGGATTTGTGAACAGTGCCAACGATTTCAAAAGTATTAATAGAGTCTGCCATCTACGTTAATTCATTTATAGTATTCATTTAGCATTCATTGAGTGAATATCGGCAGCACGCGGATAAACAAAATGTTTAAAACCGAAAAGAAAATGTAGATACAGGTAGTGGAACTGCATATGGTTATGTCTTATCTCTGGGACAACTAAAAAAAACAACGAAAACTACCAAAATAAGTCAATAAAAAGGCATAGTGGCAAAATTTCAAAATCAATAAAGGTGCTACTGTTACTACCATAAAAAAAAGTTACAAAATATGCGGACAACATAATTCCCTGAAGCAATTCATATCCATTCGCATGAAGTTCTTGAAATCCATTGGTTGCAACTCTCGTATCACATTTTTGTGGCAGAATTGCTTTCTTTTTAAGAATACATTTTTCATCTAATATTTCCCTTCTTTTTTTGTTTTATCGACAGCGACTAGGTAACCTACTCGAACGAAATTATAGATTGTACCAGCAAATTGAGAAGTGCGTAGAGTCAAACAAATTGGCATGTGCAGGGCTTTAATAATTTGGGATAAATGTAAATACAATATCCTACAAGGATGAATTTGAGGCTCCTAGTAAGAAACCATTTCTATATTGTTAGTTTGAGATATTTGGCAAGCATAACCATTTCTGCATAGGAGTAGTAAATGCGCAAACAAAGTACAATTGTGATTAAAACTCAGAAAAACTTTTTTGAGCCATTTTCTTTTGAACAGGACTGTAAATAGTGAAAGATACCGGGCTATGATTGAGCTTTTTTTTAGGCAAGCCGTAGTTGGTAATCCTGCGATGCAGATTCAATAAAAACAGATAAGGTATATACTGTTAGCACCAAACTGGCTCTATTAAGGGTCATTTTTGGTGACCAATCAATTTTCCAAAAATCTGAATTAAATTTGTCTCTGTCTCAGCACCAAAGTTTTTGTATCGAAATATATTCAAAAGAAAAGTTGTACATAAAAGTACCATCCACTATTTCGGAGCTAAAGAATATTGTGATAACCACTTGAATGTGAGCAGCGACATCTAGATTTACAGAGCAGAAGATGTCGATACTCGAAGACCAGAAGATTTCGATACTTGAATAACAAAGTCTCGACCATTGATGACTGGAGAGTGGAATCGAATCTTCTAGCAAATTGGAAATTGTATGGGACGCTGGATGGCGAGGATTGTTCTCGAAGTATGTCATTCCAAGGTATGCAAATCAGTTCTAAAGTGTAATTTGAAGTGTTAATTAGGAGAAGTGATTAAGTGGTTTAAGTAAAAGATAAGAAAAGTATAAGTGGTTGAGAAATTGGATTGTACTGAGAGAAACAATTAAATAGTGAATTGTAACTGTACTGAATAAAGCGATTTCTATTGAAAAGAATAAGTTCTATTATTTGTACCCACACAAACATTTTACATTGGTGTCAGAAGTGGGATAGGACTTATTATGTGTAAAAAAAAGTGTTTTCTGAATATTTGAAAAAGCTAGAATGGGTCAAAACTATTGCAGTTGACCCTCGACCAACTCAAATCCGAGTTGAACAAGAGAAGCCTCAGCGCCAGTGGAGGAAACAGTGACCTGGTGCTCCGTCTTCAGGAGGCTTTGAACAACGAGGGACATGATCCTGATGCATATTCCTTTGATGTTGACGAGGATGAACAGACAAGTACCGGCAATGACATGGCTGCGATGATGCAACTTCTCTTGTTAAAAATGGACGAACAGAAGAACAGTCTGGAACAAAAAATGGACGAACAAAAGAAAAATCTAGACGAGCAGAAGAGCAGCATTGAACAAAAACCATCGAACAAACCAACAATCTGCACGGTCTTCAACAGAAAATGGATGAACAAAAGAATAATCTGGAAGAACAAAAGAACATTCTCCAGCAAAAATTCGAAGAAATGGACAGCAAAGTTCAGCAACTGGCAAAAGAGCTCGACACAGTACGAAAACAGAAACTGCGAGAATGTTCTTTAAGCGGTCCAAGGAGAAAAGATTTGAAGCCTCCCTCATTCGATGGCCAGACGTCATGGTCTACTTATAAGAAGCAGTTTGAAATGGCTGCCTGTGCAAACGACT
Source organism: Volucella bombylans (assembly GCA_949129095.1). Lineage (NCBI taxonomy): Eukaryota > Metazoa > Arthropoda > Insecta > Diptera > Syrphidae > Volucella > Volucella bombylans. The sequence goes on along the minus strand of OX422142.1, from coordinate 142,107,052 downwards.
GGGACAATGAGGAAAAGTGCTTTGCCCTAGCAATGGCCTTACGCGGTCCTGCGGCAGAATTGTTACAAACAATCGATATCGAAAAAAATAGAGACTATATGGCTTTAGTGCAAGCTATCGAAAAACGGTTTGGGGATAGCCACATGCGGGAAGTTTACAAGGTTCAATTGCAAGGCCGTATGCAGCAGCGAGGAGAAACATTGCAACAGCTCCAAGCAGACGTGAGTAGACTGGCACATTTGTCATATCCCACCGCAGGCCAAGAAATAATAATCGACGAAACGGCAAAGGATGCATTCATTAGGGGAATTGCAGATTTGAAGCTACAATCAGCAGTAAGGATGGCCGGGAAAAGAACCCTTGCTGAAGCACTTGCCTTCGCTCTGGCGATGGAAGCATCCAATCAGGCTTCCAAAGGAATGCATTTCGTCAGGGAAATAGAATCTGGTGAATGCTCCTGCTCAAGACCAACTACCGTGCAAGGAAATATCCCGCGGGAGAGACGAAGGATGCGCTGCTGGAACTTCGATAAAGTAGGACATTTGCAAGGGCATTGTAAAGAACCGGTACGACGAGAAGACTACCTACACTGGGGTTTTAGGCAAATAGAAAGAAGAACCGGCAAAAACGGCTACCAAGAAACCGGTCAAATTTCCAGAAGCCATCAGTTAGGAAATGCTTACTTCGCGGGGCAGAAGTCTGTAGCAGGAGTCGACGACTCCAGGGTAATTATCCCAGTCTCACAGGTAAAACAATGCAACCAAAGCCTCCCAGCAGAAGTAGTCAGTGGTAAAGAAGCGAAACAACAGGCAACTATCCAAACGATCAGGACTGAGCCAATAGAGGGTTGGAGTATAGACGAAATCCGTTCCTCCCAACAGGCAGACAATGATATCGAACCAATATTGGCCTCGAAAGAACACGAGGAAAGATCAAGCTGGCAGCAGATATCAGATCGGAGCCAAACTCTGAAGGCATACCGGGCACAGTGGGACTCGCTTTTTGTGTAAGATGGATTGCTGAAGAGAAAATGGGAAAGTGCAGATGGGACAACATCTCGTATGCAGCTAATTGTGCCACGGTCCAGAGTCAACCAAGTACTCCATGAAATACATGAGGCCATTTGGGAATAAACAAGACGTTGGAAAAGGTAAGGGAACGTTTCTATTGGCTAAGCGCTAAACAAGATGTCGAGAATTGGTGCAAAAAGTGCATAAGGTGTGCGGCTACCAAGGGTCCAAAAGTAAAGCCACATGGACAAATGCAACAATACAATGTCGGAGCACCTTTCGAACGAATAGCCATCGACATCGCTGGGCCGTTTCCCGAAACCTTTAATGGAAACCGATATACTCTCGTAGTCATGGATTACTTCAGTAAGTGGCCGGAAGTGTTTGCCATCCCAAATCAAGAGGCTAAGACCGTAGCCGAACAGATAGTCAACAACTGGGTGAGCAGATTTGGGGTCCCAATGGAGCTGCATTCTAATCAAGGGCGAAACTTTGAATCAAAAGTCTTCCAAGAAATATGTCAATATTTGGGAATAAGAAAGACAAGGACAACGCCACTACACCCTCAATCTGATGGAATGGTCGAGCGATTCAATCGGACCTTGAATGAGCATCTATCTAAGGTTGTCAGCAACTGCCAGCGGGATTGGGATCGACACATACCCCTCTTCTTATTGGCCTACCGAAACGTGGTCCATAGCTCAACAGGGCACACACCATCCGAGATCTTATTTCGTCAAACAATTCGGTTGCCCACCGACGGAGCCCAAAGAGGTGAACGAGTACGTGTATGACTTACGCAGCAGGATTCGTAAGTTGCATGAAGACACCAGAGAAAAGATGAAGCTAGCAAGCAGCCGCATGAAAACTAGGTACGATATCAAGGCGAAATCTTCCGGTTTCAACGAAGGAGATCTGGTTTGGCTGTATAATCCTCAGCGTAAGAAAGGCAAATCACCAAAATTGCAACAGGATTGGGAAGGTCCATACAAGGTGATAACCCGCATTAATGACGTTGTCTACCGGATCCATCGTGGGAATCGAGGAAAATTGAAAGTGGTCCATTTGGATAGAATGTGAGCAGCGACATCTAGATTTACAGAGCAGAAGATGTCGATACTCGAAGACCACAAGATTTCGATACTTGAATAACAAAGTCTCGACCATTGATGACTGGAGAGTGCAATCGAATCTTCTAGCAAATTGGAAATTGTATGGGACGCTGGATGGCGAGGATTGTTCTCGAAGTATGTCATTTGAGTATAAATACCAGCATCCCGAAGGTATGCAAGTGAGTTCTAAAGTGAAATTTGAAGTGTTAATTAGGAGAAGTGATTAAGTGGTTTAAGTAAAAGATAAGAAAAGTATAAGCGGTTGAGAAATTGGATTGTTATGAGAGAAACAATTAAATAGTGAATTGTAACTGTACTGAATAAAGCGATTTCTATTGAAAATAATAAGTTATATCATTTGTACCCACACAAACATTTTTACAATATTAAGGGATATAAACTTTCACATTAACCACAATTTGTTAAAAGAAACTACTAAAAAAATAAAGTCCACAAATGTTATTATTACTTAACGTCAGTCATTGACTGGCTGTAGAATATAGACTGATATAAGTAACATCGGGAAAAGTCTCATGGAATGGTTAAGCGAGTATGGTATCTTAGTTCATAAAACGATAAAGCAGGGGAAATCAATGACGTAATCAATGAAAGTAACCAGCATTAACTTAAGAGAAGACTGTTTCCGCTGCAGACAGTTTTATGCCCAGGGTGAGCCTTGTTAACAGCTTAGCCATCTTGTCCACCGTAAGGCAATACCACAAACACCAGCCAAAAGTGTAGAACAAAAAGCTATTGAGATAAATGAGACTACTTAAAAAACGCTTGAGAATTTTCACATAACGTAATTCATGTTTATATAAGCAAAATACCACTCAATTGTATCGTATCCCCCAAACCCCATAAAATTAAAAACTCAATCTTTGATACATTTTGATTTATGTGTTGGTCGGGATCAGTAATAGTATGGATTTTCCCGGATTTCTTAAATGCTTTCAAATATAAAAACAGCCTAGAATGACGGTCGCGTTATGCATAAACGCGACATCATGATCAAGCAAACTGATCTTATTTGAATTATGTGCCAAAGAAATTTTAAGAAGCAATATATTCGAGGTCCTTTTTATGCTATCCAACATATAGGACATTCACCGATAGTATGAGCTTTGTGGTTATTGCTGGTCCTGGTTTTACTTATTTTACTCCTTAAAATGGATGGTATATTTATCACTCTCGACAAAGCATGGCGGCAGTCAGATAAAGTGAATAATCTGCTGAATTATCTCCATTGCGTAAATCAATAGTGTATTTATAGGGAAGAAGAAGGGAATAAGAAAGCAAATAAGCTATTAGCCACAACAAAAATGTCTCCTACGATCAAATATATTCACTTAATCTCAGGGATGATTAGACTTGATTTCAAAACAATAAGCTGACAATGGACAGTGGAAACTTTTCAGATAACGTCCAGAAAGATAAGACTTAAAAAAGTTTGATTTAAACTACATAAGACAGACATATCAATAAAGTGAAGTTTGAATAGTAACGGTGGAAAAGAGAGGCAAATAAATGGGCAGCATTTTATCGGGAATTGTTTGCTACAACCGATCCGATATATAGATGACAAACTTCAAAAGAGGTATGAGGTCAAAACACAGCCAAGTTTGTTGTTCAGCAGAAACAAATATAATGAAAAGAATAGTTTACAGCTTTATATAAAACTCCCATGTACATAAGGACGAAACAACTGATTTTATGTAGTACGAAATAGGGAGAAAATCCCCAAAAAATAACCCGAGGGAGTGTTGCAAAATCGAATCCCAACGCAATATAAATACATATCTAAGCTCGTGGAATGCTCGAAAATCTCTTTTGTCCAAGATTTATTTATTAAACCAGCACAACAGCAAATCTATAATGAATTTTTTTCTTGTGATAGCTCCTAATACAATAATCAAATCGATCAAGGCGATAGAGTTTAACGATTTAGAAGAATGTGTACTAAACAAAGTCTACACATTATAGGAAGGCTTCAAGCTGAAGGCATTAATATTTTCAAAGAAGGTTCTCGGAAAATGTCTTCCGAAAAGCAACTAAAAAAGCTGAGTTCAAATCAAAATTCGACTCAGAGACAAAAAAAAAAAATTATATGGATTCCTTAACCGACGGCAATGTGATGCAAAAAGGAACGTTCTAAAGAGCCCTATCAATGTCCGGAAACTTAGCCAAGCAAAAAGCAATTCTATATTGGTATAAACAAAAAGAAAGAATGATATTTGATCCACCAGATAGCAGGTTAATCGATGTAAAACTAAAACCAAAAATAGTAGCCACTGTCTTAAAAAAAAAAAGCCAAAAAGATCGTACAAAAAAGAAATACAAACCGAAGAACTGAATTAATCAAAGTACTCAAAACAAATGAACAAAACAAATAAATGAAAAGGTGAAAATCTAATTTTTGTAATTTTTGGTTTTTTGGTAAGGACCTCAGCTTCATTTTAGGTGATGAATGCGGTTTCGGTGAGTTGCGAAATTCTCCGATTTTTGGTGATCCATGTCCAAATCCAAGACTGCTTTGCATACTCAGGACACTACCGAATCGTCCGCCCGGTATTGGACTCGCTGTACGTGATAAACGGGATTGGAGTCCCGCACCAATATCAGGACGACGAGCCGGTGGTGTCATCTGAAACGCAGAGTTACTGTGGAACAGATGCCGCTGTGATGGCGGTGTTACAAATGGTCCTGGCATTGTCACTGGATGCTTTTCAACCTGCAGAGCACTTATAACAACCGCTTCGCGGTTATAATATCTATTTTGTCGTTGTTTTAGTTGTTTTAGTTTTAGTTGTAGTTGGTTGTTGTTGGAATTGTTATGCATGATTTGTTTATATTGTTGTTTGTTGAAAATAGTAGTGCATAGTTTTATTATTATTATTTTTTTTTTTTGTTAGTGTTTCGTAGGTTCAAAGAGGACAAACAGACAGAACAATTGGTTAGTTGTAGTTGTTAGTCAAAAAGCGTGTGGAAGCGATAAAAGGCAAAATAGTTAATTGAGAAACTTTTTCTTGTATTTTTCTTTTTAAGTAAATCTTGTTTGTTAAATTGATTGGCTCAAAGCACGTGAATACAAAATTTTAAACAGAAAAGTTGGACACAAAGAAACTTACTTTTTTAGCAACAAACGGATGTGATTTTCGCCAGCAGTTGGGAACATGTTTTGGATTTTGGCTACCACTGCATCGGTATCGATTTGACTAGAGAATGAGGTTTCTTGGATTGTTGAACGTCTTGACATATTACCGGTGCGTGGAGTTTGAGGGGCAGACGATTTCAAATGCGAAACTGGAGACATTTCCTAAAAGAAACAAACAAACAAAAAACGTTTAACAACGAATTTAGCACCAGAAAAGGAATCGCCTATAACATCCTATGAATACCTACCATTTGCAGTTGACTCTTTGTTGAAAGAAGAGGACTGGCGGAGATATTGTGTAAGCTTGGATTGGGTCCTTGAAAAGCACGTACAGCAGGAAAATTATTAGCCGGATACACATGGTAAGGTGATCCATGCAATGGCTGAATTATTTACACCAAGGAAAAGATACAGAGACGTATACACAGATAGGGGGGGGCACATATAACGGGTGAAACATAGTTTAAGAACAAAACATTAACATATTCATTAGGAACTGAAAAGGGAACATATAGACACAACACAATTTACCTGCATCGGAATGGATTCCGTCGAGCATTTTTCATTCTGCAATTGCTTATATCTTATTCGCGGGTCTTCTAGTTGCATCGCTTTGGTAAAATAATTTATATAATAACTGTAAAGAGAAAAATAAAATGTCGATAAATACATTTGCCAATATCTCCACTAATCATAGCAAATTGCATAGGAAAATAGGATTTCGCATAGAAGCAGAACTATTGTACTATGGCGTAGACAGACACTTGGTGCAATCGAGGTAAAAAATTGTCCAAATCTGTTTCCCAATCAGGTCGTAACAATAACACAATAACTTCCAAATACGTAAGATTCCAACCTAATCTTCCAGCGACAAAAAAGACCACTGCCCTAAGAATTTCTGAAAAACAAAATTTCTGCGCTAAAAAACAAGTTCAGTATTGGTTAAACCATAGCCTAGTAAGCCGCAACTATAAAAAGAAAACTGCTTCTGAACGAAAATGCAGTGAACAAGCGCTATGCGATACGACGGCAATTAAGTACAAATATTTCCGAAGTTTAAAAAAAACTCTTCCACTCAAAAGATGGAGATAACTTGAAAGATTCTTTCCGCAAGTAAAACATAAGGCAGCTGAAAGCCTGCGGCTTTTCGTCAACCGCCCAAAAGACCGTATTATTGTGTATTTATTAGCAATATAATTAATTACAAGATAATACTGAATTTAACGGGCAACTAGCTGCAAAGGCCCACCGCTCTAATGGAAAAAAAGAAAACAAAAACTAGTTAAATTTAAATACTATAAAAGCAATTCCATTTATCCTTGTCATCACGGTTTCTCAAAAACTGCTAGACGTAGGGACTTGAAATTTCGCACGGTTATTCCTTATTTTGCGAGATGCGAGATAACGGATTTTTAAAAATTTCAAGATCTAAGTGGCATAAAAGGGCTTGAGATTGAATTTCTTGACACTAAAAGTTGTTTACATAGCCCTAGCTCAATAATGGCTCATCGGATTTAAAAAATAAAAAACAGGTGAAATTACTAACACCGCTGATTCATTTAAAATATAAATTATCCTTCTGCGTTGTCCTGAGGCTGAGTAATGCTAAAAACAATTAATCAAATCATCGCCCACAATTTTCCTTCAGTGGAGATCATTGCCAGCAATCATGCTGCAGTGCCTAGCCTATAGTTGCAATAGTGTGTGTATATGCGGGCGCTCTACAATCTGATGTTTTTATCTTTATTCTTTAGTGATCTTTTCAGTAAAAAATAGAAAAAAAAAACAATCAAAAACGAAGTTTTCAACTGTGTTTACAGTTTAAAGTTTTCCGTAGAAATTTGTCGATGACTGCATTATTTGCAAGTGTGTTGGAGTATTATTCAGACATTTTCTGCGTGCGATCAACTCAAATCCGAGTTGAACAAGGGAAGTGTCAGCGCCAGTGGAGGAAAAAGTGACCTGGTGCTTCGACTTCAGGAGGCTTTGAACAACGAGGGACATGATCCTGATGCATATTCCCTTGATGTTGACGAGGATGAAAAGACAAGTACCGGCAATGACATGGCTGCGATGATGCAACTCCTCTTATTAAAAATGGACGAACAAAAGAAAAATATGGAAGAACAGAAGAACAGTCTGGAACAAAAAATGGACGAACAGAAGAACAGTCTCCAACAAAAAATGGACGAACAAAAGAAAAATCTAGACAAGCAGAAGAGCAGCATTGAACCAAAATTCAACGAACAAACCAACAATCTGCACGGACTTCAACAGAAAATGGATGAACAAAAGAATAATCTGGAAGAACAAAAGAACATTCTCCAGCAAAAATTCGAAGAAATCGATGACAAATTTGATAGAATAGAGAAGAATGTTGGCAAAAAATTCGAACAAATGGACAACAAAGTTGAGCAACTGGCAAAAGAGCTCGACACAGTGCGAAAACAGAAACTGCGAGAATGTTCTTTAAGCGGTCCAAGGAGAAACGAGTTGAAGCCTCCCTCATTCGATGGCCAGACCTCATGGTCTACTTTGAAATGGCTGCCTGTGCAAACGACTGGGACAATGAGGAAAAATGCTTTTCCCTAACAATGGCCTTGCACGGTCCTGCAGCAGAATTGTTGCAAACAATAGACATCGAAAAGCATAAAGATTATGTGACTTTAGTACAGGATATGGACTTGACAGCAATGAGAGCTAGCGAGTAGACGTACTTTCGGTCTGGTGATTTCTGTAGCATGTTTTTCTCGTAAACTAAAGTTTCCATTATTTTTTATTTTATTTTTAAAGTGTGTAATAGTGATTAAAAGTGACCAGATTTCATATCAAAGTCATAAAGCTTTAGATCTGTTTAAGCAAAGACACATAAACGAGGTGAAACTTTTTACTCCCTAGCATACTATTTATTTTCTTGTTTGTGCCCAATGAGTGCAAAGAAAAAAATCGTCTCCGAACAAAAACAAAAGCAAATGTTCGACTCACTGCGCTCCTTTTCTTCCTCGTCCAGAAATATCATGGATGACAGTTCAGAAATGTGGAAAAAAAATGGAAAATTCCCTTCAAAAGCACAGTGAGCAAATAATTTCACTTCTATCGTGCAAATTATCCGAGACCGAGACGAAGATTTCCACCAAGATTGAAGCAGAGATTGGAGAAATAAAAAAAACCATTGCCGACTTAAATGCAAGAGTTGCTCTTGTTGAAAGCACAAATGTAAACATAAGTGCTGAAAACACAGCGCTTAAGAGTGAAATAAGTTCTCTTAGTTCTTCGTTGTCGGACGATAAATCCGAGCTCGTAAAAACTTCCTGTCGCTTAACCACTACAATAAATAGCCTTAACGAAATACAAGAGGCAAATGAGAACAAAAGCGTTGCGTGCGATGCTGTTATCAATGGTATACCACTTGTACCAGACGAAAACCTGAGAGCCATACTCAATCACCTTTACCTGGCCTTGGAAACAAAACCACCGCTGATAACTAACATCTTTCGAACACGCCTGACGAACAATTCCAGAAACTCTGCGATCATTATAAAGGTTGGCTCAGCTTTCGACAAAAATACGCTTCTGGGATCAATTTCTGTTTTCCGTAAAAAACACAAAAGACAACTCATCTTACAAGATGTGGGAATGAATTCTGATGCACCTATTTTCATACGGGAGTGTTTGACGAAAAAAAACCACTCACTGCTGCAAGCTGCGCTAAGCTGTAAGAAGAGAAAGCAAATCATATCGGTGTTTACATCACGTGGACAGGTGTTTGTTCGACGCAGAATGAATGATGAAGCTGTACATGTCTGAGAATGACCTGGACAGAGCTGCCACGACCGTCTGAATATGTACGAGTACTATTGTATTTTTTCTTCTTTTTTTAAACTTCTTTTATACTTTATTATTTTGTATTTTTTTTTTCTTTTTGTAATTTTTTTTTTTTTCCTTTTTATTATCTTAAAGGTACTATCTTTCTTCGAGTTAATTTTTTTCTTTTTTCTCAGTTTATTATTATTATTATTATTTTTTTTTTTTTTTTGAAATTGGACTTATTATTTTTTGTTTTAAATGGTTGGAAATTGTGATGGTGATAACTCGCTTGGTGCAATGCGTGAAGTTTCGCTACTATCGATGATCAAGGTGCTCGGAAATCTAAGAGAAGGCTTGCGAGTATGCCACATAAATGCCCAAAGCCTATTGCCGAAAATTGACGAGTTTAGACATCTGTTTGAAGGTTCTAAAGTTGATGCAATCTGTGGTTTAGAGACATGGTTCCCTCATCAAGATGAATCAATCCTGCAGCAAAATTGTAACACACTATATCGTCGTTCCAAACACGAAGTGGCGTATCTGCAAAAATTGCCGTTCTGAGATATTTGGCGCATATGATGTACCGATCGTTATTTATCATCACACGAAGTGGCGTATCTGTATCTCAAACCGTTTTAATTTTATTCATACTTTCAGTTCTGACGTAAATGATTTTATATGTTCTACGCAAAATACGAACAGACGTATCTATACATACGCCAGTTCGTGTTTGAGTTTTTTTTACTCCAGTCATTATAATAGATCTGAGGGGTATAAGACAAACTACTGCTGAGGCTATTTCTCGTAGACAAAAAACATATTCATATAGCTTAACTGTTGGTGGGAAAACTGAGCTAGTGTGTAAACAATTTTTCCTTAACACTCTTGGAATCAGTGAGAGGACCACTAGAACAGCTTTAGAAAAAGTTCAAACAACTGGAGTTCTTGAACCAGAGAGGAGAGGTGGCAGACAAGTATCCGTTGCTGCACGCGATTCTTTAATGAAAGAGTTGATGAAGTCTCATATTTCTCGATTTCCACGTGTAGAATCTCATTATTGTCGGTCGACAACAACCAAAGAATATTTACACCCAGATTTAAATATTAAAACAATGTTTCAGATGTACAAGGAAGAAAATCCGAACAACTTTGGAAGCATCGAAAGCTATCGAAAAATATTTGAAAGCCTAAATTTAAGCTTCCATAGTCCTAAAAAGGACCAATGTACATTGTGCATGACCTTTAAAACAGGGGATGAAAGCACAAAAGAAAGATTGCTAGAAAAATATGAAAAACATGTTGCTGAGAAACAAAAACTTCGAGAGATAAAAGAAAATTTAAAACAAGAAGCGAAAATTGACGAAACTAAAGCCTGTTTAGTTTTCGATCTGCAGCAAGTAATATACCTGCCAAAGACAAATGAAAGTGCAGTTTTTTATAAAAGACGGTTGTCAGTGTTTAACTTCACTGTATACGACTTGGCAACTAGAGAGTGCTATTGTTTTACGTGGAACGAAACTATAAGTAAACGGGGTGCCAGTGAAATAGCGTCATGCTTATACATGGTAATGAAAAATTATGATGGTCAAGGCTTTAAGCAGGTAAACCTATTTTGCGATGGATGCCCAGGGCAAAATAAAAATAGCATTGTTGCCTCTATGTTCATGTTCGTGGTGGATAACACAACAAATATTGAAGGGGTAACTCTGCATTTTTTTGAGCCCAATCATGGACAAAGCGAGGGGGATTCGGCTCACAGCGCAATCGGGCAAGCCATCTCCCAAGCTGGAGATTTGTTTGTGTCCTCGCAGCTAAACCCAATTATAACATTAGCAAGAAGGAAGAAACCATATAAAGTTCACCAGACGGAAATAGACGACTTTTTTGATTTCAAGGACCTTTCTAAAGAACTCCGGATTCTGACAATAAGGAAGGACAACGAAACAGAGGGATCAATTTCGTGGCCAGAAATGGTCCAATGGAAATTCAATAAGAACAATCCTGAGGTTATGTTTTTTAAAACAAGTCATTTTGACTCCAATTTTAGATCTCTATCGTTAAAGAGGAATAGGAGAAGTAGTCACCAGGTTCTAAGAAATCCTTTAAAAGTGTTAAACTGTCAACAACAAAAGATTTCTGTGGATAAATATAAAGATCTGTTGTCACTCTGTGAAGGATCGCTTCCAGTAATCCGCACGGCAGAGTTTGTGAATTATTACAAATCCCTTCCGCACTGAATTAAATTTGCGTTATTAACCATACCTGTTTTTTTTTTTAAAGAGAATTTATTTATTTATTTTTTTTTTTATTAAATTTGAATTGAATTTGTTTCGTAAAAATATATTTTTTGTTAAAAGAAAGTTTCAGCATTAAATGTGTTATATAAAAATTTAAAAAAGGCTTTATCTTTCTTACAAAGGAAATAATTATCTTACACGAAGAGGCGTATCTGTGCTTTTAAAGTGATTTTTCAAAAACACGAGTTGACGTATCTACATATTTTTCTCTTTTAATAGAATTTACTCAAAAATGGTAAATGTTTATGAAGGAACAATTTGAACCCATTGAAATAAACACTTCCTGGAAATAATGGTTAGCTTTGTTAAAGGTTTTCAGTTAAAGGAAGAAAAAAAATAAGAAAAAAAATATCGGTCATTTTTGTTTTGGCTCTCCTGTAAAGTTAAGATTTTTCACATACGCCACTTCGTGTTTGGAACGACGATATAAGCTAAATGGCTATCAGCTTTTCCTTGCAAACAGGAGTTATACCGCCCGTGGTGGCGTTGCCGTGTACGTTAGACAAATGATTACTTGTATGTTACGGTGCAAGTCACCACTCAGTTGTCCTATGGAATACATATTTGTTGACCTGGTAAGCGGTGAAGATAAACTTCTACTTGGGACCGTCTACAGACCCAACAAATCTGTAGATCTGTTACCACTTATAAACGTATTAGAGGACATCGCTATAAATTCAACAAATATAGTGTTATGCGGTGATTTAAACAGTAACCTTATTGTTGAAAAGCATCTGACTGATAGTATGAGTACATTCAACCTCTTTCCGGCAAATTCCACTTCCCCCACACACTTTGGTCCAAGTTTTAATACACTGCTAGATGTTTTCTTTGTAAGCGATATGAATAGAGTTCTTTTTTACAGCCAGCTTTCTGCACCGGCGTTCTCAAAGCACGATCTTATATATCTAACTTTCGATTTTAGTATACCTAAAACAACTACCACATTCCAGTTTCGCGATTTTCAAAATATCGATCAATCTGGCCTCGAAAACAATATACGCGCAATCAATTGGAACCAAATGTATTACATGACCTCGTCCGATACTTAAGCTGAATTCTTACATTCTAACATAGATTTCCTCTTTGATAGATTTGTACCGCTTAAAACTAAAACCATTACCAATGCATCTAGGCCTTGGTTTACCCATGAAATCAAATTGTTGATAGCTCAGAGGAATGAGGCGTATAAAACACGGAAAAGATTTCGTCTCGAAGAGCACCACAGACGTTTTTGCACCCTTCGTAACAGAGTTGTTAGTGAAATAAGATCGGAGAAAGCTAAGGTATTTAGCGAACGACTCGACCTCTCCTTAAATAGCCGTTACTTATGGAACAATTTCCGTGATATTGGAGTTGGAAAATCTAAACCCGTTTCTGTGCAGAATATCGATGCAAATGAGCTAAATAAAAAAATTCGTCTCATCGATGTTACAATCGGACGCACAGGTCTGTAGCAGTGACGGTGAAGCCATAAGTCCAGGTAGTTCTACTGTATAACCATTTGAATTTTCTCGTGTTGACGATAATAATGTGGTCGAGAGTTTTTTATCGTCAAATCAAACGCTACAGGCATCGATGGCATAAACCCTGTGTTCATTAGGGCAGTTCTGCCTTTAATTTTGCCTTACATTACACACTTGTTCAACACTATTTTGACTACTGGGGAATTCCCTAAAATCTGGAAACTGGCAAAAGTTATTCCTTACCCCAAATGCTCTGGTGGTGGCGATTTTAGACCGATTTCTATTCTACCATTCCTTTCTAAAGTCATCGACAGGATAATGCACAAGCAAATAAATACACATTTAAACAGGTTTAATTTGCTTGCTTCAAATCAATCCGGGTTTAGACCAAAGCATAGTTGCATAACAGCTCTAATAAAGGTAGTGGATGAAATAAGGCAATCCATTGATCAGAACATGCTAACTTTTCTTATTCTGCTTGATTTCTCCAAGGCTTTCGATAGTGTAATTCACAAAGTTCTATTAAGAAAATTACTAAATTCATATCGCTTTTCATCATCAGCTGTCAAGTTGTTATCTTCATACCTAAGTGATCGAATGCAGTCCGTGTTTATTAATGGTAAAATGTCGGACTTGCTGTTATAACTAAACGGCGTACTACAAGGCTCGATCCTGGGTCCATTGCTGTTCCCTCTTTACATAAATGATCTTACAACCGTAATTGTTCACTCAAACGGTCACATGTATGCAGATGACGTGCAGCTGCACAAGAGTTGTACTGTTGATTTTGTTGTACAATGTGTTCAATGTTTGAATGAGGAGCTTAATCGACTTTTGATTAAGTATTAGTACTAAACCCTGAGAAATCAAAGTGCATTGTAATACATAAGAAAAGCCTTGATTTGTCTAACTTTCCCAGTCTCTATCTTAGTGATAGGCCTATAAACTATATTAACTCAGAAAAAAACCTTGGTGTCGTTTTTAATAGGACACTTGGTTGGAATGATCACATAAACTCCATCGTTGGAAAAATTTTTGGTGCATTACAAAGGCTGTGGAAGTCCCATCGCTTTACACCAATGAAAACTCGACTTATGCTGGCAAAAACTCTAATTGTCCCAATCCTAACTTATGGATGCGAAATCTTTTGTCACTGCGACGCAAGTAACCGGAGGAAACTGAATGTGACTTTTAACAACATGGCTCGATACATATTCGGTTTGAGACGATTTGATCACATTTCAAGTTTCGCAAGGCGTATTTTTGGCATGTCGTTTAATAATTTCTTAAAATATAGAACTTTGGTCTTGCTACGTCGGATAATTCAATCGCAACAGCCTTCTTATTTATATGAACGATTGGTTTTCACTTCTTCCAATCGCACAAACATGATTAATAACCAACGCTTCACCTGCTTTTCATCTGAACGTCAGTTTTTCATCAATGCGATTCGTTTATGGAACTCGTTGCCCAGAAACTTGTGCGGAATAAACAACGTTTACACTTTTCAAAGGAGTTTGTCGCTTTACTTTTGCAACCTTTAAAACAGTACTTTTCTTTTCAAATAGAATAATGTAACATACTAAAGATTTATAGCACCTATGATAAAAATTAATACTTAAATGTTTGCGGATTAAATTATAATTGCAGGCTAAGGATTAAACTTAAATCATATTATCAATTTTATCAAGCTTAAATGTAACATTTCTTTTTTGCCTATCTCTCTATAAGAACACATTTGAACCTTACACTACTTAAAAGATACTGTATCTTATTGTGTAAAGATATTATATGAATAAATACTAAAAATACTAAATACTATGGAGAAACGGTTTGGGGATAGCCACATGCAGGAGGTCTACAAGGTTCAATTGCAAAGCCGAACGCAGCAACGAGGAGAAACACTGCAGCAGCTCCAAGCAGACGTGAGAAGACTGGCACATCTGTCATACCCCACCGCAAGCCAGGAAATTATCGACGAAATGGCAAAAGATACATTTATTGGAATTGCAGATTCGAAGCTACAGTCAGCAGTAAGGATGGCCGGGAAAAGAACTCTTGCTGAAGCACTTGCCTTCGCTCTGGCGATGGAAGCAGCCAATCAGGCTTCCAGGGGAACACATTTCGTCCGGGAAGTAACATCTATCGAATGCTCCTGCACAATTGCCGAGGAACGAGATACTCGACGGGATAGACGGATAATGCGCTGCTGGAATTGCAATAAAATAGGACACCTTCAAAGGCAGTGTAAAGAACCGGTGCGACGAACAGACTGCCCTCACTGTGGTGACAAGCAAATAGAGGAAGAAACCCGCAGAAACAGCTATCAAGAAGGAACCTTCCCGAAGCCATCAGTCGGGAAATGCTTAAGCACCAACTTTGCGGGGCAGAAGTTGGTAGCAGGAGTCGACGGACCCAGGACCATCATCCAAGTCTCGCTGGAAAAACGATGCAACGAAAGCCTTCTAGTAGAAGTAGTCAGTGGAAAAGAAAAATGGATGGCAACAATAGACACCGGTGCCACGGCCTCAATCATCAGGAGGAATCTTGTGCAGAAGTCTTGGCTGCATAACACTAGCAGTTGCAGCTTGCGAACAGCTACAGGAGCAACGATTAAGGTATATGGTGAAGTCCGCATAAAAATCCAACTTCCCGGAATAACATTCACTCACACGTTTCTGGTAGCTGACATATGTGACGAGTGCATCATTGGTACAGACTTCATGAGAGAACATGGACTTGTAGTCGACTTGGGGGCACAAACCTTGAAATACGGAAACATGATATACGGAAAAGCCAATACCTCAGTCTCAAATGTCGTTATCTGCAGCAATCAGAGTCTAGAGCCTTCGTCAGAAGCAATTTTGTGGGCAAAAGTGGAAGGTGGTCCTGGTAGCCACCGATTCTATTTGATGGAGCCAGAAAAGAAAAGCGACTTCATGGTGGGAAAGACCTTAGTGGAGCCAAAGAACAACATGGTCCCTGTAAGGATTCTAAATCCTCAGCGTAAGAAAGGCAAATCACCAAAATTGCAACAGAACTGTGAAGGTCAATACAAGGTGATAACCCGCATTAATGACGTTGTCTACCGGATCCAGCGTGGGGATCGCGGAAAATTGAAAGTGGTCCATTTGGATAGAATGTGTCATTTCAACGGGATGCTGAATGACGAAGTTGTTCGGGACGAATAACTGTAGGGAGGGGGCAATGTGATAACCACTTAAATGAGAGCAGCGACATCTAGATTAACAGAGCAGAAGATGTCGATACTCGAAGACCAGATACTCGACTGGAGAGTGGAATGGAATTTTCTAGCAAATTGGAAATTGTATGGGACGCTGGATGGCGAGGATTGTTCTCGAAGTATGTCATTCGAGTATAAATACCAGCATCCCCAAGGTATGCAAGTCAGTTCGTCAGTTGAATTTGAAGTGTTAATTAGGAGAAGTGGTTAAGTGGTTTAAGTAAAAGATAAGAAAAGTATAAGCGGTTGAGAAATTGGATTGTTATGAGAGAAACAATTAAATAGTGAATTGTAACTGTACTGAATAAAGCGATTTGTATTGAAAAGAATAAGTTCTATCATTTGTACCCACACAAACATTTTACAATATTCATATTAATACTCGGGCTTAGAAAAGTACATGTTAGGGGTGTGGAATGGTATGCTGACTTTACCTCCTCGTGGTGCATTCAGGTTAACACTAAAATTGTCAGCTTCATCAGTACGAATTCGTAAATTCTTACATGGTTATTAAAATATTATGTTTAATCTGAGACTTCGCAAATTTTTTTCAATATGAAATCGAATGAAATAAATTAATTGTACATAAAATGAAGAAACTTTTAAAATATAAATGTACACGCTTAAGTATTTGCAACTAAAATAGTTTATGCCCACGAGCGAAGCCGTGTGGGTCAGCTAGTTATATATAAATCAAACGATAATCCCTGATAAGTTTTAATACAACCCTTTTGGAACCGCCTGTAAACAAGGATTTCCAGTTTTCCGCTTAGAGACGGGTTGAAATTTTCAGGAGTTTCCAGTTTATGTGACTATGTTTTGTTGTACAATGTTAGACCCAATATAAAAGAGTCTAGGTGGGTGTAGCGTATATGGATTGATTATGTGTCTCGTTTAGCAGGCTCGTCATCTTTGTTGGAATTGGGATGTTGAAAATGGCTAATGGAATCTTTTTTACTTGTGTATGTCCCAACGTAAGGCCTACTTCTTTGCCGATTCAAAAACAGTTCCTACTAGTAATGGCTTACGACTACTTTTCTACTGGAACATGAGTTTCTTCCTCTATCGTTATGGTGTATGTGAAATGAGATGGATCGGTGCCAACAAATTCGTGCCTATTTTAGAAAAACTTTTGTACTCTTCCTCGAAAAGCCTCAAAAGCAATCATAAATACGCTAGGTGCTGTCAAAAAGCCATCGAATGCTATGATCCATAGATAGAAAAATAATCTGGCGATAAGTCGCACCATAGATATGTAGTGGACATTCGAAAAATAAAACTTGAAGGAGGCGATGGGTTCAAAATTTCTGGCTACGAATCGACAAAAGTATACATCTTGAACAGTCCAACAACATCGCAATACTGTGAACACTTTTTTTTCACCACTTGAGTGGAAGTATTATTGGATAATGGCAAGAAAGGCAGAGCTTATGGCTTTCTGAAGACTGGAGACTGATTTGTAAGAGCAGTAACAGGGCGTTAATGTTTTGACTAAAGAAGCAGAACAAGCAGCTTATAGACATGACAGCAAAACCGCACACAAAATCACAGAATAAATTTAAATCATATCTTAATAATTTATCGGAAGAAAACATTGGTATTCGCACCAAATTTCTAGCAAAGATGTGATTGCTGTTGTACTTCTTCCTTACTGTATCGCCAGTCCGGGGCTATTATGACCCTCAACCAACATTCGTCTCCAGACAGGCCGTTTGCTTGCCAGCTGCTTTTAATTTCGCACTTCTAGTTGTTTGAGAATTTCACTGAATTCGCAGGCACTTCCCAAGGCTTGGTCTCTCTCTGCAACGTTTTTTTTTTCGGTGAATTCAAAGACTTTCGGAGCTAGAGCGCTGATGAATTCTGATTCTTTAAATCCATGTGTAAAGCATTTACATACACTTACGTTTTGTCTGAGTCGCCTGTGTTGTCTATCTTTTCTCGATGATAGCAGATACCTTGTTTTTCCGTCGTTTACCTTCAGACCCTTTTTCTCGGCTTCTGCTTGAATACTTACAAACAGCCCGCTATGCTCTGTCGTTAATGTCTATATCCTCCACGTAGACTTATAAGTTCCGCAACAACACTCCCAAGTAAAATGTTAAAGATATCGCATGACAGTGGATGGCCTCTTTCTGACCTTCTGGTAAAGTTTCGAACGAATTTTCTGCTATAACCTCTCCCCATTTCGTCGATCTCGCACTGCTCATGCTCTTTTGTCTCACTTCTGAGAAACCAGTATTTGTCCTTCTTTTCTTCCTCGTATAACTCACGAGTCGATTTGATCTTGCTTTGCAGTGTCGGTCTGCTGTAATCACAGAATTAAAAAAAAAACAAGTGACAGGAATGGATGACATCCCAGCTAAACTATTTAAGGCACCACCAACATCTGTCCAGAACCTGCTACCATTTGAAGAGACTGAGAATTTCCAGTTGTCTGGAAAGAATAATAGTTAAGTTCAATTAGAAAGTCCGCTTTCATACGTCGCAAGTGTGTAATGCGCATGTTCTGGTTATTTTCTTTTGAATTGTCATTCAGTGATGCGAGCAACTCTACATGAAGACTTTCCCCTTCTTTGAGTTTGCATGTTATTTGACAGTTCTCTTTCATTTCATCTTTGGCGCTCAGTCTTTCATAATTGAAAATGAGCTCCCTTGTTAATTCTTTGGTCCATTTCAGTTCATCCGCCATACTGAAATGTTGTGCTCGTAACACAGCGAAAGAAGTAATGAAGCAAATGCGAAAAAGAAAGAAGAAGGAGAAAAAGAAATGTCAAAAACTTGCTATGAAATTGCTACCCACAGGCAGTGGGAATTTGATTAGTTGGGTATTTTTTGTTTCATTATCCCTCCCTTTTGCACTCACTTGAATCTTTCGAAACATGCGACGTATGAAAGCGGACAAAAGAACTTTTATGAACACTATGGAAACGAAAGAGAAATTTAAGCGCTATGTGAATTTAACGAGTAGCAAAAATCACTCCAGGATCTACATTGTAGACATTGTTGGTGAATGGTAAACATACATAAACATGAATGGTAAACAAACATTCAGCATCAGACAGTGTGTTAGTGCCTGTTTACATTGGCGACGGGATGAAAGTCCTCACCATGAACGTCGTGTTCACATTTTCATGGGGTTGAAAGACTTTTTGACAAGTGGAACACTTGAATCGGAGCATTTTTAGTTTTTAAATTTGAGCAGTTGGCCTGAAACATACCTTTTTTCCTATTCTTCACACTTCCATCAACGATCAAAACCAAAATGAAAAAATATGCCAGAAATGGAACGATATGGAAAAAAACGATGTGTTGCACCCGACAATCCACTTTAGAAAGTCCGCTTTCATACGTCGCAAGTGTGTAATGCGCATGTTCTGGTTATTTTCTTTTGAATTGTCATTCAGTGATGCGCGCAACTCTACATGAAGACTTTCCCCTTCTTTGAGTTTGCATGTTATTTGACAGTTCTCTTTCATTTCATCTTTGGCGCACAGTCTTTCATAATTGAAAATGAGCCCTCTTGTTAATTCTTTGGTCCATTTCAGTTCATCCGCCATACTGAAATGTTGTGCTCGTAACACAGCGAAAGAAGTAATGAAGCAAATGCGAAAAAGAAAGAGGAAGGAGAAAAAGTAATGTCAAAAACTTGCATGAAATTGCTACCCACATGCAGTGGGAATTTGGTTAGTTGGGTATTTTTTGTTTCATTATTTCTCTCTTTTGCACTCATTTGAATCTTTCGAAACTTGCGACGTATGAAAGCGGACAAATGGATTCTCGGTGGAAGTAACCCTTCTTCTTCCCACTTCAATAAAAAACGTTCCCTCTCTTTCGGACAATCTTCCTGCCCGCGCCAATGTGAACAGGCACTTAAATAGTGATTTGCGCATTGTTTACGGATCTAAACGCAGAATGATCTAAGCAGTAGAATACAAGAAAAATATTAAACTGATGAGTAGTTTAAACTCTTAAGTGTTTAACAAAAGTGTCTTAGTTTCAAAGTATGCAATGCAGTGGAATCCACTCAACCAACCAAGCAGAAGATTAAGGGGTCCCAAAAGGACTTAACTCAGAAAAATAAAGTATAACACATACGTATCCAGGACATGGTTAAGCTGAACTTACAGAAATGTGAACTCGATGATACTGAAGTATATTGACGACCTATGCCCCTTATGAGATGATAACATTTAACATCCATGTACATAAAGCCATCAATATTTAGCACTTATCTTTATTGATTTCGCATTAACCAGACTCAACTCCCGCTCCCACCAAATTACTGACTCCTTCATCATTTTCCCCCATTTCTCTAACTCATTAATAATTAACTGTTCCCGTCTATACCCCTAGATACTTTTTCTTGTACAAATAAATCTGAGCATTTAACTCAAAGCCTTCCTCATACAGTCCCCATGCCAGATGTCTGTTATCCTACATAGAGTGCAAAAGTGCATAGGTACACCAATCAAGGCGATATTTCTGTCTCCCCCCCCAAAACACTCTTTAAACGGACGTCTTTATGAATATATTACCGTTACCATTCACGTCCTATCGTTTACTTAAAAAATAAAAAATAAAACCAAAGGAAAAAAGAGTCGCGCACTGATGAAAGAAGAATCAAATAAAAACAAAACCAAAGGAAGAGCACCCGTTCAAGGACACAGTTGATTGACGTAAGGACTTTATGCCATTAGGCACAAAGCGTCAACCAAAACACAAGGCGCACATGTGCCAATGCGATGAAGTGAAGAGTGTACTCTGCATAAATTGTGGCGAACCCTTACCCCTATCTCATCATGCTGTTGCTAGAGACTTCTCTGCTTTTTTTTTGTTAATAAGCCACAATAAGTGGTGCTTTGGCGGGTGGTGGTTTCGTGAGAATGAAAACATTTACCTTCTCCTTGCTCTTCTCGAGACGTCTTCGTGTCGTGGTTACTAAAGGATTTGTTATTTCTACTGCGCACTAGAGGAACATCACATAGCCATCAAACACACAAACACAGGGAAGGGAATTCCTATTTTATTCCTCTCTACTTTTTGTTGTCATTTATGAAACGGGTATCTATGAAGACATTCCTTTTTTTTTAATTTTTAAATAAAATCCTTGAGGGATGTCATGTGAAAAACCACTCGTCAGGAAAAGCTTCACATTGGCAAGCACAAGCACATGAGGTAATTATTCTTTCACTCGTTCGTTCACATCACGGAGACACATATGTATATATGTAGAAGGAGCACCAGAATCATCCTCAAGAGGATGTTGCATCCCACTGTTGACCCAAATTCCAAGTATCAGAATTTTCACTTCCTTCTTGTGAATTTAATTAGCATACTTGTGGGTGAAGTTATCCTACTTTTGCCATCATTTCGATCAGATTTAGTCACTTGCATAGTTTTGGGGAAAATCCATGGGAAAACCAAATCGCTTCGCCATTTTGAATTCATAAGTATTCCGATGGGGGTAGCATTTGAATTTGATGTTTTAGTGGTTTAGGGTGTTAAAATTGATGAAACTTACCAGTTTCCTGTAGTCTGGTCGAATTTACAGTCCCATCCGGGCGGTAATTTGGTGTATTGGCCACTAGGTTCAGCCATTTTTCCTAATTTCTCACTTAAAATCCTTGCAAGTCACTTTTTATTATATTTATTGGAGGGGGTGGTAAATTGAGGTAAAATTGCGTTGAACTGTACTGCACGAATGAGGATATGAGAATAATTCGTTCGAACGGCAATGCTTGCGAGCGTCGTGATGGGGTGTCGTCGGTTGGTGGAGTTTATTGTACACATACGCAGAAGGAAAAAGTGAAAACAAACAAATTTGATACAAATCTGGAGTTGTGGAATTTGACAGATGAAATGACGTCATCCAATTCGGATATCAATATTCGAAACAGAGCTGGTACACAATCCCGATACACTATTACAAAGAAAGTAAGCACACACAAAATGTTGAAAATTGCACGAGTGGAGCAAAAGTAACATAGAGACGAAAAATATAGTTGAAATTATATGCGAATGAATAAAAGTTTTAGCAGAAGATAAACAGGGTTTTGAACAAAAGTAGATGTTGGAAAAACTGGATAATTTGCTCAATTTTTTTACACTATCGTTTTCTTAATATGGAGATTTCCACTATTGCGCGTACTTATTGCATAATTTTTTGTTACGAGAGTAACATTTATTACTTGAAAAACAAGTAAAAACCGCGGATATTATGCCAAGTTATTAGACCGGCTAAACAACGATTGACAAAACATAGCAGATGTGCATAATTGCGTATTCGCCATGGTAAAATTTCCTGTATCAGCTGACATATTCACGGGATATAGCCTCCCGTGACTATTTCCTGCTCTGATGAAATCATATCTCACACAAATGCCTACATTGAAGACCTCTACAAATCTTATTATTTGGAAGTGATTAAAAGATTGAAGAGATCTCGGTCAGAATGCATTGATCTCAAAAGACACTATGTTGAATAATAAACGTTTTGTTGCCGAAAAAAGGCACAAAATTTTTGATCTACCCTCATAAATTCGTTAACATTGATAACATTTTAATTTCTTTCTGTGTCATTTTTTCTTTATGCTTCTCGTACTTCGTCCAACATTGCCATGCGTATATTAAATCTGGACGAACAATTGTTGTGTACCATATAATAAGCCTTTAAATTCAAGAAAAATTTTTCTGGTACAAAATACTACGGTGTTCTTGTGCCATTAAAAGCCCCACGTTAACTTTATATGTGACATCGTCTCTGTAAATTCCTTGGTACTTAACAGTATTTAAATTATCCGCACTTTGGCACAATGACTCTTTCTATGTAAATACATACACTTCAGATAAAAAGTTTGAGGCCTTCCTAGAACACTGACTTCATTCATGCAAGGAGATTGAATTTTATTAATTACATTGGGTTTTTTTACCTCAATTATAAGAATCATAAGGTCATAAGAATCTACAATATATCGTATTCTTTACGTCATGAATAAACAACTCTTTAAAAATGGAAAAAGTCGCTGAAATTGCAATCGAGGAAATCTGCAATCATAGGCCTTCTTAAATCAAGTACGGAATAAACCGCTGTCCAAATGGTCGAACAAACATTAAGACATGTTAAAGTATTTGGGCGAATTACCGTTCGTAAACTTCTGCTGCGAACACAAAACGATCAGAAACGTTTAGAATGGGCTAAAAAGCATAAAGACTGGGCGGAAGAAGATTTAAACAGAGATTTATGGAGCGATGAATCCAAGTTCAATGTATTTGCCACAAAACGGAGAGTTTTTGTTCAACCCAGCGCGGAACAAAAGATGCCACAGAACTATGTGGTTTCTACCGTCAAGTTTGGAGGCGGTTCTGTTATGATCTGAGCATATTTTTCTTAAGTGGAGTGGGTAATTTGGTTCGAGTGATTGGAACAATAAACAAGGAGGCATATAAAACAATCTTGGAAGAAAACGCTGTGATTTCTCGACTAAGATTAATTGGGGATTGATTTGTATTTCAGTATTATAACGACACACGTCAAGAGTTTGCCTGAAATATAGAGAATATGAAGAAATCATGTGGTCCGATTGCACGCATTTTTCTGTTCACTTGCGCAGTGGTTTTGCCAGCGTTGAAGAACACCTCTTCAGAAGGTTTCTGATTCTTTTCGGGGTTTGTTGGCTTGACGCTGTTTTCTTACTTTTTGGTAAATCTTTACCAGCTTTTTTCTGGAGTAGCACCTCTTTATTTTCTAGATCGCTCGTTTCTAATGCTCTTTCTCTTTTCTCCAGAAAAACCTCCCTTTGTTCGTAGAGAGGAAGAGCCGCTATTGTTCTTCAATACATCGCCACATCATAGGCACGTTATTTGCAACATGTGTTTGACTGTGTTTTTCTTCAAAATAGGGGTTCCATGGTAATGGTCGGGCGAATTTCAATTGCGGCATTTCTGACACTTTCTTTGCATCGATGCCACTTATCATCAGCATTTAATGTAGTGTGTAAAGGCATAGACATACTAGCCAGAAAATGATCTATGTCGACCTTCATGACCTTCATTACTGGATGAAAACTAAGGGCAATGACAAGCCAAAGTGTTCAATTCACAACTTTTCACATACAAGATCGAAACAACTCCTATGTCTAGTTAGAAGACAGATTCGTACTGTAACAAAATTCCCCACTGGACACTGTCAAGTCAAAAAACATTATTCACTGTGGGAATAACATTACACTTGCAGAATATGCAACGCAGACGAAGAATTATCAGAAACATTTTGTGTCAATGTAACTGCTTCATCAGAATACGCCATCGTCACTTAGATAAATTCTACCTTGAGACAGAGGATATACCTACTAGCTCACCCAAAGATTTACTTGCATTTATAACTCTAATTAAAGGAAACCATCAGGTGTCCATCTATGGCCGCAGCGATATGGTGATAGGTTCCCTCCTATCCCATAGAATCTAAACTAATCCAAAAGGCATTAATGAGAAGTTTATGGATACTTGGAGGTTTGTTTGATCATCTCACAGTGTTTCTTCGAAATGGTGCTATCAGAGATGTCCGCAGAACTACTTTGGCTGCACATGGTAGTAGTCCGAATCTATGAATCTACATTAGTCTCCGGAATGTTGGAACATTTATAACACTGTAGGAGCACCTGGCATCGAAAGCAGCATTATGCAAAACTTTTTTTCTGTTTTATGATGTAATAACAATTATGTTCCTTTGTGAATATGGAGGTGAAGAAACTGTATGCTATCTACAGTGATAAATAATCCCGCTACAAAGCCAAATTCAAGTTTAAGTCCGTCTCTTGACATACTTGTGTGGCCAATACTTTCCAACTGCGCTACCAAAGGTGTCTTCCTTTTATATTTTGTCGCTAAAATCATCTTCAATGTCCGAATATTCCATGTGCAGATGGAACATCGTCGTCTTTTTTCGTTTTGCGGGCTCACAAAGAAAAAACCCGTCCTTAACGGAGGCTACTGGTTGTTCCGCGCAATTAGGAAATTTAAGTGTAGGTTTTTAATGTACGAGTAGCTTAGTGACGGGGTGAGCCTTGAGAAAAAATAAATTTGGCGATTTGCATAGTTTTGATTTTGGAGATTGACGCTTTTAGATTTCAAAAATTCGAATTGGCATCACATACTCACTACAGTTTTCTTTAAAATACCCATTTTCGAATTAGCGAATGCTCAAACCAACCACTTGCACCAACATTACAAGTCCAATCCTTGACAGTTCTTGCAAATTTTGACTTTTCGTGGAATTTTTCTCATCAGAACAAAATTTTTTCTCTCATACAAGTCCGCAGCATCACAGCAACTGTGTTAAATTTATTTTATTTAACCAATTATCCGATGTGCCTTGATTAGAAATTATCCGACACAATACAAAGTGCTTCCGAATTTAAAGAAACTCATAGTTTATAGTTGAAAACGCGCTACCAAAACCAATCAAAACAATGGAAGATATATTCCACTGGTGTCGCGAGGGAAACTCGATTCAAGTGCGTCTCTGGTTGGACGATACGGAGCACGATATGAATCAGGGGTAATTGGCCAGTTGACTTTTTCCAAATCGAATTAACTTTGCATAACACTTTCCCGACAACGTTGCCTTTGCCTGATTGAAAGTAAAAATTTCTGACGAACTCCACCCCTACATAGGGTGAAGAGTTCCGTCATCGCTTATTTGAGTAATGAATGGGGGCATTATAGCAACGACGGAATGTATATGTTTTTGTATGCATGAAAGAGAAGAATAGTGCCCGACAACATGTGTGGGATGAGATGTGTATTTGTTTACCTTGTTGACTTCACTCCACCTCGGGTCGTATGAGTTAATAAACAACTTTTTTACTTTTAGTGATGACCACGGTTTTAGCCCGTTGCATTGGTGTGCCAAGGAGGGCCATTTGAAGCTGGTGGAGATGTTGCTACAGCGCGGAGCTAGGGTAAATGCAACAAACATGGGCGATGATATCCCACTGCACTTGGCAGCAGCTCACGGTCATCGTGATATAGTCGGACTGGTAAAACCAAATGAGTCAGCGTTGTGTGGTGGAGCTTATCATTTCTTAATTTGTAGCTCCTTCGTGAACGGTCAGATGTAAATGCGACAAACGAACATGGAAATTCTCCTCTACACTATGCCTGCTTTTGGGGCTATGACATGATTTGCGAGGATCTTGTCCATCATGGTGCCTTAGTGTCGATTGCAAACAAAGATGGTGATACTCCATTGGATAAGGCTAAACAGAATCTCTCTAAACGAATTCAGGATATTGCCGAAAAGAATGGTCAGGAGCTGAAAAAGATTAGTTTTAAGGATCAGTCGTGGTTGGGTCTAAAAACTCGCTCCCGTGATGCTACTCTGTCACGTTTCAAGGGAATCAATATTGCAGACTTGGAGTTGCACAGCAAATTGTCGATTACACCCTCTGGCGAGACATGGAGAGGCAGATGGCAAAAGAACGATGTTATAGCTAAGGTGAGTATTAAATTCGATCAATAGGTAGATCAGCTGTTGATTTCTGAACCTTCTTTTCAGTTTCTTGCGATTCGCCAGCTGACATCACGTATTTCGCGCGATTTTAACGAAGAGTTTCCAAAACTGAGAATCTTCTCACATCCCAACATCTTGCCAATCATTGGAGTTACCACTACGAATGACAAATTGATTGTTCTTAGTCAGGTAGGTCACTTGATGTGTTTGAATGAATGGAAGTGATAAATTTTGTTTTTGATTTTGATTGCAGTACATGCCTCGTGGGTCTTTGTATCATTTGCTTCATGGTGCAGCCGGTGTAGTTGTGGACACATCGCAGGCAGTTCGATTTGCCTTGGACATCGCACGTGGTATGGCGTTTTTACATTCGTTGGAACGTATTATACCAACATATAATCTTAGCAGCCATCATGTTATGGTAAGAACACGCAGAAGGGGATATTTTTTTCTTTTCATTTTACAAATTTTAAGCGGCGAGTGGAAGCTAGAAAAATTTCTCCTTATCGATTGCATAGGCCCTTTTCTAGACTTAAAAGTCAAGCAACAAAACAAGCGAACTTTATGAGCAAACGATATTTGAGGAACATCGATTTCTCAGGAAAAAAAGGAAGTAGAGAATATGTTACAGAACTGATACCGCAAAGTCAAAAGACAAGCACAAAGTATCCCAAAAAGAAGCATGCAAAAATAAGAACGCCGCAGTTCATTTCGCTATTTGTCAGGTAATTCAACATGTTGATGCGCATGAATATCTAATGAGACTACTCTAAGTCTGTATGCATGATCGGGTTTCCTAGTTTGGAGAATACTGGTGGGACATAATGAAAGCCGGATATACATTAATACGTGTCAAAGCTCGGTGATTATAAATAAATTACGTATCGCAAGCTGAAACGTCGGCATCATGACAGAATAAGATTCGTCTAGAAAAAGTATTAAAGAAACGCAGGGTCAATATATTTTGTTCAGGAAACCATGTGGCGAAATGTTGGAAACGGGGTTCGCTACTTGAAATTGCAAGCGTACAAAAGCGTACAAAATATGTTATATTACGAAATCACACAAAATAAGGACGGAGTTGCCATCATATTGACAGCTGATAAGATCTTAAGCGCATCAAGAATTAGCGCCGCCTAATGGCAGTTAAACTGATAATTGAACACGAAACTTGGTATATTATTAGCGCCTACACAGGTTTGATGAGCCAATCAAGGGAAGAATTGCTTATCGTTGATACAGATTTCAATGGACACATCGGAGAATCGAACTGCGAATACGAAGACTGCAATGGAGGCAGAGGTTTCGTAGAAGCTCAGCGGGAGACGATATACTAGGCTCATACGAATCACACAGTCTCACTAAACTAAATACTAAAAACGAGTGGCACTTGAACACATACTCTAGCGGTGGACGCCAAACCTGGCATGACGAGACGAGGCAGGTCCATATATTACCCTGGTTCAAGTGTTAGTGAACTGATTTCAAAACCGGAAGGTTCGGTGTTCGAATCCCAACTGCCCCCGAAAGACATTCCTTTTTTCAGTTAACTAAAATCAAATAAGATGAGTAGTTGACTAACAATTTAGTCTCCTCATTAAGTGTTGCACGCATGGAGCCAAATAACCACCAAACCCAAACATTTCCCATTCTCCAAACAGCTTTACACATGCTGACGCATGTATACCCACTTGAGTGCTAAGTTCTTAAAAAAAAAATGTCGCGAACAAGAATTTGTGGATAGTGATGCATCCCGACGCTTCGAAATATCTGCATATTGTCTTCATCGATTCTGAAAAACAATTGATAGAGTTCCCAGAAGACCTCTGCATTGTGTTAAGATCTTAAAAAGTACACGAGGTATACGATGGTATAAGAATGGTACGCGATCTGTACGTTGAAGTTAAAACGATATCGAAATGTAATGGCAATAACCGGAGAATTCAAAGTTAATGTTTGATACACCGAGGCAGTATTCAGTATTATGCTTCTATTGCATTGAAGCAGCGAGTCTGACTAGTATCCTTTTCGCCAATGATAGTGCTATCATCGGCAACGACGTGACAGTCTTTCGGGTAGATCTTTATAATTGTATAAATGCACATCATCAGATTGTAAGTGCATAGATGTGTGTTGAAGTACTTGTGGAAGCTCTTTCATAAAGATGAGATAAAGCACGGCGCTCGTGGCGTATGTGGCGCTCGTAATATTAGTTTTAAATAGTGAGAAGTAGTTTGCATAATTGCTACTACTTGAACTGTGGTCATGGGGCATGGTTCTATCTGACATAGAAGCGTGGCAGGTTCTTAAAATATGAAGACCTCTTGTCTAATGATGCGTTTAAGGTGGTACTTAATTGACTTAACGCCTGCTGCCCATAATCCACCGAAGTGAGGGGATGCAGATTGAATAAATTTCCATTTTGTGCCATTATTTGCTAAGGTTTCTACGATCTTCTAATTGATTGCTACTTCTCGTAAGAGTTCCTGTAACTCTTTGTTGGCTCCCACAAAATTAGTACTCGATATGTATTGCCTTCGTAGCCAAACATATGAGCACTGCAAAATACGCCTTGAAGGTCCTAGCCTTTCCATGCCTTTACATCGATGGGGCCAGCATAATCGACTCCCGTGTTTTCAAATGCTGGCGCAATACGCAATCTTGCTTTTCTGTTGGAATCGATAAAATATAGTACAGGTTCTTAACACTACTTTTGAATTTTAAAATCTAGTATTTGTGACGCAGGTCACGCATGGATTCTTCCATGCAACGTCTTCACATGTTCGTCATATATCAAGAGTTTGGTTAGATGATGTTTACTGTGGAGGATAATTGGGTGCTGCTAAATGTGAGAGTGGAATTTTGCAACCTGCCTCCAACCCTTAGGATGCCTTCAGAATCTATAAATTGTGCATCTCAAATTGAATTGCGAATTCACAAGTATGATGTTAAAGAAGTCACGTGACAGCACATCTCTGCCTAAAAGAGTTTAGCATCAGTTTGACGGAGAAGCGAACATTTTTCTGTCATTCTGTATAAGCTGACGAGTTGGAAAAGGATGCTAAAACTTGTCACAACTTTCCTTGGCACGAGTATAGACTCGTATATGGTGTCAATTTGACAAACTGGTGGTGAGGATCGATCTGAATTTCTTGAGTTTTGCTTGGGATCTGGCATAGTCTGTATGTTTGGTCAATTGTGAACTTCCATTCCATTCATCAGGCATACTTTTCCCCGACCAAATCTTGCAAATGAGTTGGTGTCAGCTCTTGCTGCCTTAAGTAGCTCGGTAGGTAGCCCGTCCGGTCTGTCAGCTTTGTTATTTTTAAGTTTAGATCTTGCGGAAATATTAGCTTGCATCGCCTAAATTAAATGGACTGAAGAGTCTGATTGAGCAGTTTGAGTCTTCTCCGCCGGTTAGCAGCCTGCAGAATTACTTTTCCCATATCCTCAGCATTAACTGTGACTTTATTATTAAATTTTCTTATTCAAGCTTCTCAAGCTCTTTCTTTTTTTTCCGGAGAAGCCAATGGTCTTTCGTTCTCCTTTGCTTATAGAGCGCACGAGCCGCTCTAGTTTTTCTATGCAGCGCCATTACACGAGTTAGTTTTGTTATATTGGCTTGTCTGCACTCTTCAGCAACCCAGTCGTTACATGCGGGTGGCCAGGTTAAAACTAGCATTTTGATGCTTTTGGGCATTGAAGCCACTAATTAATGATTTTTTTTAAACTTTTTTTTGAACTTAATCCTCAAGTGGGTATGACTAAACTTAAAATGCCTGAGCATGTGTTAAGTTTTTAGGAAAATGGGAGAGAGAAAGAACGATTTTTGGGCTCAGTGGTTATTTCGTACCATGGGTGGCATCCATCATTTAATGCGGGGACTAAATTATTAGTGTCTAATAAAAATCGAGGTAGAACAAATACTGGTCTTATCGTAACGCTTTCCAGATGACGCCACCGAAGATTGCTACGATTTGACCAGTTAAAAGCTGCCGGTGCAGGACCACCGGTAGTCCATACCATGATTTTAAACATGGGGTACCTTGGGAATCAGGAGCCCCCCGGCTTCGGTCAGGGCCTGACTTGAAGAGGTAGGCTCCCAGTGGGAGCGCCACGGTGGCTGTGGCTTAAAACCTGAAACGCAGGTAGGGTTTTCGTCTTGTGGACCCGATGTAGAGTTGCAAAAAGTACTGAGTGTTGGGACCCTAGGAACAGCAAGGGGTTAATGGGTAGGCCTCGGCTCATACCAAGGGTGGAGCTGTGCCTTCCATTGTCAAAGGAACAACAAATTAGAAATGCACTTGAGAGACAATGCATCATAACCCTCTACAGTCACATTACCTGTATCCAATTTTTTTATTCGCTTTCGAACATGTTACCCACGTACAACCGATCTTCACTTAATGAGTGCCAGATGAATATTAAGGATCAAATTGTGACAATTTGCTTACACACGATGTGGAGGAGAGAACAGAAATTGTGAGATTGCGAGGGAATCTGCCTGGAAGTCCAATTACCCTCCACACAAGGCTAATTTTCCTGCTGGCTGCAAGTTACAATCGAAAATTGTGTCAAAAATTGTCCAGTGTGTAGGCGCTTTAAGTTTTATACAGACTGGAGTTCACTTAAAACACAAGAGACTTTCTATAGGTTAGTGTCAGATTATTATCGTTAACTAGACGCTTAGTGATGCGTGCCTGTACGTTGGGATTGCAGCCATTCAATTTTACTCATGGCATTTTTCGTTGTTGTTTCGTCTGAGATATCCGTACACATACCTTGGCTGCAACTAGGTTGTGGTCCGAGTTTACAATTTCCGTTCGGAATGTCATCTATAATACTGCTGAACTGGCTGTCAAAAAAATGCGCATAATTAGTAAATTATGATTTTTTTATTCATTGCAACACTACCTTTCCACTGCAATGCATCAATGATGCTTTAAAATTTGTGACATTTTGAAATGTCATTTGCACACATTCTCAGCTGTTGTGTCAATGAGTCAAGACATTGTAAAATAATAATAAACTATATAAAATAAGAAAAATTACTTACGAGCTTGTCGTAGCCTCCATTTTGTATAACTTTCAAACAAAAATATTGCATCAGATCGGTTTGTGATGCAAGTTGTTGCTTTTGTTTGCACAGTACATGCGTTTACACTGCGATTTGAAACGTTATGCATTGTATCACTACAGTAATTTTGCGTTACGAAACGTGTGACGTTTCAGTATTGCATTAAGGAATTCAGCTAGTGTCTTGCATCAAGCTAATCATGATCAATTTGTCGTGGAGCTCGTAGACGCATTCTTTGTTATTATCTTCCATTTCATTTTCGAATTAGCCATAATGAAGATTCTTACAATACTATCGCTAACGTGTCGAAAGTTGAAGAGTTTTGGTCTTATTCTGCTACTTCGTCCAAATGCCGTCAAACTGTTGGAAGCGGATCAACGTGTTTCGTGCTACGTGCTCAGAATGCTTGGCTGCATGTTGTGAATTTTACCGATATTTTCTTTCGGTTCCGTGACAGACCGCGAGTATTAGCGTAGACTTTATTTTAGATGTAACCCCATAGAAAAAAATTTGGAGGACTCGGTGGCCACGCGACATCTCTAAACCCGCTGATCAGTTTTCGTGGCGAATGTTTACACATGGAGATTTTTAGCGGTATACCACATCTTGTTGAAATCCCGAATGTGACGAGTAAGATGGGTGTACTTAAATTGGGCAAAATATGGTATATCTGGAATTTTCAAAAATTCCGTTTGTCGATAAAGCGCATCAAGCAATAACTCTCAGGCAATCTTAATACCGTTCGTGTTTAAATCGCTAGATTACTTCTTCGTGGAGCCCAGTAGCAACAGTTTTGCTTATTTTGGTATCCATTAAGTTGAAGTTGCCCTCGTCGCTAAAGAAGATGCAATTCAAAATGCGAAATCTCTCCATAGTTTCAAAAAAGTTTTTGTGTAAATGAAAGTCATTTTCCTCAACACGTTCGCTGCCGCCCATACAACTTTGGTTTTCTCCCCCGTGTACCAATAGTGTTTTTTTTTTTTTTGCATAAAAGTGTATGTTTAGTGTTTATAAATAGTTCTGTGTTTTGCAAATTTTTGTGTGTTTTATGGGTGTGACTACCGTCGTGTCACACCGCAACTGATATTTTATCTCCTGAGAGGCATTTTGTCAACAAGTGACTTTTTACCGTTCACAGATATTGATTGAAGTAAAATAATCATTTGGCAAACAACGATTTAGCAATGAATCCCAGCATGTTTTATGGAAATCGCAACCGAAACGATTCCTATAATGATGAGTTGGATTTTGTGGCTTCCGATTCAGATGAATACATTCCATATGAGGGAAGTTCAAGCGATTCTGAATCCCTGGAAGGCTTAGAATCATCTTTTGAAGAAGATAATGAGCAAGTTGTGCTGCCAGGTGTTTCTTATAGACCTCCAACCGAGTGGTCAACAGTTAGTGGGCAATCCCTAAACACGTTCACTTTCGAACAGAATCATCAGCAGCGCCTATTGATATTTTTGGCCTTATGGTTACAGAAGAGATTTATCAGCTTATTGTTACCGAAACAAATGCCAATGCCAATCAATTTTTACGGAGCACCACTATAACGCTTACTTCTCGCGCAAAGGAATGGGTAGGCACCAATGTGCAGGAGATACAAAAATTTCTTGAAGTAGTGATGTATATGGACATTGTGAAATACCTATCTATTGCTCACAACTGGAGTACTGGCAGGTTCCTCATAAATTCATTCGTGCCCCAAGTGATATCGCGGAATAGATTCCATTTGATACTGGAATTCATTCACTTTGCGGACAACTCAACTACATATAAGTGGTAGCCGTTAGGGAAAAGTAAGTGGACTTTTGGATCTACTTGAACAAAACTTTGTCAAGTCCACAAGCCCAAAAGAAATTTTAGCAGTTGATGAATCAATGATCCCTTGGCGTGGTAATTTCCAGTTTAGACAGTACAATCCGAGTAAACCACATAAGTATGGTATAAAAGTCTATAAACTATGTGATCCAGCCGGATAAACTTACACCAGTGCGGTTTATATAGGAAAAAAATAATTCAAATAATCAAAGGAAAACCTACCCAAACTACTTCACATTCAACTCAAATTGTCTTGGACTTAGCCGAACAGTATTTAGATAGGGGTAGAACCATTGCAACCGATAATTTTTATACCTCTATATCCTCAGTCAAAAAACTTCTTGCTCATAAAACGCACATGATTGGAACTCTACGTGGTAACAGACAGGGAAATCCAAGAGATGTGACGTCTGCCAAACTCAGGAGAAATGAGATAAAAGGGCTTGAAAATTCAGGAATTGCCGTTGCTAACTGGAAATACAAGCGCTATGTTCTAATGCTTAGCACAATACATGGTTTGGAGGAAGTGCTAACAGGAAAGCCGCCGAGACAAGGCGAGGAACTAAAAAAATTGAGTATGATTGTGGATTACAATCACGCTAAGCAAGGTATTGACATATCTGATCAAATGGCTTGCTATTTTACACCTCTTCGTAAAACTATTAGATGGTAACCTATAATAGCCTTTGAGTTTCTACTTTCAACATCCGTTGTAAAAGCGTTGGTCGTTTAGAATAAAGAAATAAAAAACTGCACAATTTTAGAGTTCCGAAAAGCGATTTGCGAAGCTTTGTGTAACCCTGTCTTGGAAGCACAAGCATCAACATCCAAAACAAAGCACGTTTTGAAAGACACCTAGACCAGGGATCCTTGAAAAAGAAAAACAAGAAAACGGTGTCCAGACTGCTATACCAATATAAGTCAAAATGAAGGCAGAAAAGCTGTAGTCAAGAAGACGAAGAAGGTTTCAACATTTTGTGGTATCTACCTGTGTCTCCTGTTCAATGTCTAAACATTTCACCTGCAGATCCGAGCGGAGTTGTTCTATTTTCGTTTTGCAGTTTCGACATCACGACGAGTGCATTGGTACAACGAACGTGCGCTCTCTCACGCATTTTTGGTCATATGACCCATCCGCCTGCGTTTTTATTCCAGAAATCTGATTAGTCTTGAAAAACCCTCATTGACCTCATATGGTCACCGAGTCGAACACCGACGAGTGCACAAGTGAACTAGTGCACTCGCTAATTATCGTGTGCTGTGCAAAAAAAAAAGAAACAAAAACAAACCGCGCGCGCGTTGCAAAAAAAAAAAACATAAATAAAAAGAAAAATAGAACAAAAAAAGTGCAGTGGAAAAAAAAACATCACACAGTGCGGGTATCCCACCTCCCGCTCCTGGTCGAAGTACTGTTGCTTGCACTCAATCACTGCCATTACTGTATTTACCATACGGTACGGGCAGTGGCTGAGTGTATGTAACAACTGATGGATAACGGGTTGTGAGTGAAAATTTTGTTGGTGCACTGTTTCATATTGTTGTAAGGGCATAACACCTACGGCAATTTGATCCGGTAAATCAATGTCAGAATTTTAACTGCGCAGCCTTGCTTAGCATCGTCGGTATTTGTGTTTTTTGTGTTTGTTGTAGATTATGACTAGGGAATTCAGGGTAGACGTAGCCAATATACGCGGGCTAAAAAGTAATCACTTTTCTGCGTACGTTCACGTCTGTAAGTACAGACCAGCTGTTTTGGCACTTAGTGAAACACAGGTAGATCCCCGCCCACACCTCTCAGATCATTCTGATCTGAAGCTACCTACCTACGAACTAGTGCCATTATTCTTCTCTCACCGCGGTCTCGCCATTTACGTGCGTAGTGATGTAGCTTACCAAACTCCACCACAATGTGATCCATGTTCCAATTCGGAATTTAACTTCACTGCTTTATTTACAGAAGCCCCAAACTGGACAGCAATTTAACTTTTAATGAGTTTGATGCGCTGTCTGACTCCATTCAAAGAATTGTATCCCTGTATCCTCATACTGAAATCGTTATTACGGGTGACTCCAATATACACAATTCTGGGTGGCTTCGACATTCTGGACAGACAACAGCCGATGGACGGTGTGTTGAGAACTTCGCTGCGGAAAACAACCTAACGCAGCTTGTAAATGAGCCCACGCGAATACCAGACGTTGATAGTCATACCGCCAACACCCTGGACTTGTTTTTAACTTCTCACACTGATAAGTACACCATTGATGTGCTCTCCCCTCTAGGCTCGTCGGACCATTGTGTCATATCAGCTTATTTCTCGTACACCGACCACACAGTTAGAGAAAAAATTCCTTAGAGAACCGTATAGCAATACGAGAAAGCCAACTGGAGCGGTCTTAACAGCTTCTTTAGGAATTTTAACTGGTCGTTATGCTTCCTCGATAACGACGTGGATGCCGCTACTGATATGATTACAGACACCATCTTTGGAATGAGATCCTTTATTCCTCATCGGATGAAGAGTATCAAACCAAAAGAAAAGGCATGGTACGACTCGAGCTGTAAAGAGGCCGTCAGGGTTTGAGAAATGTTTTTTCGGTCCTACAAGACCAACCCGACAGAGGAAAACCGAAAAAAGTTCAAACGAGCCAGAAATGACTGCAACGCCTTTCTTAAGCGTGTGAAATTCCTATACGACCAAAAACTGAGGCCAAAAATACTGCAATGTCCCAAAGGCAAATCAAAAACATTAGAAATTCCGCCTCATCCTCCATCCCAACGCTCATTTACAATGACATTCCAGCTGTCAGCTCTTTGGATAAGGCCAATCTGCTTGCTGCACACTTTGTGGCCAACTCAACACTCCCAGATTGTGCTTTGCCTCCGCCTACCCTTGAGTGCGTCGAATCTTCAATGGGACGAATCTACTTTCGCACTCGTGTAGTAGCAAGAGTACTTAAAGATCTCAACATACATAAATCCGCTGGTCCAGATGGTATATCTCCCCTTCTTCTGAAGAGGTGTTCTTCCTCGCTTGCAAAACCACTGCGTAAGCTTTTTCATCATTCCTACAATTTAGGACTCTTTCCGAGCAGATGGAAAACAGCATTTGTCCAGCCCGTCCCTAAAAAAGGCGAATCATCTTCTCTCTCCTCCTACAGACCCATTGCACTTACGTCCCTTCTTTCCAAGGTCATGGAAACACTGATAAATCGTCAGCTCATGAAATATCTCGAAACACGAAAACTTCTCAATGACCGGCAGTACGGTTTTCGTAGTAACAGGTCCCCTGAAATTCTCCATCGAAAAGTGGAACCAAAGCGTACATCAATCTGGCGAAAGCGAGATAGTTGCACTTGATATTTCTAAGGCATTTGACAGAGTTTGGCATCAGGCTTGCGTGGTTTTGGGATCGATGACTCTCTTTTTTAATGGATTAGAAATGACCTTTCGGAACGTTCACTTCAAGTTGTTTTGGACGGTTTTAAGTCTGATATTCACAAAATAAATGCTGGTGTGCCCCAGGGCTCTGTTCTGTCTCCGACACTCTTTTTAATTTTCATTAATGATCTCTTGACTGCTACTTCTAATCCAATATATTCCTTTGCTGATGACAGTACTCTCTGCTTTTCATATTCGTTCCCGGACACGCGGCCCTGCTCTTCGGCTGTAGAAAGAGAACGGCAGCGTACGCTAAGCTCATTAAATTCCGATATCAACAGCATAACCAATTGGGGAACTATCAACAGAGTGGAATTTAATGCTTCCAAAACACAATGCTGTCTGCTGTCGTTAAAGCGAAATTTAAACACCCAGCCATTATCCATGAATGGCACTTGCATCGTCGAAACCGAAAAATTTTCCATTCTCGGTATGTGTGTCAATGACAACTTACGTTGGAATGGCCACATATTTGATGTCGCCAAAAATGCTGCGAAATGTCTAGGTTTCCTCAAGCGATGTAAGAAATATTTTACCCCCTCTGATCTGGCCTCAATATATAAGGCATTCATCCGCCCAAAATTGGAGTACAACGCCCACATCTGGTCAAGTGCTCCTAAAACATCTCTGCACCTGCTAGATAGGATTCAAAACCGAGCGATAAAACTTATTGATGCTACTAATATCAGTCAATCAATGGACAACCTCGAACACCGACGAAATGTCTCGTGTCTCACTTTGTTTTGTCGCTATTTCCACCACCAGTGCTCCACTGAAATCGCCAGTAGCATTCCGCCCGTTCAAACTTTCAACCGTAACACCCGTCTTGCTATGAATGCTTATCAGTATACCCTCAAGCCCATTTTCGGACGTACTCTAAAATATCGTGATTCGTTCCTAAGCCATACAACTCGCTTATGGAATGCCCTGCCGATCTCTGTATTTCCTGGTCGTTATAACTTGCAAACATTTAAAAACAATGTACATCGGTACCTCTCTTTTCTTCCTCCCTAAATTTCCTTTGCCCGCGCTGTGTACAATCACCTTCAGGGTACTCAAACCCCTTGAGCGCGCGCTCATTATAAAAAAAAAAATATTCAAATACGTTGAAGTAGATCATATGAAAAGTCTCACATGCTGACTGTTAAAGCCACCGGTGAATCAGTCACGATAATTTATCCGCCGTATACCTCATTTTGGGGTTCAAATAAAAATAAATATCCGAATAAATGTGTATGCACATGTATAACAATTCTACTTAATCTAACACCAATTACTCTGTAACACCAATTTTCTGTAACCTTCCCTTTTTTTCTAATTTCAGATTGATGAAGATTTAACAGCTCGCATTAACATGGGTGACGCTAAGTTCTCCTTCCAAGAAAAGGGACGCATTTATCAGCCAGCATGGATGTCACCAGAAGCACTACAACGAAAATCATCCGATCGTAATTGGGAGGCATGCGACATGTGGAGTTTTGCCATTTGCGTCTGGGAGTTAGCCACTCGAGAAATTCCATTTGCTGATTTATCACCAATGGAATGTGGTATGAAAATCGCCCTCGAAGGGCTTCGTGTTAGAATTCCACCAGGAACATCATCACATCTAGCCAAGTTAATTACAATTTGTATGAACGAAGATCCTGGCCGCAGGCCGAAATTTGACATGATCGTTCCGATTTTAGATAAAATGAAGCGTTAATATGTCTTTTACGTATCTTCTCTGTCCCGTGTTCTTTCTTATTTTTTTAACTTTTTTTTATTTCGTGTTTCCTTAACTCATTAACGTCGAATTTTGCATGTTATACTCACCACGAACACACGTTGACTTCCGTTCAAAGAAAAGGAGTGCCTAACACATTTGTTAACTATAATAGTTTACCTAGGGGTGTTTTGTTCACTTGTTTTATTTTCTTTTTCTCTTCGTGTCTCCGAATAATGACTAATGATTAACCTCCGCAGGGTCATTCGAATGTGCCTAAACATAGCTTTTAAGGATATTTCATACATACATAGATGTCTAGAAACTATTTCGCATTTTTTGCGTTCTTATTTTTGTATTTTTTGTAATCATATTTCTTTTTAGTTAAAGATACAGGAAAATAGAATTGTTCTCTATTTTATATTCGCACAAAACTAAAGTCAATTATTTTTAATTTAATTTTAACTTCCTTAATATCTTTTTTGTTACTCAGTTGTTTGTTAAAATTTTACAGTTTTCACCGGATTAGTATGTCGTAGTCGGTTAATCGATTTGTTTACATTTTTAAAATTTGTAAAGTATTGTTTTACAAACCACACAAGGTGCTCATTTAATTATACATAAATAGTTATTTTGTTTTTTTTATATAAAAAAAAAATGCTTTGGAATTTTTAATCTAATAAATACAATACTATTTATATTTGTATTCGTAAATATTTTAACCAAAATAAAACAACAAAAAATTATACAAAAAAAATTAATAATACATATTTATATATTTTATAAACTAAGGCCGGAAAATTGCGGTTTTTATTTCCGAACAGGAAGATTCTGTCTGGTGTGGTTTTTATGTCGGAGGTTTCATGAGTCGTGCTTCCAAGATGATGCCGGTGAGTCAGTTTTTTGTAACGTATTGGAAATGGAAGGCTTTGTGACGATTTGGACGCGAACATTCGACATGGCATTGTGCTGGAATATCGGTAGAATTATACGAGACAGTCATGGAAAATAGGGACCAGCGTATTCTCTTGTGCAAGCGACATGATGGCATATTCCATAACTTGTGATATCTTTTTATTTAAAAAATAAGATGATGAGCAAGTATAAGTATTGAAAAAAAATTTCCTCAAGCTCTGTTGGCCATTTTCTAACACACAGAACTTACTATTCTCTATTTGTCATTTTCTTGCACCATGCGGCGGAGAACATATTTTCAAAAAATTCCATAATATGCTTGGATCGGAAGTTTTTAGAATTTCTCGTGTAGGTCTTGTCTTTATATTTACATTTTGGTGGGGGCGAACGCCCCCATTTATTCGGCTTAATACAAGCTATAACTTACAAATTAAACTTAAACTAAAACTTAAAACTAAGGTTGGTTGGAGTGTTGAAGGAGAACGGATTTGTGGTAGGGAGTGGTGCGGTGGAAGTCAAAGACGGTAGGGTTTGAGTTGAT
The DNA here is from genome assembly GCA_949129095.1 of Volucella bombylans. NCBI lineage: Eukaryota > Metazoa > Arthropoda > Insecta > Diptera > Syrphidae > Volucella > Volucella bombylans. The sequence goes on along the minus strand of OX422142.1, from coordinate 142,066,951 downwards.
TTGACGTAGCATACGGGAGATTGGTTCGTTCGCGCCATAGGAGGTGTGGTGGGTTGGTAGATAGAAGAGTCGAGGGGTACGTGGATTACGAGGGTTAGTGTTGAGGAAAATGGAGTTGTGAAGGGACGCGCATTCAACGTGACCTGAAAGGAGTCGATGAATGAAGAGAAAGTCTGCTGCATCTCTGCGATCTTCAAGGGTGTTTAGGTTGATAAGGTTGAGACGGTTTTGATAGGGGGGGCAGATTAAAAGGATCGTCCCAGGGCATACCTCGAAGAGCAAATCGAAGAAAACGGCGTTGAATGCCTTCAATTCTCGAGATATGAACGATGATATGGGGACCATACTTGATTGGCGTACTCTAAGAGGGGGCGAACAAAGGTAATATAGAGGGACTTGGTCACGTATGGGTTGGTGAATTCTTTGGACCACCGTTTTACAAAACCTAGTGCAGAGTTGGCTTTGAGGATTATCTCATCCATATGTAAACGGAAGTTGAGCTCGCTATCACACAAAATGCCGAGGTCACGAAGAGATTGTACGGAGGAGATAGGTTGGTTATGGAAAAGATAGAGTCGCGGAGGAGATTGGTTTCGCTTATGTGAGAAGTTGATGGATTGGCATTTGGCACCAGATAGAAAAACTATCTGGTTTTGAAAAATTTGGTATCGTCGGCGTAAAGGGAGATAGAAGAGTGTTTGATGATCATATCGAGATTATTTATGGTTAATATAAAAAGAAGGGGACCGAGATGGCTGCCTTGTGGAACTCCAGAGGTGCCCGAAAATGGAGCCGAGTGGGCTGACCTAAAACGAACACTGAAAAACGCTTTTCGAGATAAGAGGATATCCATTTTAACAGTATGAGTTCAAAGCCGAGGGAAGTCAATTTGAAGATTATTAATCGATGAGAGATTTTATCGAAGGCTTTGCTAAAATCGGTTGCAACTACATCGACTTCATTGCCATTCTCTAGGGCAGAGAGGGCAAAGGATGCGAATTCAACGAGATTTGTGGTGGTTGACCTACCCTTTAGGAAGCCATGTTGTCTAGGGGAAATAAGTGATTTGCATTGGAAGGTTAGAGCTTCATACAAAATACTTTCGAAGAGTTTGGGTATATGGGAGTGTTTAGCGATGGGACGATAGTTGGTTATTTCATTCTTTGATCCTTTCTTGTGGATTGGGGTTATGAAGGAGATTTTCCAAGCCTGAGGAAATTCTCGTTGTGAAAGGGATACCGAAAGAGATTAGAAAGGGCAATAGAAAGAGAGGAAGAACATTTTTTAAGAAATATGGCAGGGAGGCCATCAGGGCCGGGTGTGAATTCGTTATTGAGTTGGTGTAATTTATATTCGATATAAGACGGGTCCAAAATATGAGAGAGAAGTGGGCCATTGGAGAAGTTCAGTAGGTAAATAAAATAGGATTGATACTGGTACAAAGAGTCGTTGGTGAAGGATTGTTTAAAAAAGGTGGCAAATAGGTTGGCAATGGTGAGTGGATCGGTTGGATGACCTGTTTTTGAAAGAGAGGGAATGAGGGGAACCATCGGTCTTTCTTTTGTAGTTATCAAATTGGAAGAAGGACTTAGGGTCGTTTATAAGGTTGACTTGCGCATTGTTAAGGTAGCGCTGGTAAAGGGACTCGTAAAGTTCGGTGAAATGAAGATAAGCACCAAGATAGTTGGAATAGTCGGAAAAGGATCTGGTACGTAGGAAAACAGCTCATAACTTGTTTCTCTTATTTCGTAAGGAACGAAGCTTGCGATTATACCAGGGAGGACTAGTAGATGATGTTTTAAGGCGGGAAAACGGAACGTAAAGTGAAAAAGAATTAAATATTTCTTTATAAAAAATGGATAGGGCATCTTTTATACTTAGGTTGTGAAAGTTAAAGAGGGATCTGCTGAGATATTCACTGATTTGAAGAGTTATGAAAAAATGAAAGTAGAATGGGGGGGGGGGGGGGTGGTAGTTATCGATTGTTGAGAGAGATAGGGGACAAAGTGAGACTGAGGAGTTAATTGGGTCTGTTGTGAAAATAAGATCTAATTGCCTGCCCATAAAATTGGATATACCACTGACTTGGCATAGACTTGAGTCTGTTAAGCGATCTAAGAAGAGACATTCCTTAGCTGAGTTGGCATTTGAAGCGATGAAAAACGATTGGTCATCTGATGGAGTCCACTGTAGCTGAGGAAGATTAAAGTCGCCGAAAATAAGAATATCATCAATAGGGTCTGACAGGTCAATTAAATGATCGATCGCATCAATAACAAATTGGTAAGATTCGATAGGTTGAGCTGGTAGGATGTAGCAACATATAACGTAAAGGGACTTGAGAGGCAGTAATATTTTTATTGCGACAAAGTCGGCTTTAGAGGATGAAGAAATTGTAATGGGGGAAGAGTTAAGGCTGTTGTCCATCGCCAGTAGGACGCCTCGACAGGGGGAATCTTTATTTGTGCGGGTAGGATCGTCGTCGCGGAAAACATTAAAGGTAGGTGGGAACAATTCCTGGTTCTTTATGTCGGTAATCAAATTGGTTTCGGTCAAGGCGTAGATATCAAAGGGAAGAGCATGCGATTGACGTAGGACAGCATTGGTTTTAGAGCGAAGACCTCTTACGTTCTGGTAGTTGTGGGGTGGAGGTTTGATGCAGGATGGTTTAAGCGCTGGCAAGGGAGGCACGTTATGGACGAAAAAATTTGTCGTGGTCGGCTCGGCTTCGCGGTAGGTGTGATACTCGTTTAGAGTGAACATACGAGGGGCGTTCAACATATTCTCGGTATCGGGGTGAAGCTGTGGTTGTATATATAAATTGACTTATTTATCAAGTAATACTATTATTTTAGTGCATTCATGTAAAATTTCATATAAATGTGATTATTAATTCGCGTTTTATCTCTAGTTAAACAGAATCATAATGGTAACTGAGACGATGATGGTGAAAATTGAGCATCGCGCTGTAATTAAATTTCTCACTAAGCAAGGAAAAAGTCAAAAAACTATTCATGAAGAGATGGTGGCTGTTTACCAGGGTTCCGCTCCTTCATTATTTCATTATCAACTGTGCAAAAGTGGTCAAGTGAGTTCAAGAGAGGCAGAGAGAGCATTGAAGACGACCCCCGCTTCGGCGCCCCGGCTACTGCTTGTACGGGAGAAAGCATCAAAGAAGTCGAAAAACTTGTTCTTGAGGATGCCCGAATAAAGGTGAAAATGATGGCAGAGATCACCAAGCTTTCAATTGGTACCATTCACACCATTCTTTATAACCATCTTAACCTTTCAAAGGTCAGTGCAAGGTGGGTGCCACGAATGCTCACAGCGCCTCAGCAAAAAGTGAGAATCGCATGCTGTAGAGAGCTTTTGGAGATGTGTAGTGAGAACGCGGACGGTGTTATGGATCGAATTGTTACTGGGGACGAAACATGGGTCCACCACTATGACCCTGAAAGCAAACAAGAGTCCATGCAGTGGCATAAAAAAGGAACAGACCCCCCGAAGAAGTTCAAAGTCACTCCGTCTGCCGGGAAGCTCATGGCCACAGTTTTTTGGGACTCAAAGGGAATCTTGCTCATTGAGTACAAAAAAAAATGTGAAACCATCAACGCCACATCCTACGCTTCCACTTTGCATAATTTGCGGGAGGAAATTAAAAAGAAAAGACGGGGTAAACTCGCAGCGGGTGTGTTGCTTCTTCATGACAACGCTCCTGTTCACACGGCGCGAGTCTCCAAGGCTGCTGCGCGAGATTGTGGCTTCGAAGAAATCCAACACCCACCCTATAGTCCAGACCTTGCCCCTAGTGATTATTTCCTGTTTCCGGATTTGAAAGAATGTCTTCGTGGAAAAAGATTTTCGGATGATGAAGAACTCAAGTCGGCAATAAATGGGTATTTTGCAGAGAAAGAGGAAATTTATTTTTTTGAGGGTTTAAAAAGCTTATCTCAAGATGTAACAAATGCATTGATGTTAGGGGAGATTATATTGAAAAATAAAAACAATTTAAATTGAATTCGCATTTTCCTTCATATCGATACCGAGAATATATTGAACGCCCCTCGTAAATACATTAGTAGGGAAAACTTACGGTATTCTACGAACTCTATATACTGCTCAAAAGTTTATTCCTCTTGAAACAGGACTGCTACTTGCTAAAACGTTAGTCATTCCTGTACTTATCCACGGATGTGAAATTTTTTATGGATGTGATGCCGAGAGTATAAGGCGACCTCAAGTGGCTTTCAATGCTACTGTTCGATATGTATACGGCTTAAAAAGACATAATCACGTTTCACATCTTACAAAACACCTAGTTAACATATCCTTTTGTAACTATATAACATTTCGAACAGTCGTTCGAACAGTAGACAACCTTCATATGCTTATGAAAAAATCCAGTTTCCGGCATCTAATAGATCTTCTTGTCTGGTTCTTCCGCATCCGAAAGACAGTTTTTTGTTACTGCTATCCGCCTTTGGAATTCACTCCCACGTAACTTGCGAGAGCTAACTGATGCACGAAGATTTAAAAACGAGCTTCAAAATGTTCTTAGAAACTAGAGCAACTTCTTTCCCATCCCTATCTGTCTTCAAGCAATTTCAATTAGATTCAATTTAAAATAGATTCAAAAAATAAGAATAAGCAAAATTAATGTACAGTGAAAACTCTCTTGGGCGGACAGCGGCCGTCGGTCATTTTTTTTCGCTCAAGAGGAGTGTCCCGCTAATGGAGGGGACTTGATTTCAGTTTGCAATTGATATTAATGCGGTTTTATTTGAGTGAACCTCACAAGCATCTTCAGGTATAGATTCAGTATCCATGTCACTGTTTTCGTCAATTACGTCTACTGAATCGCTACTTGTAAAATCAATGTTAAGCTTATTGTCTGGGTTTTCTATCGCTATATCATTATCTATTGCGAGAAATTCTTCACTATCGGAATAAGACTCATCAAATGAGTTGGCCATTTGGAAAATTGAAGACAGCGTTCCTAAGGGTAAGTCAACTACAGGCTCGAATTTCAATAAAACGTCTTGATTTTTGTTGAACCCAGCTTTTTTAAAACAATTTATTATAGTTTCCGGCTGCACCTTAAGCCAGGCTACTTTTATAAAATGTATAGCATCCAAGTTAATAGGTTTATTGGCGAATCTGTCTCAGTACTGTACAGGAGATGGAAAAATAATTGGATGAATAAGGGCTACGAAAACGAATACAAGAGTTTCCGCAAAAAACTAAACAAAATAATAACAGCACAACTGTCACCGACTAGCATTCGAGCTGCAATCATCGACCATATTCTATCGTGTGATTTTTCTTTGCCCTTTGTCAATTCCGGTTGTTCCCGTTAGCTGAATTCTTTTCTTTTTTTTTCTTTTTTCTCCTCAATGCAGCTAAATCAATTTTTTGTCTCATCACGAGTGTAAAACAACACGTGTTAAAATGGCCCATAGACCGAACATGAGTGGTTCCTGCCACTCGATGTGGATTCTGCAATATTAGTTCAACCAATTAAAAAGAAAAAACGCAACACATTAACATCTACTTCGATCTCCCCATACTCTTTCTCCGCCCTCCCAGCGATTAAAATTGCAAAAAACCGAAGTTTATAATAATTTCTGCAAAATCAAGTGAAAAGCCAATCTCATCAATCAGTTCTTTTCTATTAAAAAAAGCTATTGACAATATTAGCACGGAATATGAACAAGTGATTCTTCTCCGTGATGGTAATATCCTTGTTTTAGCCAAAACGGAAACATGCGTCAAATTGTTCCTAAAAGCAAACAATCTAGCCAACTCATGTTCCGTTGTAATAAAACTTCACGACCGATTAAACGAGTCCAAGGGTATTGTTTATGCGCCTTGTTTAATCAATGTCTCCAAAACAGAAATTATTTCGGAGATGAAATCACAAAATGTCACTGGTGTCTATAAATTACACCAAAATTATCGAATGCAAATCGAAAGCTACCGGTCCCATGCTTTTTACTTTCAATCTTTTTCAAACTCCCAAAACCGTCGAAATTGGATTCTATAGTACTAAAGTCACAGAGTATATATCAAACCCCATGCGATGTCGTAAATGCCAACTTCTTGGGCACACCACCAAACGCTGCACTAGCGAAGCCAAGTGTGAAACATGTAGCTTAACTATACATATTCCTGCTCCGTGCACCCGTACTGTGTGTGCAAATTGTGATCTTCCACATCCATCCAACACCAAAGACTGCCCTGCTTTTAAACGCGCTAAAGAAATTCTCACTATTAAGACAAAAAAAAATGTACTATGGCGGAAGCTAGACGGATACACAAACAACAGATTCCTACATCTTTACCAGAATTATCCCAATCATTTGCACATAAAGTAATCCAATATCTTCAACTCTATTTGAATTACCACAAACTTCAAACATCTCCATTCAAAAAAACAACGCAAAACCAGTCACAACAATCAGCTCAACAAAACCAATAAACAACCCAACAAAAGAAACAAGCAACTCAACAAACAGTATTTATCCACATACAAAAAATAACCTTATCTATGCAGAATCTACTTCAAAGGCCTCTAAAACTAATCCATCTTTAACTCAACCCCAATCCAACCTTTCCGAAAATACCGTATCAAACATTAACTCACCAACACCTCAATATAACAGCAGACCCCTTAATTCTTCATCTGAAGCACCCCCAACGAATTTAAACTATCAATCGCCACTTTCAAAAATTACACGAGAATTACTAGAAAATAATAAATACTATGTACAACATACAAACTCATATGATGCCGAAAGCCAAATTATCACTCCCACCCAAGTTTCTTCCGCTGACTCAATAAATTTAACAAACCTACTCGTATCAACACAAAATCTACCCAAGACTGATCTTACAAAAATTAATACAAAAATAACAAAATTACCAGACGATTTTCTAAAAGTCCTTCAATGGAATCTAAATGGTTATCTTAACAATTACCATGAATTACAGCTTTTTATTAACGAACATAATCCCTCCATAATCTCTCTGCGAGAAACCCACGTTAAATATAACTACCGAAAGAGTACAAGCCCTACTTTCACAATCTTAGTACCATTAATTCCTCTAAACAGGGAACATGCCTTTTAGTTCACAAGTCAATACCACACGAAGTTAAAACCATTACTTCAAATTTGTCAGATATAGGAGTTGAAATAGAAACTCCAACTAAGCTCACAATTATATCCTTATACATCCCACCTGATCAGCATTTTTTTAACATCCGACCTCGAAGATGTTTTAGATGGTATTAACACTCCAGTTATTCTCACAGGGGATTTTAACTCTTGGAGCCCATCTTGGGGCTCTGTCACTACTAACCACCGTGGCAAACGTGTTGAACATTTTATCGCTAATTCAGGGCTAGCGATCCTTAATGATGGGCGTCCCACACATTTCTCTACGCACAGAACCTTCACCCATATGGATCTATCCCTTATAACACCTTCTCTCATTCCAATGTCATCTTGGTGCGTATCTGACAACCTTTATGGAAGTAATCACTTTCCGATTTTTATTTCCCTAACGACTGCCTCCCCATGCACTCACCTTAAACATCAAAACAAATTTCTACTTGGAAAAGCAAATTGGGACCTATATCAAACTTCTCTTTCTAGTCAGTTATTATCTAGACCAGTTTCAACTAACATCAATAAAGAAGCGGCGCTCATCTAAAAATCCATACGCGCGGCTGCAAACCTTGCCATTCCTCAAACTGGTAACAAAACATTTAGAAAGACAGTACCATGGTGGAACAAAGAATTAGACCTCCTGCGAAAAGAAAAGCAAAAAGCTTGGGTACAATTTAAAAAACATCCAACTGACCACCATCTTCTCCTTTATCGAAAGTTAAACGCCAAATTTCGAAGTACGAGTATAGTAAAAATGCAAAAGAAGGCATGTTTTGAAAAATTCACTTCAAATATAAATCCTACTTCATCGGCACATAAACTATGGACTGATATTAAAACTTTAACCTGCTCCTACGTTCCACATTTAATTAAAATCATCAAAACAGAACGGCTGTACTTGGCCTCTGTTTATGCACCTGAGGCTTCACAATCCACCCTATTCATTACAGAGCTCGACACGCTCTTTCGACTTCTGAGGCTGGAATCGGGGGAGAATTATTTTATAATCGGCGGGGATTTCAACGCTAGACACAGAGATTGGGGAAATAATTTGCCAAATACTAGAGGGAACCTACTACTCGATTGGTGGGGTCAGCACGATGTCATGTACAGACTCGGTCTTAAAGCGACGGATAACCCGTCGTTTCCCAGAGGCGGGTTTTATTTGGATCTACTGCTGTACGACGAACGCATACGACTGACAGGTACGAATTTACAAACGCTAAATTGTCTGCGCACGTTCGTGTATGACAGTGACCATTGCAGTTTTAGCACCGAAATTACAGTTCCCAACGAAATTGCGGAATTGGAGGAGTTTGTCCAAAGATATTCTTACAACTACAGTAAGACTCGATGGACACGCTTCTCCGCAACCTTGACAAGAGCGCTCTCCTCGAACACGCTCCACCCACCGTCCAATAGGAATTTGTCAAACGAGGAGATCGACAATTACCTAAAACAAATGGACGAGACAATTAAACAAACTATGGACACTACAATACCGCGGTATCGACGTACGACTAACGAAGGCCTGTTCCGCAATCCTACTATTGACGCACTGCACCGACAGAAAAGTAGACTCCTGTCAAGACTCAAAAACTTGTACAGACAGTTAACTGACCGACAAGACCCGGAGATTAGGACACTGAAGTCGTCGATTAAAAATATTCAAACGCTAATAAAAGGGAATTACAGAATTTCTGTAAGTTTGTATTGGAACAACAAGGTTCGGGCTGTAAACACCAGCAACCCGAATATGTTTCCGCAAATAAATTAACTATTTCGGAGAAAAAAATCAAAACGACCTTCAGTGTCTTAAAATAGCCCGGACAACATTGATATCATTGGCCCTAATTATGACCTGGACAATCGCGTCTTAGTGCACGACTTCTGCATTCGAAATGAAATAGGGAACTGGCGATCCGAGGGCTTTGGTTTCACCCGGTTCAGCGACGAAAATACAGTTCATCGTGAAGAATGGTGATGTGACTTCTGTTGGAATATTTCAAATTAAAAATGGTCTTCAGCAAGGCGCGGTCAATTCGCCGATCCTATTTAACATTTATACAAGCGATTTGATAGGTTTACTTCCCCATACTATTGCTTACGCAGACGATTTGATAGCGTACAGAACAGGTCTAAAAATCGAGGTCATTAATAGTCTCTTGCAGCGTGACTTCGATAAGATAAGACGATTTTGCGATGACTGGAGGTTGAAAATCAATTTTCAGAAATCGGAAACCATTCTCTTTAGGGCGCCGTTGTCTGGAGCCTTTAGGGATACCAGAAAAAATTGGCGAAAGTTCTCTATCATTGGACAACGCGGACAACCTCTTGCCTGTCGAAATGTAGTGAGATACCTTGGAATCTGGCTAGATCAGTTTCTGTATTCTGGCAAAAATGTAGATGCTGCTCTGGCCAGAGCTAAAGGTGCTTTTGCCCTTACAAAGAGACTGTTTTATAGCAGCCAACTCGATGCGAGGGTAAAGGTAATCTGCTACATGGCCCTTATCAGACCCATGCTGGTATTTGGTTGTCCCGTGTGGTTCAATGTACGAGCAAGCTTAATGGAAAAGATTCGGGTGTTTGAGAGGGCTTGTCTTCGCTTGTACAGAACACCAGAGTCGGAGTACAAGAAATTTTATCCTAATGAGGTCCTTTACAACAGGGCGAACCTGGACAACTTCGTAATTAAGCTGACTCGAAGGCACATTGCAAGAGCAATGACCTCGACGAATAACCTGATATATGGGGCTTACTACCCCAATTACCTTTACCACGAGAGTGTGCGCTCTGACGGCTTCGTTCCACCGGAAGCATTCCACTACCTAGATCAGATAGGGTTGATCCAGGATAGATCAGCGGTCCCGTTAATCTTCCATGTCGCTCGGACAGCTGGGGACAGGCGACTCAACTACAACAGAGACGTCGCACACGGCAGTGTGGATCGCCTCAGGTTCAGTAGGGCGGTGGGGAATCGCGATAAGAGGGATGTCGTTCGGCAGCACCAGCATTTCTGGTGGTTGAATGATGGGGAAGATGTTTCGTCGTCGTTTCCGTCAATTACGGACCAGCCTCACTAAAGAGGCAGAGCTGACCAATTTATTTGCTCGGTGAATAGCGGTGGCCAGCTTACATAGGTTTAGGTTAGCATTTAAGAAATATATACATATACTAGTATATACAAATGTCCAATAAATTTCACTGAACGTGAAAGCTGTCTTAGTAGCGCTAAAGGCAGAACTCCAGGTTTTGACCGCATTTCCTATGATATGATAGAAAACGCCCCGATTCCTCTGAAATCTAGGCTTATTAACCTTTACAACCTAATTTTCAACCAAGGTATAATCCCACAAGCCTGGAAGTTTGCGTGCGTTATTCCCATACCAAAACCAAAGAATAATCTCTACACCGGAAATGGGTACCGCACTGGCAAAATATTAGAAAAGATTGTAGCCAAGCGGCTTTTCTGGTTCATTGAAAAAAACAATCTTGTTGACAATTGGCAACTCTCTTTTAAAAAAGAACAATCAACCACTGACGTACTTCTTCTTATTGAGCATTTCATTTCTTCCACTTTATCCGAAAGAAATCACTCCTCTATACTCAAAATAGATTTTGACAAGGCAATTTTCCTAAATTGGAAAATAGGTCCAAAAATGTAAGTATAATGTATAAAGTCCTTCTTAGCAAACAGGCGTTTTTGCGTTAAACTAAAAAATATTCACTCTTCAACTCATAAGCTTAGTAATGGGGTCCCACAGGGATCAGCCCTTTCAGTTGTTTTGTTTATAATAGCCTTTAACAATATAAGTAAGATAATCAACAGCTTTAAATTTGTAGGGCATTGTCTCTACGCTAGGTTCCAGCATTTCCCTCCAAAAAACCGAAATTCTGCACATATGCTACAAGCATAGCTGTAATAAAAATATTTCTTTAAACCATAATAATACAGTAATTAAGAATGTTAACTCTTTAAAAATTCTCGGTGTTTTTTTCGACTCAAAATATAGTTTTAAGAGCCATTGTAATTATATAAAAAAAAAATCTAACTGCCAGAGTTAATCTTATCAAGTATTTATCATGTAAAAATAGTCTTTGTAACGTAAATACTTTAATCAATGTAACTAAATCTATCATACTCTCCAAAATTGACTACATTAGATTAGATTTCATTTTTATTTCGTATAAGAATTTTTACATATGGTTTGTTACCGCACATTTAATAATACATGGATTTGATAATACAAAGTATCTTGCCACTGAAATAGTTGTTGAAACATTTGAATACAGGAATTTATTAACAAGAAAGAATCATTAGAAGGAAAATACGACAAAAACTTTCCATAAGAAAAAAAATAAAATAAATAAATAAGTAAGTAATAAAGAAATACGTAAACAAGTAAATAATTTAATAAACAAATAAGTAAATAAATAAATAAATAAGTAGAAATAAGTTGAAAGAAATAAATAAATAAATTAACAAAAATTTCAACCAATTAAAGAAACAAATATAAACAAATAAAGTCGCATTTAGCTATCAAACAATTCATTAATTAGCGGGTTATGAGGGAAGCTGCATCTTATTACAAAATTTGACTTAAGTTTTGCGATTCTTTCACAAATCAATTCAACGTTCGCTTTGTTGTGTAGGTCTACTGTTGAATGATGCCAGGGTAAGCTGAGCATCATTTTTAGGATTCTATTTTGACATGTCTGCAGTTTTTTTATATGGCATTTTGCGCAATCCCCCCAAACTTGGCATCCATACAAAAGAATAGCCTGAAAAATAACTTTGAAAATTATGATCTTGTTTTCTGTTGAGAGCGCTGATTTTCTATTAATAAATGGATATAACATTTTAATAACCACCCCTACTTTCTTGACCGTTCTAGTTATGTGTTCGTTAAATAACAACTTTGAATCAAGCTGGATACCTAGATATCTGACATGGGGCTCACAAGGGATATTTACTCCATTAATTTGTAACGGGTTAGAAGGCAGAAAGCAATGTTTTCTTTTTCCAGTGAAAAAGATAGCTTGCATTTTCGCTTCATTCCATTTTATTTTCCATTTTGTGTAATACTTTTTTAATACTTCCATCGCATTATTGAGATTGCTTTCAATATTGAAAGCAAATTCATGCGACGAAAATACTGCAGTATCATCAGCAAAAATGGCTAGATGGCAATCGTGCAAAACAGGAAAATCGGACGTGTAGATATTATACAAAATTGGGCCTAATACAGAACCTTGAGGAACACCAAAATCATAAGTTATTAAGTTTGAGACACCACTATTAACATAGACCTTAAAACAACGACTAGATAAGAAACTTTGAACTAACTTACAAATATAGGACGGAAAATTAAATTGTATCATTTTGTAAATAAGACCATCGTGCCAGACAGTATCAAATGCTTTTTCGATATCTAGTAAAAGCATTCCAATTGATTTACCTGCGGAGCGATTTGCTTTCACAAAGTTGCAAATTCTAACTACTTGATGTGAAGTATTATGATGTTGCCTGAAGCCAAATTGTTCTTTAGGATAAATATTATTATCACAGATATGTTTGAGTAACTTTTACTTAACAACTTTTTCTAATATTTTGCTTAGACTACAAAGCAAACTTATTGGCCTATAACTTTCTACACTTTCAGGTGGCTTACCAGCTTTAAGCACCGGTACAATTTTGGCTAATTTCCAAGCCTCTGGAAAGTACCCTATCTTCAGGCAGGCATTTATGAGGAAAGTTAAATATTTTATTCCAGATTTGAGCAACTGCTTTAAATAGATATTAGGTATGCAGTCAATACCGCCTGCTTTTCTTGTTTTTAAATCATTGACTATAAATTGAATATCTTTCTCTGATGCGAAATTTACAGAAGATGTTGGTGCGCTTCTATTTAAGAAATACTCTTGAACTGTGGTGTTCACAATATTATCTGTATTAGCATCACCAATAAATCTGGAGATGTTGTTATTTCTCGCAAAGTTCAGTGCAAGGGCATTTGCTTTGTCCACATCCGAAATATAGGTGCTAACAGTATCTTTTAAAAATGGTAACTGCCTTTTTCTATTTTTTATTACCTTCATAATGTTCCATAAAGGTCTAGTATTTTTTCTAATGAGTTCAGCTTTCTGTTCCAGTTTTTATTATGAGCCTGTGATATTCTTAGGGCAATGATCTTATTGATATTTGATATCGCATGTCTGTAAAGAGGGTCTCGATATCTCTGCCAGTTTTTTCGGTAAACGTTTCTTATTTTATTTTTTTTATTTTTTTATTTTTATTAGATCTAAAATATAGGGCGGAAGTTTTATGTTAACTTCACTTATAGTTTTCTTTGGAATACTATTTTCAGCAGCATTTAATATTATTTCTGAAAACTGTTTTAAAATAGCATCGACATTTTCTTTACTGGAAATAGTTTCTACGTTGTCAATTGTACCTCGAAATATGTTATTGATCTCAGATCTGAAACGTACCCAGTTCGCATTTTTCAAATCTTGGGTAAACTTGACTTGTTTAACCGCTGTGCAATAAATCTTGCAAAAAACAGGAGTGTGATTAGAGCTAAGAACGTTAACAACAGTTGGCTGTGATATTAAGCTAGGAACATTAGTAATAAACAAGTCTAGAATAGATGGCCGGCCACGGGAACTACAAGGGAAATAGGTGGGACTAGTGGGAAACATTACAGAAACTGGTAGGTTAACACATAAATCAGACAGAATATTTCCCCAGGAGTTAGCTCTTGAACAACCCCAGTCCCTATGTCTGCAGTTAAAATCACCTCCAAAAAGTACTTTTCCGTTCAAGGAGAATAACCTGCGAAAATCATTTTTGACGGCAATTCTTTTGTCATTAGAAACACGGCCGCCAGGGAAATATACACAAAATACTTTTAACTGCTGCTGGTTACTTAAATTTATTTCAATACCAATGTTTTCTACGTAGCGCGTTCTCACTACAGGTAAAAGCGAATGTTGGATTGATCTCTTAATTAAAATGGCAACACCACCACCTCGTCTATTTATTCTATCGTATCGATAGCATTTATAGTTAGGTGTGGATAGTTTGAGATCATTTTGTAACATGGTTTCAGTGACCAAGGCAATGTCAATGTTTCTACTGTTTAAAAAAAAATAAATTCGACAATTTTCCCGCGTATGAGGTATATGCATTCCAATTTATAATTCTTAGATTTCTACTTAACATATTATTTATCATTAGAGTATAAAAACTTAGTCGCTAAATGTGCGATAACTCATATGGATTCCAGGACACGCTGGTATTAAAGGTAATGAGGCTGCTGATGCAGCCGCCAAGTCAGCTATAAACGAACCACTGCTCACCTTTTACCAGTATAACAAGAAAGATCTTAAAAGATTTTTACTCGAATCCTGGAGGAAGAAAAAATCAAGCACCTGGGAAAACTATGAACATAGTTATAAAAATCTTAACCCAATGGGTGCCAGAACCATTTACCCCAACAACGTTTCCCCCAATAAACTAAAAATATATATAAGATCGAGATTAGGACACACTTATATTACCCACAAACACCTGTTCAACAAGATCACGCCCGCAGTGTACCATCTATGCGATAAACAACTCAATCTGACTTTTACCCACCTACTGAGTTGCAAAACGATCAATTCTACCAGCAAAAACATTTCAAACCATAGTCTTTCCTACCTTATTTCTAATGTATATTAATATTGCAAATATTAATCTTGTATATAATATTATGATCGCCCTTAAACTCGAAAACAATTCTTTCTTACTCTCTAGCCGAAAGCTCTGGCAGCTAGCGCTAAATTTAAGCAGTATTACTATTGTAATTTATTTACATTTTAATAAATTTATAATAATAATAATAATAATGATAATAACAGCACAAAAATCTAATTATTACCAATCCAAGTTCAGTCAATTAAAGAGAGACCCGCATAAAACACAATAACATCGTCATAACGGATACAATGTTTGCGAATGAACCAAATATTTGTGAAATATACGCCATCATCGGATCACTGGGAGGAGCTAAATCCGCAGGAATAGATGGAATTCGAGCTGTCGACATAAAAACCCATGCCAACAGTTTTGCTCCCATCCTTTGCAGGCTGATAAATCTGAGTCTCACGCAATCGAAAATTCCGGCAATGCCTGGAAGGAGTAATTGTTAGAAGATTACAGAGCTTCATAAAAAAGCATTCTATCATTCACCCAAGTCAGTACGGTTATCAAAAAAACAAAAGTAGGGGAAAACTGCTAGGCGAATTCGTTAACTGTATTAATGAGAATCTCAACAAAGGCCATCATGTCTTAGTTTTATTCATGGATTTTAGCAAAGCATTCGACACGTTAGACCGTGCAAAGCTGCTTAAAGCACTTGGAAGGCTCGACATAAGAGGGATCATGGTGGACTGGTTTGCAGAGTAATTGCGCCACAGATTGCATAGCGTTATGATAAAAAACGTATTTAGCGAAAATAAGAATGTGAAATACGGTGTCCCTCAAGATTTAAAGCTCGGTCCAATCCTCTTTATACTGTATTCAAACGAACTACTTCGTTGGTTTTCAAACAAAGCGTTGCTTTTGCTTTTGCGGACGATACGGCAATTGTTGTTCGACACAGATGCCTAGAATCTGCATTGAGAATGATGCAGGAAGAGTTTAATGCTGCTGTGAGATGGTGGCACGACAACAGTTTGGTGATCAATAAGTTTCAAAACAACACCAAACAGAATCTACAAGGAAAAGATGCTTGCCTTAGTACGCCCAGGAAAACTATAGACGTAGTAGATAGCTACAAGTATCTTGGAGTCATCATTGACTGTCACTTTCTCTGGGACAAGCATGTTGAAAAGCTGCGTATGGAACTGAAGAAAGCCTTGTTTGCGGTAGTTCATCTTCGACACCATGCTACTGTGCCTATTCTGAAACAAGTCTACTATGTCTTAGTGGAGTCAAAGCTGCGGTATGGTATACTTGCGTGGGGAAACGCTGCGAAAACACACATTCAGAAGTTACAGAGGCTGCAAAATTCTGTACTGAAGCAAATTAACGTCAACACTCAACGGGATCACGAAAGGAATTTCGATGTCCTTAAAGTAGACCAAATTTTCAAGATGACACTGGTTTTGCAGTACTTCGATGATAGCCGTTTCATTCGCCCACTCGATCATGCGGTAAATACACGAAGACGTGCCCATGGTATGCCGCAAGTACTACCCAGATCCTACAACAACTATGGTAGACTACACCAACTCCTGAACCCACAATCTCAAGATTCGGAATCTTATGGACACTTTCGCAGTGGAACACGAGAATAAAAAAGTTGAACAATTTCAACAAAACTGAGTCAGTTGCCTTTTTAATAAGAGGTACACTCCTCGATCGAAACAGGCTATCTAGTCTCTTCAAATCTAAATTTAAAATAGATGTCAGCAACTGCCGTAAGATCTCCACCAACACTTTCAAGGTAAGCATCCCGTCAAAATATGAATGGATGTTTATCAACCCTGCTTCCGACGTCATCAATATGGGTGGATTAACTATGGTAAGAATAAAACCGAATAAGTCCAGAAAATCAAAATCCACTAAATCTAGAAAACAGAAGAATGTTAATTTTAAGTCTAACCCTATACCGAAGCCTAACTCTTACAAAAAAAACCCAACTCCTAACAAACAAGCTCCTGATGCAAACTGGAGTTTTAAAGTTGGGACATTTCCTCTCTTCACTCCTCCTTCAATTCATACTGCCAATCGCGTATATACGAAACGTTCTTCCACCGTGTCCAACTCAATTTCTAAGCGCGTATCTTTCAATCTAGATCCTCCTCCCAGTCATTTACCAAACCCAACATCTCCTCTTTCCACTCATACAAAAACGGCATACCCCAACTTTATTCGCTCCCATACTTTAACTTTAAATCCCTCCCCATGTTCTAAGCTAGACTCCTACCCTAATACCACACCACCTTCTTTCTTAGACCCCATTCTTCCTCCAAAGGCAAAGTTAACTAAGCACCTTATCGATTCTGGGGAAGATGGCCGATATGTTCTTTCTCGTTTAAGAGACCGCAGATTATATGATAATGTTCGCTTATATCTCGCCTACCTACATGATAAGCCTGACTCTGTCTGTATCGACGGTATAACGAAAACCAATGCAATGCAACTTTTTGTACGTTTTCATGAGCAATTAGATATGACTCCTGATGACGTGGCTAATGATCTCTCTCCTTTTGCGTCTCATGTTAGCTCCAAACGGATACTACACCTCCAGAGAACACGGTCTAGTTTCAAAAACTACCATCGCTCCTAACCCACCAGATTTCTGCTATACATATTAATTCGCAGATTCTGCCCTACGACATCTTTGCCCTCACAAAAACCATATTTAACCCCTGATATTATGAATAATGAATTATTTTCCCAAGACTTCGATTTACACCGTGACGATGGTCTAGATAAAGAGGAGAATTTATATGGCCGTGGTGTACTTCTAGCTATACACTCTCGTCTCGAGTCTAGACCCTTTAAAAAATCGTCCACTGCATTCTTTGAATTTGTTTGTGCTAGAATTCCTATTTGCAAACGCAACCTATATCTCAACCAATTCAAGGTTACCAGCTAGCTGTTGCAGCATATTTAATGCTGCTGATCCCAATGACGTTGTTATTTTTTTAGGTGATTTTAATCTACCTAAAATTCTATGGGCTCAGACTGATCAGTCCTACTATACTGCTACAAATCCTACCTCTGATAAAGAAAATCTTTTCATCGACTGACTAACTGACTCTGGTCTATATCAATTAAGTGGTGTCACCAATAACATCGGCAGACAACTCGACCTAGTCTTCGCCACTGATACAGATAATTGCGTCGTTTTAGAAAGTAAACATCTGCTTTCTACGTTGGATAGTTACCACCCTCCCCTTTCTCTTACGCTGACATATGACAATGGTTTTAATCCCGTTTCCTATGAATATTCTTACAGTTTTAATTTTCATAGGGCTAACTACGCCAAACTGAACAACCTCCTCAGTATGGTCAATCTTAACTTTCTTTACGATAACCCTAACCATACGGTTAACGATGCTCTTGCATCCTTTTATACCGAAATTTTAAAATGTCTCTCCCAATCTATGCTTTTTTTACCCAAAAGGAATCCCTCATCGTCACCACCCTGGTGTGATAAAGAGCTGCGATCTCTTCGTAACAAGGGAAATAAGCTCTGGTATACTCGCTTAAAATCGCGTTCCGACACCGGTTTCTTCTACTACCAGTCTGCCCGAATAAATTTCTCTGTACTTTGCCAAACTCTCTATGACAACTATTTAAACCGAATGGACCACACACTCATTTCCGACCCCAAATGATTCTTTAAGTTCATCAAAACTAACAGCAAATCGGATAACTATCCATCATCTCTAAATTGCAAATCTCTTCGCAATTTTTTTTGGCCAAGCGTTCGCCATCCATTCCCAAGAGCCAGATTATTTTTACTTTTCCTACTTAAACAGCTGCCCACAAACAAATTTGGAATCGGTGTCTATAACTTTAGAGCAAGTTATATTTTTAAAGAAATGTCAAATGCATCTAGCCCAACCTCTTACAGCTCTCTTTCAGCTTTCTATCACCCAGGGATTATTTCCCTCAACCTGGAAAAGATCGTTTATTATTCCCCTACATAAAAAAGGTAGAAAAGACGATATTTCCTACTATCGACCAATTGCTAAGTTGTCCTGCATACCTAAGCTGTTTGAGAGCATTATCTATGACATAATGCTTTTCCATTGTAAATCTATTGTTTCCCTAAACCAGCACGGATTTTTCAAAGCACTTTATGTGCACTGGAATCTGGAAATGAAGTTGATGTGATTGCCAGAGATTTCAGCAAAGCCTTTGATAGAATTTCTCATGATATAATCCTTCTAAAATTAAAGGCTCTTGGTTTCCAGATAAACTTTATAACTTGGGTTCAATCCTATTTAAGTGAACGACTTTACTATGTTCTATTTAGGTCCATGGTTTCTGACCCAATTAAAGCCTCCTCTAGTGTCCCCCAAGGCAGCCACCTTGGTACCTTATTATTTATTCTGACCATTAATGATGTTGCTTGTATCATTAAAAATTCATACGTATCTGTTTACGCGAATGATATGAAGATATTTAGATATATATCATCTTCCTCAGACAGCCTACTTCTGCAGCAAGATCTAGACAGATTTTGTACATGGTGTCAGAAGAATTTTCTTGAGCTTAACGTCAATAAGTGTTAGGCTATAACTTATACCCGTAAACGCCTCCCTACTTCACCTCGTTGCTATCTAATCTTTAATCTGCCTGTTCCCTTAGTGAATGAGTTGCGTGATTTAGGTGTTATCTGCGATAAGGAACTCAATTTCCGTTCTCACATTGATAGTATAATAAAAAAAAGCCAACTCTGCCCTTGGCTTCATCAAGCGCTGGTCTAAGGAGTTTTCCAATCCTTATGTTACCAAATCTCTTTACATAACCTTTGTTAGGCCTCTTCTTGAATATGCCAGCCAAGTTTGGTCACCCTACTACAGAACTCACATCATCCGGATAGAAGCTGTTCAACGCAGGTTTTTACGCTTTGCTTTACGTGGTCTTCCCTGGGATGATAGCCAAAACTTACCACCTTACACTGACCGGCTGAAACTTATAAATTTACAACCCCTTTCTATACGCCGAAAAGTTGCCGACATTCTCTTTATTCATCAAATTTTAGTAGGTAATATCGATTGTCCGTCCTTACTTCAAATTATTTCTTTTAACACCAATCCCCGCAATCTTAGGTCTGTGCCACTTTTCCGGCTCAATCTTCACAGAACGAATTACGGACACCTAGAGCCAATGTCTAGGATGCTTCCCGAAGTTAACGATATTCGGCCTCTCTTCGACTACCATCTCAGCAAACTCTCCCTCAAGAACATACTTAGATCTACCTATGCCTCGTGTCCTAACTTTCTTTAACCGCTGCCACCCTTTAGTTTTTAAGTAAAAATGTTAGCTTTAAGTAACATATGTATTTACTTGCAATAAGCTTAATAAATCTGTCCGGGGTTGACCCGGGCCGCAAATCAAATCAAATCAGACGACACTGGTAAATCGCTTATGAAAAATAAAAAGCTCTTTGAATTGAAAATTGAAAGAAAAAGAAGATATGTTTCACAAGCAGGCTTCGATAGTAAATTAAAAAATTTTGAATAACACCTTGACTAACGGCTGACAAGCTGATGCCGTGTTGGACGGAAGAAAAATAATTTTAATATTTTTCAATCGTAAGTCACGAGGGAGCGATGTTGCTTTGTCTACGAAGAGAAGAATTTTTCTATTCTGCATTCCTATTTTTCTGTCAAATTCCATTAGGCACTGTGTCATCAAATCGCGTGTCATCCATGCCTTTTTGTTTGATTACCAATTTACTGGTAAATTCTTGATATTCAGTGGAGCAAGAGCTCTAGGACGTGCAGCTTTCCTAATAACGAGTGGCCTTTCTTTCTCTCCGGCAAAATTCACACAAAATACTCGTAGGACTGTGAGTCTCTCTTTGGAATGTTTTCCACCAAGACATTTTTCGGCCTTTTTGTTTGGCAGAGCTCTGAAAAGGGTGCCTATAAATACCCTGAGGCTTATAACCAATTTATATTGATGGAAGTTTTTTCTAAAAAAAAAACTGCTGGACATCTAATGGGTTTACAGCAGCAGCTTCACCCGATACAGAGTTGGCAAAGCTATGTTGTGTCTACTTCGCCACCTTTGCAGCCAACCCTTAGATGCTGCAAAATTACCTATTCCGGGTTTCCGAGCGATTTCCTTTGCCTTTTCTTGTATAATTGGTAAAAATATTGGAGTGTTTTGTCTTCTTACTTTACAAAACCAGTCATAGCACATTGAATCGATTTCATTGCCGCCTGTAATCACGAAGCTTCTTTTCATATTAATGTTTTCACCCGACAGTCAACTCGACCGTATACTGTCTCTGTTGCGAACAATAAGGGCAGCCTGTATTTTTCCAATGTTAAATCTAGTTAGATATTAAATCACATAATGAATTATGGTATGCCATTGGAATTTTACTTTTTTTTTTTAAATATAGTTTTAACTTTTAGCTAACGCATGCACAGATGTATTATCTTTATCATACGCGTTCACAATTTCCTTTTCTTCTTTTAAACTAAGTGTTTTTCTCCCATTCATTCTGAAGTTTCCACTTTATTCTGTCAAAACTAAATTATGCACCTTTGATGTTCAACTTGATGTTTTCACTTGAACGTGTCAAAATTAAATAATGCAAAACCGCAAATATTTCATTCGGGGAAATCCCCAATTTAATTTGTTTTGTTGCTATAACGTATTTTAGTGCTTCACGTCCGTTGCTGAGGGGTTCGCGTCCAGCTAAGAGAGGTATTTTTTCACAATTTTTAAAAATATGTTGTCCGCGTCCGATTTAAGAGAGGTAAAAATGTTCGAAAAACTATTGAAAAACGATGGTTAAAGAGAAAATGTCCGTCTAAGAAGGGTGTCCGCTAGGGTGTCCCTTATTTTTCAAAATTTTTAATTTCTAACGTATACGAGTATGTCTTAGTTTTGTTCATTTGCCTCTAAAACACTCGGAAATAAATTTTTACCTTATTTGGAGTACGATAACCCATGTTATCGGCATTTGTCATTTGTTCTCAATTATTCTCGCGATTATTACGTATTGTTTTACATTTAAAAGATGGAATTGGAATTAAGAAGCAATAAAAAATGTGTTTTCTTAGTTGGTGACGTAAATTATCAAATAACAGGCGCAAAGTTACCATCTAAGGGGTTTTTAGCGGGTGTAGACAAAAAGTTAGCCGAAAAAGAAGAAAGGGCAAGACAAAGGAAATTAAATGAAGAGAAAAAAAGATGTGAGCAAATGTGCTTCGGAGGTTTATCGTCATCTGTTGCTACGCAAGATTCTATTCAAACGCAAGGACATCACGATCAACTTACCAGCTCTGATGAAAGCCTTGAGGAACCCTTGGCATCCACCTCTCAAATGGTAAGTTCTGAAACTACTACTATTGAGATGTATTTCGACCTTCAGGAGCAGCTGGAGCTGCGACTAGCTGAGTTGCCCAAAGATGAAATGCCCAATATGCCTAACAAAATCATATCAACTAGTGCAGCAGTCAGACTTCCGAAGATAGAGCTTCCAAAATTCGATGGCTGTTACCTTAACTGGCGTCTATTTCATGACCTTTTTAAACAGTTAATCCACGACCAACCAATTTCTAACGCTCAGAAATTGTACTTTCTGAGAGCCAACGTAGCAGGCGAAGCGCACAATATAATTCAACATCTTCAGCCCACAGATGACAACTATGAAATATAGGTATTCCTCGCTTTGTGATGTGTACATCGCCCCAAATAATTGAACTACATGCATTCTCAGACAGTAGTATGGTTGCATTTGGAGCATGTATATACATAAGATGTATTGACAAAACGGGTCAAATCCATTCAACTCTGCTGTGTTATAAGTCCCGTATATGCCCATTGAAGGTTGTAACAATAGCACGTCTCGAACTAGCAGCCGCTGTACTTATGGTTGAGATGGTGGAACGATTGATTCTTATTCTTAAGAAGGACATTCAAAAGATAGCGTATTATACGGATTCAACAGTCGTTCTGGCATGGATACGCGCTCCTTCATATGTTTGGGAAACATATGTAGCCAGTAGAGTGGCAAAAATTCAATCGAAGATCCAGGCACAGCAGTGAAACTACGTGAAAGGAGAAATTAATCCTGCTGATTTAATTTCAAGGGGATGTAATCTTGAGGATCTACAGACTTCATCTGCATGGTTTCAAGGCCCAGCTTTTCTTAAAATAGACGAAACTTTATGGGAACCAAGTAAGTACACTGTGCCCGAAATTTTACCTGAGACTAGAATAGCATTGACTGGTTCTTCAGATTCAACCATTTTAAGCCGTATAAATCATAGAAATTCATTCTACACTTTACAGAAAATATTTTCATTTTGTGGCAGATTTATAAAAAATTCTCAAATTCCAAAACTTTTACGAAGGAGTAGTATGCTCTCAGTGGCCGAGATGAAAGAAGGCTCTCGTTTGATGATGGTACGAGTATATACCCAACGGATGGCATTTCCAGAAGATTAAAATACGTTGCAAAGGAACAATAGTGTGAGTACCCAATCCAGTTTATTAGCATTAACTCCGTTCTTCGATCAAAAATGTAAATTGATTCGCGTTGGGGGAAGATTAGTAAACTCAAAACTTTTACCGGATGTTAAGAACCAAATATTGTTGCCAAAAAACAATATTATTACAAATTTACTTCTAACACATTTGCATAGAACAAATTTGCACGTTTCTCATAGAGCGCTTATAGCGATTTCTCGACAACAATACTGGATCTTGAGTGTGGGAAGGGAAGCCAAAACAGTGATAAGAAGTTGCATAAAAGGTGTCAGATCAAGGCCAACGTCAATCATGCAGCTTATAGGAAATCTGCCAAAGGAGAGGGTTTCGCCATCTAGACCCTTTCACTACACCGGGGTAGACTTTGCTGGTTCGATAAAATCCCACTACAAGGTCCGAGGTAAGATCCCTTCAAAATCTTATTTGGCAATTTTTGTGTGTTTCTCAACGAAGGCTGTACACATAGAGGTGGTTGGTGACCTAACATCAGAAGCATTTCTCAATTGTCTTAAAAGATTCATAGGCAGAAGGGGATTGTGTCACACTATTTTCTGCGACAATGCTACGAACTTTGTGGGTGCAAAAAATGAATTGGGTAAACTAAAGGCTACACTGTGGTCATGTAAAATGGAAACAGCAATTCAATCATCATGTTGTCAAATAGGAATCAACTGGAAATTTATTCCTCCACGTTCGCCTCACTTTGGAGGATTCTGGGAGTCAGCTGTGAAGTCGGCAAAGGGACTAATGGGACGATACTTAGGCGAAGCTTCCTTGACCTACGAGGAGCTAACGACAATATCAGTTCAGATTGAAGCTATTTTAAACTCGAGGCCCTTGACCCCACTGTCCTCGGATCCAAACGACGTGGAAGCCTTAACACCAGGTCATTTTCTAATAGGAACACCACTTCTGGCAATACCAGAGCCTGACATCACCGACAAGCATGTGAGTAGCCTTAATAAGTATCGACAAATCCAGCACGTGCAACAATCCTTTTGGAAAAGGTGGTCTTGTGAGAATTTGCACCTTCTTCAACAAAGATGCAAGTGGAGAACACAGTCCCAAAATTTAACTCCAAACACCCTTGTTCTCTTGAAGGAAGCCAATACCCCACCGACTAAATGGAAATTGGGACGTGTAGTTGAGGTTATACTGTGGCCAACATAAAGACTCAAAGAGCGGTCCTTCAACGCGCCATCCATAACTTGTGTCCGTTGCCAAGTGAAGAGACACTCCCTTCCTTCAACAATAATACAAGGGAATCGTTAAATAAAGAAGAGGGTTTCAGCGATAAACAGAAAATCCCACAAACATCAAGAACCTTAAGGAGCAGAAAGTTAACAAAGAGATCATTACTTTCAATGGTTCTTGTTGCATTGTTGGTCATGCCTACTTACGCAACCTTTGCAGACAATCGCCTTGCCTTCGGCAAACTGGATGATGCAGTAGGCATGTATTTTGAAGATGTTGGAAGTCTAAGGATGGTTAATAGTTTTTGGAGCGTTTACGTGTACTACAACTTAACGAACTATTGGCTTGAGCTCAGAGAACTGAAGTCATATCTTCAGCAGATGGAAGGACTCTGTACAAAGGAAGTATCTGAAAGAGTTTATTGCAGACCTACTATCGACAATTTTCGGCACAGAATTCTTGTTATTGATCATAATAATGAGCTGATTCACGGTTTCAATACTTCCAGCCACGAAAGAATAAGACTAGCCAGATCTCCGTTCGACTTTGTAGGCAACGTAGCTCATAGTTTGTTTGGTGTACTTGACCAGGAACATGCTCAGCATATTCAAGATCAGATTAACCTGGCAAACCAACAGGAATCTCATTTGGCAAATCTAATTAAAAAACAGAGCTCTATTTCAGATTCAACTTTAAACATCCTTAAACGAAACACGATCGAAATTCACCAACAGTTCCAGGCATTGAACAATTATTTGGCAAAGACGTTTAATGGCATTGAAAAAACACAGAATGCTCTCAGCGTTAACCAACACTTGTCATCTTTGACTTCTTACTTAGTCCTAGTTGTGACAAATTTCGAACGCACGCAAGATACGAGTATTCTTCTTGATGTTATACTTAATCTGAATCACGCTAAGATTAATCCACAACTGATAACGCCGGCGCAGCTCAGTCAACAATTGCAACTGATTCAAGGAAACCTTCCATCGACGTTAAGCCTACCAAGCGTCTCAGTATTAGACATATTCAAATTGACAACAGTAAAGGGGCGCACCTTAAATGACTCCATCGTATTTGAAATGCTTATACCACTTTCAGGCAATCAAGAATTTCAATTGTTCAATCTCATTTCAGTTCCGATTATTCACAACAGCACAAGCGCCTTGATTAGCATATCAAAGCCCTATTTAGCAGTTACTCTTGCAAGGGAAAAATTCTTTGGACTTACTGAAATGGAGTTATCATCTTGCAAGATAGTTTCAGCAAGGAACTACCTGTGCACGCAGCTGCTTCCAACTCAACTTCACGAGGGAAACGTCAAAACCTGCGAAATGGCTCTTATAAACCATGAGGATGACGCGTTGACTGCTTGTATTCTAAATGAATCTCCACCACAGGATCGATGGATAGGTCTTAAAAAATCAAATAGTTGGATTTTTTCATTAGTTTCCAACAAAACATGTCACTGATAGGCAATGGGGTCATCGAATTCAAAACACCTTGCACTCTGAAAATTGGGAATACAATCATCAATGGTCGAACCGCTTACAATACCACGGTAACAAACTCATTCATTCCAAGCGCTAAACTAAACAGTTGGATTTCAACTCGCAATTCCTCCATTGAAGCTGCCGCTCCACCAGAAATAAAGGGTATCGATGAAACTCAATTCACTAATCTAAGTAAAAGGGTTGAAGACTTTATAAACGAGTCCGAAGCAAACGGCGAGCGAATGTCAATGTTCATGACTACCACCATTACGGCTTGACTTATTTGCTATTGGCTGCTATCATTGGGTTGATTATGTTTTATTTTTACCACTTCAGGAAACCAAGACCATCACCAAGACGCACAGCCGCTCGCTTTGAAGCCGCTTTATAAGTTGAGAGTTGGAAACCCTCAAGAAGGAGTAGTAGGAAGGAAAAACTTTATTACGCCTAAGTTAGTTGCAGCTTTAGATAGATGTCAATTAAGCATAAGAGATTCTGTCTATATACTTCAGGCTGTAGTAGAAGCACTAGATCTTAGCTGTGATGATTTTCCGATAAATAAATCGTCTATTCAACGTATTCGCACACAGAGTCGAAAAGATAGAGCGGAATCTATAAAATCAGATTTTCAGAATAATATACCTGAAATGGTGACCGTTCACTGGGATGGGAAATTATTACCTGGACTTGACGTGAGAAGTTCTAAAGAAGAACGCCTGCCAATTCTAATTTCATTTGGAGAAAAGGAACAACTTCTGGCTGTACCCACCCAAACTGGAGAGCTCTTCCGGCCAGGATCAAGCTAAAGCTGTGTTGAACGCACTTTATGACTGGAACCTCGATGACAAAGTACAAATAATGTGCTGTGATACAACTGCGCCTAATACAGGGCGATTGAAAGGAGCTTGTGTACTTTTGGAACAAAAACTAGACAGGGAATTACTACTTTTTGCTTGCCGCCATCACGTTTACGAACTGGTTTTAAAATGTGTGTTCGAAACAAAAATCCACCAAGTCACAAGTAGCGCTGATATCCCATTGTTCAACAAGTTTAGAGATAACTGGAAAACTATTAATCCTGCTGCCATTGAAACATATACCGATATCGTCACACAAAATTGTTTAATACAACAATAGAAGATTTGTTACAAAAAACCATTGGACGTAACGATTATCGGAAACTGATTGAACTATCTATTATTTTCTTAGGAGGAGACAGTGAAAAAAAAAAATCAAATTAGACCTCCTGGAGTGATGCATCAAGCAAGGTGGATGGCTAGAGCTGTTTACTCTTTAAAGATACATATGTTTGTTGCAATCCCAGTTCAAAATTAGCGCCAAGGATAGGCGAGCATTTTAAGATGTCTGTTTATTCATTGCAGTTGTGCTTTATTCATTAAAACCATGGCTTGTATGTAGTCTGGCACTGAACGCAACAAATCAAGATTTGTGCTTAAGGAATATGAAACTGTTGACAACTTTAGTCAACATCTTTGGTACTTGTCAGAAGAAATTGCCATTTTATCACTCTTTGATGATGAAGTTAATGAACAAACCAAAACGAACATTGTAGTGAATTTCCAAAGAGACAGTTTGTATGATTCTGGGAGAAGATACATTCCATCTGAAGAAGATATGTCTGATTATTTGTATAGTAAGTAGGAATACAATGAATAGTACTATTTTCTATACCATTTTCAATAAATTGTTAATAATACTGCCTTATTTATTGTTGCAGGAAAATCATTAAGTGATTTTGTGTCTGTCAAGAGCACAAATTTATTTTCTAGATTAAAAATTGATAAAAATTTCCTCCAGAGACCCGTTTCTAACTACATGGGATGAAGATGTTGCCTATTCAGAGGCGAAAAGGAAAATGCTTTCTTTATACGGATACGGCTGAAAGAGCTGTAAACTTATGCAAGAATTTCATGGTTTGATCACTGCAAAGGAAGAGTAGAAGCAAGTTTTGCTACGCTGTGTTCAGGAGCATAGAAATCTGTATCCAGAATGTAAAAAAGAGACCCTCAAAAGAAAATATCCTGCCTGATCTGTACTTTTATCTTCTTTTAATAAATATTTGATAAAAATTTTAATATTTCAATTGATTTAGCTATACAACGGAAAGGGTTAAAAACAGCAATTTTGAAAATATTCAGAGTTCTGTCGGCACGGGTTAACGTTGACGTAGGAAGATGAAATTTTGTACTTAAGTAAGTCTGGGTAGTTTAAAAAGAAATAGGGTCTATGCATTTCGATATCTAAAAAAAAATTTTTTTCACCCATATAAGGCACACCCTAGTGTCCGCCTATTAGAGGTGTCCGTTAAGAGAGTTTTCACTGTAAAAGCAATTTAACTTAACTTTAAAACCATTAATGTATCTGAATTAAAAACTGTCTATCTTTCACAGGCTTATAAGTGAATTCTTACTGTGTAAGCATGTATGATACAATAAATAAGTCTAAATCTAATGTAAGGGACTCACTGCGGGGAGAGCCTGGAATTTGCAACAAGGAATTTAACAGCCACGGGAACTTGATGTTTGTCGAAAAGATCCTGGGAATGCTGTGGACACCAGAGATGGATAACTTATCGTTTGCTTTAAAAGCCAACAAATTTGAAGGTGTTAGTTTGAACGTGGAAAAGTATCCAACTAAAAGGCAATTACTCAAGATTCTGATGTCCGTATTCGATCCACTGGGCCTTATTTCAAATTTTACGGTTCTATTAAAAATACTGTTGCAAGAAGTTTGGAAATCTGGAGTCGACTGGGATGAGAATATAGAAGAGGCTCAGTATGTCAAGTGGAGACGAATACTAGCGTACTTACCTGAAATAAGAAATATATCGATTCCGAGGTGTTATGTGAAGTTATTCGATGTGTCTCAACATTCTATAGTGCAGTTGCATATCTTTGTAGACGCAGGTAAAGATGCTTATGCTGCTGCTGCATATTTTCGTATTTCGGAACAAAACATTATTGAAATTGCTTTTGTTGGTGCAAAAACAAAGGTCGCACCACTTAAGGGACTCTCTGTACCTCGAATGGAACTTGAGGCTGCCACTCTAGGTGTTAGACTTGCGAATGCAATCGTACAGGGACACTCGGTAGAAGTAAGTAAACGAATTTTCTGGACAGATTCAAAAACTGTGCTGGCATGGATTAATTCTAAACATCACAGATACAGGCAGTGTGTTACAGCGAGAGTCAGCGAAATCCAAGAAGAAACAAACGAACAGGATTGGAGGTGGATACCCACGAAACAAAATGTGGCAGACGATACTACCAAGTGGAAGGAGAATCCAGATTTCCAGCCTACATCTAGATGGTGTTGTGGTCCGCAGTTTTTAAAAACGGCCGAAGCAGATTGGCAAACGATCCCAACAGTGGACTTAAGTACCGAAGAAGAGGTCAGAGTTCGTTTACTGCATCATACAGAATTAAGTCACTGCGAAATACAGTTTGAAAGGTTTTCTCGATGGAACAAATTAGTCCATACTGTGGCGTATGTGTTTCGATTTTCGGAAAGAGCTAGAAAGCAATGTAGTCATCGCACCGTCTACCTGGAGTCAAATGAACTGATGAGGGCTGAAAATTACCTTTATCGTCAGTGTCAATTAGAATCGTTCCCTTCAGAGATGGCAATCCTTCAACAAACTAATAAGATGTGTAGCTCGGCGCTCCTCGAAAAAGACAGTCTGCTTTACAAGTTATCGCCATATGTCGACGAAAACCATATATTGCGAATGCAAGGACGTATCAATGCAGTGGAGGGAGTACCGCAGGATTTAAAGAGACCAATTCTGTTGCCAAAAAACCATCCAGTGACAAATCTGATTATTAACGAATATCACATAAGGTATAGACATCAATACAACGGTATTGTAGTAGTAAATGAATCACGACAAAAATACTAAATACATACCAACGCTAAGAGTACTATTAAAAAGAATTAAAAGGAACTGTCAAGTATGCAAAAATTTAAGGGCTGAACCAGTTTTTCCCTTGATGGGTGAGCTACCGGCCTCCAGGCTAAGGTCATTTACAAAACCATTCTCCTACGTGGGAATGGACTACTTCGGGCCACTTTGTGTCAAAGTCGGTCGTCACACTGAAAAGCGATGGGGAGTCTTACTGATGTGCTTGACTATAAGAGCGGTCCACATTGAAGTAGCCCACAGTCTCTTCGCAGATGCATGTATCCTGGCTTTAAAAAGGTTTATAGAAAGAAGAGGCATCCCGATAGAGGTAGTTACAGACAACGGAACATACTTCAGAGGCGCGTCAGAGGAATTGCGAAAAGTAGCAGCAAAAGTGAAGCATGAAGACATAGCGAAACAATTTGTCGACCAGCATATTAAATGGGCGGAGCATGGAAGAGGATGGTGAGGACAATAAAACAGACTCTGATGGCTATAATACCGACGAGAAATCCATCCGATGAACTTTTGCTGACAATGATGGCGGAAGTGGAGAGCGTAGTAAATTCTAGGCCCCTAACGTACGTTCCTCTTGACAACGACAATGACGAAGCGTTAACTCCGAATAATTTTCTGGTTGGCTCATCTAATGGTGAAAAAACATTCGGCAACTTTAAAGATGAAAGCGTTTTGTTACATAAAAACTGGATGACCTGCGAGCAAAGCTACTTACCCTCCTTGACCAGAAGGACTAAATGGTTTAGGCCAACAAAGAACTTGGAGGAAGGCGATATCGTCCTCGTAGTAGACGAGGAACATCCTCGTAATCTCTGGCCAAAAGCAAGGGTATTTAAAATTAACATCGGCCGAGATGGGCGAAGCAGAAGCGCTGTAATCCAAACGGCTAGGGTCGTTTATCGTGGCAAGGTTAGCTCTATTAGACGTGCGAGGGTCTGGAAATGATGATGGTAAACACGGTTGCATACCATGTTTACCGGGGGGAGTCTAACCAGACCCTAAATTCAACCGCCAACAGCAACAACCTTCACGTAGGAAAAATCTCCAGAAAGTGAAGGGGCGTCGCCATTTTTGGTAAAAACAAAAGGACGACGTGGCTGCCGTGAGATAAGAGGACGAAAAAAAGCAATTTTTTAGTTGTATTTTCATTTTATTTATCATATTTAAATTTCATTGTGTGCTTAACTTCATTAACTGAATTGTAATTCTAAATCGTATAAATAATAAATAAATTAACTTAAAATAGCGAAGTCTAGTCTCTCAAACGGCTCCGCAACATTGCGCAACCAAAAAAAAAAAAAAAAACCCACATCCCTCAATGCAAATCGCTTTAGTTTTTTTGCTTCGCTCTAATTTCCACCCAATTGCTCCGTGTTCTAGTTTTAAACAGCAACTCGTTGCATTATCCTACAACTAGCAAACCAGCAGCCAACAGCCATCCCTGTACCAAACAGCCGCTCGACTTTGCATGTCCTTAATTTTTTAATGACTGCTGCAGGCGCGTTCACATCATTCAACATCGCCACCCTCCACCTCTCTATACTCTTTTACCTCTTTATTACTCGACTCCATAATTCGTCTGTGGGCTATTTCATTTTGTTGTTGTTCCCCTGAAAGGGATCCATGAAGGCTGCTATACTCGCCTATATCGCCCCTTCTCCCCTAACCGTTGTCGGTAGTTTTGCTCTAATTTAGGTGCGAGTCCTTGGTGCACTGTTTTTTTTTTGTTTTGGGGCTGCTATTATGTATTGTTGTTTTGCTTTTCTAAAACAGTGTGCCACGATTTTGAGAATTCTGCCCCCGGTCAAAGTTTTTCTTCTACCAAACTGGCAGTAGGCGATTGGATTTGGGGTAGGTTTGGAGATGCTTACTAAAAATAAAACTAGAACAATGACACCATAGCAATTGCGGTCCAGTTGGCATAGTAAAACTGGAAAATGGTGAAACTGTAGAATTTGTGCCTGTACCACAGGGAAAATGTGCCCAAAGAATTGAAGGGATTCCTGTTTTGTAATGTTAGTGACATGTAGATGTAAACTTTCCTTCACAAAAAAAAAAGTTCACTGGCCTGAATTTAAATTACAGTTTTCAACTTGTCTGCGACTTAAATGGGCGACAAAAGCGGAGTATTGATTCGAGTATACGTTTTCCAATAATGGATGTAAAAGAGATATGTACGAGTATGTTGGTGGAGGGACGATGATTTTTAAAGTAATGAGTGAGCTGAAATGGTAGGTGATTGTCGCGGCTATTGGTGTGGATTTATTTTGTTCTGAAGAAGTAAAAGAGAACGTGGTTGCTGTTATACTGTGGGAATCGGGTCATTACGTGATAGGGCATCTACTGGCCTGACTGCCATAAAATCAGCTGGATGTTATTTTCAGAGCAAGTAGAAAACCAGATGGACCATTCGGCGATGACTCGTGGCAGTCCGGAACAAACAAAGTATACGTTGCTTTTTGAAGTCTCCTGGGGATTGAACAAAAAGCAATGTATCATATTTTATGAACTTAAACTACAGATAGCTCAGCAGAAGAAGGAAAAATAGATGCGGGAGCCGAATCATCTACAGAATCACCAAAGAATTGGCAGGTAGTCACTGTATTATCTGGTGAATACTACCTCTGTTCAAATCGGATGACAACGAGCTTAAGAGATGGCAAAATCATTTAATTTCAGTTAGGAATTTTCCATTAATCTAATTGCGATGTACTACCGAATCAAAATGAGTCCAATCCGAAGTAAATGTAACATAAAATCGCTGTCATGATTAGGATACTCAAAGGCAACAGAGGCTTAGGATCTTTTTTTTTCGGAACGAATCCCTGAGATAAAGAACTAGTCCTTGTATGTAACTTTTATTGAAATTCTTCAGTCTTTAGTAAATTGATAAGTCAACGTTTAAAATGTTTAAAACGTTTAAGTTCATAAAGGCACACGCAAGTTTTTCTTCCGAGGAGTGAAATCTAACGTTGTCGTCCACCAAAAAGTCAACATTCCTTTCCTGGCCCAGATTCTGGGAGAAACCATTTCTAGGCACAAGGAAAGTAAATTTTAGATTTTCTTAGCGACAAAATTCCGGTGTCATTGCATCAGAACGGTATCAAAAGTGCAAAGGTTTTTGTGCGCGAGTGCAGAGCATCAAGGAAGACCCATCATTGCGTCTAGTGTTGCTAGGGAATATCCCCATGTAGCAGAGGAAGACTGTTCTTTTGGGTTAATCATGCCTTCTGCATCAAGGTAACAAGGCCTTTGGCTTGCCGAAAGCTCCTTTACACTGCTAGAAAGCCGACAGCACCTCAACGCAACAACTTTAGTCCATAGAAGTTTATTATCTATGATGGTATCAAAAAAATTAGCATCGTTGGTAAACGGGATGGTTATGCCTTTTAGAACTAAATGAGTCAGACCGGAATGCAAAGATAGGAAGAGAGGGCATCTTTGGTAGTTCTGTCGGAAAGTATAAGCTGCACGACACTACCTCCAATAACGGATTGAGGCTAATCGGCTTTGCGGCGGGGCGAAATATTGTCGTAGCTTCTACCTACGATATACGATATTCATAAAGGCATTTAGGGATCTCCTGATCATTCAACCGTCAAACAGCTTAACTTCATTGCGATCGACGCAAGGCACTCCTACAGTATTATGAGTGTCCCATTACATTGTTGTAGCCAAGGTACGGTTGCGGATATCCCAAACATCGCAAATACAAGCTAATACTGTGAGGGAGTTTGATGTCGGATGGCACAATCGCAAGAGATCACCAAATCCTTTTCCTTAATCTCTTACGAAGTTCTATGCCGCCAAGATGAAGAATTGAAGATCATTGGCAACATTACCAAAAAGCCATCACTGCTGCCTCGGGTGTGCTAGGTTTTACCCGGCCACCATAGCGAAACCCCTGGTTTGACTGCAAGTGCCGGCAAGCACATGCAGCTAAGCAAGAGGGATACAGTGGGGTACTGCACATATAGAAGGACTAAAGCCGCTAATGTTCTATACGAGCAGAAGAACAGAGATGAACATCGGCTTCTCAGGAAGAGAAAGGAGGAGCATGAGAAGCGCGGGATCGAGGAAATTGAGAGATACTACTCCAGAACGAGATTCGGACGTTTTAGAAAAAGGTAAAAAAATATGCCATGAACACAAACAAGGGCACATATTGTAGTAGTGGAGAGTCGCAGTCGATGCTGAGCATTTCTGTAGACTGTATAACGGCGATGACGAATTATATGCCGCTGTCAGGTAGAGCGAACCTTTCAATTTGGACGATATAGACCAACAATTCTATCCACCCGACCTGGATACAGTGAAGATAGCCATATCTAAGCTTAAGTCCAATAAAGCTTCTGGGGCGGACGGCCTGACTGCCGAGTTCTTCAAAGCAGCAGGCGATGACTTGGTCGGTAGCATACAGCAACTCATCTGTAAAATATGGTCGGACGAAAGTATGTACGATGACAGGAATCTCAGCTTTGTTTGTGCGATCCTCAAGAAATCCTACAGAGACATTACTCTTCTGAACATCGCCTACAAGATCCTATCTGCCCTATTGTGTGAACGCCTGAAGCCGCTTTTCAACAACCTGGTTGGTCCATATCAGTGCGGCTTTAGGCCAGGAAAGTCCACCATTGACCAAATATGAACTCCAAATTGATACACACTACCTATTTACCGATTTTACGGTCGCAGGACGACGATGGAGAATGCATGCTGCTGCATCAAGGTCGGTCGAGGCGTTTGATGTCAAAAAAGGATTTGACACGGCGATGCGCTCTCATGCGATTTCTTCAACATCATTGTTGAAAAAATAGTGTAAAACACACGCGCCAACACAAGTGCGTCTAATTAGTCGCATACGCCGATGATATTGACCTAATCGAAAGAAAGCTGCAGCGTAGCTCTTTCGCGAGTGGGTTTAACGGTCAATGAGGGCAAGACCAAGTATATGCTGTCAATAAGAAAGGACACTCAATACTGACGATGTCTCGGATAGAACGTCAACCTCGACAGATACAACTTTGAGGTATTTAAGGACTTTATCTATGCACCTAGACTCCGCTATCAAATCTGACAACGACATTAGCGCTGAGATCAAACGAAGAATAATCGAGTGAGTGATCGAGGAAATGAATGCTCTGGTTGGCCCCTATCAGAGGAATTTTAGGCCTGGACGCTCCGCCATTGTAAAATATTAATACAGCGAGCGATGCCAGCGAAAAAAATGATTTGGGACTAAAGGTACGATGCTGACGTCAGAGAACTTTTGTAATTCGGTTGTCATCTGCATGTCATCTGCGAGCGTGTCATCCGCTAGATGACACCCGATCACACAGTGTCAACCGTTCGGTCATCCGAGTGTCATTTTGTCCCAAAATGGATGACACGCACGGATGACACTGATGACAATTTGTAATTAGTTGTTTGCGAAAAACGAAAAGGTCAGTAGAATAAAAATAAAATAACAAAAAAGTGTCAGCGAAAAACGCGGAGGGAAAACTAAAGTTTGTATGATTATATGGCGCTCATTGTTCGATGAATTTAATCTGTGATCCTTGTAATGATAGAAAAATAATCAACGACTTCAAACGGAATGAATAGAAGAAAAAGAAAAAGAAATAATCATCCTTATCCGGATTTCAATATGTGGTAGTGGAGGATGTAATCCCAATAGGCGGGATATTGGTCGATGGACGGCCGATGCTGATTCGGTGTGGAGTCAATCTGCGGTGGCGAAATAGAAGTAGTCGGCATGGCGTTCGGGTCTGTGAAATTTGTGCGTGAAGGCGCCGTCTGAGAGTAAATCAATTGCATGATTCGACCCTCTAAATTGAAGGCGACGTCTTCTGGAAGTCTTCGCAAATGTGATGCGACATGTGAGTACTATATTTCCCAACACTTCAGCTACAAAATTCTGAAAGTTACCAGAATTGGATTTCGAAGACAACGATGATGATGGCGTTCCCACTGACAACGGTGTTTTCAGCGTTAGATGAGGCCACGATGCTTTCGTAATTTCGCCTGTCCCTAGGCCTGATTTTCTGGTTCGAAATTCAAATGGGCTTTAAAATGGCTACGAAGTGATTGCCATTTAAGACGCCCTCGACATCGTCAACACCCTCAATATTTACATTGACCGCAACCTGTTTCCAGGAATCAATTTTGGAGTTCGAAGTTTTGTCATCCTTCCGCCCACTATCCCAAAGGACAGGATTTACCTCAACAGCTCCAATCAAAGCAGACTCTGTTTGAAGGTCCCAGGAAAATAATATTTTTCTGCTCCTTTTTTTTCCTGAAACGGTGGGTGTTTTATTTTTGGCCTCAATAGCGGCTTCACTGTCGTTCTCACTCATTTTATAACACAGAAACAAAACGAAAATTAACTTTTTCAACGATTCAAACGTGTCATCCGATGTTAGATGGCAATGTGCAAAATCAAGTAATGTCATCCATGGGACCTTGTCATTCGGATGACACGCTGTCAAAAAATTTTGGTCTTCCAGTCCCAATAGCGATGACAAGCGATCACACGGCCAACCAAATCAGTCATCTGGATGACATAGAAATCGTGTAATCTGGTGCGTTATCTGGTTGACACGTTCAATAACATGCCGGATGAGAGGCGATCACACTGGATGACCACTTTAGGACAAATTCTACGTCATAGCGACGTCAGGATGTCATCCGGATGACGAGTTTGGATGACCGTCTGATCGCACCTTAACGCAACTTTATGTGTTTTAGGACCACAAATGACAGCATCAATAGAGCTATACGATCCCTGTAGAACTAGCAAGATAGTACAGAATGATGATGTCTAAAAACGGTTTAGGCAAAGTCATGCGCCGGCATGTGAGTTCTTTAACGTGTCGTACAAGTACTTGATAAAATTGTGCGAAGATCGCAAGTCGATACAAGAGGCATAGTTTTCAAAAATTTATTTATGGCGCAGAAGCACGTTCCTTAGCGAAGATGGATGAAGATGTCCTTGGTCGTTTTGAAAGCAAGATTCGTTGAGTGATTTTTCGTTCCGTTTAAAGAACGGAACAATGAATGGCAAGTATACTATAACCGTATGTGAACAAACATTTAAATTAAACTGACGACGTTTGCTTATAACATGGATTTCCATCAGATGACACTTGATGTATAGGGATAAGCACACGGTGACAGGGTGTTACGATAAAAGTCATCCTTCAATATTTGCAAAAATATTTGCAAAACAGCTGGGAAGTGATTCCAATGTCTATAGAAACTGCATGCATCTCTGTACATGCCCTGCACTCTCCAAAAAAGGAAAACTCCATTCGTAGGCATCCTATGATTGTTATCCTTCATTCGTATCTCTAACTAGTTCAACGAACAGAGAGTAAATTTCTCCTCACGTGATACTAGAGTGGACCTTATACAAATGTGTATAGGTGTGTCGGCTTTAGTGCCGAATCAATAATATAACGAGTATGTGTCAAAGAAAAGTTCAAGTGACCTTTTCTTAAATTGCAAACATTAACGGTTTTATAGTTTTCACCAAACCGTTATTTTTCTTTTAACCATTTCAAAGTTTTCACAAAAAACTTGAAAGGAATCTTTACTTAATCAAAAATGCTACTCCAAGGCTATTCCTCGGCGCCTCCTAAAAATTCCAAGGATATCCAAGGATGCTCGTAATTTTTTTTTTTCCGATTTTACTTGCTGAAGGTCTCGAGGTAATGTGTCATTCCAATACTAATTCCTATGCCTGCTAGAATTTTATATTATATCTGGTGACAACATTAGCAAAGAAACGAAAATAAACACGCTCAAGGACGAATCTTTTTTTTATCATATTGTACTACCGGCTCTCCATTCTCAAGGTTAATCTCAAGATGTTCTGTTTTGTTCGTTCAATTATTTGTACGCACACTTGTGTATACTCTGGTATTCCACTGCTATTTAATGAAAAGAAACGTGTACACGCCTACAGGAGTTGTCGGAATTTATAAAATATATATATTTTTTTTTAAAAAATTTTTTCAATATCCAGCCAAGGACGATATCGTGTGAGTACTATGGTGCGATGCATGTTACCATATTAAAAATGTCCTTGTCCATGCATTTTTTAGTCCGGCTTGCCTACGTAAATGCGAAAGTGATTACCAATTCTCAGGTAGTTATATCTCACAATTATCCTGTCAAGGGCATTATTTTAAGACTCTCCTTAGTTGTTGTTTGTTTAATGAAATGAATTTCCTTAAAGTGCAAGGGGACATTGTAAACTTCCGCAAACAATACCAGAGAAGAGGAGACATTTTAATATTTTCACGTGTTGACCACGTTTCGAAACGATTAAAGTTACAATGTCCTTCTACAGATGTCTGTGCTTTCCAAAGCGGTTTTATGGCAAGGATATGCACTTTCAACTTTCTGTAGGGTAGATAGAATGTTAATAGAAAAACGAAGAGAGAGAGAGAGAGAAGGAGATAAGAAATGAAAACGAGAAAGCAGGAGAGAGAATAAAGTTTATAAACTCTCACAGGAAAATACTCATATACGAACGAGTAGTGTTCGTCTCTTTTGTTCTCGTTGCATGTCCAAAGATTTCCATCCCTTTTTACCCACTGGATTGCTTCGAAAAGTTTACCCGGCATTCTGGCACACGTCTTACAGGGTAGGCGATACCACAATGAGTGCATCGGCCATGACCTAGATTCAAGGGATTCGCTTATGACAGGCACTGTGCGGCGGAAAGAAGCTTTTGCGCGATGCAATGCACTCCATTTTGCTTGTCTGTAAAATGAGAGAACATTGAGCTTTGCAAGGATTGTCCTCTGGTTTTGTATTTTATTTTTCGCTCTATGATTAAAGTGTTGCCTTGCCAGAGTTCGGATTGTAGTATTTTACGTATAGTAATTTTCGCATTTTATGCACCCCGGACGCAATCCTAACCTTCAATGCCTCGCTTATAGCAATGTTTTAAAGCTATGTAGTAAGATGTATTTAAATGTCTGTTTAAGATGAAACTGTTTCCATGTATCCGTATTATTACTGCATAACATAGTTTACACATAGTATCACTACACGTGCAACCAAATTCAAATATACCTACAATTAGTTTCTACGATATACCATAAGTCTAAAGCGTGATAAAAAAACAGTTTTAAGACTTCCTGCCTGCGGAAAACTGAGCTTATAAAACGTGCCCCAAAATTCACGCAGGATTTGAATTTTACGCCATCTGTGCGGTAAAGAAAGATAAAGTGACAGCTGACAGTTTAGGATTATTAAAAATGGTGCGCTACACGAACGATTTTCATTGTAATGACGGTTTGACAGCTACAGTTCACAATTTTTGTACAGTTCGTTCTTATCTCGATGTTGAGAAACAAATGCATTCACATGGTGAGATTTAACGCCTGTTTGGCTTGATTAAAAGGGGTGCGATTTAACGATGAAATGCGTTTATTTCTGTTGATATAACATAGATATTATTAGGTTTTACAATTTTAATTTTAATTATGTGGCGAACTTACCGCAGTTTACTCCCTTTCTCTTTGAAAGCAAAATGACAATTAAATTAATAAAGGGCTCGATCGAAAGTGACAGCCAAAGAAAACTAAACAAATGTCAGTCAAAGAAGAATGGGAATAATACTACGTTCACAAGCAGAATGTGTATCAAAGTTGTTGTTTCGACGGGCATTCTGCGACATCCCCACCCACGTGGATCGGCTCCGATTCACCAGACTCTACGTCTAGAACGGCTAACTTTGATGCAGGGCGTTTGAGCATTCCTTTGGGTGTGCGGACGTCAGCTCTTCGTACTTCACCATCAACTCCTGCGTAGACTCTCTCAACCTTCCCTCGGCACCACTGCCTCCTTGGAACATTCGCGTCGCATATGAACACTAAATCTCCTTCTGCTATAGGTCTTGTCCTTTGGCACCATTTGCTTCGACGCGTTAAAGTTGGCAGGTATTCGGCCACCCAGCGCTTCCAGAACTGATCCCTTAGCTGACGTGCAATTCGCCATTGCTTTCGCAGGGTGCACGACCTTCCCAAGGGCTCACATACACCAGGCGTCTGCGCGGTACTAGCTGAACCGAGAAGAAAGTGATTCGGAGTGAGCGGCTCCTCTTGGTCGACCGAAACTGGTAGATGCGTCAAGGGTCGTGAGTTGACAACGTTTTCGGCCTCAATTAGAAAACCCTGCAGCGTATGTTCACGGGGCGCAACCTCTTTTAGTGTGTGACGCAGAACCTTCTTCACACATTGGACCATGCGCTCCCATACACCTCCCTCAGATGGGTTGTTGGGACAGTTGAATACCCATTCGACGCCCTTTGATGACATCTCGTTCTGGACACGGTCACAGTCGAATACCTCCGAGAAGCGTTTCGATTCCTGATCGACGCCAACGAAGTTCTTGCCGTTGTCACTGCGGATTTTAACTGGCCTTCCACGACGATTCATAAAATTGCGGATAACTAAGATGCAGGCATCTGTTGACAAATCGCAGGCGACTTCAAGGTGGATGGCCCGGACGACAAGACAGGTAAATAATGCCACCCACCGCTTCTCCGTACGCCGACCGATTGTTACTGCAAGGGGGCCGAAGTAGTCCAAGCCCACGTAGGAAAACGGCCTCACAAACGGCGTCAGACGGTCTTCAGGTAGGGGCCCCATTAAAGGCGTAAAGGGTACGACTCGCGCTATCCGGCACACGTAGCAGCACGCAATTACTTTGCGCATAACTTGTCTCAAGCGCGGAATCCAGTATTTACGGCGAATTTCGCAGATCGTCGCCTCGACGTTCTGATGTTTCATCTGGCAATGGTGGTAACTCACAAGCAAGTTGGTAAATACGTGATCAGGCGGCAGTATTATTGGCCGTTTCGCGTTGTATGGTAACCAGCTGGCTGCGTCAAGTCGACCATTTACGCGCAAAATGCCCTTCTCATCAAGGTACGGCAGTAGTTTATGTAAGGGACTATCTCTGGTTAGGCTTTGACCACTCTTAATTTTGCTCAGCTCGGCAGCATAAATCTCAGCTTGTACTTGACGGCACAAGACTCCTTCCGCATTATCAAGCTCAGCGACGCTCAAAAGATACCCCTCCCCGGAGCCATCTTCTCCACGACATCGAGCAACAAAACGAACAACCCACGCAATAGCGCGCTTTAGCTTAGTGAAAGAAGAAAATCGATTAAAGTCAATGAAGTTCAAACTTACGGCAAACAGGGCAAACTTAGAGCGAAGTTCTTCATCATCTTCTTCATGGCGGTCGTCGTAGATAGGGCCAACAGGCCACAACTCTTTCTCTTTCCACAGGAACTCGGGGCCCTTTATCCAGCGTGATGAAGGACTGAAGTCGATGTGACTGTTTGACCTGGTGGCCTCGTCGGCGACGTTGTCCTGAGTCGGTATCCACCTCCAGTTGGATACTTTGGTAGCAGCTAGGATTTCTGCAACTCTGTGGGCCACGAAGGGCTTGTACCGGCGGCTTCCTGATGTGATCCACTGGACAACTGTTTTCGAGTCACACCAGAGAACACAATCGACGACATCAATTGTATGCTGTGTTGTAACCATCTGCATCAGACGAGTTCCAAGGACTGCCGCCTGAAGCTCCAGGCGTGGGATGGTCATCGGTTTCAACGGGGCGCATTTCGTCTTGGCACATACGAACGCGACTGATGGCTGTCCGTTGGCGTTGACAGCTCTCCAATACGCTACGGCGGCAAAGGCTTCCTCGCTGGCGTCTACGAATACGTGGAGCTGGAGCTGCTTCGGCACAACATCTCCAAAGTAATGGCGAGGGATTTGAAATTCGACTACACGGTTTATGTGCTGACACCATCTAGTCCATGCTGCGTTGATACCGTTGGGCAACGGCTCATCCCAGCGTATATCGTGCCTCCACACTTCTCGCATCAATAGCTTCGCACCGATTAGAAAGTGACATAAGAATCCCAGTGGGTCAAAAACTGACATAATGATGCTCAGCAATTCTCTTTTACTAGGGCATCGAACCCCCGCGATGATTTCCGCATCCACTCGATTGAATTTCAATTGGAACCTGAAGGTGTCACTTAATGGATGCCAGTACATGCCTAATATCTTCTCCGTCACTAGGCTTTCTTCAATAGAGCGGTCTTGAGCAGGGCAGCTGACTTTAACTGTTGCGGATTCTTTGGCACCGGTCAACGCGGTTGTAACCTCCGGAGAGTTTGAGACGAAGTGACGTAGTTCGAATCCGGCGTCTTTATGGATTTCTCTCACCTGCTTCGCTATGTTGATGGCTTGCTCCACGGACTCGAAGCTGTCCACGAAGTCGTCAACGTAGTGATGCTGCATGATGGCTTCAACAGCTCGGGGGTCGTGATGGCGATGTTCCAGGGCATTTGCGGTCTTGACATATTGGGCCGCGCATGGCGAGCAAGCGGCTCCGAATGTCATAACCAACATCTCATAGATGTCTGGTGGCTTATCGACGTTGCCATCACGCCAGAGAAATCTTTGTGAGCATCTGTCTTCCGGCTGAACCAACACTTGGTGGAACATTTCCCGAATGTCTCCACACACGGCAACTGCACCCACACGAAAGTTGAAGAGAATTGACGGCATCGGCTGATACTCCTGCGGTCCTTTCAGTAAACATGAATTTAAAGAAATACCATCTACTTTGGCGGCGGCATCAAATACAAGGCGCAACTTGCCCGGCTTGTTAGGATTCA
Source organism: Volucella bombylans (assembly GCA_949129095.1). Taxonomy (NCBI): domain Eukaryota; kingdom Metazoa; phylum Arthropoda; class Insecta; order Diptera; family Syrphidae; genus Volucella; species Volucella bombylans. The sequence goes on along the minus strand of OX422142.1, from coordinate 142,024,197 downwards.
TTGTGACAAAATGTGGGAGGTACCACGTCCTTGGTCCAACGACGGCGGCTTCTGCTGGCTGCAACTTACGGGCGTAGCCTTTGACGACGTAACTCCCAATAATTGCCTTATAGGCTACAGCAAATGCTTTGTCACGCTTCATCTTGCGCTCAATCCCGACTAGCCTCCTCTTAGCCATGGCAAAGCTATCAGGCAACTTAATGTTGTCATTTCTCCAGAGAAGCCCAGTCTGGAATCTACCGCTGACTTTGATAGTGGTTAGCTGCAGAATGCTGCGGGCACGTATGTCGGCTTCGGACTCTACTTCTGGTGCTGGCCGCACCCCAAAACTTTCGGTGTTGAAGTAGTCTGCTACTAATTCATGTAGGGCGTCGTCGCTTGCGGCACTCATCAGCAAACATGAAGGCGTCGCTTCAGTGGACGTTTGAGTTGGGCCAAAAACTGTCCATCCTAGTTCGGTGTTGGCGGCATAGGGTCCTCCCTCCTTAAGGTGAACTGTCTCAGTAGGCAAACCCAAATGGCAATGGTCTAAGCCTATGAGAAGCTTCGGCGTAACGTTGGAATACGGCTGCGTCGCCAAGTGCTTCAGGCGTTCAGTACTCCCGCGCAAGTCGTATTCATATAGGCTTTGAGTTGGCAATTGTAGATTCGACACTCCGTAGACGTTGCGTAGCGTATGGATTTTCTTCATGCTGGCGCCACTAATATGTACGTTGACCACTGTTGAAGGTTCTTGGGCGGCTCTTCCCCCAAACCATTGAAGATTAAGCTTATGTTGGCGACCCTCTAAACCAAGCTCCTCGATAAGAGAGTTATCCATTAGAGTTATGGATGAACCTTCATCCAGCAGGGCGTGGGTGTCGATTCGTTTCCTTGGACCGTAAAGAGTCACAGGCAATACTCGAAACAGCAATTTAAGGTTCTGCACCGGGCTGGCTGCACAGCTTAGAACAGCTTCTCTCCTTGTGTCGGCTTCTAGTGGTGGCTGTCCATGTGACACTGATGGGCTTTCAACGACATAATTTCGGGGCTCGTGTAGCAGCTTGTGGTGACTTCTATGGCATCCATTAACATCGCATGGCTTTCGACGGCGGCAGTTACGTGTTGAATGTCCCATTTCCAAGCAGCTAAAACATAATCGAGTACGTTTGACCTCAGTCCATCTTTCACCCACACTGTAATCCAGAAATCTTTTGCATTCGACGATCCTGTGTCGACCTTGGCATATCGAACACTTAAATGTATCAGCTCTGCCACTTTCAGCAGCATGTAGAACGACTCGACGCCTTGGCTCCATCGTGGTACTACCTGCACTATCTTGCACAGTACAAATCAAAGCAGCGACTCCATTCAGCCAGTTGCTAAAGTCCACGATAGTAGGATACGGCTGTATCGGCTTTGCATAGGCAGCCCACTCGATCCTTTTGCTCATAGGTAGCTTTGCAAGAAGCTCCTCCAGTAAGGTGGGGTTTGACAGGTGTTGTTGGCCATTGACGGATTGTAAGAAAACTGCAAGGTTCTTTGTCTTCGTTGCAAATGGGACTAATTTACCCAAAGACGTCTCAGAAACAGGAACAACTTCACGAATTTGCCTTATCTGGCTACGAATCAACTGCTCTGGACGGCCAAATCGGAATCGGAGTTGTTCCATAACAGCATTTACATTGTTCGGATGAATTAGAAGCGACTTCACCGTCTCGCGTGCCTCACCTTTCAGACACTTTTGTAGGCGCTGACTGTTTTCTAAGTTGCTGTAGTTGTACGCTGCAGTTGATTCGATGTAAGCGGTGGAGAAAATTGGCCAGTCCTCCGCATGACCATGAAACTCCGGCAAATCTTGAATCTTGCGTGGCACTGCAAATGTACGATTGCTATTTCCATCATAACTCGGCGTAAATTCGACTGAATGATGACTCGGCCGAAACCAGGTGCTGTTATTAGCAGACGACTGTTGCGATCTAAAATTGATTGGCACGGGATTAGAAGTAATGCTGTAACTGGTGCTTTCATGCGGTACCGCAAAGTTGGCTGACGGCAATAGCGGAACCTCGGTTCGCATAGACGTATTAGGCTGTACCGCTACATTTGCACTTACGGTTGCAGCTGAACAGTATGTAACAGTAGATGAAGTAGGTGATGGTGACGTTACTGTCTCTGGCGAAACTGTTGACAGCGTAACTGTCCCATGCGAAACGGAGACTGGCTGTTGTGCATTACTGTGCAGCGCCTCCCTTAACGACTGACATTGTAGATCACTATCCCTCAGTTTGACTTGCGCCATCCTGAGCTGACTCTCCAGGGCTTTGATTTGACTCTGCATTGCTGCGAGAAGACTTTCTTGTTGTGCTGCAGCGTCATTGGCAGTATTCTTCGAGGTTGTTGGCTGCAATGCAGGAACGATGTTGGTGGAAGCAGCAGCCTGTGTGGTAGCAATGGCGGCGGTGATGGAATTTGTGGTCGCTGCGGCGGCAGTGGCAGCGGTGGCTTCGGCATTCTTTGTTCCTTCCATAGAAACATCAACGGTACTATCTTCCTGCTGTAAGCGTTTGCTCTTCCTTGGCGGCGTACGCTTCATTCCTTTCTTTAGGCGATGATAGAACTCAGCGGCGGCAGATTACTATGCTAATGGCGGCAATTCACAGTGCTAAATTGCGAAATAAAGTTGTTTGGCTTGATTAAAAGGGGTGCGATTTAACGATGAAATGCGTTTATTTCTGTTGATATAACATAGATATTATTAGGTTTTACAATTTTAATTTTAATTATGTGGCGAACTTACCGCAGTTTACTCCCTTTCTCTTTGAAAGCAAAATGACAATTAAATTAATAAAGGGCTCGATCGAAAGTGACAGCCAAAGAAAACTAAACAAATGTCAGTCAAAGAAGAATGGGAATAATACTACGTTCACAAGCAGAATGTGTATCAAAGTTGTTGTTTCGACGGGCATTCTGCGACAACGCCATTGGACTTTTTACTTTGATGTTTTTTTGAAGTTTATGCCAACAAGGAACAAATTGAATGCTGTATCAACGAAACTTAGCCACATTTATGCAAAACTGTCGTGGAAAATTTCAACAAAAGAGTGCGGGTGTAAACCGGAATTTCTAGTTTCGGCCCTTCTCGTCCGCGTTAGGTGTGACTGAGTTTTGGTTTTAGATCGGTCGATAGTGCTGATGTGGTAGAAAGTATACTCTCGATAAAGTCAAATGTCATTGGGTTAGACAAAATGCACTCTATATTTCTAAAGCTACTCTTACCAATCATACTGCCTTTTATCACCTTCATTTTTAACACTATTTTGACAAAAGGAGAGTACCTTACTCAGTGGAAGTTTTCGATAATTATACCTATTCCCAAAAGTGCTAAAGCTGATGAGTTTAGACCAATTTCAATCCTGCCCTTTCTGTCCAAGGCTTTTGAACGTATTTTGCAAAAAAAAACAGATGATCACATATCTTACAAATTATAACATGTTCACACCAAAGTAATCTGGTTTTTACGCGAAACACAGTTGTATTACCGTCCTGTTGAGTTTTACTGACGACAAGCATTAGATGAAGAAAAATTAACTTTCTTGGTGCTCCTAGACTTTTCCAAGGTATTTGACATGGCTGATCACAATAAAATATCTTATGTAAAAAGCTCATTCGACAATATAACTTTTCATCAGGTGCAGTAAAGTTGCTTACATCTTACTTAAATAACAGAATGCAATCAGTTCAGCTCAATGACAATGTATCCGATTTATTTCCAACTGTTAGTGGTGTCCCTCAAGGTTCTATACTTGGCCCCCTATTGTTCTCATTATATGTAAATAAGCTTTCATCCATTATAAACAACTGTACGTCACATATGTATGCTGACGATGTTCAAATGTATATGAGCTCTCCATTTGGTTTAATTGAGAACGGAGTTTGCTGTATCAATGAAGATTTTGAGGAATCGAAGTGCCTAGTGATATCAAAGAAACTACTGGATCTTTCGTATTTTCCACCTATTATGTTGAAAAGCTCCGAAATAGATTATGTTGAGACTGCAAAGAATCTTGAGGTCACTTTTAATCGTAAGTTAACTTGCAACTGCTGCTGTTGGAAAGGTATATGGGGTGTTACGTAATTTATGGGTAACACAGTCTTTTACTCCAGCTAAAACGCGCTTGATGTTAGCTAAATCTTTAGTTATTAATATTTTACTCTACGGATGTGAAATCTTTTGTAGCTGTGACTCAATCAGTAGAAGAAAGCTTAATGTTGCTACAGAAAACCTACCATGGATTAACAGTTTCTTATACCGCCACGCTCTTTGCTGAAACCTTCGATATCAAAAAAGTATTTAAGAAAGGTGATGCGCTGTCATAGCGCATATGTTTTTAACATAATTAGAAGAACGCACCAAGGTGGAAGTAACACGATTGAGAGTAACGCTTTGGAAGCAGCTAAGATGGCTTTAGTGGTACGAAAAGACGAAGATGTGGCTTGAGAGAAAAAAAAATTTTTATCTGATATTGGGTCCCGTTGATCAATTGTACGACGATTTCGACCTGAATAGAATACAATCGTTACAACGTTTGTGTCTCGGAGGACCTTTGAATCCACCACAATTCATGTCTCGATTCAGGTGGCACGCCGCCGGAGTGAAATGAGAATGCAGCCAATTTGATTTGCGTAGTTAAAGGTAGTTAGCTCAGGATCAAATTGAATGGAGGAGCATTTTGGTTGAGGCTATAAAGTTCATCCAGAGCTGTTACGCCGTTTAAGGTAATTAAAGTATTGTTCCCGATTTGTCCATTTATGGTATAGGGGTGGCCGTGGTAAAGTGGCACTAGCAATCGCTTCTCACTCGGAGGGTCCAGGTTCGAATCCTGCCCATGGCAAGTCAGTTTTTCATTTGTGAAATTGGAACTCAGACAGAAAAATTCTGCGTGTGAAGGCATAACACTGACACGTAGATTTGGCTGTTGTAGAGTTTCAAGCACAGAAAAATATACTGTGAATTATACCTCGAATCACTCTGAGTGAAGAAAAAACTCTCCGTCCTATTCGGACTCCCACCCCTGGAGAGCGAATATCGAAACCAAACACACCTGAGTTTCAAACTACTACAAAAACAATTTTCCTTCCTCCTAATTCTACCTTTCCGCCCGCGCCCTGGCAACCGTAAAAGGGTATCTAACCCCTTAGGCGCGCGTAAATTATATAAAAAAAAAAAAAAAATACATAATAAGAAACTCTAAGCACCTCGCTTATTGACGTCCAGCTGCACCATACTTCATTGTTGAAATTGGTTTATTGGAATTGGTAGTTGTATATTTTCTCTTGCAGTGTTGGACCAATGCAGCTTCTTCTCATGTGGCTCTAATATGGTCACCATGAGACGTTGGATTCAATCCAAATACATGGTGGCTTGGTGTGGTACTAGGTCTTGAGTTAGTATCTCTGAAATACAATCATCAAGAATATGGTTTAAAATAACTCGAAATAAGAAAAGAATTCAGTAGGTATACCATATATATATTGGAAAACACGATCTGAATCTCACAAAACTACAACAGCAACACTTTGCCCGTCTAGTCCATATGGACTTTCACAGAGGCTCCTATTACTACCAACTTCCTGCCAGTCATCGGCTATCTGTTTATAACAAAAAAAAGCTCTTTTCCTCGCGCACACTGCTCCTAGAGATTACCGATCCTTTATTTTTTTTTTCTTGTTGGTTGGCTATTTATTTTCATTTGGTCCTTTTACTACCGCTATTGCAAAATGTCATTCTCCAGTTGCTATACATCCTTTTTCCGCTATACTACTCGCACATACTACCGCTATTGGCGTGTTGTTGTTTTTATTTTCTTTATTGCCAGCGGTAGTGTATAGTGATTATGTTGTTGGAGTCCTGCCTGGCGTAAGTTTCATTTTTACGGTTGTTCTGGGTCTCCGTAAAAAAAAACAACAACAAAAACAAAAGGAGAGTATAACGGAGGCTCGTGGAGTGCTTTCGCTCTAACGGCATTCCAGTTTTTGCCTCGACACTTCCGCATTTGGAGCACAAAATTTTATTCGTCCGTCGATTTGTGTGTGTGCAGGGATGTTACCCTGCCACCCTATCAAAATAAAGGATAATTTTTTCTTCGACAATTTATCGAGAGGCAATAATTTTCAGTGCATTAGGCTAATCAAATTATTGTGCGTGTGATTATCAAAACTTAACTCTTGCTACGACACTAAATGGAATATGGGATATCCTAGATACTCGTACATGTGAAAAAAAGCTATTCGTTACTATTTTAATTTTTTCCCATTTTCCCTAATGCAGCAGTGTTGTCCTGCGGTAAACATAAAGCTTTCTACACTCGAACAAAAAAAAGAAGAAAAAGTGAAGTGAACAAGGAAATAAAGGAAACTCAAATAAAAAAATAAAATAACAAAATACACACAAAAGACGAATGTCCTCAAAAAGTAAATAAAAATATCTCTCCTCCCGTCTTGCCATATAAAAAACGAGGGGATTAGAAGATAAGGACGATGTAGATTAGTGAGGCCGGGCGATGTAGAGAAATTACAAATCCGATTATTGCCAAAGTGTTAGTCAATCCGTTGAAAGGATTAATTAAGTACGTTCTGTATCCGTATCGGGTCATAATCCTAACATTCCTAACCTATATTCGTTAAATAATCTCCTCTCTAGTTATCCTTTGCATCCTTCTCTGCAACTGTGCCAAAAAGTTCGGGAAAAATTCTTTTCGAGACGAACTCGCTTGGACCTAGTTTTGTAGAAAAATCAAAATTGCAATCCAAAAGTGTGGTTATTCGTGTTTTTCCGTGCAGACATATCCTTTTGCGGTAATTTACGTGCTACACTCACTCAGTTTAAATGTGTTTTTGGGCTGCAACTAATTTACCGGGGCCAGCCGCCCCACTGAGGGCCGGCGACTCATGGAGTTTCCAACATCGTCAGGTCTAAGCGTCGGTAATAGAAACAGGTGGGTAAAAAGCAAAAAACCATTTTCACAATTAAAAAATTAGTGTCCTTTTCACAAAAAAAAAAAAAAAAAAAAATGAAGATAATCCCCATCATTCTGCTGCCAATTATTGTACAAAGTAGGGCTGGCATATTAAATCGGTGCTAACCCATATTGAAGAGCTTCACTTTACTCCCACTGTGTGTACTTAGGAGCACATAAATCTGGAGCAACGATGTCGTTATGAAGAGATGAAAAGAGGAAAAAAAAATTTTCAAAATGGGAAAATCAGTACATGAATGGTAGGTGCAACCTCTTTGTACTAGCTCCGGGAAATGTTGATGGAAGGAAGCAGGACGCAGGATTCTAGGAATGAGAATTGAATGGGAGAAACTAGGGCATAGGTTTTCATAAAAGGATTCTTGTGATGTATCAAATGGATATTATGTGCTGCTTGTGAGGAGTGAGACTTTGATGGAAATTATTTCTGCAAAATACTGATATCTAGAACAAGGTAATTACAGAGAAACAGGTTGTGGTTAGATTGATGATGGTTTCTAATTCGTATAATTGATGTGGGAGACGACATCAGGGTATCGAAACGCATTGCTTTAGGCTCTGTTATTTGTTGAATGTAAAAACCATGAGGTATGGTTGATGACCTACTATATATAAGAATTCCGATAAGACAAACATTTGCCATTCTTCGTTAACGGGAATCCTAGGTGTTGAGGTTTTGAATAGGTGGAACGACATTCCTCAAAAAAAAAAAAAAAAACATTGTCCGCATCGTTAAGGAACTTTTTTTACCTAAAAATTGTTGTTTGGTTAAGGTACGGGTTTCGGTATACTTTTCATATTCGCTATATGTTTCAGTCACTTTGCGGGCGACCGGAAATATTGGAAAAGAATCTTCTAAATGTCGGCGCATGAATTTCTGCAGCCTTTCAAAGCTGGAACTCCGTTTTGTTATTCATCTAGTTTAAAGTGTTCTCTTCACTCTCCTTAAGGAAATTTATCCACGAATGATGCAATTTAAACTTAAACAATCTTCTTCAAAGTTTATGGTGGTTTCCTATGGTGTTATTTGTAGGCGTCTAGTCTCTTCAGTATGAAACCACTTTCGGCCTTTTAGAGGTAATGTGTTTATTACCTCGACTTTACGTTTTCTTCCTTCCCTTTTCTATAAGAAATGTCAATAATGCTTAATAATTACAACCAACCGTTTTAGAGTGGAAAGCTATAATTATATGCCTTTTAAAGATGTCGATTACTCAGTATCAATGTTCACACTTGAGGATACCTCTTAAGGCTCTCTGCGACCAATTTGATACTAGCGAAATTTTACCAATGAGATCTTATTAAAACCTATATTGAACGCATAAAAATCGCACGGTATTGTTAAAATAAAGAGTTTTACTAAACCTTTAAAGCACCAGCGACTAGTGCTGAATTGCTGACAAAGGGTTTGTCATTTTATCTCAACAGACGTATCTGTGAGGGACATCGTCGTAGAGGTTGTGACAAAAGTATCATATGTACTCGAAGAAATTGAATTTTAATATAGCGGGATATTCATATACGATGTCCCACTGTAATAGATTCCGGCCTTTGGATATGAGTACTAGTGTCCATGCATTCTACATGACCTCTGAAGAGCCTAGATATACAAGTTTATTTTCTGGCTACAACATATGTTTTATTTATCTTCCACTGCCGTCTTCTGAAACGTAGCACGTCTGAGGTGATATCATACTTCTAATTTTTGTAACATTGTCGATGGTTCTCCATGCTTGATGCTGGTGATGTAGGCTTCTGAGAGAGATTTATAGAGACCCGGTTGCCAAAACCTTCTTACAGTATTTTCCCATCGCTATACAGCCTTTGATATTTGCATTAGCACCTTTGCTACTACAATATACTGGTCCGAGTCAAAATTGGCACCTTTGAGTATACGGACGCCAAGAAAACTGGGTACATGCCTTCCATCATTGTGATCACTATGATCAATCTTGATAGTCGAATTTTGATCAGGAGATCAAGTCGTTCTGAATTCTAATATAAGTAAAACATGTGCTTGCCGTGACGAGATTCCGTTAACTTACAACAGCATTTCTCCAGCCTGTCCCTAAAAAAGGCGAATCTTCTTCTCTCCCGTCTTACAGATCCATTGGACTTACGTGCCTTCTCCTCAAGGTCGTGGTAACGCTCATAAACCGTAAGCTCATGAAATATCTTGGGACACGAAAACTTCTTAATGAACGCGACTACGGTTTTCGTAGCAACAGGTCCACTGGTGATTTGATGGCATGTCTCACCGAAAAATGGAATCAAAGCGTACACCAATTAGTTGTACTTGATATTTCAAAGGCATGTAACAGAGTTAGACATCAGGCTTTTTTGTCAAAAATGCGTGTACTTGGGATCTATTCTTCAATGAATTACAAATTACTTTATGGAACGTTCAATTCAAGTTGTGCTAGATGGTATTAAGTCTGATATCAATAAAATAAATGCTGGTGTGCCCCAGGCCTCCGTTTTGTCTCGACACTCTTTCTAATTTTTATAAATAATCTCTTGTCCGTTACTTCTACTAAATTAAACTCCTTTTCCGATGATAGTACTCTTCTTCTTCTTTTTCTTTTACTAGCCCTTTCCTCGCTACACGAACTTATGCATAACGAGTTTCCCATTTTTACTGCATCGCTACTGCTCCGCTTATGGGGTTGGCTAATGTCGCAGATCGCAGAACGCGTCTGCATACAGCTCGGTCCTGTATCGCTTCGGCGGTTAGCCCCAGGCGTTGTTGTGCATTTGCCATCTGAGCAATCCAGGAATTCTTTTTCCTACCTAGTTTTCTTTTAGTAGGAGCGACCGTAATTGATATTGCCTTCTTAACGGGATTTTCAGGAGACCTTCTTTGAACGTGGCAATACCAGCTAATTCTATCCGACTCAAGTTGTTCGATTACCGAATTCTTTATGTGTAGACTTCCTCTAATATGCGTAGATCTAATGCAGTCGCTTTTCGTAACTCCAGTCGACATCCTTAACATTTTCATCTCTGCTGCCGTCATTTTGTTTTTAAACGCTTCGTATATTGTCCAGCACTGGTGGTGTAAAGTTTTCCCTTCAATTTAAGTGGAAATTTTCGGTCACAGAAGATTCCCGAATTTTCTCGTCATTTCATCCACCCCACACTTACTCTGTGCCTTACGTCGTCGTCACATTTCCCTTCTACGTTAACGATTGATCCTAAATACTTGAACCTAGTGGTTTTCGAAAGAACTATTCCGTCCAACATTATATCTGGAATAGGTCGCAGTGGATCCGAAAATGGGCAGGTCAAATGTTCCGTCTTTGAGCGACTTATTTTAAACCCGTTTTTCTCTAGCGCGTCTTTCCATTTACTTAGGACGTTTTGTAAATCTACGACATTATCGCTTAGAATAACTGCGTCGTCGGCGAAGAGAATCGACGTTACATTTGCTTCGTGCAAGCAATCTTTCAAACGATAGTGTAGTACTACGTTAAAGAGGAAAGGGCTAAGAACGCTTCCTTGATGCACTCCAACATTTACCGGAAATTCTCTCGTAAGTCCGGCGGTATATTTAACAGCAATTTTGACGTTTTCAGACATGTCTTGTATCATTCGTATATACGTTTCCGGTACCTTTTGAGACCTCAACGCGGTCCATATGAGATCTCTAGGCACACGATCGAATGCCTTTTCTAGATAAATAAATACCATGTGCAAATCTTTTGACGAATCCCGATGTTTTTCCATTAATATTCGCAAGCTTTGGATTGCGTCCACCGTCGATCTTCCTTAAACGAATCCACACTGGCTATCGTCGAGCTTTATGATTTTGCGAAGACGTTCGTTTAAAACTCTTTCAACGATTTTCATCGTGTGTGACATCAGCTTGATTGAGCGGTAGTTGTTGCATTCTCGCGTGTCGCCTTTGCCTTTGTATAACGGAACCAAAAAGCTACTTCTCCATTGATTCGGCATAGTTTGTCCGCATTTTATTTTATTCAAGAATTTCGATAGCCCTTCACTGCCGATACATTCCATCTTCGACCAAAACTCTGATGGGATGTTGTCTGGTCCCGCCGCTTTCCCGCGTTTCATTTTTCCGATAGCTAAACTTATTTCTTCTGTTGAAAAGTCAGCAACTTCTTCTTCGAATGGATCAGCTGCAGGGACGCGATCACGTGGAAACTGTTTGTTAAGCAGGTCCTTACAGTATTCAAGCAACCTATCACAGATGTCCTTTTCGTTTGTTAGTAAGTGCCCGTAGGAGTCTTTGATGTATTTTGGCGACGTTATTTCCATCGCATTTTTTCGCCTTTGCGCAGTGAGTTTAAAAATATTTGGCACTTTACTATTGTACGACGTTTGAACTTCTTGAATAGCCTTCTTCTTCTATCTGCCGATCGTGAGGATATTTGCTCCATGTCCTGGTAAAGGTTTTCCGCTGCTGCCGCTCGGGTTTGGGCCAGGACTCTCTTTTTGTAAAGTTTTTAAGTCGCTCATATTCAAGTGCAAGTCGAGACTTTTCGATATCGTTGCTCCGATCACATTTTGTCCACGCTTGGAATGCTTGTTTCTTGTCGTTTAGTTTCGTCATTCCACCACCATGTTTCTTTCTCGATGTGATGATGTCCTGATATCGTTCCTAGAAGAGACTTTGCGTGTGTCATGCATGCCTCGTGCATGCTGTTCCACATTTCTTGCGGGCTAAGTGAGTCTGCGATAACGTTTATATTCAGAAGTACTTCTTTAGCGCGTGCAATAAATCTTGTGCCTCGTTCTTTCGATAAGTTATACCACCGGATTTTAGGCTTTCTAACAGGCTCTCGTGTTTTTGGTGGTTCCGCTGTGAAGAATTCTGTAATGAGCAACCGGTGTTGGGTAACTAGCGATTCTCCAAGGATTACCTTGCAGTCCTTGACACTGTTTCTCATCGATCTTTTGCAAAGGTGATAATCTATTTGCGTTTCGTGGCCTCCGCTGCTATAGGTGATAAGATGTCGTTGATGTTTTATAAACGTCGTATTTAAAACAGTGAGACCGTGGGCTTTACATGCTGCAAGGATGTCTTCACCAGCAGAATTTCTGGTTCCAAAGCCTTTACCGCCGTGGCAGTCCTCATAATCTACATTTGATTCTCCAACGTTTAAATCTCCGCCTACGAAAAGCATCTCCTCGATGGGTATATTTCTGAGTAAATTTCTGAAATCTAACCAAAATTTATCCTTTTCCGATTGATCGCAACCGTTTTGTGGGGCGTACGCGCTAACAATGTTCCACATTTCATTGTTTATAATGAGTTTTACACTCATCAAGCGGTCGCTTATTTTTGAAATACCAACGATATTATTAAGAAGATTTGCCGCGACAATAACACCGACACCGTTTCGTCCATTGACCGTTCCATGGTAAAACATCTTAAATGACTTAGTTTTTAAATCAAGAAAACGCGCTTTATTTCCGGTATTACACCACTTCGTTTCCTGACCGCACATGACACGTAGAATTCTGCGACGCATTATTGCTTCCATCTCCAAGCTTTTTGAGGTCATCGATCCGACGTTCCAACTTGCAAACCGAAGTTTAGTAAAATTTAGAAACTTCATTTTGCCCGCCCCCGGAATCCGTCGGGCTCTGACACAAGCATTTCTGCTTGCCCTGGGATCACCCGAATGCGTGGCAAGCGTGGTGCCCAGCGGGGTAAGACTACAACTTGCGATCATTTCCATGAAGTTTTTTGTACTTTCGTACGAGATTGATTTGACACACGTATGCTCAATTGAAGTTAGTTGACTTTGCTTTTATCCCACCGGTAGTCGCCAGACGTGGGAACCCACTGATTGCATACGAACTTGTGGGAAAGTTTTAAAGGTGTTAAAGTGTCACAGGCTCATTTTTGGTGTTGTAGTTGCCTGTATATGAGTGATTCCTCATTTTAGTCGCCTTTTACGACAAGCAGGGAAGCACTGCAGCACTATTCTTTATCCGGTGCTGCACGGGCTCCGATGATAGTACTCTCTGCTTTGCATATTTGTTGCCGGACTTACGTTCCTGGTCTTCGGCTGTAATTTCGCTATTAATTTAATGCTTCCATAATACAATACAGTTTGATGTCGTTAAAACGAAATCTAAACGCCCAGCCATTATTCATGAATGACACTTGTATTATTGAAACGGAAAACCTTTTCCCATTCGCATTTTCTGTGCCAATGACAACATACGTTGGAATGACCACATATTCGATGTCGCCAAAAAATGCTGAAAAATGTCTAGGTTTCCTGGTATGATTTAAAAAATACTTCATCCCCTCTGATCTGTCTTCAATATGATATATATATGTATAAAGCATTCATCTGCACAAAATTGGAGTACAATGCACACATCTGGTCAGGCGCTCCTAAGACCTCTTTGCACTTGCAATATAGGGTTTTGAACCGTGCGATAAAACTCATAGGCAGTTGGCACCTTCGAAAACCGACGCAATGTCTCCTGTCTCACCTTGTTTTATCGCTGTTTTCACCATCAGTGCAATGTCCTTAGCATTCCGTCCCTTTAAACCTTCAACTATAACACCCGTCCCACTTATGAATACTCATCAGTACGTATACCCTTAAGCCCACTTTCGTACGTACTCGTACTCTGAAATATCGTGATTCTTTCCTAAGTCGTACAGTACAACTCGCGTATGGGATCTTTATTTCCTAGTCATTATAACATTTTTAAGACTAACGTTCACCGGTATATCTTTTTTTCCCTCCCTGACTTTTCTCCGTCCGCGCTGTGTGCAAATATTTTAAGGCAACGCAAAATACCTTGAGAGCACAGGTAGAATATTTTCTTCTTAAAAACTAACGATTTGACTAAATGCTTTTGGGAACGCCTTCTTAAGGGAGAGTTTGTGCTATAATAACGTGACCAGACTTGACTGCAGTATTCAGGAAGAGGCCTAACAAAGGTTTTGTAAAGGAAATTAGTAACATATGGGTAGGAAAGTTCCTTAGACCAGCGCTTGACTAAAACGAGAGCGGAGTTTGCTTTCCTAATCCCATCTGCTTACTTAATTTAAGGTCGCGCTACAGTCCGGGGTAGACCTGGGCCTCAACCAACAAGCGTCTCCAGCAAGATCTATCTTTAGCTAGTTACCTAGAGTTTCGCACGCTAATTTAGTGGATGTCCCTTTCCATTTGCATGTGCAACCTGATCTTTTCGGACCGGAGCAGTGGTGTTCATCTGGCTAAGTCGATGTCGCTGTATAGTCCGTACAGGTGATCGTTATATGTCCTCCTCTATGCGGACGGTACCGAAAATCTTGTGGTCCTTCAAGAATCCGTGTTGATTATTCGGAAGGATGGACATGCAATGAAAAACCATTGTGTCACATACAATACAATGCTCTCGAAGGGCTTTGGAATGAATGACAGCTTCGCGATGAGTCTATAATTTAGAATTTCGTCTTTTCAGCCTTTTTATGGAGAGGGATTAGATATGCATTTTTCCAGGAATGGAAACAAAACTGCCCTGTGAAATGGAGAGCTAAGAAATAGATGTGAGACAGTATGCCAAGTAATTCACACATCTTTAAAAAATGATGGCAGGCAGACCATCTGGACCATCAGAATAATCGTTCTTAAGATTTTCAATCTGTTTTTCACTAAATAACATATGTACTATACATATATACTACTCTATTTCTAGTGGGGCTATCTGCTGGCATATCGGAAAGGTAGATCCTTCACGGATGTACTGTCACAATTTCATGACATTTGGGTGAACAGAAGCGAAGTTATTGTGTCTGAAGTGACAGGATGTTTGTGTCATCGGTACAAAAATCAGCATTGAGCAAAAATTGCTCAGAATTTAGTATTGCAATGATATCATCAAGTAAACCGAAAGAATAAGAACTTAATTTTTAACATTGTGACTGATGATGAAACGTGGTGTTTTCAGTATGATCGAGACAGCAAGCGCAAAAGTATCGAATGGAAGGTCCCAAACGAGTCAAAACCCAAAAAATCTCTTTTGGAGAAGTCAAAAGTGAAGACGATTGGCTTTTACGATTCCAAGGCCATTGTCTACAAAGAGTTCGTTTCACCGGGCCACACAGTTAATTTTTTTTTTTTTTTTTTTTTTTTCCCCCCCGGCGAGGGCATGTGAAAATTTTCCATCAGACACTATGAGGATCAGAAGCGCGTGCTCATAGTAGTGTGAGATTCTTACTCACTAAAAACACCTCCCTTCGTTGTTAATTTTAATACCGCAACTAAGTAGAACTTATCAAGCAGTTTTTATTTCATAAGTTAATCACGATTGGTAGGACACTTTCCAATGGAAGACCCTACATATTCCGCTTTCTTAATGCGGTTTCAATTTATCGCGCAAGGTCCAACGGTTTAGTTCGTTGAAGACGGCGTAGTATGTTTCGTTCGTCCAAGATTTCTAGGACTGTATTGTTGATATGGCCGCTTAACCGGACTTTATGTTTTCGTGCGCAGTTCCTGACTTCATCTTCCACGAAAGGAACTCCGAGGTCTCGATGCAGGTCATTATTTCTTATAAACCATGGGGCACGCACAAATTGTCGTAGCACTTTATTTTCAAAAGTTTGTATTATATTTATATTTGATTTCTTAGTACAACCCCAGAATTGTATACCATAGGTCCACACCGGCTTTAGCACTTGCTTATAAAGAAGCAGCTTGTTTTCTAAGCTTAGCTTGGAATATTTACCAAGTAGCCAGTACATTTCTTTGTATTTGGCCTCTAGTTCTTTTCGTTTCTTTTTAACATGCGTTTTCCATTTAAGCTTCGCGTCAAGTGTCATTCCCAAATACTTAGCTTCGTTTGCAAAGGGGATACACACCGAGTTTATAGAAATGGGCAAGTGATTTATCTTTCTGTAGGTGAAGTCAACATGTACATATTTTGTCTCATTAAGGGTAATTCGCCAGATCTTTGTCCACTCGTAGACTTTATTTAAAGCAGTCTGAAGTTTCGCCGTTGAGTCTTCTATTGATTCTCCAACCGCTAAGATAGCGGTGTCGTCAGCAAAAGTAGCGAGAACAGTATCCTCGACGTGTGGTATATCTCTTGTATATAAAAGGTACAAAAGTGGGCCCAGTACGCTTCCCTGCGGTACTCCGGCTAGGATATCTTTAAATTTCGAAACATCATTTCCGTATCGAACGCGAAAAACTCTATTTTCGAAATAGCTTGTCAATATATTATAAAGCTTTAATGGCAAAATTCGTCGCAGTTTGAACTTCAAACCTTCATGCCATACTTTGTCAAAATCTTGTGAGACGTCAAGAAATACGCTCGAACAAATCTTTTTTTCTTCCAGGGATTTTTCAATTACATCAGTTGAATGAGTTGAATCAGTTGAATCAATTGTTGAATGCTTAGTCCGAAATCCAAATTGATGGTTGGGAATGGTTTTCGATAATTGGGAGAAGACGTTTTAGCAAAATCCTCTCAAAGATTTTCGACAGGATCGGTAGAAGAGGAATGGGTCTGTATGATTTTTTATCGTTTGGAGGTTTTCCTGGTTTTAGTACCATAATGACTTCAGCAACTTTCCACTGACTTGGCACGTATTCAAGCCTCAGAGCCGCGTTAATAATGTGTAAGAGCTTTATAAGTGCTTTTTGAGGTAGCATTTTCAGAACTTCTCCGGTAATAAGGTCATACCCCGGAGCCTTCTTTGGTTTTAATTTCCTTATTACAGTTTTAATTTCAGCAAGAGTTGCATTTGTCATTACAAAATTACTATATGCTATTTCTAAAGAACTGGTGCCGGGTACCAGTGCTGGGCCGTCGGAGGGCTTGAAAATTTCTTCAAGATAGTCGGCAAAAACCTCCGCTTTTTCCTTATCCCCCTTAGCCCATTCGTTCTTGCCGACCTTGATTGGTGGCGCGGGGATTTTGGGCCTTTTTAAGCATTTTAAAGCTTTCCAAAGCGAGTAATTTGTTTCTTTTCCTGCCGTCAGGTTTTGAACATATGTATTTACTTCGGAATTTCTGTAACTTTTAAGAGTCTCCTTGAGCAGATTACAGAGCCTGTTTAAGCGTGTTTTATCCTGCGGCGCTCGAGTTGTTTGCCATCTTTTGCGAGCTTTTCTTTTTTCTCTTATCATATCTTTTACCTCAGGCGGGTGGTTTAAGTTACGTTTAGCCGTGTTTTTTCGTTGACAAGGTGTATTGTTCCACGCAGCACATTGGACTATTTCAACGAAAGAATCCACTTCGATTTCGAGTTCAAGTGCTGCTTTAAGTGAAACGTCTAGTTCTAGGTTATTATTAATCTCATTTCTGAATCTTTCCCAATTAGTATTTCGTCCAGTTAGTCTTAATGGTCCTTGTTTTTTAATAAACGTGTCGTTCATTGTCAGTATGACTGGAGAATGATCGGAGGAAAGATCGAAGCTTTCATCAACGTTTATATCCGAGTTACGAATTCCTTTAACAACGAAGAAATCGACAAGATCGGGTATTTTCGTTGTATCTGTTGGCCAATAAGTCGGCTTGCCCGTTGAATAGAAGTCACAATTGTGTTCCATACATGCTTTATAGAGTATTTTACCCTTTTGGGAGACACATCTTGATCCCCAAAAAGTGTGTTTGGCATTGAAATCACCGCCAATCATAAAAGCCGATCCAAGAGAATTGAATATATTTTTAAATATATGTTTTGAAGGCGTAAATCGTGGAGGACAGTAGATGGCTGAAATAGTAAAGGAGTTCCGTACCAATTTTACGCGCACCGCAATTAGTTGTACAGACTCGAGCTCTACTTTTATATCTTCGTTGTGCTCAAGAGACTCTTTAATGTATACAGAGGATTCGTCTCTCGCGTTTCCCGAAGGGTGATACGCGTAGTAGTCTTTAAAACCTCTAATTTTTGCAGATGACCCATTTTTCAAGTGAGTTTCGGAAATCAAACAAACGTCAATGTCGTTTTTCCTTAGGAATAACTCAAGTTCATAAAGTTTTTCTAAGATTCCGTTTGCATTCTAGGTGAGTACGTTTAATTTTTCCCTTTTCATTTTTTAGGCGAAGGACGTTTTTTATTGAACCTATTTTCAAACTTCTTTAGCTTATGTAAAATAAGTTCATTGATTTTGTTTTGCTGCTCAAGCTGCGCGAGAATAACGGAAAATACTTGGGAAGCAGGATCTCCGGAATCTTTTGCCTTTAGCTTGGTAGCTTCAGCGTATGTAAGTTTTTCCGATGCTTTCTTTTCAACACTGGAATCAATCACTTTCGCCTTGGCGTTTTTAACGATATTTTGAGCAGATCCCGATGTTTTTTCTTTAGTTTTGGGATTCCCTTTTTGTGGCTTAAACAACTTGTCACGTCTATTTTGCAACTCCTTTGCTACTTCACAGCCACGGAAATTTGCTACGTGTTTACCCCTGCAGTTAACACAAGTCGTAGGGGTTTGTTTGCTTACGTTGCATTCTTTGGACAGGTGTTTACCTGCGCATTTTACGCACCGAGGCTCTTTTTGGCAGTAAGCTTGCGTATGGTTAAATTTCTGGCATCGCTTACACTGCGGGATCAGTTTCGAGTTTTTGCGTCGAGGCTCAATTTTAACAATAATGTTGAGGATTGACTTAATATCGTATATTTTTTGGGTATTTTCAGTGTTCTCAATGGTTAGCATAAAGAGGGGAAGGCTACATTTAACTGTCATATCCTTTCCTTCAATTTTTTGTTTCTCTCGCTTTTCGATGTTGACGACATCAATGATTTTAAAACCCTTGTTTTTTAAATCACTTACGATATCTTCTTTTGGGCAAGACGGATGCAGTCCTCTGGCGACGACACGAATAGGTCTTTCGCACTTGTTCTCGTATGTGAACCATTGGATTTTTTCGACGCTTAACTTGCGAGAAAGAATGTGATAGTTGTCAGCGTCCTTGACGTTGACTTTCCATACATTATTATTGCGCGATGTTACTATATAGTCCGATCTCGGCAGGGTCATCAATATGTTTTGGAGTTTCTTGTAATCTGAAACTCCAGTGACATTGATTGGCGGGGGTGTTCATTGTTTTTCCGCTTTGATTTTTTCAGGACTCATGTTATTGTTGCCATTTTTCTTCGATTCATCTCCCTTTGCTTCACGTTGAGAGACGATTTTGGGAGAAGACGCAGCTTTACGCTTTTTTCCGGGACGTTTTTGCAAGATCCAGTCGGTTTCTCGACCTAGCTCTTCTTCATCTGTTTCGTAGATATTTTTAACAGATTCAATAGACATAACGTCGCTGTTTGACTTTTCCTTGGTTTTCAGTTTTTCCAGTTCTTTTTTAAGATCTTCGCATATCGCTTCCATTTTGGTTAGACTAGTACGAAGTTCGGTATTTTCGTCTTTCAGGCTATTTATTTTCGCTGAAGTCCATTCTTCGCAAGACGACGTTTTTGGTGTCGTTGGACTTCTTTTGTTATTTTCTTGTTTTGGAGATCTAGGTGGTGGAGATCTCGAAACCCGTGAACTTTTTCCGAACGGATTGATAAGATGCAATAATTGGCTCGCCCCAGAATCCATCGAGCCGACCTCCGTAGAGGGTGGATTTTCCAGCATAGCTGGTCTGCCACCTGGGGTAATAATTCCATTTGTTTTACTCATTGCATAATTAGTATACACTTCGCGCTCGGTATACGGAGGGTGCATTTTAGTCGCCTCTTACGACAGGCATGCATACCTCGGGTATATTCTAACCCCTACCCGAAGGGGTAGGTTAGTTAATGCACAATTCTATTGTATCTTGGTGTTTGAAGCGTTTGGTGCATCGTATTCGTCATATTCGGCCAGTATATCGCGCAGACGGGAGTTGGTGTTTGTTGCACTATAATGCGTCTTCTCATCGATCGACACTTGTGAACGAGTTTTTGGCTGAAAATCGCATCTTAACTGTCAACCATTCCCCGTATTCACCTGACTTGGCACCGCACGACTCCTAGTTTTTCAGAAAAATGCATTTGCCGATGAAAGAAAAGCGTTTCATGGACAAAAAAGCCATCGAAAAATATTGCAACGACACTCTGAAGAACATTCCGGTCGACGATCCAAAACAATCATTCAACATCTTTTAGACTGCTCAAATTTCTATAGTGACTTTGAAGGTTATTTTGGATAAAATAAATCGGTTTTGCCGGTGAACAACTTTTTGTTGTTCTCATTTTTAAAAAGTCCTGGAACAATAGTTCGAATAGTGGATTATGGTAAGTCCGTGTTTCGTTTTTACTGAGATATACTAGTAGCAAGCCTGATTATAAGTATGTAGATACCTCCTACTACCTGAAATATAAGCTAAACAAGTTTCTGTTACTGTTAAATTTCTGTTGCGTGCACTACATTTTCGATTCATGTTTTGATCCAACTTTGGTCCGCTTTCAACTAATCTTTGGCAGCACTCTCGTACACATGTTAGGTTGTATATTTCGCTGGCGGTTTCATGAAAGAATGGTACCAGTCTTGGAATCAAGGGCGAAAGAAAGTGTTTTACATGGAAGTTCTGATGGAGCACTATGAAGTTGGTCAGAGACATTCCACTTTGCTAGGTGAATCATCACTGTGATGATTATCTTAGACCTAATGTTGCCCTTTTGTTTTTAAGATTTACAAATACATGTGTGTGAATGGAAATCAGATGTAGGTTTCCAGAAGAGCAGTGGGGTTTGTTCGTAACACACGTTCTATTAAAATGTCTGGCTATTTTTGAACATTTCCTAATAAGGATTGTATGTACCTAGTCCTGCCATATGTTCCGTTACAAATATAAAACTCAATAAAAAAGAAACCGTAAACATATTGTATTCAAAATTGTTTCATTTATTAGACTGCAATATTGGTTATTAAACAAATTTGATTCCCTCGAAATGACTGCCTTTTTGCTTTAACACAAGCTTCCAAACAGTGTGACCATTGGGCTAGAGCGGCACGTACGGTTTCTATGGAGATCGTGGACGCTGCTCTGGTTAATGCGGTTAAGGCTTTTCAAATTTCTGTGGGGAGTCTTGCAGGCCATGTTCTCCCATTCTTACCACAAACCATAATCCAGCGGATTCAGATCTGGACTCCAAGACGGTCAATCTTTTGCTGCTATAAAGACAGGAATATTGACTCTGAGCCACTCCTGAGTGGTTTTGGCTTTGTGCCCTGGAACAGAGTCCTGTTGGAAGATCCATCTGTATCCATTGATAAGGGTATTGGTCAAACCCTTCACAACACCCTCTAGCACATTTTGTTGGTAAACCTTTGCAACAGTTTTTACGTCTTTTTTTTTACAGAAATGGAGGGTTGTGACACCATCGTGAGAGACCCCCCCACCAAACCATTACGGAAACGGGATGATGTTCACGTTGAACCCTTGGAACAATTTTTTACGCTTCCTTAGATGAAGTAACATAAGTTTTGTCATTTTGCAGAAGGTTTTCATGGCCATTGTCCGCGTGCTACAGCATCTTTCCAGCTTATTTTTTTTTAGTTGAGGATTTAGAAGATGATCCGTGGACCAATGATAGGCTTTCATATGCAGATCATCCCGAATCAGCCTAGACATGGATCCGGTTGATATATCCAATTCCTTAGACATGGTCTTCTGCTTCCTAAGGGGATGTCTTTGCATTCGTTAACGCATTGCCTTTACTACCGCATTCGTACGGACGACGCGCGGGCAACCACTTCTTGGTCTGTCCTCTACTCCAGACAATTCGCCGAAGCGAGCAATAGCCTGATAAACGAATATTCTCGATATTCCGAGTGGTTTTAGCAACTAGAAAATTTGGCCACCACTCTTTCCGCACTTATTCAACGCTATTACCGCAACTCGATTCTCTTTAACGCCCTACTCCATGTAAATAGTTCGCAAACTGAAACTAAACTCACTAGTATTTTTCACTGATCAGTGCGTGTGCTCTGAAAAAAAGTTAACGGTTATATTCCCGCAAGAAGTTTTGAACGATAAGCGCTGGAAATTGCGTACCAGATCTTATGGCAGGACTAGGTATTCACTGCATAACACTTGCCTTAAGGTTCTATATAGGAGCTTTGGTTGTACCGAGGTGAGATCAATGATTGACATTGTTTGGCTTAGAGGTTTCTTATTCCAACGACAGTAAATTTGACAACTGACAGCTGGTTTGTTTTCATATTGTACCATGAATAGCCCTACGCTTGTGGAATGTGTTTTTCGAAAATCGTGATTCACTTTGACCATTTTACAGTTGATATACCACCTTGAGCAAAAAGAATTTATTCAGAAAATTAAAAATACAAGTTTATTCATCTAAATCTATATTGTCCCCTTCAAAGTAATCCCCATCGATTGCAACCCACTTATGCCAGCGCTTGATCCAATCCTCAAAACATTTTTTTATATTCGGTTTTCGGTATGTCCATCAGTGCTTCCCACGATTTTTCCATTACTTCCTCTCGGCTGCTGAAACGCGTTCCCCGTAGTGGTTTTTTAACTCGATTGAACAGAAAGAAGTCACAGGAAGCCAAATCAGGTGAATTCGGTGGCTGTTGGATGGTATTTGTTGCATTTTTCGTCAAAAAATTACGAATAATGATGGCACTGTGCGACGGTGCGTGCAAAATCAACCAGTTTTCTGTCCACAATTCTGGTCTCTTTCGGCGAATTTCTTCACGCAAACATCTCATAACGCCCAAATAATACTCTTTGTTTACTGTCTGGCCTTCTGGCAAAAATTCATGATGCACTACACCGTTGTAATCCATGAAAACCGTGAGAATTGCCTTCTTTTTTGACTGAAATCGACGTGGTTTTTTTGGTCTCGGCTCATGTGGTGAACGCCATTCACTTGCCTGATGTCTGGATTGCGTGTCGTACTCATAAACCTATGTGGGATCGGATTCAGCCTCGCAAATCATCTCTTTTGCGACGTCAACACTGTCTCTTTTTTGCATGAAATTGAGGTCTTTTGGCACCAACTTTGCTGCTACACGACGGAAACCCAAATCATTAACCAAAATGTCCTGGACGGATCCATAGGCAATGTTCAATTCCTCCGCTATCTCTCTGATGGTTTATTTGTGGTTATTGACCAACATTTCTTTTACTCCATCAATGTTTTCGTCGGTGCCACTGGTAAACGACCGTTTTCTTTAGAGAATCGTTGCCGAAACACTTTCCAACATTTGCAACGTTCGCGCACCATTAAATCCGTTTTTTAAAATTGTAAAAAATCGCCAACACACACAGAGATAGATGTACTCTTGGCTACGTAACTTTTGCAAATGTCAAGCTATAACGCTAAGATTTAGAGGGAATGCCAACAGATTTACCAACTTGAGAAAAAAATCTGATCAAATCGGAACAATGGGGGCGCCATACGGTTGTTATGCCGGGAAGTTTTTGATCAATTTTGATCAAGGTGGTATTCGCCCATCTCAGCATGTAAGAATCATACAATAATTCGAATAATCATGTATCGTTTTGGCACCACTTATGCTCTAATTGAAGATAAGCATCTGCAGAGGTGTCGTACAGTAAACACCGAAGATGCTTTTGCTGATGTTGAGCGTGGTATTGAGGCGGACCCGAATGAGTCGATTCACCCTTGTGCACAACAATTGAAACTGTACCGGTACTCATCCACTTTAGAGAAAATTATGAAAGATATGAATTTATGAGCTTACGTGATCCAGCTCGTGCCACAATTGAAGCCGAAAAAGAGATTGCTCATGATCCACCACAAAATTTGTTCAGCGAAGAGGCTCATTTTTGAATAGTTACGTCAACAAGCAAATTTGATGCATTTAGAGTAAAGAACATCCACAAGCTACGAGTATTATTGAGATACCGTAATATTATATCTATAAATAGTTGCTGTTTGACAGGGCTGCGAAAGAATGCAATCATTGCGGACTGCATTCATTCAAGTCCCCTTAAGAATTCACATGGATTTGTTTCAATTCAATGACTTCAATAATGACTTCAATTTAAAAAAAAATCACCACTCATTCTGAAGTCATGATTTTGCAATCATTTCTTGCATTCATAATTTTGAAGTAAAAATGAATGCAATCATTTTGAATGCTCTCCATTCACTGAAGTCACTAACATTCATTGCATTCATTTGAAGTCAGTGAAGTCTTTGAAGTCTTTCAAGTCATTGAAGTCATCTGAAGTCGTTGAAGTCAGTGAAGTCTTTGAAGTGTTTGAAGTTTGAATATTATATGAAAACAATCCATTTTATAAAAATAATATTAATTAATTATAAAAACAGAAATACAAGTAAAAGATATAGAATAAATAAGAGTTAAAACTATTAATATAGACAAACTTCTTGAAAAAATTATATCAAGGAGGTTATATTGGTTCTTAGAAAAGAATAATCTCGTTACCCCATATCAGGTTGCCTTTAAGCACGGCCGTAGTGCAATCGATGCGATTTTAAATCTAGACTATTTTGTTTCTTCTGCAATATCGAAAAAAAATCATGTCTTCATATTATCTATTGATTTTGAAAGAGCATTTGATCGTGTAGGATTTCATATAGTGTTAAAACAATTGATTGAATTTTCCATTCAATCCAAAAATATTTAATTATGTAAAATCCTTTCTTTCAAATATAAAATTCCGGGTTAAAATCTCAAGCGTCTATTCCAAAATACACAACCTTAATAATGGTATTCCCCAGGGTTCAACCCTCTCCGTAATTCTTTTCATGATCTCATTCAATGAATTAACACAAATAATTCAAAAATATAAAAGAATTGGGTATTCTTTGTATGCTGACGACTTAATAATATTCTCTAAACTTAAAGGCCTTAATTTAACAGCTAACGATTTTTTAAACATTTGAACAGATCTATTTAATTGGGGAATCCGTTCTGGATCCATAATATCGTCAGAAAAAAGTAAAATTCTACACATATGTAAAAAAACGAGCTGTAGTAAGTTTCTAAATGTTCAAAGTAATAATACACAAATTGAAAATGTTAATTGTTTAAAAATATTGGGTATAATTTTTGATTGGAAATTTAACTTTAGAGACCACTGTGTTTATGTTAAAAAGAACCTTCCCACCAGGGTTAATATGATAAAGTATCTATCTTCTAAAAATAGTTTTTGCAATATTAATACTCTAATTAATGTCATACGTTCAATAATTCTTTCTAAAATTGATTATGGCCTTCCGGTTTATGGAAAAACTACAAAGTCTTCACTTCAACTGATTTCATCTCCCTACCATGCCGCAATTCGAACAGCTTTAAGCGCATTTAGAACGACGCCAATAAAAAAAATCTTCTAATCGAGACCAACAATTCCGGAGCGTTTTGAATACCTTACTGCCAACATCATACAAAAAATTAACTCATCTCTAAAGTCACCAGTTAACAACATAGCTAGAAAAATTGTACGTTCTAAAAGGTTCAAGAAATATCCGTAGTCCATTTCCAATGCGCTTCTATTAGCAAAATCATCCAACATTCCGATAGTTATTCAGGAGAAGAGGGGATTACTCCAACCCCCCTGGTACCTACATGAAGATTCCATATGTACCGATCTATAAAAATACACCAAGGCAACCACAAGCATTGAGGTATATAAAGCAGAATTCAAAGAAATCGCAAATAAACTTAAAACCTTTAAATGGAATTTCCTCTTCACTGATGGCTCTAAAACTGAATCTGGAACATCCTTTGAAGTTGTTAATGAAGATGGAGAAACAATCTCTAAAGGCCTTCTTCCAGATTTTAGCTCTGTTTTTCTCGCAGAAGCTTTTGCAATTACACTAATTACAAGAAGACTGCTATTTTCACAGATAGTCTTTCAACAATTTCTGCGCTAAAATATGCTAACAACAAAACAGAAATCATTGAACAAATCAGAGACAAGTTAATTGTACGCAATAAAAAGCTCAAACTTATCTGGATTCCAGGACACGTAGGCATTAAAGGCAACGAAGCTGCAGATAGAACTGCAAAAGATGTTTTCAGCGAGCCAGCTATTGAATTTTACGCTTTCAACCAGAAAGATCTTAAAAGAAAGATTATTCACTGTTTTGAAACTAGGAGAAAAAATGAGTGGAAGAATTCTGTTCACCATTACACCTTCATTAACTCCCAAGCAGGAAAAGCGCTTTATCCAACTAATGTACCAATTAAAATGCTGAAAATATTTATACGACTCCGGCTAGGACACACTAAAATTACGCATAGTCATATAATAGCAAAAACCCAACCACCTTTGTGCAACCTTTGCCAGAAGAACGAAGTCCTCACTATTAAACACCTGATAAGTGAATGCGATAAAGTTAGTTCAACCGTTATGCATCTTTGTGGCCAAACACAACTAGTTGATATATTAAGAGTTCCTTCAGAACAAAATATAAGAAACGTATTTAAACTTCTATCTATGCTAAAAATTGTAAATAACCTGTAAAGTATCTATAATCATTGTATACTCTTTTTCCTTTCAAACTTTAGTTTTTTAACAACTCTGGTAGATGGTCTTTTATATTGTATCTTGTAGTAATTTCAACGATCCGAAGGCCCTAGAAACTAGTGCTCCTTCTTTTGTACATATTGGTATTGTAATTTATTTACATATTAATAAACTATATAAATAAATAATATTTTTAGCAAAATGTGATTGCTACCTGGGAAAGAGTTTAGTGTCTATCATATCGGTTAATGCTTTCAATTGCATTCAAGAATAAGTAGGTACTGCTAGACTAACAGTGCTAGCAATACTGTTTAATTGAATTTTGAAGTCTAAATCAAATATACATATGTATTGATTTAAATTATTTATGTTTGAACTATATTATATATTGCTTTTAGGCAAAGTTGTGCATACATTTTTTTTGTAATTTATGCAGTCATTATTTTTATTATTACTCATTATTTTTATTTATTTATTCTTCTGGTAGGCAACAGTAAAAAACAAATTCAATATCTTGAATCACTTCAAAGACTTCAACGACTTCAAGGACTTCAGATGACTTGAAAGACTTCAATGACTTCAGATGACTTGAAAGGCTTCAAAGACTTCACTGACTTCAAGTGAATGCAATGAATGTTAGTGACTTCAAGGTGACTTCAGTGAATGGAGAGCATTCAAAATGATTGCATTCATTTTGACTTCAAAATTATGAATGCAAAAAATGATTGCTAAATCATGTCTTCAGAATGAATGCTGATTTATTTTTTTTAAATTGAAGTCATTATTGAAGTCATTGAATTGAAACAAATCGACGTGAAGTCAAATGAGTTAAATGATAAAATGATTGCATTCCTTTACAGCTCTGCTGTTTGATGTGCTTTATAGGCTAGCGGAGCCATTGGTCCATATTTTTTCAAAAATGATGACGGCCAGAAGGTACAGTCAATAAAAAACACTATAGCGCCATCCATGATTATAGACTTTTTCGTTCCGCAATTGTATGGCATTCATGTGAAAGAGCTGCGGATTCAATAGGACAGCATGTACGAGTATGATCACAAAATTTCGCGTAAGGGCCATGTGAATTACCCTACAAGATCATGTACAATAATTTAACACTTTCGGAATAAATTTTGTATGGATATACTCGTATGAAGTAGTTAGTAGACGCCGATAAATCAAAGACGATGGACAACTTGAAAGCCGACATTCGTTGCATTATTGCCGATATACCAGTTGTCCGAAAATTGGACTTCCAGGTTACGCCTATATGTCCAAAACCATATTACGCAAAAAGCACTGACTCATAACCATGATTACCATGAGTCTTATGTGTCTTATTTTATTTTAAAGTTCTGTAGCTCTTTAAAAAAAAAATACGCTTTACTTTCTTGACTAGCAATACTCAGAGTAGTGGTAACTGAACTTATTTTTACGGGATAGCTCTGAGTAGCGATGTTTTAACTATGGGTACTGGCATGATTCTGCTACTTGGTTTGGTTTTTCCTATCAAAAAAATTAGTATCTATCAGTCAAATTTATCTTTTCAGAAGACAAGATGATAAACTATTTACATTTGGTATCGTCTTTTTTATGTGGGCAGAACATGTTGACAGCAGGTGTCCCCTTTTGTTTCTCGTCTCTGCAGCTTTTGAAGCAATACTCGTAATTGTAGAAGATAGCTTGCTCTCTTTTATGCAATAGTTTAGAAGTCCATAGCATTGAAAAAGGTGCAAAACCAACTCAATGTTTCAATAACCTTCTGATCAGCGAAGCCTGATGCTAAGTTTTTTTTTTTTTTTGATATTTCGATAAGAGATACGAGGTACTCTCTCTCTGAATTTGATCTCATTGTTCAGAAATAAGAGTTTTGATAGCTACTCGATTGTTAAAAAAATAGCGAAATAGAAAATACCACCAGAATAGCGGTGACTTTAAAGAAAGAATATCTGAAATACTTAAAGCGGCAAAAGCAAACTTTTAGATCGAAAGATTCAATAAAAACCATAGTACGTTGCTTCGGTTTTACCGACAGTCTACAGACGCTAATAGACGGAATACACGTTCAAAATAAAAGTGCAAATCTAGCTTAGGGGAGTTGAATGATTAACGAAAGCAGAAGCAACAAATATGGAAAGTATTGCTTGAATTAAATATCAATTGGGTTTGGGAACTGATGGCAGAAAATTACTTAATCTCAGATTTATATATTGACAAAACATTTTCACACTGCCAACTGTAAAGGCAATGCCTGCTGATTAAAACATTCAATGTAATCCATACCAATGGGCCTCATCGATAAGCATACTCGCTCCACATCAAATATTCTTGAGAGCAAAAATAACATTTCTAATTGACTCACGAATGGCGGTGAGTCGCGACTTAGCGCGGCAGCTAAACGTTTTGAGTTAATTATGTACGTAATTACCCATTGCTTGTTAATGGAGTCATTAAAAAGTCCATGCAGCTACATCCAAAAGAATTCTCTGACACATTCTATATAGTCAGAGCTAAAGCCATTTCAAACAAGTTCCGCCCAATGCAAATTAGATGGGAGAGCGCAGCATTAACAACGCTTAAACGTAACAATCAATTGATGCCATTTCAATATCCGAACATCAAACTTGACATGGACGTCGCATTGCCATCAGTTATTCATAACGAGTTGTGTCCATCAAGAGGAGCGCATTTTCCTAGAATGCAAAAACCGACAGCAACGTGAACAGCCCAGAATACGAGTAGGTGCAGCTTCATAATGGCACGACCGGCGCTAGTGATCCACTTTAACTGCCAACCATTGAACTCTCGTTACCGCTTGTAATCTCGTGGACATATCTGATATCTATTCCAAGAATTGACATTCCTCTTCATCGCGGTTGATTGACACATCATATAATTGGTCATTGGTTATGTTGGTCAGAGTGGGGTGGAGGATACCAAATTTAGAACAGAGCCCACACTCAATCACTTACGTAATTCAATATTCATATATGAATATTTTTGTAAATAGTCGTAGTTGTAGTCGTAAAAATATTAAAAATATCCTTCATGAAAAGTCGGATTTCCTACTTCCTGCCGCGGGACCCCTTTACCCAGTCTCTCGGCGCTCTTTGACATTCAAGTCAAACAAACAAAGGAAAATCGATTTTCCTCTACTCTTGTGCATCATCATTATCATCGTTGTCGTTATGTACATTTTCTTTTCATTTGCACAAAAATAAAGGATCAGAACCCAAACGGGTAGAATATATGTATGAGAAGAATATATATATAGAGAGAGAGAAAAACAAAAAATAATAATAAATATTGAATCAACACTGCGATGTGAGTTTTCCTCTCTTTTGTATTCTAAACTCAAGGATGCACTAGGAGGCTGGCTGCCGTAGGATCTACAATATGATGGATTCAAGGTGGAACAATGCTCTTAAGTTCGGATACCCACGACTATGAAAAGTTATTCAAAGGACTTACCTTGAAACCCCTTTTTCATATCCGGATATTAGACGAAAAGAAAAAGCGTTCTTAAAGGTGAAACAGTTTCTTTTTTTTTATTAAGTTTTTCGGTGTTAGCATCTTTTCCCCATTCATATTCATTTGAATTTGTTTTTCGTAAACGAAAGGTGAAGAAGCGGAAACTTTGATAGTCAAGGGGATTCGAAGGATTTGCTTTGCTATGTTGTTGAGCTTTTTTTTTCTTTTCAAATTCGATGGGAAACTTAAGAGTGTTGATTTAGGAAACACTTTAGCAGTGGAAGTTGAAGGCTTTTGGTGGTTTAAGGGCCGAGAAGGTGTTTTTTTTTTGTTTCACTTGACATCACAGACAAACCAAGAAACCCGGTTTGACTTAGGGTAAAAGTGACTATTTGTGGTTACGTTTAGTATACCCAGAACGTGTGTTTTCATAAATTTCCGGAGGCTTCTATCTTGAAGCGGGTATCGTTGCACTAAAAGGGGTCCGTGTGGTTATCTTAGGGAGTTTGTTTAACCGATTACCGAACCGAGGCATGTACAGTATGAATACATATGTTTGAAATGTCTTAATCTCTGACACGTGTAGTCTTAAATTTACTCAGGTTGGAAAATTTTGACTTGGTACCTTTGATAAGCGTCAACAAAATAGATTTGTATCTCTTCATATATAGTCGAAATGTTCAGGTCACTATAGATAGTCAGTAGTACAAATTTTAGTCTTCCTTAACAACATTTTAAGAATGTGACGAACCAGTTAATAGTATGTAATAATGGATCCATTCATGATGACTCTAGCAAAAGATTAAAGGACAACGACCTCGGGATCTACACGTGAAATGTTCGGCCGCTTAACAGGACACTTTTTTCATTTAATTTCATTTATTATTAAATATTTGGAATGTACAATAAGATTGATATCTTTTTTAGTACTTAGATACAAATTGAGTAGACATTATAACTGAATTAACATTTACGAGTATAACTTAAAACCTAAAACTACGATACGAGAAGAGATTACTTAAATTACTTAGGAGGTAAAGATTATAGGGAACAAAGAAGGGATTAAGGATGGGTAGTTAAAGAAGAGAAATGCGAGATGACTGCACTATTAAAGATTGCACGGTTAGAAATGTATTTGATTCGCGGTGGTAGTGAATTCCATAGTTTGACAGCATGAATGAAAAATAAACGACTTGAGTTCAAATATTGGTGGCGGAAAGGAACGATACTTAAATTTCTTACGATTAAAGACGAGTTTGTTAAATAAGTAGGATGGACATTTATTGTTAATGATTTTGTGTAAGAATATACAATTTCTTGTATTGATGTATTGCTGCAGTGTGCCGCCTAATAGCATTTTTGTGTGTTCAGAATCAGTCTGTTCGGAGCTTTAGCCGCGAAAGTTTTCTCTCTTCAAGCGTGCGTACATACAAAAATTCCCAAACGTGATCGGTCGCCTAATATTGAAGACTATACGTCTTCAAACATAAAGTCAGTTAAAATGGATTCTAGAAATTACAATCCTAGAACCAATTATTTCGAACCTTTATCACGCCTACCGGATTTGAACAACGGAGACATAAACTGCGATGAAATTTTAAATTCAACAGTTTCTAATGCAAAGCAAAAATTCCATCAGTGTGTGTGTTACAGAAAACTTTGAGTGAAATCCATGCTTTGCTTAGCGAATTAAAAATTGACAATTACACATTAAAGAAAATGAGTATTGGCATTAAAATAATCTGTGAAAGAGTCGATTCCCACCAAAAACTATGCACTCTGCATATGACCTACCAACATCAAGGTCACTTAAAGTCATACTGTATGGTTTAGATGAGTTGTCTGCCGATGAACTTAAAAATGAACTAATATCACTTGGCTTAAAATGCCAAAACGTTAAACAAATTAAAAAACGTAATGAACGTTTCGTCGAAATATTTTACTTAGTGTTTCTTGAGATTGGATCTATATGACTCACTGAGCTTAAAAAAAATTTCAGATCTGTATTTAAAACACAGGTCAAATGGGATTTTGCAAGAAGACAACATAATCGTATCACGCAGTGTTATAACTGCCAGATGTACGGTCATGGTGAGAAAAATTGCCATGTAAAAGCTCAGTGTTCCATCTGCTCCAAGCACCATAAATCAACTGAATGCACTTCCAAGAACGAAAAATGTGTCAACTGTTGTGGAACACATAAGTCTAATGATCTAACATGTGTTAGTCGTCAAAGCTTCCTTGAAATGAGGCAGAAGCTTTCGGTCAAAAACAAAACCGTACCTATTAGAAGAGCACAGCAGTCTTTTGTACCTAACATCGTCGGTTTTCCATCACTACCATCCCAACGCAATGCATCATCAGGTAATACAGCACCAAAAGCTGCAAACACAGACTTCCACAAGACATCGAATGTGTGGTCCAAGTCTACTAACAACATTTATATGCAGAACAATCAAGAGTTTTTTACCCTGGAGGAAATAAATGCACTCACTTCTGAGATGATCATCTTGCCTAGTAATTGTACCACAAAAGCGGAGCAATTTAATACTATTGCCCAACTTGCGGTTAAATACCTATATACGAGTAAATCTAAATAATGAACTCTTGTAGCTTAAATATAATTTGTTGGAATGCTAGAAGCATTCGAGGTAAACAATTGGAATTTTTTTCTCTTCTTAGTACATGTAATATTGATGTAATGTAATGATGTATCAGAAACTTGGCTAAATTCAACCGATTATTTGTCTAATAATATCTATAAATGCTATCGTTTGGATAGGGAAGAGAGAAGTGGTGGCGGTATTGCTGTAGTTATAAAACGTTTGATTGAACACAAAGTACTTCCCATCGTAAGTACAAAATTAATTAAAACCATAGGTATCGAAGTCCCCTTTACTAGTGGTCTATTTCTGAAAATTTATAGTGCATATTTTCCAGGTGGGTCAACTTCACCACAAAAACGACGAGATCTCCGCAATGATCTTTTAAAATTACTTAATACAAATGATCTATTCCTTATTGGTGGTGACTTCTACTGCAGGCATAGACGCTGGGGTTGTCTCAGAGCCAACGCCTGGGGTAACATTCTTGCAGACTTAAACTCAAGGCATTCTTTTGATATTCTTTATCCACCAAATCCTTCCTATATTTCAGCTAACAGGAACAGGAACCCATCTACATTAGATCTATTTTTAACTAATATGCCTGACCTTTTCACTCCTCCCATAACACTTAATGAACTTAGTTCTGACCATTTACCTGTTAAATGTAGTGTTATTCTTTCTCCAGTTAAATGCTCAAATCGTATATACGACATCAAAAACGCCAATTGGAAGTTACGAGTATTTAAAAGGTTAATGCGATCAAAACTGGAAAATGCTTGGGTTCAAAATAACAGTCCAACTCAAATTGATCAAAATGTAAATATGTTTACAAATGCCATTCTTGAGAGCTTTGATCTGTCAGTATCTAAGAAAACGGCCTTAAGTAATGCCTCAAATATTTTACCGCATTACATTCTTCAGTTTATTACGCAAAAAAACACCTGCAGATCTAGATGGATACGCACGAGAAATGATTTTTATCTCAGCGAATATAAGAAAATGAATTCCTTAGTCAAATTCGCTATTGCTAATTTCAAAAACCAATCGTGGAATGAAAAGCTCCAATGTTTAGACAAGGGCAACAAGCCATTTTGGAATATAATCAAAGTAATTAAGAAAAAACGTATCTACATTCCTCCCCTTAAAACAGGGGACTCTGTAATGCTTTCTTGTGTTGATAAGGCTAATGCGCTAGCAAACAAATTCTC
Source organism: Volucella bombylans (assembly GCA_949129095.1). Classification (NCBI taxonomy): domain Eukaryota; kingdom Metazoa; phylum Arthropoda; class Insecta; order Diptera; family Syrphidae; genus Volucella; species Volucella bombylans. Next base: position 141,990,499 of record OX422142.1, on the reverse strand, counting down.
ACTCAATCATTCGATTGCCAATAATATTACCCCACCTATGCACATTGAAGCTTCCGTCAAACAGTCCGTAGATTTCGTTAATTCTCAAACTTTAGATAATGATATTAAAGAACTAAAAGATCTTATAAGTAGACTAAAAACTAGAAAATCTACTGGTCTTGATGGTATTAGGAATGTATGTCTTAAGAACCTACCACCTTTTGCTCTTACGAAATTAACGGAACTATTTGACTGCTGCCTAAGATATGGATATTTCCCAATACATTGGAGAACTGCCAAGATAATTCCCATTCTGAAGCCTGGAAAAGATCCGAATTTAACCTGTAGCTATAGACCAATTAGCTTGCTTAGTTCATTGAGTAAATGCCTAGAAAAAATCATAAAGAACAGAATTATTTCCTTCTTAGAGAACAACTCTATTCTACCTTCTGAACAATTTGGTTTTAGAGCTTTTCACAGTACTACACACCAAGTACATCGTATTACAAAGGACACTAAGAACAATCTATCAGATGGAAAAAGCTTACCAGCATTAACCTCCCGCTGTATCTTGTCAAAATTATTCAGTCTTTCCTATCATTCCGAAATTTTAAAGTGTCAATTAATCGTTACTTTTCAGGCAATAAATTAATTAATGCTGGAGTTCCACAAGGGTCCGTTCTGGCTCCAGTCTTATATAATATATACACTTCCGATTTCCCCAATCTGACAAACTGTAGTATCGCCCTGTTCGCAGATGATACTTGCATTTACTCATCTGATGCAATTGGTTTCAATGTTGAAACGAATCTGCAATCAGCTATACATGCTTTCGCATCATACTGTGTTAACTGGAAAATCAAAATTAATGCTTCTAAGACTCAAGCTATCTTTTTCACTCGGTGTTCAGATTGAGTGGAAATCGAATGGAAAGTACCTTGGTACATATTTAGACAAACACTTAACTTTTAATCTTCATGTGCAAGAAGTAATTAAAAAATTCAACACAACCATAAGAATTCTTTAACCTTTCATATGTAGAAATTCGAAATTGAATGACCCGAATAAATTACTAATTTTTAAGGCTATCTTTCAAGCCATAATATTCTACGGATCTCCAGTCTGGGGCACTGCACCGACAGAAAAGTAGACTTCTGACAAGACTCAAAAACTTGTACAGACAGTTAACTGACCGACAAGACCCGGAGGTTAGGACACTGAAGTCGTCGATTAAAAATATTCAAATGCTAATAAAAGAGAATTACAGAATTTCTGTAAGCTCATATTGGAACAACAAGGTTCGGGCTGTAAACACCAACAACCCGAATATGTTTCCGCAAATCAATAAACTATTTCGGAGAAAAAATCAAAACGACCTTCAGTGTCTTAAAATAGCCCGGACAACAGACAACGTACGGTTACTGACAATAGCAGGTATTGATCCAAATGAGGCCGCAGATGATGACGACTTCTTTGTGATCGAGGATCCACAGGAGAAGGTTGAGGCCATAGGGGCGACTTTCCAGGAAGTATACGAGGCCATTGATATCATTGGCCCTAATTATGACCTGGACAATCGCGTCTTGGTGGACAACTGCTACATTCGAAATGAAATAGAGAATTGGCGATCCAACGGCTCTGGTTTCACCCGGTTTAGCGACGAAAATATGGCAAATAATGTCATTGCCAGAGAGGGTGACCTACCCCCGTTCATTTCGAAGGAAGAATTCCATGAGATCTTCGACACAATCAGGGCTAAGAAATCAGTGGGGACCGATGGCATTCCGAACATCGTGCTTCGACATCTTCCTCTAGAAGCGGTGGACATTTACACCACCCTGTTTAATAATGCAATGAATAATGCACATTATCCAGCGCATTGGAAAACGGCGGTGGTTCAACCTATCCCCAAAAGGGAAAGGATATATCCAATCCGGCGAATCTCCGGTCGATAAGTCTCCTTCCGAATATCAGTAAGGTTTTTGAAAAAGTAATCAATAGAGCTCTGTCTAGGTGGGTTGAGGACAAACATATAGTTCCGGATAACCAATTCGGTTTTAAGGCGGGACATGATATCTCACATGCCGCGTCTAAACTGGTGTCCGATATCCAATGGAACAAAGGCAAGAAACAGTGCACTGGTGCCTGCCTTGTTGACTTGGAGAAGGCCTTCGACACCGTATGGTTAGAGGGTCTTTTCTATAAGCTGACTAGGCTGGGTATCAGTAAACCACTCTTGTACATTCTTTATAATATGCTAACTAACAGACAGTTCATCGTGAAGAATGGTGATGTGACTTCTGTTGGAATATTTCAAATTAAAAATGGTCTTCAGCAAGGCGCGGTCAATTCGCCGATCCTATTCAACATTTTTACAAGTGACTTGATAGGTTCACTTACCCATACTATTGCGTACGCAGACGATTTGATAGCGTACAGAACAGGTCCAAAAATCGAGGTCATTAATACTCTCTTGCAGCGTGACTTCGATAAGATAAGACGATTTTGCGATGACTGGAAGTTGAAAATCAATTTTCAGAAGTCGGAAACCATTCTCTTAAGGACGCCGTTGTCTGGAGCCTCTAGGGATACCAGAAAAAATTGGAGAAAGTTCACTATCATTGGACAACACGGACAACCTCTTGCCTGTCGAAATGTAGTCAGATACCTTGGAATCTGGCTAGATCAGTTTCTGTATTTTGGCAAAAATGTAGATGCTGCTCTGGCCAGAGCTAAAGGTGCTTTTGCCCTTACAAAGAGACTGTTTTATAGCAGCCAACTCGATGTGAGGGTAAAGGTAATCTGCTACATGGCCCTTATCAGGCCCATGCTGGTATTTGGCTGTCCCGTGTGGTTCAATGTACGAGCAAGCTTAATGGAAAAGATTCGGGTGTTTGAGAGGGCTTGCCTTCGCTTGTACAGAACACCGGAGTCGGAGTACAAGAAATTTTATCCTAACGAGGTCCTTTACAACAGGGCGAACCTAATACGAGTGGACAACTTCGTAATTAAGCTGACTCGAAGGCACATTGCAAGAGCAATGACCTCGACGAATAACCTGATATCTGGGGCCTACTACCCCAATTACTCGTACCTTTACCACGAGAGTGTGCGCTCTGACGGCTTCGTTCCACCGGAAGCATTCCTCTACCTAGATCAGAAAGGGTTGATCCAGGATATATCAGCGGTGTCGTTAATCTTCCATGTCGCTCGGACAGCTGGGGACAGGCGACTCAACTACAACAGAGACGTCGCACACGGCAGTGTGGATCGCCTCAGGTTCAGTAGGCCGGTGGGGAATCGCGATAAGAGGGATGTCGTTCGGCAGCACCAGCATTTCTGGTGGTTGAATGATGGGGAAGATGTTTCGTCGTCGTTTCCGTCAATTATGGACCAGCCTCACTAATGAGGCAGGGCTGACCAATATATTTGCTTTGTAAATACCGATGGCCAGCTTACATAGGTTTAGGTTAGCATTTAAGTAATATATACATGTGTTAGTGTATATAAAGGTATATACTAACATATGTATATTATTGTGTATAATGTCTAAGTGTGCTTATGTGTATTTTGTGTATGTAGGTTAAGTAGACTAAGGTTGATTTTAAGTTAGATATTAAGTTTTTATAAAAAATAAAAATTGTCCATATGCTAAGTTTTTGTAATCAAATTTTTTTCTTAGCCCTGAGTATATAGAATAAATATTTCCAAATAAAATGTAAATGAAGTCAAAAGACATAGATATAAGAATTTAGAGTAGCTTAGAGTGCCTGTGTGGGGCCAGTAAGTTAGTATAAGATTGTTAAGTAATTGTAAGCTAGCATTTAAGCAGTTTTTGTTAGTATGTAAGAGTTATTGATTAAGAAAATAAAATGCATTGAAAACTAAAAAAAAAACTAAACTATCTCCAGTCTGGGGTAGGTGCGCGAAAAGTCACTTGCGCAAACTTCAGACAACCCAAAACAAATTATTGAAAATGATCCTAAATCTACCTTGGTTTTTCTCTACAAAAGAACTACACGAAATAGCAAATATAGAAATGGTAGAAAATAGAATTGAAAAGATTTGGAACCAATATAATATATCGTGTCTATCCTCTGAAAATGACTTAATCATAAATTTAGCATCATAGTGAATGCAACACTTTTTTCTGTTCTTAGTTTAGTTCAACTAATCATATATTTATTTCTTGTATTTATTTATTTATTTTTTCTTGTCTTATTTTTTGCTTTACTTATTTTGTTTGTTTATTTATATATTTATTTATTTATTTACTTGTTTATTTTACTGTTTAATTATTTATTTATTATTTTTCCTTGTTTTGTGCTTTATTTATTGTGTTATTTATTTATTTATTTATTTATCTATTTACTAATTTTTAATTTATCTATTTACTTATTTACTTATTCATTTGTTTACTTATTTATTATTTATCTTTTATTTATTTATTATTCTTTTGTTTATTTATTTATTATTTATTTATTTATTTCCAAAATATTAATTAAATAGTACTTAAAGTTTGTACTTTCAAACCAAGTTATGCAACCACTTCTCTTTTCCCTCCAAGTATATCGGGCATAGAACGTATTTTAGTGAAGGTTTTTAGTGGCTTTCCTTCAAATTTATAAAATTCTGTGATATTATTTTAAGCATTTATAATAATATTTTAGTAGTAAGGTGCTTCAACCAAATCTCTGTAATACGAGCATTATAACTATAAATATTGTAAACATTATGACACAATAAATAATAATAAAAAAGTGTGTTCAGAAATATGGTCATATCTACGGAGGCCGCATACGTAGCGCACCGCATCGTTGAATGCTACTTGTAACTTATGCTGAGACAGTGAGTCAAGGGCGCTGTAGACAACATCTGCGTACATAATGATGGGGACTATTAATGTTAGTACCAACTTGCGTCTAGTTTCCACCGGAGTAAAGTAAGCCGATAGCCATAATTACGAGTAGCGTAAACATCCGTAAATCCGACCAATGACTATTTGAGTATGACTGTAGCCTGATAGAGTACGATCAATAACAATGCCCAGACTAGTGCAATACTCAACAGCAGTAATTTTATTATTGCTTAAACATATATCTGGTAGGATATTCAAGCTAAATTTTCTCTTAGATATTGGTATAACTTGCGATTTTAGTGGGTTCAGAAGAAGCCCATTAACGACGGACCAAGCATATATTCGGGAAAGATCTTCATTAATAAGAAGAGCTAGCTCAGAGAGCTGCTTAAAGGGTTTCCCTAGAGGAAGTTGAACGTCGTCAGCATAAAGATTCACAGATGTTTGCGTGCAGACTGATGGAAGATCATTGATGAACATGCAGAATAATAATGGCCCAAGAATTGACCCTTGAGGAACTCCTTGAACTAAAGCTTTTAGAGAAGAGGAGGACTCTCTGAAATCTTTCTGATAAATAGCTACCAATAAGTTTGACAGCCCTATCACTGAAACCAAAAAAGTTTTTTAGCTTCCACTTTAGGATGTTGTGATCTACCCTATCGAAAGCTTTCGAAAAGTCAAGCAGACAAAGAAGACTTACATAGCCCATGTCATAATCCTGCCTTATTTCGTCAAATAGGTTTATCATAGCTGTAGAGCAACTGTGATTTACTCTAAACCCTGATTGTTTCGGGTAGAACAATTTGTTAGTGGCTACATGGTTCAGGATTTGCTTCTCTAATACTTTTTCAATAATTTTTGATAAACAAGGTAGTATACTCGTACTAATTGGTCGGTAGTCAGAAGGAGAATTTGCTTTTGTTTTTTTGGCAATTGGAAGTATCCTTGCAATTTTCCAAGACATAGGAAAAGTTGATGTGGTAATGCAAAAGTTAATAACATGAGTGAGATGGCCAACAATAAGAGGTAAAATAAGTTTAATAAACCGCATTGATAGACCATCCTCTAAAAACTTCATCTTCACTCACCACTTCAAAATCTTCTAGTCTTTGCACAGAACTTTCCGACTGTGTCGAAATGCGGTTAGCATCGAGACCGTTATCATGGAGTTGATCGCTTGTTTAAATGCTTCCCAATTGATATTCGTTGATCGGCGCTTCCATCTACTGTGCAATTTATTTCGAATCTTGATTATATTAATCACATCGGAGGTGAACCAAGGACAGTTTTGGTTTTGTACTCTCACTGGTTTTGTCGGTACATGTTGATTAAACAGTTGGGTTAGGATCGATTGAAAGGAATCAACTTTGTCATTGGGATCAGTCTTCAGTCTGCACTGCATCCAAGAGGAGGATGTTGTAGCCAGCTGAAGGGCATTAATATCAACCGAATTGAAGTCTTTATACGCGAAAGTGTCAGTAGTAGAACATTTAGATAAGTTCATATTGTATGTCAGGAAGATAAGGTCATGATTAGAGATATCAAGAGATATCTGGTCAGAAAGAAGTACGAGCTTTGGATCAGAGACTATAAAAAGGTCAAGAAGACTGGGTGAACAATCTGGGACAAAGCGTGTGGGATAGGTGGTATTAACTATACTCAGACCAACAGAGGACACTGAGTCTTTCAACTGAAATGCTCGTGAGTCATTTCTTAACAAATCAGCATTGAAATCTCCGCAAACAATTATATGCTCATAAAGTGCACAACATTCCGAAAGAGTAAGAAAGAAAGGCGCCGAAGAACATCTTCGGTTTTTACTATACACACAAGAGACGAGACACTTAGTATTACAGCCCCTTATTTCAACAGCAATAAACTCAACACCAGGTCCACTGGATTTAAAAATGCTTTCCGACTTAATAGTTGACTTACAGTAAATTGCCACACCTCCACCTGTGGTCTCAGTGATTCTATCATTCCTATGCAGTTTGAAATTTGGTATGTCATAGATTTCGTCAGATATATTTGGTTTGAACCATGTTTCATTCACACAAATAACATCGATACAAGAAGTTGTGAACAAGTATTTTAAATAGTCTAATGTCTAATTAGTGTCATTTAAGCTACGTGCATTTAGATAACAAACTATGAGTCCATTAAATCGCTGGGAAATAATATTTGCCATAGTGTATGTTGATTCTTTATTCATACTGTACATCTCACTGGAGAAAGAGCTTGAAACATCCATGGTATAAAATCAAGAGCAGGCGAGACAAAAAAAGAGTGCATTCCTAGCGAGTGTGATGGGTAATAGAGGAAATTTAACAAGAGTGGGAGAAGAAACAGTGAATATGGAGTTTACAATAACAATAATTTAGAATAAAGAGTTATATATTTGTCGCAGTGGCAGCAGCAAGAAGATCATCTATGCTTTCAATGAGAAAGCTTTTTCCGCTCGCCGTCTTCCTAACATAAACATCTCCATACCTTGTGTGCACAGCAAACAGTTGTTTTTTTCTTCGGAGACCAAGGGCGCTGCTTAAGAGAAAGCGTGTTACCTTTGTTAAGCTCTCATTGAGATAACAGCTGTTGCTCGATTCGATGCCCAGATCGTGAAGACGAAGCTCACTGGCATTTAGCTTTCGGTAGTATGCAGCTGACTTCAAAACAGTATTTCTCTCGAAAGAGTTGCTGAATTTTATAACAATTAGTGGTGGTGTTGTCCCATTATTTCTGCTTCTGGTACGAAAAATGTTCATTAGGAGAGGCGGCTTACAATTAATAGTGTGACAAAGTCGATTGAATAAACTTCTTAGGTTCTCCTCAGGCTGAATCGGTATACCGAAGAGCACAGCGTCGCATGAGATCCCCTTCTTCTCAAGCAGGTTGCATTGCTTTTGCATAGCTGCAATTTCCTCATGATGGTGCTGAGAGGTTGCGTTGGAGTTATCTTCAACTTTCAGTCGAGAAACTAGCAGAGATCCACACAGATATGACCACAGAAAGTGCGACGGGATGCGCCGAACATAAGTAGAATGAAAAGATGTAATATATTTGTATGTATATGCGATGCGAATTTGTTATACGAGCCGATAAAGCAAGAAATATTGAGCTTCCGACACGTGGGCGAGTATCAAGACCAAATTCGCTAACATAAGCCTAATATGCGCCCATGCCCCTACGGAAGATAACGACGACGCCAACAAAGAATGTCTTTACGATCTCCTTGACAAGACATATGAGCAACAGTGTAAGTACTAGGCGATTTGAGCACATCATTGGTTGGAAAGTTGGTAAGCAGAGCCTATATGACTACATGTCTGGCAACGGACTTAGACTTATTGACTTTGCGGCTGCGCGAAATATTACTATAGCAAGTACACGGCAAGTACACGGTTTCCTTATCTCAAACTACTTACATAAGGCGACATTGCGATCTCTGGATTGTGAAACGCTAAATCAAACTGATCATTTTGACGGCATCGACGTAAGGGATGCCTCCAGTATTCTGGACTGTCCATGTAGCCAACATTGGCTCGAATCACCACCTTGTTGCAACCAAGGTACGAATGCGGATCTCCGAAGCGTCACAATAAATAAGATATGACTTAGAAAACCTGCAGTCTCAAGAGGCAGCCAGAATTTTTGCGGAACGCTTATCCCGAAACCACTCAAGACATTTCAACCACAAGTACCGAAGATCAGTGGCAACGCTGCAAATATCCTATCAGAGACGCCGCAACTGATGTACTGGGTTTCACCCGACCACCACCAAGATATCGCTGGTTTAATGAAGAATGCCGCCAAGCACATGCAGCTAAATGAAAAGAGTATAAAACGGCGTTGCAACGAAGGATGAGAGCCGCTCGTGAGCTGTGCAATCAAAAGTGACGTAAACAACATTCGCTTCTCCAGAAGAAGAAAAAAAAGCACGAAAAGTGCGTGATCGAAGATATAGAGAGTTTGTACTCCAGAAACAACAAACGAACGTTTTACCAACAGGTAACAAGGCAACAAGAGCGGTACAGAAACCTGTAGAGATGAAAAAGGGAACCTTGTAGTGGAGTCAAGACCATATAACTTTCAATTCAGACGATGATAGCCGCCCACCTGACCAAATCGAAGTAAGGATGGTAATATCTAAGATGAAATCGAACAGAGCTGCTTGAAATGACTTTGTGGAGAGCATACACCAATTCATTTCTCAGATGTGGTCAGAAGAGTGCATGCCTGATGAATGGAGTCTAAGCATCGGACAATCCCCAAAAATGAGATCCACTTAACTACGCCAACTATAGACGTATAAGTCTCCCCAACATTGCATATAAGATTTTATCTGCCAAATTGTGTGAATGTCTGAAATCCTTTGTCAACAATCTTTACGAAACAATCAAACAATACCCGTACGTCGTCGAAACGTCAGGTCTGCAGAAAACATTGCTTCAATAAACTAGAGTGCGCAGGATAACCCGAGGCAGTCAATTTCTCGCGGACTTTATCTTGGCGAATTTTGCATCGGAATTTACGCCTGCACAGTGCAAAATTTAACTGATCCAGGAACTGAAGAAAACCGACCATATAAACAGCGTCGATAATCCACTAACTGGACTCTGCAGCTATTGGAAGTGGACTACGATTTCGAATGGAAAATCAACTTCAGCGAAGAGGCCCATTTTTGAATGACGTTTGGGGAAATAACAATCTACAAGAGACCCATCAGTTGCAAATACAACTGTCGTAGCTTGGTGTGTATTTTGGTCCGGCAGTGTCATTCGCCCGTACTTCTCCCAAAATGAAGTTGGCACCACCATAACTGTCCACGAAAGCTACAGAACGTCTCCTGTGTTTTATGTGAACGCCTATAATGGAATGACTTAAACACATGACAGGCTCCACCCTTGATATGAATAGAGGCCGACCTAAAACCTCTTGCAGATCTTAGGGTCACGGCATCCAGTAGTTATTGCAACTCTTCATCGGGTCACAACCAACTGGTAGATTCTTCCTGTGATGTATAGGTTTAAACCAAAGCCACCGTGCAGTTCTCACTAGCAGCCTACCTCTAACAAGTCGGGCCCTGACTCCCATGGTACCATTTTATTAAAAGTCCCCGTAGGGACATCAACAGGATCAGCAGCTTGTAATGTTACTTATCAAATCGTAGCAGCGTTCGGTGGCGTCAATCGGAAAATATTTACCATAAGAGCAGTGGTTGCTCAACCCCTATTTATTATTAAACTACGTCATTGATGGGCATAGCGTTAATAATTGCGCGGAGCCCCCTGCTAGAGGAACAGCTCATTGATAATCAATTTTTCTTGGCCTCAATTATATGGATCTCAATGTCATGTGGTTCCAAACGTGTCACACAGCTCATGCAACAATGGATCTTTTGTACGACAAATTCGACGGCATGCTTATATCGTATTTCGGCGACATCTACTGGTCACTGATATAGTGTGATTTAACGCCTTAGACTTCTTCTTGTCTGCCATATTATGCGAACATCTGAAACCCTTTGCCAACAACATGATTGGTTCCTATCAGTGCTGTTTCAAACCAGGAAAGTCCACAATCGACTCAAGAAGTCTAAATCAATACCCACCATCTTTTCATCGATTTTAAAGCCACATATGACAGCATTTATAAAGACGAGGCAAGTTTTTGCATCCCTGACAATCTCGTTCGTCTGTTTAGAACGGGGTGGCAGTAGTATAGTGGTACTAGTAATCGCTTCTCACTCCGAGGGTCAAGGTTCGAATCCTGCCCATGACAAGTCTTTCAAGTTTTTCATTTGTGTAATTGGGACTGAGACAGAAAAATTCTGCGTGTGAAGGCATAACACTGACACGTAGATTTGGCTGTTGTAGAGTTTCAAGCACAAACAAATATTGCGAATTATAAACTTCGAATCACTCTGAGTGAAGAAAAAACTCTCCGTCCTATTCGGACTCCCACCCCTGGAGAGCGAATAACACCTGAGTTTCAAACCACTACAAAAATAATTTTTCCTTTCTCCTCCTTCTAACCTTCCGCCCGTAGTAACAGTAAAAGGGTATCTAACCCCTTAGGCTCGCGTAAATTATAAAAAAAAGAAAAAAGAATGACGACTGAGAACGCTCGCTGCTCCGTCACGATCCGTAACGACTTAACCAACGCTTTTGATGTCAAAAAATGTTTTATACAAGGTAACGTACTGTCATGTGACTTTCTCATCATACCTTCAGACTTGATAGAATTGAGGGCAAAACCAAGTATGTGCTGTCAACAATTAGCGACACATAACATCGACGAATTAGACAGAACGTCAAAATCGACAGCTATAATTTCGAGATACTCGTACCATAGTAAAGGACTTTGTCTACCTTCGCTAAAAATTCTACCAACAACACATCAGCAGAAATAAAACAAAGATTTACTCTTGCCAATCGCTGGTTGTTTGGGCTAAGAAGGCAAATGAGTAGCAAGGCCTATCCCGAACAAGTGAGGAGACTCTCTATATAAGACCTTGATCATTCCGGTTCTGCTTTATATGGCGACGAAGCATGGACTCCATCGAAAGCGGTGATGGCTTTGGAGGAGAAGATTCAACAACGAACAGTACGAACTACGAGCTCGATCAGAAACATCCATCTAGTCAGAAAACAGCTCATTAGTCGCCTGAGATGGTTAGAACATGTAGAGCGATGGGACGCTAGTGTTTTGGCCTTCAGAGTCATCGAATGTAACCCGGAAGGACAACGCAGTAGAGGAGGTAGTTAGTTAAAGACCGGACCAACTGCCGAGGCTTGTTATTGTAGTTGAGGCCTGTGTTCACCCCGCACTGTGGCGCCACCTAAGTATGTAAGTAAATAAGACTTTTTCTTGTGGAGCTATGTTTAGAATAAGCCGCAGACTATTGTTGCCTTATAAACCCAACATAACAAATACCATCAATGACATCGAGTCCGATTTATGCGTTCAAGTCATCAAAAATTGGACGCATAATAATATTCCATAAGCTCTTGGCGCACGTGATGTTTGGTTATTTTTTTATCATATTAAATTCCTTCGACATTGGTGGGGCTCTTACATTTTGTAAATTATTTTAAAAACGAGCTTAAAATCGGTCCCTACTATCTTTGATTGTAAAACAACTCTAGTATACGCTCTCTTTTTGAATAGGGAAGAAATCATAACTATTCCTAGTCGAAAGACGAGTACTACTCTTATGTCTGTTTTAAATAAATGAGTTAAGCAGATTCTATATTTGCTTTAAGTAGTCGTCATAAGATTGATTGCTGAATCAGGGCTAACACCACAAACTTAGAAGAAATACAATAACACTTGTAAATACATATATTCGCAAAAATAGCTAGAATTCATGGACGTTAAGATATAGGATCCAAAGAGCTGCTGAGCTGAGATGTCAACTTTGGCAGAAAAATAACAGATAAATATCATGTTGTCTCGTCAAAGAGTTTTGACCTCTTGAAGTATTAATTACTCTCTGCATTAGTTAAAGATCAACAAACGATTTTTCATCAAACAATGAAGCCTGTACAAAAGAAGACAAATCCCGTTATGATTTCTCTTAAAACAAACTATCCCCAGATCTTTGACAGTGGAAATTTTCGGGAGACTCATTATTACTTTAACCCCCCGAGTATTCACATTAGAACTAAGTGCAATAGTTTTAGTATAACGTGATGTAAGTTATAAAATAAATTCAATTAATTAATCTAAAAGAAAAAATATTCCTATTTACTTGTTTTAAGATGATCAATCTACAATAGTTTAACTACAATTTGTCACATCTTTCATTAAAGTATTGCGTTTAATTTCGATTTCATAAAACGGGCTCACTTAGCGGCATCCATAGAACCGTAATATTTAATCGAACGGAGTAGATTGATCAAGTAGCCGTTCGTCTTCGATTTCAATAAAATTTTTCTTCAAATTTCATGCTCAGTTTGTAAGCAATAAATATATTTTTTCTTTTCATTCGAAATAGTGTTGGAACGAATACAATACAAATAACATTTCATTTGAAGAATAACGACGCTTTGAGAATATCACCGCCGGCATTAACGCCACCAACACCAATCAGTCCACGTGAACCGCAGAGTCCCGATGGTCACACGTCAGTGAGTTCAACTGGATCAAGTGATACTGTTCCTGGTAAGTCCGCATTTCATTTGGTCTTTTCTTATATTGTTAAGTTATTCAATCTTAACTACGAGGTCGTTTATATTTAAATTGATATGTGATTGGAAGAAGACTCTACAGGATTTTGTTAAAAACCTGTGCTAGAATTTTATTTTGTTATACAAGCTAAACTGTTATATAAAATTAAAGTTCGAACTGCCAGAACAATATTTTTGACAGTAATTTTCTATGCGCCTAACACTGGAAAATAGGGAAATAGAAATGAACAAACGAAATTATCCGCATATTTATTATAATTTTTATGACGTTTTCGATTGGCCGGACAGAAGCCATCTTTTTGCACTCCGGAGCGAAAATATGACATAAAACTGTTAAATTGTCACCTTTTCAGAATCAAAATTTTGCTTCTGGTTTTCATTTTAGAAGCAAAATTTCTCTTCTGGATCCTATGTTAAAGTGTACCAGTGTTCCATTGGAATCCGAATCGCCTTATCTCCGGAAAGAAACCAATCGAAAACGCCATTAGTCCCCAAGCCAAATGACTTTTTCTTTACAGAAAATCTCCGAAGGTTAAGTCGTTTTTCAATTGTGTTGGCAAAGTACCTTCTGAGAAGTAAGATGTTAAGAATTCAATCTGAAATCTAACTTAACTTCTCCCCTTTTGTTTTATTGTTAAAACTGATTTGCAGAATAATATAAAAAAAAAAAACAGAATTGGTGCCAGCAAATCACAACAGCGTGATATGTAAACATTTATTCACTTGAGCGCGCCCACCATGGTGTCATATTTCCAAACAAATGTTCTCAAGTAACTCATCTTCCATTCTAGATATCGAATTTCCCAACCAAAGGCGGTCATAATGCTCACCCTACATCATCTTCCTCATAAAAACCGACAATCAACAAACAAACAGACAACAACTATCTCGTGAGCTCCAATTTCTCCCACAAACAGTTGGCTGCAACTGCAACTGAAACATGAAATATAGCCAAGACCATTGGAGCACTGTCGTATCAGCATCACAGTATCAGCGCACGCCTGCTGCAGTATAATATGTACAGCCGCATTCCACCTTCCTTCAGGAAAACCAAAATAGACAAACTACCCAGAACAGAATCTGACTATGTTCCTCATTGCACCTTAGCTTGCAACAGCCGTCTCTAGTGCCCAGAATTTAGATACAGATTCAGCTTTGGTTTCAGCTGCAGCAACAACCACAGCACACCTTGTCATTTGAAAAACGCGCGCGCGCGCTTTATTTATAGGTTCCTCATTCCCGGTGGAATGTGCACAAGGAAAACAAAAACTATGAATCGCATGATCGAGATCATGACCCAGGAAAAGTCGTGAAATTATATCGAGGTCAGTGACATTTGAATTTGGCACGAGCTAACGTTGACACTCCTCCATCTCTTGGACTTGTCGGCCTGATAGCTTTCGTTGTGATCGTTCCCGATTGCACTGATTGATCTTTACTAGATCGCCGAAAAAATTCGCTCACGTATGCGTGTTGTGTGTAACATGCAATTAAATAACACACACTCATCGGATCGGGTAACTGGAGTGGTGAATTGGAGTGAACTGGCGACAGTAACCACCCACCCGTGACAATCCAATTCCACATTGCACAATTCAATAAATTATGTGACTTATGTGGTCATTTGCATCCATGGAAGTAGACCAACACTGTCAGTTGGATTTTTTTGTGGTTACTCTGACTCTGGCAATGTTGCCTGTCAGGGGAATTTGTGTGACTTAATCATGTGACATGGGTAGTGAGGCATTGTTGAATCTTATGGTTTCCACTGATATGACTGCATTTCATTTTCATGAATGAAGTATTTTTTGTTTTGTTTTTTTTTTTAATTTTTGATTTTCTTCTAATTGGTTAAGAATTTTGTGAGATTTGACAGCTGTCAGAATGAAAATGGATAATCTACTCGTACAAGTAATACTAATAAACTATAGCCAGGAATTGCTTACTTGGTTGAGACTGAGCTGTACAGCGGCGGTTTTGTTCTTATGTTAGATTTTTTTCACTTTGGTTGGTTGGCATTATAATAGTTTTTTAATCTCTGAAGCTAGCTGATATCATGAGGTTTGTGGGTTACGTCTACCTTAAGTTAGTGTTAAAGCTTGAGTTTCAAAGTGTTGTTCGACTGTGTCCGGGGTGGAAAAAAGCTTCAGCTCCAGATAGAGCGGTCGTTTGGCGACTGCCCCAGTTGCATACACGAAGTTGGCTGTGGTATCCTTCCCACTTGTGTGCGACACCTAGGATAAGGTCATCTTCTACAGCATTGTCCTTTTGGTTTGAAGTCGAACAATTTCTAGGCCAGAACGCTAGTATCCATATGCGCTCAAGGTGACCTAGCCATCTGAGATTTTCTGTCAAGGTCGGCATAGCTCCTCCATTCCCTATTGGTACAAATTACTACTCAATTACAATTAGATAAAGTACCTTACGATCACGAAGTAGTAGCTGGCTATTGATGGTGCGTGCCTCCTTTGTTGACAGCATACATATACTTTGGTTTTCCAACGTTGAGCGCTAAATCGTTGCAGTTTCTGATTCAATAATCCCAAACGCTCCATTGACAGGTCACTGTGTTCTTCCCATTATATCAATGTTGACTGCATATGCGAGTAACTGAAGAGACTTTTGAAAAATGGTACCTTTGGGGTTGACTTATGACATGATAACGTGTTTTGTGATAACCGACCTTACCAGAGTAGCGTGCATTCTTCATCGTCATCCTGCATTGTCGAATAAGCTTGGTAGTGATGCCAAAGCTGTATAGTTCATCTCTATAGATGTTGTCATATTCATACTTCCGGTTGAACCTCTCTAAGGCCTCGACCGAGCGCTTCTCGTGCCCTTTTTTGTTTCTTCTGGGGAGCCTATGTTCTTCCCTTTTTTTCTCTCTGTTTTTTCTGGAAGCTCGTTCTGTCCCACAGTTGTTTTTCTAGATTTGCCTGTATGCATTCGTCATCGAACCAAGAGTTTCTTCGTTGGGGCGGGTTGAAACCCAGTACATAAGAGCCAGTCTCTCTGATTGCCCTTTGGGAGTGATGGCACTGGCCTTCTAGGTCTGATGATGGCGACATCGGACTCCCCGAGAGAAAACTCGATCGAAAAAGGCCCTGGCGGTATCTTGCGATTGTAGCCGTCCGACGTTAAACATTCTCACACTGATTAGGTGGTTTTGGGTTGTTGCGTTGTTGCGGATATCCGCATCCGTATCTTGGCCATACAAAGTTAATGATCCGAGTCAATGTTAGTTGCTCGGAACATTCGGACACCCGAAAAACTGGAGGAGTCTTGCGTCGATCGCAATATGATCATTTGGATTTTTTACTAACACTCAAGAGGGTGAGACCAATCTTAAAATGCCAGAGCACGTGTTAAGTTTTTTTGAAAATTGGGTAGAGAGAGAAGGAAAGTTGGGTGGCATCCAAGATTTATGGGGAGACTTAATTCAACCATTCATCTCACGAGATTTTAGTTGCCTGAAAAAAAGAATGTCTTTCTGACACTACCAGTTCGATATGGATATCAAGGTGTAAAAATCGTGTGCTATAGTTACGCAAAATCAATACGCCTATATCCATTCTCGGACGATTTTCACATCATAATTAGGGCATTGCTTATAGGCAAGGTCGTCCTTCTTCCCTGTAGGGCCGTGGATGCTTATGAGGTTTATGTAGGCGAATTTAACTTCAGACGTCAGACGTCGCACCGGTTGTCTGTAACATTCTTCATAGTATATATCACAGCTTTGTAGCAGTCGAGGATTTCCGGGAATACGCGGTCTGTTAAGGGTATGAACATTCCACCTGACGATCCGAAGATCCTTGTCCTTGAATAGTTTGCCGGGGTCGTCAGCAGTGAATCCGTTATCATCTAAGGATATTAGCTTGTTTGTCCCTTTTTTTATCTCTTCCGTATAGCGTTCTGAGTTACACAGTTTGAAGGGTTTCAACAAAATATGTATTAGCTTTTCAATTCCAAGTCAATAGGTGTCCTCACAATCTGATACTTTTCGAAGAAAACACTCCTTCATGTGCTCTACGAGGCTGCTGCGACCGCAAGAGACCGCCATGATTTTTGCCGAACGCAATCTCTCAAAGACTACTCCTATGTCGTTACAATCAAGTACCGAAGGCCAGTAGCAAAATTGCTCAAATGCTATCAGAGACGCCGCAATGAAATTGCTGGGCTTCACCCCACCACCACCAAGAAATCCCTGGTCTAATGAAAAATGCCGCCAAGCACATGCAGCTAAACAAGAAGCGTACAAAGGGGCACTGCAACGAAGAACGAGAGCCGCTCGTGAGCACTACAAGAAAATGTGGCAGGAAGAACATCGACCTCTCCAGAAGAAGAATCTTGTACTCCAGGAACAACATACGCACGTTTTACCAAAAGCAATATTCTTGCTAAACTAACCTGTAGATGTCATATGGCTGACAAATTTTTAGTTTGTCCATTGAGCCGACGACTTGTTACCGAAAAAGGGCAAAGGAAAAGTTCAGCCGGTATAAAGAGGCAGCATCTAGATTACTATTAGAATTTATTTTAAGATAGGTATAATGTCGAAACTATTTTTAGTTCTTCTATTTCCATATTCTTACAAGCTCTCCCAAATGCCAAAAGTTCACAGTGATATCTATTTAGTTTATCTATTCCACTACAACAATGCGATACGACAGCTGTCTCTATAGATCTTTCATCGCCCATTCCTCCAGAAAAATGCTACAATACAAATATCATGAAAGACAAACTTCCTCATGCCCATCTGTAATATCATAACAAAGACGTATGATAGTTAACTCTATCCAAGACTTCCAATCATTTCTGACAGATACAATTCCATTAAATGAGCTGCACATCTTACTTTCATCTTGTCAACCTTTGACACATGTCAGGGATCACTTTATCTGTCAAACTCTTTCAACTTTAAGTCATGTCTGCCTCCCATTTAAATACTAATCCACGCGAATATAAGACTACTCATACAATTGATAGAGATAACAAAGATGAACAAAAGAAAAACAGCCCCAACCAAGAGATGAGCAATAAATCTCAGGGTGAACATAAGAAAATTGCTAAATGCAACCATATAAATAAAGAAAAGGACAACGAATAAAACAGAAAAAAAGGAACGAACGAAGAAAATTATGCAGAGACTCGGAGAGCCAAAGAAAAAGCAAAAGCCAAACGGGAAGAAAATCGCAAAATGCATCTAACAGTTGCGGCACTATGCGCAGTTGCAGTTGCAGTTGCAGTATTGCATTGCAGTATCTACCTACACTCGCAATCAACGCAGATAGAATGACGCGCTAAAGACGGCGGCGTACAACGACAACGACAACGATTACGTTCATAATGATGATCATGGCATGGCAACGATCATCAAGTGAGTCATTGAACTCGATTGAAATTTTCTTCGACGCGGCGTCAGACGCTAAGTGCTCGGCGATCTTGTGCAAAAAGACTTTTCTCTTCCTCGTTGGTTATATCATTCACTATGCGGTTGTTGATTGTAGCATTTCTTCTTTTTTCTTTTTCTTTCTGTTGTTTTCTGTCTCTTTTTAAACTATTTTTACAGTTGCCCATGTGGAGTCCGCGACGAGCGGGGATTTCCAACAGTGAAGTCAGTAGATGTTCCCGCTGTTGCATTGCAGCTCCCTGTGGGAAGATCTAGGAAGAACAATCTTCGATTCTCTCAATGGATTTTGTCGCTCTCTCTCTCTCTCTCTTTTAGTCTCTCCCTAATTGAACTTAACTTTAATTATGGCCATGGCATTGGTTAAATAGTCGGATTAGGAGATGAAGCAGGAAATGACATGGTACAGACGCGACCAACGAAGCTACGAGTAGAAGAAGTGATCGCGAAATGCCAAAAGAGTTCTCTATTTGTAGGAGCAGTTCTTTGGGAAGATAGCGCGCTTGTCAGTTTACATACTCGTATAAGGTAAGAAATAAACTGCGTGCTAAAAGTTTGACACTTTTATCGGTTGGATGCAATTAAACGATTGAGTTTATAGCGGCGAAATAGCGATAGGTGTTTGCCGCTGTGATCAAGCTGATGATCGTAATTAATGGCACGCCATGATCATACCATGAAATCGGTGTGAATCCCTAGGGATTCGAAAATGTGTTTACCTATCGGGAAAGACAATTTCTAAACGAAGATAAGCTCTCTATATATCCGTAGATTGGACAATGGACAGTGCTGTTCGCGGCAGGATAATTAAAAAAATATTATTATAGGCGTATCTTTAGAATGTAATGACTGAGACCTCATTATAATTAACTGCAGGCCATTAACACCGTTCGAGATTATGGTATGGCGTTTTAGGTCTGCGTCTGCCTTCTGGTTCTGATTAAGGTTAGAACTAGCTCCCTGTCAGTAATTAGTTTCAGTTACTATCAGCGCCGGACGCACATACTCGTAGTTGGAAGAGGTCTATGCACTTAGCGGCGCGATCACTTTCTCCTCTCTCGCCTTCTGTTTATTGTTTATTTCTTTCTTTATTTTGCATTACATTTATGTGGTTTTTTTTTCACATACTCGTATTCTTCGCCTGAAAGCCACTTAAGGGTTTGTTGTTCTTTTCCTTTGATCTACACATAGCCCATGTGGTGCTATGTGCTGTCTATGGCTCCAGAATAGGCAACTAGAAAGTATCTATGCGCGTATCGGTGTATTCTTAAGTTTATACACTCTATCTACACACTCGATAGATTTTTATTTGTTGGCTGGCTGTTGGCTCTTGTAAAATTCTTCCCTATAATCCCGGGGGAGATTTGCACTCGGCTCATGCTGCTGTTGCTCCTGCTTTGTTCTTCTTCGTCTTCGTCTTCGTTTTTACCCATGGTTGTGTCGTAGTCGTAGTCGTAGTTGTAGTCGTTGTCGTTGTCGTTGTCGTCTGTGTCTATTCCTTCACTCGCTTCGATCGTTTTGCTTGCTGTGGCCTTCGCCAAAGAGTTGCAACTTAGAACCTCGGCACACTTCTTGGTTCTTTGAGGAGTTCACACGGATGAGCCCTCCACGCGTACGAGTGAAGTGCTCCTTGTGGGTTCGGTTCGATTTTACTCGATGTGTTCCGGGTGTTGTTATTGTTTTGCTTGGAGTTGTAGTTAATTTTGCGCGGTTTTAAATCAAACGATCACAGGGTGTACATAGGCATCTACGGAAGCTTAGGATCTTTACAGTTTACCAAACGATTACAATCGGTGTTGTGTGGTTTTATAGTTTTTTAACAGTTTTCCGAAAGTTATTAATCAGTTTATTCGAATCCTGATTCAATGTACTTAAAGGCGGGACTAGACTTGGTGACAATTCATGTCACATTAATTGACTTTAACAATGCATCCAAACGTTATGCCATTTAACCATTGTTAAAAAAGTTGTGATTTCTTCTTTCTATTCGTAATAAGAGTTCTCTAAATGGAATTGGCTCTCTATTTAAATAATGGTGATCTTCTTTAACTTGTTTATATTACATTGGTCCCTGACTAGATGTTAAAGACAGCATTAGTCCTTAAATCTAGCAATCGATTTTTGGAAGGCTTCTTAGTTACAATCACAGTTGGAAAATATATTTCTTGATAATTTGAATCACTTATTTAAGTTTGCAGATAAAACAGGGGGATAGTCACATTCAATGTTTTCCGAAATATTATTTACATTGTTTTGATGTTAATTGTTTTTTTTGTTATTTGACTTTGAAGTAATTATTTGTGGCGAGATGTTTTCAGATCTGTTTGCTTTGTTTAACTTCGAATGGGGCGTTGTGTAAATCAGGACAATTTGTACATCAATCACGGGCTATTCGTCAACACCTGACGAAACAAAATTTTCCCCTGTCATAAGGTTCAAATTCATAGAGCAAACAAATTATTCATTGCGGTTCACTTGAATAAAGAAAATCTTAGCTCAGTTTCCAGATAGTTTCCAGAGCTTTTTTTAAAAAAGCGTTAAAATTGGATCAGGTGAATAAAGGCAAAGACAATACTTAAAGAAGTAAGTTAGTAATGTGTATAATCACCATTTCTTGAAATGACTCGCAAAAAGTGGTCTTGAAACGAGACGCAAGATAATTCCTTTTAATCTAGAGATTTTTCAACTCAAGATAACACAGAGAAGTGATGCCTTATCGTTTTATTCTCTTCCTTCTTGTAGACTTACTACAAAGCAAATCAGTTTCAAACATTTTCTATAATATTTCGGCCTTGTGAATATGGTGGCCACTTCAGTATTTTCAAGTTTTGGTTTCCAAATAATTGGTTTTGCTTTGCTCTGTTGTATAATCAAAGTCAAGGTTAGGAAAAACTTGTTAAATTTAACAGAAAATAACGATTCCAATATTCCTGTGTATGTAATTCCTGTCATTCTGGTGCTTTGGAAAATGTAACTCAAGTACTAAAGTATAGGTGACTGCGCCCCCAGACTGTAACTCCGCACTCTCTGCTGTGATGACGTGTTACAAACCGTTGTTCATTCCGTAAATAATGAAAGAGACAGTTTCATCTATTCTGTCCATCGCCAGTACAGGCCATTTGCTCTTTTGCAAATTTAATCAAAGCTGCGTACGGTCAGCATTCAGTGGTTATTTTTTTTTACCAACTTTCCACTGTTAAAGTCCACTGTGTAAAGTTCTCAACACTATGAATTACATCTCGAACTTTGAATTTACTGATTTTTGATATTGAATGACTAGATCAGATAGAATGGACGATTTTGCGCCCTTTAGCTGGTGAAATTACTGCAGAAGTTCTTCATTTATAATTTTTTCGCCATGCCGTGGTTCGAATAACCCTCTGAGCGATAAACGTATATTTTTGCACAAATCTTGTCCAAATTTCTCCAAATTGGACTCCACAATAACCTGATTCTCATTTCTTTAACGCAACTTTGTTGATTGTATTTTTGAATCTGTTTACTCACTTTGATAAAGCTTAAGTGATTTTTGTTATTGAGGAATATGAGCAATTTTTAATCGGTTATTTTCTATTGCTTATGGCATTTGTATTGGGAATTTCAGCACAAAATTCTCTGTCTAACAGACACATTGGCTTTGATTATACGTTAAAGTCCATGTGTTGTTCCTTTATTATGCACGCATTAAGTAACCGTAGAATAGACCTAGATTTAAACTTCAGTGTCTTCAATTCTATCCCCTTATCCCATCTCCAAAATAGGATAAACTACGCCTCGAAGTTATAAGACAATCATCTCCGGAATGACAATATTTGTAGCTTTCTTTACTCGTCGCTGCGTCAATCGTTTTAAACTTCCTGAGCACTCAATCACTTAGGTGATTAGAAAATTTTCAGATTATGGCTGCAATTACAAAATTTTATCTTTTATTGTAGTATGTTTGAACATGGTTTGAATCGAGTTTCTTTACCTTTCCTATGGGAGAAAGGTGTTGACTTATTGTCATTGCGGATACTCCCATGCTTTGTGCAATCTCCCGCACCGGTTTCGTTGGGTCCGCTGCCTCCATTGCTCTTAAAACATCGTTGTCAACTAACGTTTCCGGCTTCCATGGTTCTCCGTGGTTCATTTTCGAGGCTGAAGTCTACCGAACGGAGCTATCCAAACCAACGTCGTATAGTGCTTTCGTTAACCGCTACATCTTCAAATGCGTCATTAATGTTTTTCATTGCCAATGACGCATTATGTCCAATTTTAAATAATTCCTAGAAAAAACAAAAACGGTACTTGTAACGAACCCTGAAATTCTCAAGCGCACGTACCACTTCATTTTATAAATAAAAAAAGGAAAATTTAACTCTAGAACTTCTTATTTCCGACTGAGCGCAAATCATTTCCCAATAATTAAAAAAAAACAGTTGTTTCCAAATTAAAAAAAAAAAAACTAATCTTTTATGGCTTGTCTTTGTTTTTGTGTTCTTCTTAGGAACGAATAGTTTTCGATTGGGTTCAAATCAGGGCTGGAAAAGGATATGCCATAGTTTTTAAATCAGCCTTATGTAGGTATTGTTTAACCTTTGGATTAAACAATTGAAGAAAGTTTTTATTTAGCTTAATACTTAAATGACCGAATACAATGCTATTTAAAAAGTGATGTGTAACACTTTTCGGCTCTGTGGCAAGGTGCAGAGTCATACTGGAAATAGCATATTGGTCAATGAAGGCAAATTGACTGCAACCGTAAAATGTAATGCCTCCCCAGACTATAAGGGGTGACCGTGGTGTAGTGGTACTAGCAATCACTTCTCACTCGGAGGGTCAAGATTCGAATCCTACTCATGACAAGTTTTTCATTTGTGTAATTGGAACTGAGTCAGAAAAATCTGCGTGTGAAGGCATAGCACTGACATGTAGATTTGAATGTTGTAGAGTTTCAAGCACAAAACAAGCTCACCCACCTACCCCCGGAGAGCTAATATCGACACCAAATATACCTGAGTTTCAATTGAATTTTGACTCTTCTGTAAAAATTAGCTCTTCCGGTCATCCTGGCTGTGCAGTCTTCTGCCTCTTCATCAGCAAGCTCTTGACTTATTTCTCCAGATCACAGAAATCTGTTTGCTTTACATTTTTTTCCAAAATAATACTGTGTTTCCGATTTGTCGTTCCCGACAGTACGACAGTTCCCGACTTCGTTTTCGTACTATTCCGAGATTTAAATATACATACAACTCTTTTACCAATATTTAAGCTCCGTATAGCTAAAATAACGCTTTTTTGTTGGCTCGTTAATTTTTTAATTTCTACTTTCATGCGGCACAAATTGCATTAAAAGACAAACAAAGAAACTTATGGCAAATATTCTGCAGATAAACTTCTATTCTCGTTATATGTAGAGTATAGATGTAAATGTGCAAAAAATAACTCAGTGTTATTCATCTAAGTCATGAAAAATTACTATATACAAAGCCTTGGTAACGTTTATTTGGGCACCAGTGTACGAGTATATACTGAATAGTCACTTAAATATGTACCCACTGAACGTATTTTTGAATGTAAATTCCTACTCCCAAAAATCTAGCATTTTTAACAGAAACAAACAAGAAAATGTTTCAAATAATTACAATCACTGGTGAACGATCGCACTCTACACATCTGTCAAGAAAGAACAAACATCTGATTTCAAATTCGAAGACGTTTCCATTTAATTCTTTTTTCTCTTATTGTGTTTTTGAAGAGATTTAAAGCTTATTAGCATTGTTTTTTTTTATAAAAAAAAATCTAAAATCTGGGGCTCACATTTTAATTGAAATTTTTTGTTGTTATCCATGGAGAGGATACATTTTTAAAATAATTTCAATTTGTTGCTTTTGAATTTGAGTGTCGTTTGCCATTGCCACTGTCACTTTTCTTACTTTGACTTCGTTTTTTTTTATATTTTTCTTTTGGTAGAATGCCTACCTTTAGTATACTATAAAATTGAACTCAAACTTTAAGAACATTTAACTTTTTGTTAACTCTAAGGCCCTAAGCCAAAGAATTTATATTTTCATTATTCTTTCTCTTCAAAAATTAATTCTGATTCTAATATTCCTAGAAAGTCTATTAAACAACTCACAAGATGCAACGGAGTTAAGGTTCCTAAATAAAGCGTAGCGAAAAGAAGACTGGACGACAATCTTTATTGAATTGCTTCGCAAATTGCAAGAGTTTAGTATTGGGCTTTGCATACATTCATCCATTCTGGAAATAATTTTAGGAACTTTAAAATAGTACAAACGCTAAGGTGGTTGAATTTTTAGTGTTCTAAATGAAGAATAAGAAAACAGGACGAGTTAAATAATTTGCCCCACATACCTTTCTGATAGCGCCCTTTTGCAGAACTTCTAATGCCTGAATTCTATGTATATTGTAATTTATATTCAAATAATCTAAAGTATACAATTTTCTCAGTGTACAAAATCAGTTTCATTTTAAGTCAAGTGACTCGTCTCTATCTAGGCTGAAGTTCAATTCAATTTGAACATTAGCTTGTTTCCACAAACCACAAAATATCAAACATCAAGATGTAGATCATCAGCAAATTCGGTAACTTTTCCTACAAACATAGACATTATTTAATGAATTTATATATCATAGATCAGGAAAAGAATAGGGCCAGTGACTTATCCCTGAGGCACACCCAAATTTAAAGCTCTCGAGCTATCAACAATGTTATTTTCTTTAAGAAGGATTCAAACCAATTGCATATAAAACTAATATTGTTTATGATATTTCTATTTCCTTTTTTTAAAAGACGAATAACGGTAGAACACATTAGAATATTCCGGAAAAAATGCTTACCTTACAAATTTGGGAATTTTTCATTAGCAAAGAAACTTGAGTTGTTAAGTGAACAGCTACGGTTTCAAACATTGTCATTAATTAAATCCGATCTAGTGCAATGGTTGCAATATGTAGGAGACTCTCTACTATTGGAATCAACACTATCACTGAGTAGAATAGATACACTGATACAACTAAGTATGGGGTTTTCCAATAAGGACTTGACAACTTTTTTTTTAAATAAAACCCAAACCATTTGAGATATTTCAATCAAAAGTAAATGAAGTACAATCAAAACATTTATGAATGGAAATCGACTTCGTTCATATGGCCACCGCGGGCACGTTTATAGCGGTCGATTCGTTGGACCCATTTTCAACGACTCGGCCAAACACATTTCGACCGAAACGGCCGCTATTTCGCGTTCAATGTTGGCTCTGAGCTCTTCCAATGTCGTCGGCGTGTTGGTATAAACCAATGACTGAACGTAGCCCTACAGAAAATAGTCAAGCGGCGTTAAATCGCACGAACGAGGCGGTCAATCGACTGGCCCATGTCTTCAGATAACACGCTCACCATACTTGCACTTCAATAAATCGATTGTAGCTGTGTGGCTTGTGGCACCATCCTGTCGTCAAAGTCCATATCTTCCAATTCGGGCCAAAAATAATCGGTGATCATGGCGCGATAACGCTGACCATTCACAGTAACGTGACCATCGTTATGGCCCAATAACGTCGCCGGCATGCAAACCGCACCAAACAGTTATTTTTTGTAAATGAAGTGCTGATTCATGAAGCACATGTGGATTTTCTCCCGACCAATAACGCATATTTTGCTTATTGACGAACCCATTGAGCCAAAAATGAGCTTCGTCACTGAAGATGATTTTGCGATGAAATTCATCATCTTGTCGCATCTTCTCCAGAACCCAACCGTACGTCGCTTCAAATGGTCCATCGACTTCAATTCTTGAGTCAGCTTGATCTTGTATGGGTGTAAACCAAGATCTTTACGCAAAATACGCCATAATGTGGTCTGAGCGATGCCCAATTCTTGAGAACGCCGTGGAATTGACTGATTTGGATCGTTTGCTACGGACGCCTGAACGGCGGCGATATTTTCGACACTTCGACCAACCCGTTGTCTCACTGACACGGCAACATCAGTGTTTTGCACTAAACTTGTTATTGCCTGTCTACTAGGGCGAGAATTACGACCGAAAATTGGAGTTAACACTTTTAAAGTTGCAGTCACCGACTCCGAATTTCGGTAGAAAATTTTTATAATGATGAAAATGAGTTTACTGAATAAATTGACAGTGACAGTTTGATGATTAGTGAAAGAGTGCGTTCACAAATTAAATTCAAAGTCATCAAGTCTCTATTGGAGAACCCTATAGATACCTGGCCAAATTTAAAAAGTAAAGAAACGAACCTGAAATGTCTAAGTTTATTCCTTCTAATATAGTAGAGTATCATTTAAATTGCCACCACGACCTATTGTATCTCCTCCTCCACTCACCGTCTATGCAGGATCTCAGCGCTGGTGTCGTTGTCTCAATTGATAGCGGAGCCTAGGTAGATAAAGCCTTTAACTACCTCAAAGTTATATCTGTCGAGGATAACGTTCTGTCCGAGACGTCGGTATTGGGTGTCAAGCATGTACTTGGTCTTGCCCTCATTTACCATGTAGCACCACCGACATCACACTGCTTTCTTCCGGTTATGTCAGTATCATCAGCTTATGGGAGTAATTGGATGGAATTTTGAAAGATTGTATCTCTTAAAGAATGATGTCAAAGAAATCGTACAACAGCGTACCGTCTTGGTTAAATGCTTATTTTGATATCAAAGGTCTCGGTGAGTACTTTACCGACCTTGATAGAGCACGTGCAATCCCGTAATCCCGCACAAATGGATGAATTTAGCAGGGATGCCAAAACTAGACATTGCTCTGTATAGCTCGACTCTATAGATACTGTCATACGCTGCCTTAAAATCGATGAATAGGTGGTGTGTATCGATTTGGAGTTCGTGGGTTGACGCAGCTCAGAGAGTCTCCTTTCATGAGGGTCGGACTACAAATGCTGGGGTTCCATTTATCGGGCATACTTTCGTCCGACCATATTTTACAGATGAGTAGGTATATGCTCCTTACCAAGTCATCGCCTGCCACTTTGAAAAGCTCAGCAGTCAGGCCGTCCACAGTAGCAGCTCTGTTGGACTTTAGCTTAGATATGGCTATCTTCACTTCATCCAGGTTGGGTAGACGGAATTGTTGGTCTACATCGTCCAGGTTGAAAGGTTCACTCTGCCTGACAGCGGTATTTGGTTCGTCATTTTCGTTATACAGTCTACAGAAATGCTCCTTTCAAATCCTCAGTATCGAGTACTCTACAGACTTCGGTGCGGTGTTTTTGTCCGTGTCTTATTTTTTTGCCTTTTGGTAAAACTTCAGAATCTCATTCCTGGAGTAGTATCTGTTCCTTCTTCTTCCTCCTGAGAAGCCGGTGTTCATATCTCCTCATAAAGCTCGTCAGCAGCTTTATTGCTTCTGAGAAGCGCCGAGTTTCGTTGTGGTGGGCGAGTGAAACCCAGCACATCAGAAGCGGCATCTCTAATAGCTTTTTGGCAGTGAATAAGACCCCTTATGAGATTAAGGGGGACTCGATCGGAAAGAGATTTAGCAATTTCTTGCGATTGTAGTCGTCCGACATCAAATTTCCTCAAAGTATTAGCTTGCCTTTGCGATGTTCGGTATGTTCGCAACTGTACCTTGACTACAATAATGTAATAGTCCGAGTCGATGTTGGGCTCTCGGAAGATTCGCACATCCATAATACTGGAGGAGTGCCTTCCGTCGACTACAATGTGGTCAATTTTGTTGACCGTTGATTGATCAGGAGTTCTGCAAGTCCCATTAAGAATATTAAGATGCGGGATCTGAGTGCTAGGTACGACAATATTTCGCCCCACCTCAGAGTAGATTAGCCTGAATCCGTTATAGGAGTTGTTGTCGTGCCGGCTATACTTTTCAGAACTACCAAAGATGCCCTCTCTTCCTACTCGTATCTTTGCATTGAAGTCACCGAGGACAATTTTAATATCATAGCTAGGCACTACTCGTAGGTCTTGTCCAAGAGCTCTTAGAAGCTATGTTTGGTGTCGTCATTTTTCGCCTTAATACGGATTGTTACGAATCGCTCGTTCTCATGCCGGAAGCTCACTACATCTTGCGTAAGTCTGGCTCTAACAACAGATCCGCATCCAATAGGTGCTTTTGTCATCGATAGCAATCGCCGTCTCTTTGTCCGTTCCATCCCATTGCATTTCTTGGACGGTAATAACATCTGCTTTGCAGCAGCCTAGGGCATCCGCTAATTATTCGGCTGCACGTGGCCTAGTAAGGGAATAATATTGCACGTCCAGATCCGAAGTTCGTTGTCCTTGTTTCGTTTGCAGGAGTAGTCAACAGTAGATCACTCCGTAACCGAAGCCGTTCGGGGATGTGAGCACTGCCGTTGTTCCATTAAGTGCTCATCCGTCATCATCTCTTTTCCTAATTTCGGAAACCTTCAGCCGGATAAGGCCTTGTTTTCTTTATTTCATCGTATTCCACCTTTAGAATCCGGAAGGACATCGGGCAATATCCGATTGTTACCACTTGGAGGTAAAATAAGCACAATTGATGTGCAGTTACAACAATGGGCATCGCCCGGTTGACACCTCACAGTACGTACCCTATTTATACAGCACCTAGCTACCGTCGTGTTTGAAGTGTTTTTTACTCGAATAGTAAAGCAAACCAGTCGGACACTGTAAGGTAAAGACACTCTCCTTATTATATTTATCCTCGAACGATTTTCCGCGAACTTCATTGAACCTGACAAACCCAGGTAATTTGCTCAACCACTATCAGGTTTTGTGACACCCGGTGACATTCGTTAAACTTTCGTTTCCTTCGCTGTCAGTTCTGTTTGTTTTATTATTATTACCCAAAACTGCGACAGACGACTGTCGAGTATTAAGCCCTTAAATTAAACTAAAATCATGATTATTAACAATTAAAATATTGAAGTCAATTATAATAGAAAGCAATCCATCTGACTAATCTGCAAGTCATCATAAGAATGAGTCATGTGAATGAAGTCATCAATATTATTTGAAAGCCTTAGAAATCATTGAAAGTTGTTTTTTTCGATAACTACGAGTATCTATCACAGTAAATTCTAATTCAAAATGGAAGGAGTAAATTCAATAACATGGACGATTCCAAAATTGAAAAGTCACCAAATACTTTCTTGACATGAAATGATTTTAATAAGTTCAAACATTTGAAAGGCTTCAGCAGATTCAATGTGTTTATATGATTCGCTTTTGTAATGACTTCAAGTTGACGTAAGCGCACACGGGTGCTCCAGTTGTGACTTCAAAACTTGAGACGATAAAAATTATTGAATTCAAATTCACATTGGCGCGGGCAGGAAGATTGTCCGCAAGAGAGGGAACGAAAATCCATTTCTAAAGTGGATTTTCGGGTGAAGCACGTCATTTTTTCCCATATCGTCCCATTTCTGACATATTTTTTCATTTTAGTTTTGATCGTTGATGAGCTAGGAAGTGTGAGGAATAGGAAAAAAGGTATGTTTCAGGCCAACTGCGCAAATTTAAAAATTAAAAATGCTCCAATTCATGTGTTCCACTTGTCAAAAAGTCTTTCAACCCCATGAAAATGTGAACACGACGTTCATGGTGAGGACTTTCATCCTCTCGCCAATGTAAACAGGCACTAAGCATGACTTCAAGGATGCTTTCTTCGATGATTTTATTCTTTTTCAATTGTAATATCCGCGCAGGGAATTTCGTTTCTGATAGTAGGATCTATGTTAGTAGTAGTTCTGATTATTCCTTTACTAATTGTTGAAATCCGTTGGTTCTATGTTAGGTAGTAGAAACATCTTAATTCTTGGAAATAGTTAACATATAGGTATAGTTAACATCTGAGGGGTAGTTGTCATGCAATAAGCGAAAGGTATTCATTGGGTTGTACATGAAATGTCCGATTTTATAGTAAAAATTTAAAAGCCAATATTATTTTTCGGTAAATTTTTATTCAATCAAAATAGGACCCGTTGGCATCTATGACATTCTTCCAACGTGATATAAGATCAAATATTCCTTTTTCGTAGAAGTGCTGACTTTTTGAGGCAATAAAATCCTCAAAGGCTTTTAACACCGTCTTCCGGCAAATTAATCCAGATTGCGGAAAAGATGGTAATCTGTTAGGGAGATATCACGAGAGTACGGTGGATGCGGAGTAATTTCAAATCCCATCTGAAACAGTTTTTGCACCATTACTTGTGAGGTATAGTGAGGTATGCAAAAGGATCGGAACATGCCTATTGACTAACGCAGGTAGCTTTTCAGCTAATTTGGCATGCAATATGTCGATTTCTTCACAAGATTTGATAGCGTTTATCGTTTCTCCTGGTTGAAGAAATGAAAAGTGGATTGACCCTTTCGATGACCACCAAATTGTCAAAATAACCTTTTTTGGGTGAAGATCGGGCTTCATCTGCATCCAACCACTGCCCAGATCATTTACGATTATAATACAGTAAGCACTTTTCATCACTATCCGGTGGAAAAACGGCACAGTTTGGTTTCTTAATGTAAGCGATGCGCAGATTTCTGAAAAACAGTTCTTTTTGTCATTTAAACACAAAAATACATTACAATACGAGCATTTCGTATGAGGCTTTGACAGTATGTTTTTCATGCTGCAGACTTCACTTCTTCCCCTGTTTCCAATTCTTACATCTTTGAGGGTAGAGAACCTCGATTTATGTCGCTTTGATACACTTGGGCTTGGGAAATTGGCTTCTGACGATTTTTTTTTTTAGAAATTGGTAGGTATTTCTTCGACATAAGACCTTGTGTCACTGACCTTCTAAACTCTTTTAGTGGCATTTTCTCCATTATTAATCCATGAACAATATAGGCATTAACAAATGCTAAGTATAGCAATAATATATATATATATAATATAATATAATCTCTGCCACCACTTTGGGACTTTCTATCTACACAGTACTAGGCTCTCAAACGATCTGCGGTATCCATCCCTCCCATACATTGGTTATAATCTTTCACAACCAATGGGACAGGAAACTGAAGAATTCGTGGCAGTGATCTCAGTGGTTTCCTCATTTCCATGGAAATTTCAGTCTTTCCACTTCCAAAACCCAATGTCTAGATTCGAAAACGTGTAGTCATAATCTCTGTTCAATTGGTTATCAGCTTGCATGTTGTTAGGCAGTCCCTTTCGGTTATTTCTGATTCTTCCACAGCTAAATTCCTCTTCAGTTTTCAATTTCTCCAGTAAGGGAACAGATGTGAAAACATTGTCAAAATGTATGATTTTGTTTTTGCGCCATTCATTTTCCATCAGTTCCAATACAACTCTTTCTCCAAGTGAATAATCCAGCAAACTTCGCCGTCATTTGTTCATCTTTGCCGTGATCAATCATAAACTTCTTGATAAAACCTCTTTGATCTCCTAAGCACCTTGAAATTTTCGGTTCAGCTCTGCCAGCACTGGCCTTATCTTGAAAAACTTATGTTTACAGTTCCGAGGCATCATAGAATTATCATTGCAATGTAAAGATTACAGTATTGTGGCAAATCTGTCCCTGGTCATTGTTTTACATATAAAAGCGTTGTTTAAATCAGGCGACGAAGAGAAATGGTCAGTCTAAGCTGGTCTCGAATTGTAGCCCATATAAAAGTATATACCTATGAAGGTAATTGTTAAAAAAAAACGTGCGGTTACGCCAGTAATCAAAAGACAAGTGTCAAATTTTATTTGATATGACTACTTCAATGTAACAAGTGTATACTTAAAGTAGGATGTACTAGATTGCTCACAAGAGTACTAGTATTTTGAAGAATGTTGTTCATATTGTTTTAGTTTTATCGGTTAATTAGTTTTAAGAGCTAAATAATGTTTACATAGTACATATTTACATCACTCCTCCTTAAACATAATTTCAGTTTTATTTTAAAATAACAAAAAAAAAAAAAGTTAAAAAAAAGAAAAAAAAACAATTAATAATTCATGTAGTCAAATTCATAAAGTTAAAAGTAAATTAATCCATTAAACTATTTAGTCCATTCCTTTAACAAAATTATTTAATTAATTCGGTTCATACCTATCATTTCAATACATTTATGATGTCTTAAGATTGGTAGGCACTTAGTCAGTACATCAGCTGGCATTTCTTCTGAGGCTAAATACGTCTGTGTAATATCTCGTGAATTGATTGCATCCCTTACATAGTGGTGTCGCAAATCTATATGTTTAGTCCTTGAATTTGAGATTGAGTGGCTTGCAATACCTTGAGCACTCCTGTTGTCATTAAAAATGGTAGTTCCGCCTTCGAGTCGGTAGCCTAATTCCTTCAGAATGCTGCGTAAGTGCATGGCCTCTTTTGTCGCATCAGATATAGCCATGTATTCGGCTTCAGCTGTAGATAGAGCAACTGTTCTTTGCTTTCTTGACTCCCAGACTCCCATGAGATGGCTGAGTGAGCCAGACTGAAAACATATCCCGTATAGCTCCTCCTATCATCGATGCATGAGTCCCAATCTGCGTCATCATACCCCGTCAAATCGGTATTTCCTCCTTTATACTGAAGTCCTATATCTCGCATCCCACTCAGATATCGTAGCACTCTTTTCGTCATATTCCAATGTGTTCTGTTATAGCAATTGCTATACTGACTTAAACAACTGACAGCGTACGCAATATCTGGTCATGTGCATATGGATAAATACAATAGAGATCCAATAACCGTTGGTAAGGTAGTTTATCAATATCAAGTTTCTTTACACTTCCTTCCTCCAGAACCGCCTTCTTCAATTTTACTCCGGCTTCAATTGGAGTTCGAGCTGGTCTTGCGTCTTTCATGCCAAAACGTTCGAGAATTGACTCCACGTATTTTCTTTGCACCATATAAACACTCGAATCCGGATTCTGATGAAATTGTATCCCAAGGCACTGATTCAATGGTCCCAAATCTTTAACTTTGAATGATTTGTCCGATTTAGCCTTATCACAATTGCTGGTGTAGATGATGTCGTCAACATAAATTGCAATTAATTCAACTACCTTTGCGTTATGTCGTTGGTAGGAGCATGGCTCTGACTTGAGTGCTTGAAAACCCAATTCGGTTAGTCTATCATGCAGTGTTCTGTACCATAGCAATCCTGATTGTCGTAAGCCATATATACTTTTCCTCAGCAAACACACTTTGTTCTCTGCTTTCTTTTTATGCATTAATTCATAAAACATCTCAGGAATATGCATATATATTTCTTCATCGATTCCGCTGTTAAGGTATGCGGTTACTACGTCAAACTGACTGAGTTTTAATTTCCACTCCGCCACTATTGCCATCAAAATTCTGATTGATTTCTGCTGAGCCACCGGTGCGTATGTTTCGGTGTAATCAATTCCAAAACGCTGTGAGCATCCTTTTGCCACCAGCCGCGCCTTTTGTCTGATCATTAGTTGGCTTTGTCCTAAATACCCACCTACATTGGACAATAGTTTTGCTTAATGGCTTGTCTACTAGTTGCCATGTTGAATTCTCTATATGAACATCAAGTTCCGCCTTCATCGCTGCTTTCCATTCCTTTACGTTGGCGCTGTTTAAGGCGTCTTTCACGTTCTGTGGCACATGAGTGGAAATAAAGGCTGACGGCTCCTCTGCAACACATTGTTTAAAATCATCTGGATCTTCTTTTTCCGTATCTGACCCATCCTTTTCCACCTCCCGCGTTTTTGGATCATCACTCCTGGCAGGATCGTCATTTTCTGCATCTGTATCTTTCTTTGAAAATACGTTGATACATTCATAGACTGCAGTTTGTTGAGGCTGTGCTTCTCTATTGTCATGTTGCAGATCACTACATTTTTTTTCAATTTCATTTTTATTTGTGTATTGACCATTCCGAGTTGTTTTGGGGCATTCTTCTATAGGAATAATTCCGCATCAATATAGTCTTGGCTGGCTTTCATAGACCTTTTGAATTCCGATGTAAAAATCACGTCACGGATTTTTATAATTTTCTTCCATGTTTCGTTCCAAAACCTGTATGCCTTGGAATCTCCACAGTATCCTACAAAGGTACATTCTGCTGACTTTGGCTTAAATTTACCATTTGTTGGTCGCTTTTCAAGTGCATAGGCTATACTTCCAAAAATTTGGAAATGCTTTACATATGTGTCGTGACCGGTCCACATCTTGTGCGGCGTTTCATTATTTAATACTCGGGACGGGCATCGCTTTCAAACGTAGTTTGCCGTTGTAATTGCCTCCCCCAAAAACTAAACTAGGAGGTAATCCCGACTGCAACAACATAGATGTACTCGTATATATGCTGCCTCCAATAACGTTCGGTTTTTGCGCTCAGCCATCCCGTTTTGTTGTGGGGTATATTCGACGCTCAGTTGGTGTTTTATTCCATTTTGTTGTAAGTACTCGTCAAAGATATTATTGCAGTATTCTTTGCCATTGTCTGAACGTATGGCTTTTATTTTGTTTCCAGTAAATTTTTCTGCATGCTTTTGGAATTCAATAATTTTTTTAAAAACCTCACATTTTTCTTTTATAATATAAACACTGCACCGTCGAGTTGCGTCGTCGATGAACGTTACAAAATAGCGTCCACCTCCATTCGACCTTATATTCATTTCCCACAAACGTCCGAATGCACCAGCTCCAATGGCCCTTTGTTTTCTAATGCCGCTTTCCTTTGGAAATGGTGTTCTCGCCTGTTTTTCCCTAATGCAGTAAGTACACATCTGCGTACTCGTGTACTTCAAAATCTCTGGACTTATACCTTTCAGCGTTTGCTTTCGGATAGCATCCCTTACGCTTGCAAAATTTAGATGACCAAGTCGATAGTGCCAATCCATCAGTTTGTTAACAGGTCGTGCTATGAAAGTCCTTTCATTGTTCTCAGTAACATAATACAGGCCATTTATTTTGTTGGCTTTAATAACATCTATATTGTCTTTATTTTTTATTATAGCATGAGAACGATTAAAGACTACGGTATAACCATTGTCCACTATTTTCGGGACTGAGAGCAAATTAGTACGTAAATCCGGCACAAACAAAGTTTCTTTTAAAGCAATGTTTTTTCCATATTTTACATTAAGTCTCACTTGACCTAAACCGTGGATTACAGTTGTCGCATTGCTGGCAAGGCTTAGCGTTCGTTCGTTACAGGTTTTAATATCACTGAACTTGCCTTGGTTGCTACACATGTGCGAAGTAGCACCGCTGTCCAGACACCATTTTACTGGTGATTTAATCTCAGCTTCAGATATCCAAAATGATTCTTCCATCAGGGCACTATTTTCAATTTTTGTTCTGCACTGATTAGCTTTATGCTCCACCTTCTTGCATTTATAGGACTTGTACTTGCCTTTATTTTTCACATCGCTGGAATTTGCATACTTAGTATAATTTTCTTTGGGCTTCGTGCTACTATAATTGAATGCCCCTTTTATACCTCTTGCATAAAGGGCACCAGAGCTTTGTTGTCGTTCCTTATCATTTCTTGACTCGTATTCTTCTAGTAATTTTACCTTAAGTGTTTCAAGGGTTGGTAGCAAGTCTCTTGTTTCGATCGCCACTCTAAAATTCTCATAGTCATCAGGAAGGCTATTAATTAATAGTATACACAGCAAGTAATCGTGGATTTCAATCTGCATGTCTTTTAAATTTTCTACGATCTCTCCAAAACTTGAAATGTGTGTTTGCATGTTGCCATTTGCCATTCCTCTATGTTGAATTAACCGCTTCAATAAATTTGCCTTTTTAGCTGGTCCTTTAGACTGATAGATGCTATGTAATTTTTCTCAAACCTGACTCGAAGAAAAACAATGCTTAATTTCTTTCAAAATGACAGGGCTTACCGCGAGAATAATGTCAGCACGTGCTTTATTGTCTTGTGTTTTCCACTTGCCGTACAGGATTTGATCCTCTGCATTTTCCGCTTCTATCTTCGGCGATCGTTTTAGTCCGGAAACATATTCACACAAATCATTCTTTATTAACCGAGCCTCCATTTGAATTTTCCAGGTGTCAAAATTCTCGCTTGTGAGGGCTTCAATTTTTAATAGCTGATGATTTGCCATATTTACATAAATATTCGTTCAGGTAGTTTTGCGATTACTAAAATAATTAATTTCGACAAAGAACAACACTATTTTTATACCGATTACTTTTAATAGAAGGGATTTAATAATTTACAAATGCATGGGCAGCCTGGGCCCATAACCTGTTAAAAAAAAACGTGCGGTTACGCCAGTAATCAAAAGACAAGTGTCAAATTTTATTTGATATGACTACTTCAATGTAACAAGTGTATACTTAAAGTAGGATGTACTAGATTGCTCACAAGAGTACTAGTATTTTGAAGAATGTTGTTCATATTGTTTTAGTTTTATCCGTTAATTAGTTTTAAGAGCTAAATAATGTTTACATAGTACATATTTACATCAGTAATCAACTCTTGTTTCTTCAAATTCAGTATTTTATTCTTGGTAGTAGGGTAAAGGTTGCTTTGATACACGATACTCTCTAATATGGAATCAATGAAAACCAAGAAAGTATCTGTTAGCGTGTCGCTTTAACTGCTCCAGTGTCACCACAATTTTCTGACAAGTTAGTTTGCTCATTGCATTTTTTACACTTTCGGTCTAATTCAAGTGTTTTCCGTGAAGTTGGTCTGGTAGCTACCGAAGTGTCTGGTATTGAAGCAGCGAAATTCACATCAGGGCTTGATGTGGCGACAGCTGGTTGAGCTCTCTTTTCAATGCTTCTTCGAGAATTTAATCGAAGTCCCTCAAATGTTGTGGTTGAAGATCCCCTTGATTTTTGTCGTCGGACACTTTTACATCAGATCCTGCGCTACATTCTGGAAGGTCTTCTAGAAAATAGGCTTCGATCAGCGCGATATTATTCGAGATATCGCGCATCATAAATGACCTGAAATAACACTACAATTACTTAGCAAACTCGAGATTTCTAGGCGCCGTAGTTTTTGGGATTCGTTCAGTTCATGGGGTATACACTTACCGAGTTTTTTTACCTTTCCTATGAGAGACATGTGTCGACTTATTGACTTGCGGTGATCTGCAAGCTGTTGAGGACATAACACATGCGAGGAAATATCGCGTAGTCGAAGAAAATTTTTAGGGAAATACCTTTTCGAAAACCTAGAGGAAATAACGGCAGAACTTCAAAAGCCTTCTTGGCTTTTGCAAGAAAATTGGTTGTTTCACCAGGGCGATTGTTTAGGTTTTTGGATTCCGCTGCTGATATGATTACAGACATCATTCTCTTTGGAATGAGATTCTTTATTCCTTATCGGATAAAAAGTATCAAACCAAAAGAAAAGACATGGTACGACTCGAGCTGTAAAGAGGCCGTCAGGGTTAGAGAAATATTTTTTCGGGCCTTTAAGACCAACCCGACAGAGGAAAACCGAAAAAAGTTCAAACGAGGCAGAAATGACTGCAACGCCTTTCTTAAGCGTGTAAAACTGAGGCAAAAAATACTGCAATGTCCCAAAGGCAGTAAAAGTTTTTGGTCGTTCGTCAAAAACATTAGAAATTCCGCCTCATCCTCCATCCCAAAACTCATTTACAATGACATTCCAGCTGTCAGCTCTTCGGACAAGGCCAATCTACTTGCTGCACACTTTGCGGCCAGCTCAACCCTCCCAGATTGTGCTTTATCTCCGGCTACACTTGAGTGCGTCGAATCTTCAATGGGACGAATCTACTTTCGCACTCGTGTAGTAGCAAGAGTACTTAAAGATCTCAACATACATAAATCCGCTGGTCCAGATGGTATATCTCCCCTTCTTCTGAAGAGGTGTTCTTCCTCGCTGGCAAAACCACTGCGTAAGCTTTTTTATCAATCCTACTCTTTAGGACTCTTCCCGAGCAGATGGAAAACAGCATTTGTCCAGCCCGTCCCTAAAAAAGGCGAATCATCTTCTCTCCCTTCTTTCCAACGTCATGGAAACACTGATAAATCGTCAGCTCATGAAATATCTCGAAACACGAAAACTTCTCAATGACCGGCAATATGGTTTTCGTAGCAACAGGTCCACTGGTGATTTGATGGCATATCTCACCGAAAAGTGGAACCAAAGCGTACATCAATCTGGCGAAGGCAAGATACGTAGTTGCACTTGATATTTCAAAGGCATTTGACAGAGTTTGGCATCAAGCGCTTTTGTCGAAAATAAGTGCATTTGGGATCAACGACTCTATTCTTCAATGGATTAGAAATTATCTTTCAGAACGTTCAATTCAAGTTGTCTTGGACGGTTTCAAGTCTGATATTCACAAAATAAATGCTGGTGTGCCCCAGGGCTCTGTTCTGTCTCCGACACTCTTTTTAATTTTCATTAATGATCTCTTGACTGCTACTTCTAATCCCGTTCCCGGACTCACGGCCCTGCTCTTCGGCTGTAGAACGAGAACGACAGCGTATGCTAAGCTCATTAAATTCCAATATCAACAGCATAACCAATTGGGGAACTATCAACAAAGTGGAACACAATGCTGTCTGCTGTCGTTAAAGCGAAATTTAAACACCCAGCCATTATCCATGAATGGCACTTGCATCGTCGAAACCGAAAAACTTTCCATTTTCGGTATGTGTGTCAATGACAACTTACGTTGGAATGGCCACATATTTGATGTCGCCAAAAATGCTGCGAAATGTCTAGGTTTCCTCAAGCGATGTAAGAAATATTTTACCCCCTCTGATCTGGCCTCAATATATAAGGCATTCATCCGCCCAAAATTGGAGTACAACGCCCACATCTGGTCAGGTGCTCCTAAAACATCTCTGTACCTGCTAGATAGGATTCAAAACCGTGCGATAAAACTTATTGATGATACTAATACCAGTCAATCAATTGACATGCTCGAACACCGACGTAATGTCTCGTGTCTCACTTTGTTTTATCGCTATTTCCACCACCAGTGCTCCACTGAAATCGCCAGTAGCATTCCGCCCATTCAAACTTTCAACCGTAACACCCGTCTCGCTATGAATGCTCATCAGTATACCCTCAAGCCCATTTTCGGACGTACTCTAAAATATCGTGATTCGTTCCTAAGCCATACAACTCGCTTATGGAATGCCCTGCGAATCTCTGTATTTCCTGGTCGTTATAACTTGCAAACATTTAAAAACAATGCACATCGTTACCTCTCTTTTCTTCGTCCCTAAATTTCCTTTGCCCGCGCTGTGTACAATCAATTTAAGGGTACTCAAACCCCTTGAGCGCGAGCTGATTATAAAAAAAAAAGAGGGTTCGAATTTGAACTGCCGACAGCATGGTAAATAATTCCTAGAAAAAAATAAAGGCACTTGTCACACGTCAAGCACACGTGCCACTTTTTTTTTTATAAAAAAAGAAAATTTAACGTTCTGGCACAGATGTAACTCGAGAACTTCTTATTTCCGACTGAGAGAAAATCGGACATTTGATGTCCGATTTCATATTTATTTCACTTTATAATGTTTGAGTTCTTTGTTCTTAAAGTTAATTGGAAATTAATATTCTGTGACATTTTAGAGTGATATGTTATATGTTAGGATGTAGGAGTACGGTGTGTAGCCGAAACTTTATTTATTCATAAAATCATCATCAACTTTATGGCATTTGTTAATATTCGTATCCCTCCGGTTGGCAAGAAGTTTAGTTACAATTCGAATTATATTACTAGTGGATTTCCTGTTTATATTTTTCAAGGACTCCTTAAAGTGCCCATTACCATGAGTTTAAAATATTTCCCATTTAGTTATAACATATTCGTATGTATATAAAAAAGTGTAAATTAAATGAAAATGTAAATAAGACAAAAAAAAAGAAAAACTCTCACAACAAGGAAACGACATGCAAGTTACTATCACCATATCAATTATAAAAAGAAAAAGGACTGTTTGAAAGAGTTGCTCATAATATGAATATCAAATAGCTGCTGCCTTTAAATAATCATCCAACAAAACAACGCAAAACAGGTGAATAATTCACAAATAAAATAAACCCCTTAATATGGGTGAGAGAAAATGGATGTATTCAAATTAGATCCAGACCATCAATCGCAGATCCATTCAAATTTGGTTGACAATAGTAACGGATGCGGGGGTAATGTTATTGTGGGCGGCGATGATGATGACGATGAAATTATCCCCGCTGTCAGTTTCGATGCAAATGCTGATTTTAATTTAAATTTCTTCGACACACCTGAGGACTCATCCACTCAGGGTGGTTTCTCTGATCCCGGTTCTGTGGAGTCTGCGTCAATTGAATCACCACCACCAACCGGTTCCAGTTTGTTGCAACAAAATCAATTTTTCACCACCCATATTGTGGGGGTGCAAAGTAATTCGGGTAGTATTTCTGGCAATAGTTTGTGCAATAGTCCAAGTTCTAGTAATACAGCGAGTAATTTTGCTATTGCAACAGCAACATCGAATATTGTTGGGCATAAATTTGGGAATGCTGGCAGCAGTTGTGATCCAGGCAATTTGAAAATTTCCTCAGGTATGTAATTTTATAAAAAAGAAGTTTTTTATTTTTTAATTTGTAATTAATTTAAGAAAGAAACATATTTGAAAAAATATTTAAGATTACTGATAATAATATATCGAGTTGAATCTTATGGGACATAGAAATGCATTATGTTTTGATTTTGCGAGTAGTCTGTGGGGGTGTTGCATTGCTGCAAGGATCATTGAAATCTTCATCGACATGTACGAGTATGTTCCTTTAATAGAAAATTTTGCAAGTCATTGGAAAGTACAAAAATCTCTGAATGCTCTTCTTGTTTATCGTCGAGTTTTTCGGTTACTCCCGGTGCACATATACCTTTTTATTCTCACAATGGTCTGTTTTAGTGGCTACAATTTGTCGTGTCGTTTTTGCCTTTACACAGTAAAGGAAAATTCTTTCCTTTCGCTGAGAATAAAATTAAAGATCCATCCAAACAAGAACGTTTTCTCTTCGGGAAATTCTTTTTGCTTGTTTAATTATTTCGCCTTGCGTAAAATCTACGAGTACAGTTTTACTTCATGCGCAAGAGTAGAGGTAGTAACATTCATAGGCATTTTTCGTTAGACAGCTCCTCAAAAATACTTTTCTGTCAGTCAACTCCCAGTGTTGGTTTTTGAACCGCTCATATTTTAAGACGAGCTCTATCGATTACGCTGCTTCCGCTGTACTAAATCCACGCTCCAAATATACATACATATATTCTTTCTTTTTTCATTCCACTTAGGGGTGAACCTGGGCCTCAACTAAGAAGTCTCTCGAGTTAGCGTGGTCTTTAACTAACTGCCTTCAGTTGCGCACTCCAAGTCGGTTGAGGTCCCGTCTTAAGGTGAGGTCTTCTTCTACTGCGTTATCCCTCCGGGTTCACATGTTCACATTCGTTCTACATGTCCTAACCATCTAACCGACTGATGTCTAGTTCTCTGACTAGATCGATGTCTCTGTACAGTTCGTATAGTTTGTCGTTGAATTTTCTCCTCCAAAGCCCGTCACCGCAAATGAGTCCGAATATTTTTCGAGGATTTTTCTCTCCAAACGACTGATGACCAGGGGCTAGGGTGATCAAAGTCATATATAGAGTCTTCTTAGTTTTTCTCTCGATTAAATTTTTAAGCCAAAGTAGACAAAGTCTCATACTATCCCAAAATTATAGCTGTCGACTGTGACGTTCTATCACAAGTATTCTGGTGTGTCACTTCTGGTTGACAGCATATACTTGGTTTTGCCTTCATTTACTGTTAAGCCCATTTTGGCAGCTTCAATACTAACAACGCACCGGTGAAAAAGCGCTGAGTTCTCCAAATTTGAATGATTTTGCCTCTAGTGTTCACTTGTGAGTTTCGCACAATTATTTCAAGTATAATGTTAAAGAAGTCATATGACAGGACGTCACTTTGTCTGAAACGTTTTTTGACATCAAAGGTCCCGGCTAAAGCCCCATTTATAATGCTCGGAGATCCGATACGAGGGTTGTTTTCGAATTCGAGAGCTCTCGTATTCGGACATCGGACGTCTGTTTACAATGATACGTCAAAACACCACTCACAAATAACAAGCTCAAAATCAAAACAACAATAAATTTTTATCTGTCACGCATTGCGAGATGCGAGAGTTTTCCAGATTTTCGAAATTGATTGGGATGCTTGCTGCGAGACTCGCATTATTGTAAGCAAACACGTTGAAGTACAAGTTACGGAAATATTTTTGACAGTTCATGCGCTCTCTTTTTCGAACAACGTAAATGGAGCATTGTAAATTGGGCTAAGTCGTTACTGACTTTGACGGAACAGCGAGTGTTCTCTATCATCACTCTTGACGTGGTCCTATATATATCTGTTCGCCATAAATGCTATCATCTGCAGCCTTAAAATCGATAAAAAGAAGGTGGGTATCGATCTGCTAAAGTGTGAAGATTTGGTCGATTGGGGACTTTCTTGGTCTGAAACCACAATGACAGGAGCCAATCAGATTGTTAACGAAGGGTTTTAGATGTTGACACAATATGGCAGAAAAATCTTGTATGTGATGTTGAGGATACTTATTGTTGTTGCAGTTGAGCAGGTTCCCTTTTGGGGATCGGGCAAACAATACTGAGATTCCATTCATTAGGCATATTCTCTTCTGACTAGATCTGAGAAATGAGTTAGTTTACGCTCTACATAATGTCATTTCCAGCAGCTTTGAACACCTCGGGCGGTAAGACATCAGGTCCAGCAGCTTCATCTTGGTCAGGTGAACGAAAGAATGATCTATTCTGCTTGATGACGGTATGTTGGACTTCGTCGCCGTTATCCCGGAATAAAACTTATCAATATCTTCGGTTGCGCGCTTCTCATGCTCTTT
Source organism: Volucella bombylans (assembly GCA_949129095.1). Lineage (NCBI taxonomy): Eukaryota > Metazoa > Arthropoda > Insecta > Diptera > Syrphidae > Volucella > Volucella bombylans. The sequence continues at coordinate 141,947,236 of OX422142.1, read as the reverse complement.
TTTCTTGTGCTTTAGAAGCCGATGTTCTTCCCGTGTCTTCTGCTCCTAGAGCTCAGAGTACCTCTCGTCATTCTTCATCAAACCAGAGATTTCTAGGTGGTGGATGAAACACAGCACATTTCAGCGTTGCCACTTGTCTTCGGTACGTGATGCTGACGTCATAGGAGTGGTTGAGAAATTTCGGGATAAGCGTTCGACGAAGATTCTGGTGGTCTCTTGCGATTGCAGCTTTTCGATATTATATCTTTTCACAGAATTTCTTCTCTTCTGTGGCGCTTGGAAAATACGCATTCGCACCTTGGCTGCAACAAGCTGGTAATCCGAACGTTTGGCAACCCGGAACGTTCGGACGTCCAGAATACTGGAGGCATTACGCATTTTCTGAAGAAAAGTGACCTTAAAACCAAAAATTAGCATAGGCAAGTAAAATGGAAGAGGCTTAGAAATTGGATATCTGAAGACTCAAACAAGATATTAACTTTATTTAAACGCAGTTACAAAGGCTAGTATTCCTTCTAAATATAAAGTTATAAATGAAGTTTCTAGCATTGGTATTAATAGAGCAATTTTCGTTAACATTGGTCAGCATACCCTAAAGTAAGCCTTTTCGATAAATGATGCCAACATTGGAGATAGACCCTTACTGCAGAACGATTTTTTTCTTAGAATATACCCAACAAGCATTTTCCAAATTATCTTTGACGAATTAGGGAACACTGTCCACAACTGTCCTACCAAAGAAGATGTCCGCTTTTCTATCTTGTCGTAATAGAATAGAATCCTACTAGGCGATTTTAACATCATGCTTCGGACATTGCTCTTATGACTTGTCGAGGAGCTCTTAGAAACATTCTTTCGTGGCGTCGTCCTTGTCTTCCGTAGTGGCATGGGCGCATATTAGGCTTATGTTAGTGAAATTAGCCTTGATGCGGATTATCATAAGAGTGCCGCATATGGCAAATCCACATCTGAATAAGCGCTGTTTATTTTCCCTATATATAGCAATCACCATATTATCACAGTTTTTCATCCTCCTTATGTCCGGCCCATCCCGTCGTACTTTCTAGTGACGGTGATATCTGCATGTTAGCATTCAAGGGCGTCTGTTTGCTCGGTTGCTCGTGGCCCGTTAACGGTCCGAATATTCAACATGCAGATCCGAAGGTCGTTGTCGCTTAAGCATTTGCAAGGGTCGTCTGTATAGAGTTTTGAGCCCTATAACTGCGTAGGTTATAGAGTGCACCACGTCAGGGAGGCATAAATCACGTTGCATCCCTCGTTGATGGTCTCATATTTTATTGTGTCTAAAACAGATGTACAGCATATGCAATAGAATCTGTGATGTAAAATTAGAGAACATGGTTTTCTTTACAACTAAGCTCTTCCTCGCTGCATACGATGCACTACCAGAATAAATTGTTATTCCCTATCATGACGCAAGTCGCTGAAAGTACACAGCTTTCTAACAAAGGGTTTCATTTTGAAAGCCTGATTTTTTGGCACATGTCAAAAAATGACAAGATAAAACTCTGCCAATAATAAAAACGAAATAAAAGCAAAAAACTGTTGTTAAATCGTTTCACAAGTTTGAGCTAGCTTCGTAAATATCGTACTCGTCGTGCTTTTAAAATATGGCCACAATTATTATTGGCCCGAGTCTAATCTAATCTTATTAAGAAGCAAAAACAAACAAAAACTAACAAAGGCATTCTTAGCCTAATATGGCGAGGAGTGGTTGGGGGATATGTTAAGGGGCATATTGAGCAGCGCTTTTTTGATTTTGTATTTGCTGCTATTTAGGTCAAAGGCAACATTCATCAGTGAGTTCGGATCAGGAGATTTGGGACGGATCTTAGATTACGGGGAATTGAGGCGAATGAAATATTTTGCCTTATTCGCGATGTTTCCGATGTTTCCAGTCAATAACTCTTGAATAAGAAGTACATCATCGACTTCACGACACTTTTTTAGGGTATGCATTCTAATTAGTTTTAGGATATTTTCATAGGGAGGTAATCCATGTGGATCGGTCCATGTTTGCCGACTCCACCGAATTTTGCATAACGACTTTAATGTTCAATTGGCGCAATATTGGGTACTTGAAAAGCATGAACTCAATCAAGAAATTTACCCAAAAATCATTTTGAACGATATCCACATCGTGTTACTGTTTGCTGCATCTTTTAGGCAGAAGGCATCATTGGATCTAATTATTTCATCGAAAATAAAGCGGTTGTGGCTGTTACCGCGAATGGATTGCGTATTGAGCCATAATTAACAAATTTTTATAGACAAAGCTGGAAGGTTTGGATGTGATCGACATTTATTATACACAGGACTGCTTAATGTGCCATACAAGTGGCGAAACCATTGATCTTGTGCGAGAAAAGTCTCCTGATCGTGACTCTTCTCAAAATGGCGATGAAAAAGAAAAATCTGAAAAATTTATGTCTGACAATCTTTGATAATGTCTTTCATTATTAATAGTAACCCTTCTTCTATCGATTAAAATAAAAATTAAGTCCCATCTCATGAACAATGACTATTTCTGGATAAATGAAAATGTAACCTCTTATTAAAATAGCCTTTTGAATAGCAAATCAGTGCAATTTACTTCATTTTAATTTATACAACGTTTTGTGTCAAAAGAAATGTGCAAATCAACTCCTCGTCAAAAAACCCTATTCCACTAAATCACTAAACCGAAACAGTATTAGACATGCAACAGTCACCGTCTAGCTCTCGCAGCGTTCACTTCGTGTTGACTTCTCTTCTCAGTGACAGTGTTTTCGTGCGATATACATATATCCATCTCACTCCCTCCTAGAAGCCAAATCAATTAATTTGTTTTCGCCGTTGTGTACCGCGTGTTTCTTTCTGCGCGCAGTTAATACTATTTGAGATTAAGATGGCCCCGGGGCCAGAAAGAAAAAAACCCGGGAATAGGTTCGACATCCTTGGGGAGTCCCTACCGGATTTCGAACCAAGATCAAAGAAAAATAAACTTTCCTCCTCTGTAGAATTCCCCAACCTTCCCAACATCTCAAACATTAAAAACCCGAGATTTGTACTTATTGCACCTGCAATTGAAAAACAGCCACTGTCTTCCGTAAGCATTTTTGTACTTAAAAAAGCAATAGATTCTATACTCGTAAGTACGGAGTATGAACATATCTCGCAACTTAGAGATGGTAATATTTTGATCCTCACCAAATCTCAAAAAGTTGCAGATAAATTCTTGCGTGTTACTAACCTCGCAAATCAATGTCCGGTAACGATCAAACTACATGCCAATCTTAACTTTTCGAAAGGCATTATTTATGCTCCCTGCTTAATTAATATTAAGGAGGAAGAAATAGTTAAAGAGTTCAAATCACAAGGTGTAACCGAGGTGTATAAATTTAAAAAAACATTTGGAAACATTCAGCGTCCAACAGGTTTGGTACTCTTAACGTTTGACCGATATCAGTTGCCTTCCACCATTGAAATAGCATGGTATACAACTAAAGTCCAGGAGTACATTCCCAATCCGATGAGATGCAGAAACTGCATACTAAAAATAAAATGTGTGAAAACTGCAACCTCCCGCCACACGACCCCAATAACTGTACCCGCACTATGTGCGCTAACTGTTCAGACCAACATCCTTCTTCATCAAAATCATGCCCCAAATACTTGCAAAATAAAGCAATTCTGACAATAAAAACAAGAAACAAGTGTAGTATAGCCGACGCCAAACGCACTTATAATCTCATAACCCCAACTCATCCAACTTCCAATGTTATTACATACTCCGAAAAGGCCAAAGAAACTACACAAGTACCCATCAACAAAAACAGTTCTCTAAATTCCATCAACTTCAACTCAAATAAATCAACACATATCAGAATACTTGTCAGTAAATAAGGCTTCAGCCAACATCAACAAAGAGGCTGCTCTGCTACTTAAAGCAATACGAATTGCCGCCAACAAGTCGATTCCTCAAAGCACAACAAAACCTTCTAAACGTACTGTTGTTTGGTGGAACCCAGAGCTTAATTGTCTACGTAATGAAAAAGTCAAAGCATGGAGAGTTTTTAAAAATTACCCTAATCAGATAAACTTAATTTGGTATAAAATAAAAATGCTCAATTCCGCAGAAAACTTAAAACTGCAAAAGCAAATAGCCTTATGCATTTCACCTCGTCTATCAACCCAAATTCATCTCCCAGCAAGATCTGGCATAATATCCGGTGTTTGACTCGTGGACATACACAACAAACAATAAAAGTCATTGAAACCTCCACAGGTCCTCTTTCAGATCCAACCGTAATTAGTAACCACTTTGCACTCACTTGGTCCAACTTCTCGAAAGACGAAAATTTTAACTCAAACTACATCTCACAAAAACAACTCTCTCTTCTTTCTACTATAGATGAAAATCTTATTTCGGCTCCCGCAAGATTAATAGAGGTAAAAATTTCGCTTTTGGAACTTGAAAGTTGTCTAAGCAAACTTAAAGGTAAAACACCCAGCAGATACAGAATATCATACCCTATGTTAAAAAACCTCCCCCCCTGCGCAACCTTCAGGCTTACGCAAATTTACAATAATATTTTTGATACCGGTATTATTCCACAAAATTGGAAGCAATCAACATTATTCCCAATACCCAAACCAAAGAAAAACATGAGCAGTGTAAATGGTTTCAGGCCGATATCTCTTATACCCTGCATGGCCAAAATTCTTGAAAAAATCGTAGCCAAAAGAATACTTTGGTTTATGGAATCTAGGAAGCTGATAAAACCCAACCAAGTGGCTTTCCAATCAAATAAAGGCTGCGCCGATGCCTTACTCCATCTAGATTTTCAGATATCCAATGCCTTATCTCCTTAGATTTCGACAGGATAGGAATTCATATAATACTCAATAAGCTGAAAGCGTGGGGAATAGGCCCAAAAATATTCAAATATGTTAAGGCTTTCCTTACCAACAGGAAAATCGGAGTCAAAATAAACAATTGTTTCTCTCGTTTTTATCCATTGGCAAATGGGATTCCACAAGGTTCTCCACTATCTGTGGTATTGTTTATTATAGCCTTTGACGATCTAAGCACAATCATATCAAATCATAAACAACTTCATCACACGTCTTATGCCGACGACTTTTACATTTTATGTAAGCACAATGACACATCAACTATAAATCTGTTACTGACAAATCTCCTTAATGATATACTTGCTTGGTCTTCTTGGTCTGGAGCTAAGTTATCTTTAGATAAATGTAAGACTCTTCATATTTGCCGTAAGAAATTCTGTAATACAATTCCTCTTTCTTTAAAGAATGTTAATATTAAAAATGTTGATAGTTTAAGTATATTAGGTTTAATATTTAACAGTAAATATAACTGGAAAACTCATTGTTTGGAGTTAAAACAAAACTTGGCTAAAAGAACAAATATTATTAATTATTTGGCAAGTAACAAATGTAATGTTCATGTAAATACACTATGTAATATAACGAAATCACTAATTTTAAGTAAGATTGACTACGGTCTAATTATATATGGCAATTCACCAAAATCAACATTAAACATCATCAAACCACCCTACCACCAATGTGCACGTAGAAGCCTGAATGCGTTTCCAACAAGCACTATAAAAAACATGCTGGTTGAAGCCGGTCTACCCACCTTGGAAGAAAGAGTTGCGTCAACAAAAGCCAAACTCTTTATCAAACTAGCTTTTTCAAATGGTTCTATACTGGTAAAGGACGTTGTTCGTGCAATGATGTATAAAACTATAAAACGAATACCATCAGCTATTTCCACTTCAATAACTTCAGCTAAAGAATCGGGCTTTCGCACGAAGATAATCGCCAAGTACACTCCACGCTATCCTCCATGGTACATACGTACAACCTTAATCTTTTATTATGAATCTGGCAAACTTTAACAAAACCAGCACTACCAGCCAAATCTCTTGCCAAGTTTTCCTAAGCATTTCTACGGAACTAAAAAAAGAAGGATGGAAATTCTTATTTTCAGATGGTTCTAAAACTACACAAAACACATCTTTTGCATCTGTTACTGAAAACGGCTCACTGATTTGTGTAGGACTTCTAGATAACAAAGTATCTATATTCACTGCTGAAGCTTTTGCTACTCTGAAGACCATAAACACCTACGCTACGTATGCAGGCAAATTCGTTATAGCTACAGACAGCCTTTCAGTGATAAAAGCAGTCCAAAACCCTGGTCACAATACTGAAATTATATGTAAAATCCGTGATTTTCTTATCAGCAAGCCCAACAAATTGAAGCTGATGTGGGTACCAAGCCACATGGGTATAAAGGGTAATGAACTCGATGACGTAACTGCTGTGCAAGCCCATAATACACCGATCTACAATTTTGAAGTTGACACCAAACTTGATCGTCATCCCTACTCGACAATTAACCCCAACAAAGTGCACCCAATCTTCCCTACCACCACATCAAAATCTATGAATACCACCTTCATTAGATTGCGGCTTGGTCACACAACCACAACTCACCAACACCTTCTCCGTAAGGAAAGTCCGCCCACATGTCCAACCTGCAGAGCTTGCGTCGATATTAACCACCTATTAAACTTACACAATTGCCCAGCCAGAACTACTCACCAATTAAACTCAACACCCAACTTGCCCATTTACGAAGCCTTAAAAAACACTAGTCATGATAATATACTTAAAATTCACTCTTTTGTTAAAAAAAAAATAGCATAAGTATTTAACCTTAGTTAAGTTAATATTAATTTTTACATTAAGCTACACTCAAGATGATGCAAAACCAATAAATGAACGTAGCATGTGTGTACGTAAAAAACTGCATCCGCTATTAGTGAAAGTGTGACGGAAGTTCCGTACTACCAGTTCGGAGTCGATCGCAACAGATTGCTCTTTCCTCGTGTTCATCTACTTTGTGAACAATTTTGCGGTTGTCTCTGCCTACAACCTTACACCATCTTCCAATTAAGGCTTATTTTTATCGGGTTTAGCTCAATGGAGTTGGCGAAAAACTAAAATTGTCGTCGAGTGAGTTAAATCCAGAAGAGATTCACGAGTGCAACGAGTGTTTGGTGTAATGCTCAAAAGAGTGGCCCGAAATTTGATAGACAGAATGCGCAACCTATTCACCAAACCTTTAATGTACTTCCCATAACTTCTTACGTTAACACAAAGAATGCAGTATAATCAAAGAGAAGCGTTTCATATTATTCATGATCCCCTTCTACTTACTTTCATTTCACTTTCGTTTTGTAACATAGTAAACCGATGATTTCTGTTTGTATCTATAGGAAAATGTCAAATTCCCTTTAAGCTGACACTTTAGGCAAAGGGAATTTTTTAACATTTGCTACGAAATCACTAAACAGTGCTAATGACTGAAAAATATGACAGTTTTTGGTAAAAAATTTCGCAATCTAGTACAATGGCTTTAAACTGGCTTATCTGTGCACCGATTCATTAACACCAATGTCATTTCCACTGAGTAATCATCGAAGAAAACTCTCTCTGCGGAAATTAATTCCTCGCAGTTGAATCCTTTCTAATTTTGGGAAAATGCAAATCGAGACATCTACTCGTACTCGTAAGAGAAGGTAGCAGAAGTAACGATAGTTTGTAAAATATTGTACAAAACCTTCTTCCGCCTGCATTAATCTGCAGCGCAAGCAATCTTTACCGTCACACTCCACCTTCATGAAAATCATTCGTATTAGGCAGTCAGGGATTAGTTTTGATGGCGGATGAAATGATGAAAAGACGTGAAAAGCCAGTATTGGAACTCTCAATGAGTGCATGGTTTGGCAGTAGCCTACGTGAACTTTTTTTATAGCCACAATCACAACTGCAGACAGAGACACGATTCCTCATAAATTTAAATTCCGATGAATATTCTGTTTTTCTTTGTTGTTGCTGCTGACTCTTTTGAGCTGCTGCCCCTCTTATACTTTTGGAGGGAGGAACAACACAACAAAACAAAAAGATGGAAGTTTCCGTTTCGAGCCATAACTCTAGATAAATCTTTGTTTTCGCCTAGTGTTTTTGCATTTTCCCTATTTGGGTTTTTTTTTTTTCAGTTTGTTCCTCTATGCAGTTTTCTATTTGTACTGAGGCAAACGAACTGCCACACCTCGAGCAAGTGGGATTAAGATTCCACCACGGCATTCGCCCTCTGCAATTTCTAGACTGAAGGCATACGAGGTAGACTGACGTAGACCCAGGTACGAGTATCAAACCAACAAAGTTCCAACAATTGTGCTCAACTGAAAACTGAAAAAGACAACAAACGACAGTACACTACACACAACAATGAGGATGTGGAAGCCAGTGAAATCTGCATTGTAACCAGTCTAAAATGGAGGAAGGCAGGGAAAGAAGGAGTGAGTTCAACGATAGAAACTCTACAACAAGGAAGCATATGAATACAAGTACTCGTAGTCGTACACTACTGAAGCTCATTTGAATTTGAAAAGAGAAATCATTAGGGGTCTTAACGGAGGGAGGAATACGAGTATACCCACAAATGCTGGATGGGTGCATTAGCAGCTTAAATGTGGGTGGGAGCAGCCTGTGATGTAGTAGATTACCGGTGAATGGTCAATGATAGATGCGGATAGCCATGAAGTGAAAGACACTAAGCTTTGTCACATTTGAGAGGTCAACAGCTGGAAGTTGGGATATTTTTATGCAGAGCACTCGTATAAATCTCTTGCATGAGTTATTGCAGTTGCGGGCAGATGGTTTGCCTACGCTGACGTTCTATTCAAATGTGATATGTGCATTTCACTGAAACAGAACGAGAAGATACTGGGTAGAAGAATGGAGTAAAACAAAATATTTTTTGTAAAGGAAATCTCATTTAATGTTCCTGGTATCCAAATTCAAATCTAAATTATTTTCGTGCAACAATAGTCTCAAAAGTTCGGTGAAACTTTTTTAATTTAAATTGATCATATTTCCCGTATACCTATTTTTTTTTTCAAGTTGGAAAAATGTTCATGAAAGTACTGGTATCTCGGAACATGCTGTTGCTTCCTTTGATGGCCTCAAATCACCTGGTACTGATGGCATATACCCAGTTATCCTAGAAAAAGGTATAGACTATTGGTTGTTAACTCTGAAGAAAATCTTCACTGCTAGCCAAGTACTGGAATGCATACAAAAACTCTGCGGAACAGTGGGAGTACCGAATGACTAAACGCTCGGCAAAGAGCTTCTGACCACTTAGTCTGACTTCCTTCATGTTGAAGAGGATGAAGAGAACAGATTTAGCAACGCGGAAAATTCAGCGAGTGCAAAATGTGGTAGGAAAAATTGAAGGCATACTTCCCAAGAAGACGTCGGTAACGTCACTTTTGATGGCATGTGCAATTCCACCAGACACCACGACTTAGACGAATCACTATTTTTGTGGATAAAAGCAATGCTGGTGAATATGACACTGATTGTGGATGCCCATACGTCGTCGCGGTTGTGAACAGAGGTTGCCGACAAGGCGGCGTCCTGCCTCCGGCATGTTTGTCAACTCACTGCTCAACGCTCTCAATAGTTCTGACGTCTATGCCAAAGTATATGCAGATGAAGCACATAGCTGTACTCTCTATTGGATCCTATCAGCGACTGACAGCTCTAGAGTGCAGGTGCACTAGAAATGAGCTTACAGTCGATCCTTTCAAAACTGAAGTTGCTCTCTTTACGAGAAGGAGTAAGTGTCTGATCTGATTCATCACCTAGCATCATCATTCAAATCTCCAACAAAGGTAAGTTCTTTGGAGTGAACATGTTACGTTGAAAGCCGTTAAGACTGCCCTTCTGCGCCGACTATCTTTGACTTCGATCTTATGGACATGCCGTAATGACACTGGAACTCCTTTTGGAGAAAAGATACGAAATCGATTTCCTAGTGCCCAGGAATGGTTTGGGTCAGGAGCCAGGAAAGGAATCTCCTCACGGATGGTTCCAAAACCGAAATAAGATGCGGCGCTGGCGTCTTTCTGAAGAACGACAATGTTAGATTTCACTCCTCGTTAGGAAGACTAGACTTTGCCTTCCAAGGGGAGATATACTCAACGAACTAGGTGTATTGTGAAGAATTGATATAAGGGCGAAGCATCTGTATACCATATGTGGCTACAAGATACTGCGCTTAAAGTCTTGCTGAAACCTCTCACGACTTCCAAGACAGTTCGACAGTGAAAGACTTCACTAAACGTAGTTGGAAGGCTGAATTCATTGAGTAAGAGCATACATAGCACGATTCTACAATTTGCCAGCCAACCAAGTGAATGCTTCCTGACGTCTTTAAAACGTCTTCTGCTTTCCTGCTGTTCCTCAGTAGGAACGACTGCAGGCTGCTTACTATCGTTCTGATGTGGCACTTGCTCTGAAAGTAACATAAGGACGCGACGTTCGCTTCAGGCTGCTGGGTTCTGGTACAATCAGCACTTTACCACTGAAGTGTTTACGTATCTTTCTTCGAAAGACTGAGAAATTTCAAAAAAGAGGTGTACAATGGATTAGTTCTTATTCGGAGTGCACTGTTCCGACAGAAAAAAAGGCACTGGCCAAACATTTAACATCAATTAGGTATATCGCACTCTATGGTGTATAACACATTGCACATCAACACTCAAATGCCCTTAAGGGTGACCAACGCTAGTTCTGCGATGGAAGCCTTGACAGTATAAGAAAATCTGAGAAGGCTACCCACGAACACCAGACGAAACATTGTACATGATTTGGGTCCCAAATCGATAATTTTAACCACTTTTCCGGGAAGATGGAAATCTTAAATGAAAGCAGTTTATTGGTATCGTGATACTTTAATGTCATATGCATTGACAGATTTATGATCGCTGCATCCTAAAAATGGGCTACATCAACTTTTTCCTTACTGCTGCTATAGAACGACTGAACGAATGCTTTTAAACGCCCTTAGACTCGTAATCTATACGAGACAATATCTGACGATACCTATTAGCATGAAGTGAATAGAGTTTTCCGAAATGCGCATTTGCTCTCTTCTACCAAGTTTCGTTGACCAATCTTCAATTCTTCGTGATCCCCTTAGAATTTTTGTCTGATTAGGTAAATGGATGGATTGCACTACAGGAATTCCTTTCGCAATGTATGATTGTAATCTCACGCCTTAAGCTGAGATCAATCCATTGTCACTTCCTTCCCTAGGTTGTGATATGTATCGCCCCTTGACCTGCTCTTTTATGTCTACAGTAATACGGAGACCTTTATTTACGAGGGCCTTCAATATTAGACGGCATCCCATAATTTGAAAAAGGTTGTCTTTGGCGGTGAATGCATTAATCTTTATCTCAACTTTGGTCACATTGGCTTTTTAGTTTTAAATCATCTGGAGAACTTCTCTTCTATGTGTGAGTTGGATAGATATTGTCAGAGTAATTCGGATGTTTTGGGTCAGCTTGGATAGCGGTACTAATTATTTCTAGGAAAAAAAGTGATAAAATACGGCTCTGCTGTACACCATTTCGCATATCAAAATTCCCAATATTATCTGGAGTTGCGTCGCTTGGCACGCTTCTGGGTAGTTATACTGGTTTGCTCGATCTTCGGCCTATGAAGCTATAGCTTTGACATATTTCCGCTTGCGGCGTCTTATGCTACGCTGAAGTTTCTTTCATTTAAGATAGTAGAGGCTTTCGACGTGAAGTTAACTGCCAAGATTGTTGCGATTTAAAATTTACGTTAAATATTGACTTTGTTCCATCTGCAGGTTTCTACTTATACGAGTAGCTACGTATATGCTGCGGCGTTTCTGTACGTATATGCCACTTTCACACGGTTTCGAATAAATTTTTGTCAGAGCTCATTTTCGAAGAAGTTCCTAGATGGCACTGTGAAGTGTGAAGTATGGCTTCCTCCCACAATTGCAAGATGATTTTAACGACCAAGAGCTGACAAAAAATTCTTCTATGAGATCTACTACTAGGTTGGTTGTGTTGTCGAAAATATTCGTCAACTCTCCTGGTACACGGACAAGGGTGTCCTGAAACAGTTGTTTTCGACTTCTGAAAGTTGATTTTCAGCCATCACAATATCGCTTAAACTTCTCGAAGTCACGTTGCAAAAGTATGTTAATGACCTCGATTTCCGGAAACGACCGGTGTTGAGTGGATTCGGCGAACTAACTGCACCTTGTTGTTAACCGATTTTAATGTCAAATACTTCAGCAGAAGGTACATCGCTACATGAACTCTTTGTCTATTGATAAGCTGGTATTCGGAGGACATTATTGGACCGATGATTCACCATCGGCTCCCATTGATCATGTGTCACCTCTGATCGAGGTGACTTAATTTGCTATACGAGTATATTCGTAACTGCTGTCAGTGAAGACTGAGTTTTTTTTATCGTTAGTTCACCACTTCATCTCGAAGGCAGAAATTGAGCAAAAGTACTCTAAGCAGTGGTTAGGGCTAATGACTTCATTCGCTCTACACACTTTCCGAAAAGTCCATTCCATTGCCTCTTACTTGTCCTGCGGATCTTCGATCAGAAAGTTGTTTTCCTCGACAACTTCTCCTAGGTCTATGCCTGCTGTTAGCACTAATTGTTTATTATCCGCCGTTCGAGCGATCTTTAGACACGAATGTCGTTTTGACCATTCCTTCAAAATATTTTATTTATTCGAGTTCCTGATATTTGCAGAATCCGAATCATATCGTTTCAATACAATATTATAGAAGCTGTTTTTTTTTTATAATTTACGCGCGCCTAAGGGGTTAGATACCCTTTTACTGTTGTCATGGCGCGGGCGGAAAGGTAGAAGGAGGAGAAAGGAAAAATTGTTTTTGTAGTGGTTTGATACTCAGGTGTGTTTGGTTTCGATATTCGCTCTCCAGGGGTGGGAGTCCGAATAGGACGGAGAGTTTTTTCTTCACTCAGAGTGATTCGAAGTTTATAATTCGCACTATTTGTTTGTGCTTGAAACTCTACAACAGCCAAATCTATGTGTCAGTGTTATGCCTTCACACGCTGAATTTTTCTGTCTAAGTTCCAATTACACAAATCAAAAACTTGAAAGACTTTTCATGGGCAGGATTCGAACCTTGACCCTCCGAGTGAGAAGCGATTGCTAGTACCACTCATGCCTGTCTGTACAATGCTTTTAGTCTCCACATCAGACTCTTTTTGTGCTGGTATAGTGCGCAAATAGTCTTCGTGTTGTCAGTGTATTACAACCAAGGTACTATATTTTATAGTCTCGTCCATCGTTCGACAGATTCCGGTTAGGCGGTGGCTAAAGCGAGTTCGAGGGGAGTGCTCCGGAAAGTGTTCTGGAAAAGTGTGTTCATCGTACCCTGCTATAATTTTACGAATACTTTTAAAGAAAATCCTCCAATTCGTCAATTTCATTAGAAAATCTTATTTCGGTACTAAGACCGCAATGGTCACTGTCGTACACAAATGTGCGTAGACAATGCATTGTTTGTTGTTTAGTGTCTGTCAGTTGTATCTGTGTGTCGAACAACAGAAGATCCAGAGAGGAGCCCTGTGTGGGAAATGATACATAACACTGTGTAGACACCACCAAATGAAAAGTATCTTGATCTCTTTGTTTGGTGATAAAGTCCTTGTCGATTATGAAATAATGCTGCTTTGATTCAAGCCTTAGAAAAGAAAAGAGAAGGCCTGGTACGGCTCGAGCTGTAAAGAGGCTGTCAGGGTTAGAGAAATATTTGTTCGGTCTTACAAGGCCAGCTCGACAGAGGAAAACCGTAAAAAACTGAAACGAGCCAGGAATGACCACCACCTCAGCGTGTGAAATATCAATACCACCAAAAACTGAGGCAAAAAATACTACAAATTGCCAAAGGTAGTAAACAACATTAGCTATTCTTCCTCATCTTCCATCCCAAAGCTCATTTACAATGACATTCCAGCTGTCAGCTCTTTGGACAAGGCCAATCTGCTTGCAGCCAGCTCAACACATCCAGATTGGGCTGCCTACACCCGAGTGCGTCGAATCTTCAATGAGACGAATCCACTTTCTCATAGATCTTATCATTCGAAAATCCGCTGGTCCAGATGAGATGGTACATCTCCCCGCCCTCTGAAGAGGTGTTCTTTTACGTTGGCAAAACTACTGCGTAAGCTTTTTCATCGATCCTACTCTTTAGGACTCTTTCCGAGTAGATGGAAAACCGCATTTGCCTAGCCCGTCACTAAAAAGGCGAATCTTCTCTTCTCTCCTCTTACAGACCCATTGCTCGAAACACGCAAACTTTTCAATGACCGGCAGTACGGTATTCGTATCGATAGGTCCACTGGTGATTTGATGGCATGTCTTACCGGCATTTGACAGAGTTTGACATCAGGCCCTTTATTCGAAAATGCGTGTATTTGGGATCGACGACTCTCTTCTCCAATGGATCAGAAATTACCTTTCGGAATGTTCAATCCAAGACAGATGCATTCAAGTCTGATTTTCACAAAATAAATGCTGGTGTTCCCCAGGGCTCCATTTAATCTTCATCAATGGTCTCTTGTCTGATACTTCTAGTCCAGTATATTACTTTGTTGATGGACAAGAACTGTGTAGCCGAGCTTTATCGAAATGTTGCGCATGTACGTTTGGTGGAAAATTTAGTCACTTCCTTGATCCGATATATTGTTCAACAACAAAAGTAAATATTTTAGGTCTCGCAATAATATTACAAAATATAGCACAATTATCAGATATGTTACGATTGTACATCAAAAATTTATAACTTGCGCCGACGCAACATCTAAGTACGCTACGCTGCACTTGTACGAAGGGATTGCTCGCATCGTTCCCATTAAGTGGCCATAAAACGCATTGAAGAAGAACTTCAAGGCGCCCAGCTTGCATAATTACGAGTAACTCACTCGTAAAACAAGCCCCCGAAGTATAACCGAACAAAACCGGCAAATCGGTCTGACAAAATTACTTTTTGCGCATCCGACATTTTGTTCATTGGTACGAGCGTATTTGCTTAGTCACAGTAGAGGTAACAACATGACGAGAAAATTGCTGCAAAATGTTTTCAATTCAATCGCTTGCTGCTGCAGTGAAATTTGCAAATTAATTGTTCAGAATGTGTGAAAATGTCAGTGAATGCAACAAAAGCCAAAAAGGCCACGAATAATAAAGTCAAGGAGCAATGCAATTGGAATTACAACTCTAGAAGACAACGAGTACAAGTAGAAGTATGGGCACCTACAAGCATACGACCGCTTACGAGGCTTTTGTGTGCTTTGACGGATGATGGAACCCAATTTTTTGTTGTGTTTGATTTGCGTGCAACTTGCAAATTGAAGTATAGGAGCTGAATTTATAAATACTAATGGCTAACTTGTACGAATAATGTGCAAGTGGTTTCCGATTTTAAAAACTGGTGCATTTTGTTTTAAGGCGTACACGCGCAATGCAAAATAAGACTTCAGTTCCAGTTTCGTCTGGAAATATCAACAATTTCCTCCTTTAAATGCTCCAATTACTGCTTTCTTTACACATACATATAAATATGAATGAGGGAATAATATTGTATGATACATATGTCTGTGATATTCGTTGGGTTCAAGTGGCATCATGCGTGTTGTCTTCTTAGAACGAAACGGATAAGATTAAAAGGATGTGGAGAACCAACTAATGGCCTTGGATAATAACGGTTTCACTGTTGACGACACTTACGAACGTTTAAAGGACAACGACCTTCGTATCTGCACGTGGAATCTTCGGACTCTTAATAGACCACCTGTAGTCGAGCAATAAGAAACGGTCCTTGACTGCTATCACGCAGATATCACCGTCATTCAGAAAGTGCAACGGAACGGGCGAGCAGAAGGAGGATGAACAACCGTGATATACATATACTGTATGAATACTGTAAGGAAAAGAAGAAAAGGAGAAACAGTGCGATGGAGTGAGTGAAGGATAAACAATTGTGATATCTATTGCTAAGACACATTAGGCAAGGATGTTGTAGTGTTTTCACGCTTCCTCAAAAGAGAATTTGGATTCTTCTAAAGATTGTTTCTATGAGACCATGATACGGCACCTCATGAAGATCAATCTTTGTGATCCTATCGACAAGTTACAATAGGAAAGCATCTTTGATGGAACAGTTCGAAAAAATAGTCTGACTTGAAAACGGACCAAGATTAAGCGGGAGAGTGAATAGCTATTATCCGTTTCTCGCGCTACAACACCCACCAGACTGTCAACAAAGTTGATCAGATTGTTATCGAATCAAGGCACAGTCCTAGCATTCTGAATGTCCAAATACTTCGAAGAGCCAACATCGTTTCGGATCACTATATTGTTGTTGCCAAAATACGAAGAAGAACAGCGGCTACAATCACAAGAGACTACTAGAGCGCCTCTAGTAGATAGTTTTGCTCTCCGAGATGATTTTGAGGGGCTAACGCCCCCATTTATTTAGCTTAATGCAAGCTTAAACCAACTCAAAAGCTAAGACTTAAAAACTAGCAACGGTTAAGGATTAGGAAGTAGGGGAAGTTTAAGACGAAAAGTGCTCAGAATAAAATGAATAAGGAAGAGGTTTCAGATGACCTTACGGTGCATGCTTGAGATTGGTGCGTTAGAAGCATAAGAGGTGCGGTGGGTTGAAGAAAATAGAATTGTAAAAAGCAGCGCAATCCACAGAACCAGAGAGCAGTCGATGAATGAAGAGAGTGTCAGCTACGTCTCTGCGTTTTTCGAGGGTATTCAGGTTAAGAAGCTTGAGGCGGTCACGATAGGGAGGTGGGATTGACCCTTTATCTTACCCAGGGTAGTCCACGAATGGCAAATCGAAGAAAACGGCGTTGAGTGTTCTCGATTCAGGATATATGAACTCGCTGAAAGGGAGAACACACTTGGCTGTCATATTCGAGAAAGGGCCGGACAAGGTTTTGATTACGAGACAAAGTCATAGATTGACATTTGGAGACATTAAGCTCAAAGCAATTTTTTAGACACCAAGTCTTGGGGTGAAGAAAGAGTTTTGGAGAACTTAGTGTCGCCGGCGTAAATGGATCGTAAAGAGCACTGTTTAATAATCCTCTCAAGATCGTTTATAGGAAAAATGAAAAGGAGGGGACCTAGATGACTGCTTTGTGGGACATCAGAAGTGGCTAAAAGACGATCAGTGGGGCATCGGATTTCATCGGTTTTGTTTTAGCCGAGCACCACAAAGGAGGTCTTAATTTGATGAAGTGTATCCCTAAATGTATGCAGAGAAAAGGCGGCACTGAAAATCAGAACGACAGCTGCTCACGAACTCTATAAGCAAAGTATTGGTAGTAGAGGGAGTGACACTGATTTTTAGAAAGGAAAGATGTGGAGAATAGGTCAGCCCAAAATGATGTTTCGAAGTTCCACCAGAAAGTGAAAAATTACCAAAGACACAAATCGCGAAAAGGAGGAAAAGCATAGTTAGTTTGCGTGCCCAAGTGAAAAGAGGCGATTGGCGCAATATCGGTCTGTATGGTAAGATTTGTTGGTTAAGCTTTTCCCATCTGGCGCCATCGAATTATTGTAAGTTAGAAAGGCGTTCTGCATGTTAATTTGTGTGGCTCCTGTTACCCTAGAATACTAAAGTTTTTTCTCAGATCCTCAGCAACAATTTTGACTCAATTACTTTGATTCCTTTTTCTCTGCATGCGGTTCTTTTGCAATTGCGTCCTTCATACGCCAAAACTTATCCCAGTATATGTACAGATTGGTAGTAGGGTCGCACATTGGCTATAACTAGATAGTGGTCGCTTGGAACGTGTTGACATCCTTAATTCTGTTTGGTGTTTTATGTGGGTGACGTTCTGATTACATGAAGACCTGAAAGTCATATTCCGATATTTCATCCTGCCTCTACCTCATCTGATACTACTGCAAGACTGACACTCGAAGAACTGTGCTGCGAGCGAAAAAATAATTTTTAGTCTGACCACTCTGGTTAACGTTCTGATGAGCTGAAGACCGTCAGACTTGATATCGGGACCAAGTGCTGGCAATAATGTTAAAGAAGTTGAGCAATCTGTTGTATTTTATCGTCCTCAGGCAGTCTGGATGACACTTTCTGAGTTGATTTGGACGCCATATTTTTCAAGATTTATTTATCTTCTCTTTTTCTTAACTTCAAGTGGCAGTATATACCTCATAATCGTTGAAAATAGATGCAGCAAACGCAGTTTCCTTTACACACCCTTTACAACACATCACTGCACTCTATCTTCATGAAAAGCGGGGGGACACTCAATTAGACATCGTCACTCCCACACAAACCATGTACCTGAATAGGGATAATGGACTAGCCTACGATTGGAAATGTTACTGAAAAACAGTCAGCTTCTCATACTTTGTATCATATACACGTATCTATTTCCCGAGGGTGCAATTAATCACGCGAAGCAATTCAATTGACTGACACATTCATGCAGCAATGCTTTTCACCCTCTTTCTCACTCATTTCTCGAATAGAGTTGGAGTGGGACCTTAGTTCATAAAGGAACGTTTTTAACAGTCTAATTGTACAGCGAGCTTGCACTTACACAGCTACCTTCGGTACGGAGTTCAACTCTCAGTTTTCTTGAACGGAACTCGTGATCTGTATAGATTCCAGAGGGACCAGGTATTGTGTTAGAACTTGTGAATGGAATTCATGAAACAAGTACGAAAGACATCTAACCTCTTCCTAACCAAAGGCTACAAAGACTACACTCCCACTCCTACTTTACTGCACACACGACAAAAGGCCACAACGTCATGATTACGAGTACCTTCTCCACGTAGTACTTCTAAGAAAATGATATCGGCAGTCAATAAATCTTTATGAGGATCATAAATCAATGGCCATCACATATAAATCTCCCCAAAGGGTTCTCTGTTCCTGGGTTACTATTGTTCTCTCTAGTAGATGACACCCAACCCAGTGATGAACGATGAGAAGTTCTCATATTACGAGTAGTTGGCTTCAATAGGGAAACCACACTACACAAAAGGGGGGGATACTATTCTCCACAATATCCGTAACGAGTGCATTTAGCATTAGAGAAAGATGTTGTATCCGTAGATGACAGTCCTACTTAGTTCAATGCAATTTTTATAATTGCAGTTGTCCTAGTATTTCTCCATCACATGCTTCCTCTTTCGTTTATGTGGATTAATTTGGATTATTTGGGATCTTATCTGATACAAGGAAACCTCTAATGGATAGGAGAATTAATAGACTTTACCACTTAAGCATATCACATGGGCACTACACATGCCAGTCCATACATAGAAGCTCCTTTGATGCTGTCCGACAAGGAACATTCACTTAAGCAGGATTTTGTGGTGTGCGGGTGATGTTCACCGATGTGCCATGCTAATGTACGTACTTAGTTGCAACTTTCTCTTTGCTGTCTTCCTTAGAACTTTGCAGATAAAAATGCTGTTATTAGAAGGCATCTTTTCATTATAATGTTATTAGTTAGGCTTAAATTAATTACCGTAAACATACTGGTCAGGCAATAAGTTCGTTTGGATTACATGAGTACTAGCACAGTTTTGGATTCATTTTGTAGATCAAATTGGACAATAAGCTCGTTGATCCAAGCTGTAAGTGATAGTTATTAAAAGGGCTTAAATCATGCAGACGGGACTTCTGATAAAAACCAATTTTCTTGGCAATCCGCCTAAGAGGTAATGCACTGCCTATATCATCAGAGAGTAAGTTGGTGCAACAGAGTGTCCACTAAATTGTCAAGGATAATTTGGAAAATGATTTTTGGCTATATTCTAAGGTAACATTACTAACTTTACCTAACTTTATCCTAACCAACGACTTCCTAGTGAAAGAGTATTTGAATTACGTATCGACAGCTCCACAAGTTATAAAAATGTCGGCTATTATATGACAGACTAACGTCAACCTGTTAAACAAAAAACTCCACGGACTGCCAGCATAAGTATCTCTATCGTGATGTCTTTTTGAACGGCGGTTCTCCAAAATTTTCCATTGTTCGCCATGCAGATTGTAATTATCTCTGAACTTAGGCTGGGAGATATTCAGCAACTGGTGAACATACTTTCATCCGTGGAACATCGTGCTCCGTTATAGATTATTGTTTGATGACCCGAAATTGGTGATCAATAGTCAGCGATTTTTCAATAGCTGCTCAAACATTCTCCGACCATATGCCCTTAGAAATTTCATGCAGTACTTTGAAGGCAGGAATTACGGCAAACTAAAGGCAACTGGCTCTTCTTCCGAAGTTGGCTTGGGATGACCGTTTTCGTTCCTCTTATTAGAATAATTTGAACACCGAGCTTTTGAATCTGATGGAACACAATACAACTCTCAACATTGACGCTCTAACACATATTATAAAAAGTTCTGTGCCGCTTAGAGATTATACAAGGCGTATAGTGGTATAGGAAAGCAGAAGTGGTTCGATAGTGACTGTGTGAAGGCAAGAAAAAGGTCAATGACACTTCTAAGGAAAGAAATTTTCAACTATTCCAAGGAACTCTATGCAGAAGCAAACAAATATTTCAAACGGCTTTGTATTGAAAAAAGGAAACAATTTAACCAGCAAATCATAGCAGTTGTCAACTCTTCAAAATCTGTAGGTGAATTTTGGAAGGCAGCTAAAATTGTATCGGGAAAAACTGATATGATCTCGTCGACTGTGCAAATGTTAGAGCTGAGGGAGTATTTTAGAAATCTACTCAACACTCCACAGTTTTCTTTGGGGACGAGCTCTTAGACCCCCATTTACTTTTTCCGAAGTAAGAAGTATAGTTGATTCTTCAGCTCCAGGCGATGATTGGATCCCTTTCTAATTCTACAAGAAGAGCTCCCCTGAGTTTCTTACTGAGCTTTCAAGGGAACTTAATAGAATTTTTGAAACAGTCAGAGTTCCAGAAAACTTTAAAAGGACGATAATCTTCCCACTGCATAAAAAAGGCGATCTAGATAATCCTATAGTGGCATTTCTTTTTTAAATACTTCGGCAAAACTATTCAGTGATATCATCTTTAATAGGCTTACGCAATGGATAGCAAACAATAATATTTTAAATGAATACCAAGAGGGTTTCGGAAAACATTTTTCAACACAGGATCACATTTTTAGCCTTACCAACATTGCGGAGATTTTCAAGTGAAATCATAAAAAGCTATATGTATTCTTTGTTGACTTTCGTGCAGCTTTTGATTCCATAGCGCGTTAAGCTCTCTTCTATAAGCTTTACAATTTGGGTTTGTCAAGCAAAGTAATAAACGTATTAAGAGCGATGTATAACAACAACGTGGCGTATGTATGGAACGGAGAGTTTGTATCAGAAGAATTTGGAACGCAAATGGGAGTTAAGCAAGGATGCATCTTAAGCACCTTACTATTCATTTTATTTATAAATGATATAGTTGAGGAAGTAGGAGTTGGGATCGAGCTTGGTGGTGTGAGGATACCAGCGCCAAAGTTTGCGGACGATATAGTGTTTTTGTCTGAGACAATTGAAGGGATGCAGCTTGTGGTGAACCGTCTTGAAAACTACCGAAACTAATGGAATTTGACGGTGAATTTATCTAAATCAAAGGTGATGATTTTTAGAAATGGCGGAGGAAGATACTCTCGCAGCGAAAAGTGGTCCTATCGGAGTGAAAGTGTTGAAATAGTGAAAGAGTATGAATATTTAGGAGTGTTAATTACATCTAACATTGATAACTTTCACCCACCACTTCTTCTTTCTCTTTTCCATCACTCTCCTTTCCGCCCCACCCCATCTGCAGCTACCACTTCTTACGACTTTCATAAAGCCAATTTCCGCAAAATTAACGCATATCTTAGTAAGTGCTATAGTGCCTATAAAGTGCTCTCTCTATTTTCTACAGAGAATTACTTAATTCTATTTCTCTCTATGTCCCCTTTTCGCGTAATTGGACCTCTGCTACGAGCCCCCCGTGGTATAATCGTAAACTTCGCTCTTTACGTAACAAAAGAAACAAATTATGGACAGTTTTCCTCCGGTCCAACTCTTTTGTTGACTATTCAAACTATCTCGGGTCATACCTTCAATTCGCCCAGCTCTATAAGTTTCTCTATCAGCGATACATTGATAGTGCGCAATCAAGGCTTATAAATGATCCTAAGTCTTTCCACCAATTGCTTAATTACAAAATAAAATCCGACGGTTTTCCTCCATCCCTCTCATACGAAAATATATCATCAACTGATCCGCATACCATAGCTAACTTTTTTGCTACTTTTTTTAAGCAATCTTTTGCCGATCCCTCTTATTTCAAATACCTACTTAGCTTCCCTATTGGCCCCACTATTTCTCATAGCTTTGATCATACAGTAATAGAAAACAAATTACAACAACTTAATGATGAATACTTACCCGGCCCAGATGGCCTTCCATCCATATTTCTTAAAAAGTGTTCCTCAACTCTTTCATGCCCCCTTGCTAATTTCTTCCGATTATCGCTCTCTCAAGGTGAATTTCCACAAATATGGAAGTCCTCTTTCATAACACCCAGACACAAAAAGGGATTCAAGGGCGAAGTCACTAATTACCGCCCTAAGCTAAACTTTTCCATATACCCAAACTCCTCGAAAGTATTTTGCATGAAGCCTTAAGCTTCCAGTGTAAATCTTTTATTTCCCCCAATCAACACGGCTTTCTGAAGGGTAGATCAACTACCACTAACCTCGTAGAATTCGTGTCCTCTGTTCTCTCAGCCTTAGAAAATGGTAAAGAAGTTGACGTTATAACAACTGATTTCAGTAAAGCTTTTGACAAGATATCTCATAAACTAATCCTGTTAAAATTGTCCGTCCTGGGCTTTGAACCCATTTTGCTTAAATGGATATCTTCTTACCTGGATAATCTTTTTTATAATGTTCGTTTCAGATCTGTCCTATCGGCCCCTTTCTTGGGCAGGTGTTCCTCAAGGTAGTCACTTAGGTCCACTCCTCTTCATCCTAACTATTAACGACCTTCAAAGGCTCATTCAACACTCAACACTTTCTCTCTATGCTGACGATACCAAATTTTTTAAGCCCATTTCCTCACAACAAGACTCCACCCTCCTTCAAATAGATCTAAATAGTTTTACCACCTGGTGCATCAAGAACTGCTTGGAACTCAATGTCTCCAAATGTCAATCGATTACTTTCTCACGTAAGTGCAAGAAGTCTCCTCAACGAATTTACCATCTCGACGGCCAACCTATACCCCTTGTTGAATCTATCCGCGACCTTGGTATATTATGCGACAGGCAGCTTAATTTCCGCTCGCATATTGATGAGATAATTTCTAAAGCAAACTCATCACTCGGCTTCGTTAAAAAATGGTCCAAAGAATTCTGCAACCCGTACGTGACTAGATCACTATACATCACTTACGTTCGCCCCCTTCTCGAGTACGCTAGCCAAGCATGGTGTCCCTTTCAACGAGTTCATGTATCTCGTATTGAGTGGATCCAGCGTCGTTTTCTTCGATTTGCTCTTCGAGGTCTACCTTGGAACGATCCTCTAATCTTACCTCCCTATCGAGACCGTCTCAAACTCAATAACCTGAATACCCTTGAGGAACGAAGGGACGCAGCAGACATTTTGTTCATTCACCGACTCCTCTCAGGCTCCGTCGATTGCATGCCTCTTTGCAACTCCATTTTCTTTAACACTAACCCTCGTAATCTACGTTCCACCCGTCTCTTTTATCTACCTATCCACCTCACCGCATATGGCTCTAACGAACCAATCTCCCGTATGCTGCGTAAGGTAAACTCCAACCTTTCCGTTTTCGATTTTAATCGCAGCACACTTTCCCTCAAATTCGATCTCCTTCACCATCCTTAGCTTTAAGCCCTAGTATTAGTTTAAGTCTTAGTTTTTAAGCTTGTATTAAGCATAATAAATGGGGGCGTTAGCCCCCACCAAAATTAAAAAACTTACCTCAGCATGAAAAAAAAATTTCGTATGTCAACTAGCGTCAGCTAATAGAGCTATTTCATCAGTCTGGGGACATTGCATTGACAACAAGTGTATCGATCACACATCGAGAAACAATCTATTTCGCGCAACTTCGGTCTCTACTATGTACTGCTCTACGGGGCCCAAATTTGGGGTTATTCTTTTTTTGAGGAAGTTGAGAAATTCCTTAGATACTTTGTGAAGAGAATCTTTCGTCTTCCAGCATGTTGCATTTAGAAACTGGAGTCCCGTCTGTTTTTTTAAATACCCTAAGGCTGCATGCAGACTACATTATGAAAATAGTGGAGATGGAAGAAAGCAGATTGCCGAGGATTGTATTGAAACATTTAACATTGACAAGAGGGCCCTTGGTTCAAAAGTGGGAGGAGTAAAATATGGCGTAAACTTCAACGTTAAAATCTACGCTCACCAATGTTTTGAAAAAAGCAGGCGGGTATGTAGCTGAAGATCATTCTTCACAACATAGGCTAGTCTACAGTAGGCTGAATTACAACCTCATTGAAAGCGTACTTCCTTAACTGCTATTCCCTCAATATGATAAGCACTATATTTAA
Organism: Volucella bombylans; assembly: GCA_949129095.1. Classification (NCBI taxonomy): domain Eukaryota; kingdom Metazoa; phylum Arthropoda; class Insecta; order Diptera; family Syrphidae; genus Volucella; species Volucella bombylans. The sequence continues at coordinate 141,922,677 of OX422142.1, read as the reverse complement.
ACTTCGAGGAGAATTAATAAGTCTTTATTTTATTCCACATCGACCGGATCTTCCAATTATCTGTGACCTGTGTAACCTTAAAGAGAGGGAGGATGTTTACCATTTCATCGGAAGATGGTCCATGTTAAGAGAATTTCGCGTGAGATATTTCGGAGTCACTTTGCTGGACTTAGATGAGGTTATCAATATATTGAACGGTAGTCATGGGTGGGAAGTTTTATACAACTACTCTACAGCGGCCTTTCGCTACAGAACCCGGATTTTAGAAGGCGATTTTTGAACGCAATTACTGTGCATAGCATAAGTGTTTACTAATTTGTTACATTTTCATTTAAATTTTTTTTTTAAATATAATAGATAAATTGCCAATCTGGTGGATGGCCTTAAGCCAAACCATAAACGACTTTGTATTCACTTTTTGTAAACAAAAAAAAATTATATGAAGTTAATAAAAAGAGCTAAATGACAGTCTCCCATAACCAACCGACCTTCAATTACTTTAAAGTGACGTCAACATTAACTTCAATCACTTGATTTCAGAATGAGACGAATGGAGATAACGGGAAGTCTTTCTCAGTAAGGCAATATCTATAATATCTTCACAGAGAGCTCTAAGGTAGCCGAAGCACTACCGCAGGTGGGTTTTCTGAGGACCTTTGCGTTAACAAATCTTTCAGTTCATTCATATTCATACGTAGTGACCCACACGTAACTTCAATGAGATAACGAACGAAGATAACAACTCGGACGTCTCATACATTGGATCCCTTTTTAAGGCCACTTATAGGTGTATTCATCGGGACGACTGCGAGACATCTAGACTAATATTCGTATGCTCATAAGAGCGATCCAGATATATTCAACGATCAACCTGCAGTATGAAAGACATCTCCACACTAACAAACATAATTACGGTGTGATTTTGTGGAAAACATACTCAGCGGTTCAAGATTTCTTCAGCGGCTACAGAGCCGAAGAGAAAAATAAATCTGCGGCGCACTTCTTTTGCAACTGTCCTACTTTGGCATCAGAATATTACCAATAGGCAATTATCACCTCCCAGCTCTAAGTGGTCTCTGTTTTATAAAGTTCACCGATCTTGACAAATTTATCAAGAAGTCTGTTTGGTTCCACGGGTAACTAGAGCATGACCATCCCATTCTCTCCCAGTGTTATCGCAATTTACCTACAACCGGTCTAAGTGCAAATCAACGATGACCACTCTAATCTTACCAAACCTAATAAAGGCACGACCGACACGAGAAATTGTAACATTTAGTACTCTAGGATTCATACACAATATTATAGTGACAAACGAGCATCAAACCTTTCAAATATATTTGAAATCCAAAAATGGCATGACACAAGGTTGGTGAATTTTACCCAAAGTTTTGTATTTGAGAAAAACTGTGAGCACTGGGTTTTTTCATCAAAAAAAAAAAGAAAAGTTTGATGGGCTCTTACATCTGAATAAAATTGATTGAATTAACGTTCGACGTTCGACGACAGTTGATACATACATACACACTTTTAAGACAGGACAAAAACATAAGCCTACTTTAAATATTTACGTTATACAACATTATCCTCGTAGTGCATCAGCATCATGGGGAGCTAAACAACAGCCCCTTTTTCCTCTTTTAAGAAGAAAAAAACATATTTCCAAGGCCTCTATACTCCATAGTGGATGCCAATGTTATTGGTAGTGTTCATAGAAACTCCCCAGGAATAATATCAAAACTAACCGCCTTGTCTTGATTATTATAGTGGCGGGGTGAGCTCGAGGCATCAATCAACTATTTAGTTAGTTTAGTTTTAAACGCATTTTATTTTCTAATCAATAACTCTTACATACTAACAAAAAATGCTTAAATGCTAGCTTAAAATTACGATCCAAATCAGTCAATTCCACGGCGCTCTGAAGAATTGGGCATCGCTCAGACCACATTATGGCGTATTTTGCGTAAAGATCTTGGTTTACACCCATACAAGATCAAGCTGACTCAAGAATTGAAGTCGATGGACCATTTGAAGCGACGTACGGTTGGGTTCTGGAGAAGATGCGACAAGATGATGAATTTCATCGCAAAATCATCTTCAGTGACGAAGCTCATTTTTGGCTCAATGGGTTCGTCAATAAGCAAAATATGCGTTATTGGTCGGATGAAAATCCACATGTGCTTCGTGAATCACCACTTTATCCACAAAAAATAACTGTTTGGCGCAGTTTGCATGCCGGCGGTGTTATTGGGCCATATTTCTTACTCGACAATAACGATCGTCACGTTACTGTGAATGGTCAGCGTTATCGCGCCATGATCGCCGATTATTTTTGGCCCGAATTGGAAGATATGGACTTGGACGACATGTGGTTTCAACAGGATGATGTCACAAGCCACACAGTACACACTACAATCTCAAGAAATGGGCTAGTCGATTGGCCGCCTCGTTCGTGCGATTTAACGCCGCTTGACTATTTTCTGTGGGGCTACGTTAAGTCATTGGTTTATGCCAACACGCTGACGACGTTGGAAGAGCTCAGAGCCAACATTGAACGCGAAATAACGGCCGTTTCGGCCGAAATGTGTGGCCGAGTCGTTGAAAATTGATTCCAACGAATCGACCGCTGTAATCGTGCCCGCAGTGGCTATATGAACGAAGTCAAGTTCCATTCATAAATGTTTTGATTGTACTTCAAGCTGTTAATAAAGTTTTTGAAATATCTCAAATGGTTTGCGTTTTATTTTAAAAAAAGTTGTCAAGGAAAACCCATACCTATATTAGGGTTGAATATTTACCGGTCGTTCTTGTATTTCTTCAAAATTGTATTCGGATATTCGAGTATGCATTGTTGAGCAGACTTACCATATTCTCCCATAGTTCAGATTGGGCCATCTCCTTTAATTTGTATCGAGCGTTCTTTCATTTACAAATTTAAAAAGTTTTTGTTTTTTTACATCATCTTCGGTAAAATAAATCCAACTGCTTGAAGTTTGTCCTTCTGCCTCAACAGCTTTATTATGGTTCATCGTTTTGGGTTCGATTCTCAGACAATACACCGAAAAGTTCTAACATCGCTACTCTTACGTCAGGCAATGAAAAATGTCCAGAAGTGAAAATTTCGGCATTTAAAAGATTCTTCTCCTGTTCTAACTTGAATTCAGCAAAAATAAACCGTAAACCTCTCTCTTTGGCTGCAGAATTCCAAGATGAAGGAATAGACTATGCCATGGTCCCCATCAAACTGTCCCCCCATTCATTTATTGATTATTTCTTACATGTAAATGCATATGTGGAAACTACCCTTCAGGGATGTGGATAAAATTGCAATCAATTTCGTCCAGGTTTAATGTTTCTAATTTGCCGTGTTGGTCCTCTATGAAACCAGAGGTTGGGGTTAGGGTTAGGCTTTTGGGTTGATGAAGCAGAGCAGTCCCTTCTTCACCATATTCAGGACTCCTGCGGGATCAATGTAATATTCTTCAGTGGGATAAGCCACATTTGTCTAGGGCCTCGTATTCTTCCTACGGTCTTTGTAATGTGTCTATCTAACCTAATGTCCTTTAAAACCTGTAAAGATAAGATAGTGAGTCATCAGAAGTTTTTGAATGGCGTTTTGCCTTTGTAGGTCTCTTCATCATCGCAACCTCTTCATACTCGTATGTCGTCGTCTTTAAGATTTAATTTCATTGTGTGGTTCCATAGGAAGTCATGACCAGTGAGGGTTTCCATCAACTCAGACAACGACGTTCTGTTATAGTCTAAAATCTAATTGGTTCGTCCCTTGACCAAAGCAGGATATGTCACACATGGTTAACGATTTCCATCTGCTACTGACTTTCATTCCGATTTAATTTTTTTATCCATTAACTAGTGTCGTAGAGTGATGGTTTGATTGATTGAAATCTTCGATTATGGTCTATTGCAGATTCTTTACTTGCCAGTTCATCAGACATCTCGTTGCTTGGTAATCTTGTTCAAAATGGATATACGAGTATTATTACGAGGGTTTATTATCATTCATTCTTTGTAGACCGCTTCTATGATTGCTGGGACCTTAGCTTGAAAGGCTCTTCAAAGGAGCCTTATGAGCTGTGTATAGAGGTATTTAATTTCTCAGAGAAAAACCGGGTACTGTTCCACAGTCCCTCTTTGATTCATCTATGTAAACGGGTGCCAGTTTCCATTTGTGTTGTATGCCTTACTCCGCAAAAGAAGCAGCTACGTACTCGTACGTTGTACGACGTTATAATCGATCAAAAGGTTCCCGGAATTCATTCAGAAAATTAAAAATACAAACTTATTCATCTAAATCTAATCTTCAAAGTAATCCCCATCGATAGCAACACACTTATGCCAGCGCTTGATCCAATCCTCGAAACATTTTTTATATTCGGTTTTCGGTATGTCCAACAGCGCTTCCTGCGATTTTTCCATTACTTCCTCTCGGCTGCTGAAAAGCGTTCCCCGTAGTGGTTTTTTAACTCGATTGAACAGAAAGAAGTCGCAGGGAGCCAAATCGGGTGAACTCGGTGGCTGTTGGATGGTATTTGTTGGATTTTTCGTCAAAAAATTACGAATAATGATAGTCAACACGGTCTTTTTTTGCATGAAATTGAGGTCTTTTGGCACCAACTTTGCTGCTACACGACGGAAACCCAAATCACTAACCAAAATGTCTTGGACGGATCCATAGGCAATGTTCAAGCCCTCCGCTTTCTCTCTGATGGTTAATTTGCGGTTATTGACCAACATTTCTTTTACTCCATCAATGTTTTCGTCGGTTTTCGATGTCGATGGTCTGCCAGTGCGTTCATCATCTTCGATTGCCTCACGATCACTTTTGAACCACTCGTGAAACTTGTAAACGACCGTTTTCTTTAGAGAATCGATGCCGAAACACTTTCCAACATTTCCAACGTTCGCGCACCATTAAATCCGTTTTTAAAAATTGTAAAAAATCGCCAACACACACAGAGATAGATGTACTCTTGGCTACGTAACTTTTGCAACTGTCAAGCTATGATGCTAAGATTTAGAAGGAATGTCAACAACAGATTTACCAACTTAACAAAAAAAAAAACAGAACTCAAATCGGAACAATGGGAGCGCCACACGGTGGTTATTCCGGGAACTCTCAGTGAGTGTGATTTATGTGTGTATTTGAGTGTCGTCCTTAAGTAACTTTTGGGAGATAAGTCGTGAATTCATAGATGAATTTCATTAAAAACAAACACCTACGTTAACTCAGAGTTGACTTGTCTATGTGGTGTGCCACTTAATCTTACAAACATTGCTATCCTTGTTATGAGCAGCAGTGCCCTCTCCGCTGCACATGTTTTCACTTTGTTGAATGCTCCTTCGATGTATAGAAAAGCGGCTGGCGTATATTCTATAGTGCCGACTTCTCAGTAGTGCTAACGTCGTTGTGCGGTGCCTATATCCTTATGCAAGTATGGCGGGCTGTGGAAATTTTATTTTAATTAAGTCGATTGCGAACATGAATTTTAATTAATTTGTCAAAGGTTTTCAGCGCGAATGGTGTTAGAGTTGAAGTCGTTTTAAATCCTTGACAGTGGTGTAGCTAGATTTATATGTTCTGGAAATATCTCGTTATCACCAAAGGATTTAAAGATTTCTCTGAATTGGGATAGATCCCGGAAAGTGGCTGAAAGTCTCTATGTAAGATTATGTCCAGTTTTCAAATTTTTCTTTAAGGTATGCATTCCGGAACTGCTAGTTATTACTTTACTAAGTCGAGCTCATTCTGCTGCTGTTTTGTTTTTTTTTTTAGTTTTAAATGCATTTTTATTTTCTTAATCACTAACTCTTACATACTAACAAAAAATGCTTAAATGCTAGCTTACAATTACTTAACAATCTTATACTAACTTACTGGCCCCACACAGGCGCTCTAAGCTACTCTAAATTCTTATAACTATGTCTTTCGACTTCATTTACATTTTATTTAAAATATACTTATTTTCTATACTTAAGGCTAAGAAAAACTGCTGCTGTTTTGTGATAACAGCCGCTTGACGTCGAACTTCCTTGAAGCATTTCTTCGGTGTTTTTGTGTCCCGAATCTTGTTGTATCTTAAGTCTATCGCAATGTATTCAGTTTGATTAACAATTGTGCAAAGTTTTAGTAGCTGCATTTACTGCCAAAGACGGCTTTCTTTCAATGAAATCTCCTAGAACGATCTTAGCGCCATGCTTGGGACTCTTAGGGGTAATCTTTGGTGAAGTAAAATTTATATACTGTTGTTCAAGCATTGCAGCAACAACCTGCTATAATACTGGAGATTAGTAGAGGATAGCATGGACCCATTCTTCCATAAAAGCCTATGTAGGACATGCAAGGAGAACAGAATCTTACACAAAGGTCCATTTGGGAAGTAGCACTTTTCAAATGAAGAAGATAACACAATTGATATGGAGATCAGAACACATTCCATAATTTCATGATACTGACAAGTGCCATTGAAAATTAAAATGAATGACGCACAATCTTTGAGTTACCAATAAGATATCGTGGGCAAACAACAGAAAGGCATTTTAAGTCACATTTCACCATGGAAGTACTACTTTATCTAAAACTGGCTTTTCTTCAACTCAGAGGTCATTCATTTTAATGCTGAAAATATGTATTCGTACCGATGCACATCAGCGATTTTAGTTATTTAGATGGAGGCATAGCTCGATTTTCTATTAAGCCACATGATTATAATACTCCTTGCAAGTTGAATTTATTTCTCATCTCATTACCAAGAACACTCGAATCTAATCATTCCCACTTCATCTGTAGCAAGTCAGTGAGGCCCCACCAATTAACGTATCTCTAATGATCATCATGTACACATCAATTAAAATTGATTGCATATCGATTAATCCGACCAGGAAATAATTCCCGCCATCAGGATGCATTCATCTGTCTATGAGATGAATTGAATTTAAGTGATATTGGCAGCATGGCGGGCGCTTAACCGGTCCAACTAACTTACCCGGCCTCCTCGGATCAATTAACGCGGAAACAATTTCTCACATTCACCATTCTCGTTGGTCTCTGTCTCTTCCGGCCTACAAGAAGCGCAAGAAGATACAGCCCCACAGCCCCATAACCTCAGCTTGTCTTTGTATCCCGCGATTAGATAACCATTCACTTGGCGGCTTTACAATTATGGAAATGCATCCCATGTTTGTTAACCCGAAGCAGATGAATACGAATACTCCTATTCGTATCTTTGCGATATCAGTGTGGGCCTGAGTATTCGTACGTGTATCTTAAGGTAACAACGATGGAGAATTTTTTTTTACTCTAATGTCGCTCTGATTTCACGATTCTGTCGCGCACACATTTGATGGCGAGAAAATATGAAAAAGCTACGCAAAAAGGTTCGTTGAGGCTTGCCTCTTTAAGACGCGCATAAATATTTATGCTGTGTGCTGCTCAGATTGGAGTCGAGTACGAGTACTGTCAGCCGTGGAAGAAAGACGACAAGTTTATTGAACCGTGTGAACGATATTCAGTCGTAGTTACCGCGATCACTACGATCGCTACGATCGTCGATCCCCAGCGAAGGAAAAGTACCAGGAAAAGGAGGAGGAGGAGTTGGAGGTGGAATACTGCTGCTGCTGCATATATTTGTTGCATAATCTGGGAAAATCAACTACAGAGATCCATAAAGGGGGGCTAGTTAAGTTAGAAATATCGATATCTACGATCGCTGCGATCTGATCGTAGGTTGGAAGGTTTGCTTGCATTTTTCCCTTCTTTCAATGGCACAGAGTATTTGAACGTACAATACAACGTCGTTGCATTTGCATTTCAAGTGTTTTGCACTCGAGAATCTATACGAATACTCGCCTGTGCTTGCCCACAGAGTTGTTTTGTGTTTCTTCTTCTTTGACGGTTTGTGGCATGTCATGTTTCATAGTTGGTTATTTATGTCACTCAATTCGCTACTTTGTTGCAGTGAATTTGCCTTTTCCGCCAATGGAGATGTTACGAGTACAATAAATTGTCATGCACGCGCCTTTTTAGGGTTATAAGTGCATATTTCACTTTAAATAATTTATTATAGTCTTTCTGAACAGACCCCTTAATTATGATTTGCATATGCGAACATACTTTTACTTGTATCAGTTCTGTTGCATAACTTTTCTGTTTGGCCTTTTTTCTTTCTTAAAATATTCGTATAATATATTTCCGTGTGGCATAACAAATTGCCAGACTGGTTTTTCAGCAGCAAACCTCATTGATCAATTCCATGACAGCGCAAATCTGTTTTCAATTCGTTAAGAGTTGAGTTAGTAGTTTGAGTGTCAATATTGACAGTTGCTAAAGTGTCAGTTTCAATGCAGCAAAACTAAATGTCACCATAATGAGTTTATTGGGTGCGTTTAAACCAAATGAACGTAATCATGAGATTCACGATAAGAGATTTACAGATTTAAATTAAATGAAGTGAAGCCTTTGTAAAACGTTTGACGTTTTCACTGATTTGATATTGTATCAGTTTATTTATTGAGTTGGGCTAGTGAGGAAAATTGAAAGTGGAAGTGAAAAGATACTGGGCTTTACGTTTTCGATTTGTCAAGACACTGGTCTTACTAGCTTGAAAAGTTTATTGATGGGTTTACCGAAATGGGCAGGTTTTGACGGTATCCCGGCGCCAATTTTTTTTTTTAAGAGAACTAACTCAGAAGAATTAAGAATTAGGGTCCCATGTCACAAGGTAGCTTGCTTCTCCAAGTAGGGTAGGGTAGGTAAGAGTCGGTGTTGGAAATACCAACCCACTTAGGCCTATTGGCCCATTGTGATGCCACGTGGATCTATGATCCTCTTACTAATGGAACCAGTATGGGCTTATGATGAATCGTACGTCTATATTTTTTAGATCGTTTAGGTCATAGTAGAAGTTTTAAAATAAGCTTTGGCTAGATCTGTTTGGTTGCTAGACATGTTGGTCCAACAGTCCACCTAAGGTCTGCTCTTTTATTGGCATCTAGCTTTAATGTTAGTTTGCACGTAGCGATTGCTATACCTATGCTATCCTTTTCCGGTAGAATAAATAGAGTGGTTCCAATTTTGGCGAGTTCATCGGCTCTACAATTCCCTGGAATGTCTCTGTGGCCCGGCACCCAACAAAGGTGAAGGTTGAACTGGTTTTCCATCTCCATAAGAGATGACCGGCATTCAAGGGCGGTTTTAGAATTTATTGAGACCGAGTCCTGGGACTTGATAGCGGCCTGACTATCCGAAAAGATGCGAATGTCCTTTGCAGATATCACTTTTTTCTTTTTTCCAGGACGAAGCTTCTTTAATGGCCAAAATTTCCGTCTGGAACACGCTATAGTGATTTGGAAGACGGAAAGAGAGGCTTAGATTTAACTTATCTGAGAAAACACCGCCACCAACTCCGCTATGGGTTTTAGATCCATCTGTGTAGAGATGGATTGACTTGTCCTCCATGAAAGCATCTTCCTCACAGAATGATCTAGAGGGGAGGCTTACATGGAAGTTTTTGTCAAACCAAAGTTCAGGTATGGTGTAATCGAGTGAGCTAGAGTGGCCAAATGAATTATTTGTCCACCGTTTAGTCGCTTTAAGGAAACAGAATGTCTAATGCCGCAGAGGGGCTAGACCGCAAGGCTCCGCTTATGCATAGAGATGCTATTTTTTTTACTATGCTTAGTTTAAGAGATGTATAGGCAGTGGGTTATGCGAGGTTGAAGGCCCCATTTATTCCCAATGGCTTTTTTGCAAGTGAATAAGGCTAGTAGCTTGACTCTTCTTGAATGTTAGGTTTCCAGTTTAATTTCCTGTCAAAAATGAGACTCAAATATTTTGCTCTATCGGAAAATACTAAACTGGTACCGTTTATTGAGCGAGGGTTTATAATTGAATTTTGTATTTCCTGGAAAAGAGGACAAGAGCAGTTTTATGGGGGTTTATTCCCAACCCACAGCGATCTGCTCAACGGGTTAATCTATTGAGTTTTACTTGAAGGAGTTATTTAATGGTATTGAGATGCTTACTTGAGGCGGCTATAGCAACGTCACCGGCATAGGCAATCACCCTGCTACCACCCGCTTCCAGGTATATCAGCAGTTCATTAACTTCTAAGTTCCAGAGAAGGGGAGAGAGGACACCGCCTTGCGGCGTACCTCTGGTAACACATATTTTAGCAGAAGTCTCACCCAGTTTAGAGCTGATTATCCTGTTTTTTAAGACTGATCAGTTGATACCGAGTTGATATCGCAGTCGTGATTGCGGATGTGTTGACATTGTGGAAGGCGCCCTCGATGTGGCTAGTCAGTGAGTGAAGAGCCGTTTCCACCGACTTTCCTTTACAGTAGGCATGTTGAACCGTTGGCAGAAGTCTTGGATCAATTTTAGCTCATATATGGATATCAATCAGTCGTTGTAGAGTTTTCAGAAGGAAAGATGATAGACTCATAGGTCTGAGGTCTTTGGGATAACATGAGAATATTTTCCGGCTTTGGGAATGAAAACTGAATTGACTTCTCTCCGTGGCTGTGGAATGTCGATAAGTTCTACACAGCTCCTCATTATATTTTCTAGCGTAGGCAGAATAATATCTGAGGACCTCTGTAGCTCGGCAGGTTATACAGGTTATACCGTCTGGAAGCTATGCAGCTATGCAGTAGGCCTGTTTAGTTTGCTACTGGCCGCGAATTGGGAGCTACCTGGAAAGTGCGTGTCCAGTAGCAAATTGAGTGATTCATCACTTGAAGTTGTACAGGAGCCGTCGGTTTTTTTCAAACAGCTAGGTATCATAGGATTTGTAGAGAGGATTTTTCTCAGCAGCCTCAGGGGTTTCTGTGATTTTGTCACAGAATGACCTCCAGGATTGTCGCTTTGCCTTCCTCAGTTCTTTTTTGTATAATTTGAGGGATTCTTTGTATGAGTCCCAGTCAGTCACTTTTCTTGTGCTTTTTTGAAAAGTTTTCTACAAGAGTTTCTAAGCAGTCCGAGTGCTGATGTCCACCAATGTGGCTTTTTCTTGCCTCTAGGTTGAATAAGAGTGAATTCCTTGACTTTCATGTTAAGCTCATTGGTGTCACGCGGAGGACTTGACAGTTTTGAGGATAGCGTTTCAGACAGTATTCCTCTGTATTTTGCGGCCGAAGCCTTTTTTGAGTGATGGAGATTAATCTGAAGAAACCGTATCATTGCTACAGTTTTCCAGAGTAGCCTCCACCACGGTGCTGTTGAGGTCCTCCGATTCTGAAGATTTGCCCAAGAGCTCATATTCTTCCTCTGATCGTACTTCTCCAAGTAACTTACGCAGAATTCGATGATGCATTCACCACCTAAGTTGAGTTCTTTCTCCACTGCACCATTCCTTTAGGTTGAAGCAAAGAACGTGTGTGTGCACACTCTAATATTTCAATCATTAGAATCGTTGTATTCCAAACCTTCTGACTCCGACAACAGCTCGTTGTTGTATTTTCTTCTTTACTCGTTTTCGATGCAGATGAGACCAAAGAGCAGCAAAACTACCTAAAGTAGCCTCAAACGGCTAAGCGTGAATCTGCAGGTAGTGTAGAAGTTTTTGTTAAATCAAACAGAAATGTTTTAAGTAATCATCGTGGATCTTTTTTTACTGTTAAAGATCAGTTAATGGCAATTATATTGGAAACAAAATATCATTCGTTTGACCACCATGGCTCCCATTACAAGTCAGCATAATAGAGTCAACATTCTAAATGACAAAATTGGAAAAATATCAGGCCAACGGCCTCAGTCTCAAATCGAATGTTGTGTTTGAGATCTGGAACTGTTCTTGGATTGTAGACACTACTTTTTGAATAATTCCACTGAAACATAACGCGATCTTAAATTTTCGTTCATACGAGTAATTATGTGACCATTTTGAAGAGTGTAGGCTGTAGCACCGAATTGTTGAAGTCAGAGCTCACCCACATTTTGAGAATAAAAAGTCGGCCAACATCTGTAGACGTTCAGCATACACAGTAACGATCCCTTCATCGCCATCTTCGAAAAAAAATTCCAATAATGATGCCAAACCACAAACCACACCACATGGTAAATTTTTCCAACATCAATGGCCTAAATTCTTGTGTCAATTGGATCTTACATAATGGTGAATGCAGATTGGCAATGCCCAATTGTTGACTTTGGCGACGAGTCCAGGTGCTTGGTTTATCTTAAACACTTTGGCTTACAGTGGTAATGTTCAGTAATGCTGACCGTGCGTGTTGATTTGATATGTTGTGTTATCTGTGACCGAACGACTTTCTTGGAAATATTCCGAACTCAGAAAGGCCATTATGCTGACCATATAAATGACGAACTTGTGAAATGTATCTTTCACAGAACGATCATTTTGTATAATAACTTTGAATAACAAAAAATGCGTTGTTGTGTAGTAAACGACTCCGTAATAAAAATTGCCCTAAATTGTATTTGACATCTGTTGTAGAGATCAGCAATCATGAATTCAGTAAATGACATTTAATGACAACCAACATACACAAAATCTGTTGGTTCATTCTCTATATGTATTACAACAAAGTGACTATAATTGTTCAACAGATTTGTTTTTTAGGTGTTGGTATCATTTTCAGCGAAGCGTAAGGAGAAACCGTTTCTGTGTTAATTGGTGTTCAGTTCGAGACTTATGTGTTGAATGCTATTTTTAGAAGATAGCAAGTGTTTAAGCTCGCACTTCGTTTCCGAAGCGATCGTACGGTGACCATTATACGTAAGGAGAGCAGTTTCTTACTTCAAAGGCCTTTTGGAATGGAAGAAAAATGTGGTAACACAATTGACATTGAGATCAGTATGCATTCAAAAATTTCATTAGACTGACAAATTCCAAGGCCACTAAAAACGTTACTAATATCCTGCTGCATTTTTCCAACTATTCTATGTCAATATAGCCACGAACGAACCAACTTTTAAAAGATTCTGGCTCTTGGCACAATTTTTCCCAGAATGATTCTAAAGTAAGCGAATGTACCATATGCTACGGCACTTTTGCTAAAACATTTTTTGATATCGAAGGTCATCTTGAGATTTTTACCAACCAACATTATAGGAAGATTCTGGCAGCGATATCAAAATTGGATAGACGTACACAATACTTCTATAGATGATCCAGTTTAAAATGGTATTCTCTTTCGAGGTCGAGCAACTAATATTGAAAATTCATTAATCGGGGAATTAGCACGCCAGAGGCGGATGTATATCCGTAGTACTGATCTTCAGTACTTAATCCTGCCAGCATTGGACCTCCTTAATGGACATACAAAAGGCAAAAGCACTGGATATATGAGCACAAATTTCTTCACAGTATTTTCTTGTCCTTGAAATGTTCGGGATATCTGCAAGCGTACTATCGCTACAACAAAGTAATGGTCCTGTTCCGTTTTTATCTCTCGGAATATTCGGAGTACTTGACGTCGATCGCAACGTGATTAATCTAGTTGACGGTTGATTGATCAAGGGTCTTTTATGTTCTTGTGAGTATTGAAATGCGGGTGTGTACTGTACGTGTACTGATCACGGCAATATTTCGCAAAGTGTATTATTAGACTAAATCTATTACCACCGGTGATATTATGAAGGCTATACTCTCCAACCACCAAAGATAAACTCTTAAGGCTATACCATGAGCACTACCCGTTTCTTTTGTCAACAACTTTGCCTTTGGAGTCTTCGTCTATCTGGCTTGTTGATATGAAATCCCGACATTCTATATGTATGTAAGTCCGAACGGCGCTATATTTTTTCGTTTTGCAGTCAACAGTTAATCCGTCCTTATGAGAGGTTTTGGTTGTTTTAAATTATAGTATTGACGTGGTCGGTTAGTTGACCGCAAATGCACATTCTTCTTGTGATCTTTTGCTAGTGAGAGTCTGAGCATCTTAGTTGTTCCAGAATTCTCTATTCGCCATGATCAAGTGGAAAATTTAGTTATTCAAGAGGAGCAAAGTACATTTGGGTGCTTACCAGCTGGGAAGCCTTATTGGAAGTGATTGCATTCAATTCCGACCACGCCAAAGAAGAGGAATGCGTTTGTAAGCAATTTTGTTTGGCAAATCTGTCAAAAATTTGCTTAAACTTAGAAAATCACAGAACTGTCCTCATCAAACATTTTGAACTGAATGACGTGCTCTACCAGAAAAACTCGTTCAGTTCGCTCATTCTATGGTGAAATGCAGATATGCATGAATCCAAGTACGTTAGGAAACCAAAAGGGTCTAATCAGATAGCCGAACCAAACATTAAGAAGAAAAACACTGGAGAAGAATTAAAATCTTTGCCTGACCAAGGGAGTAATTGCTCCATTACTCGACGATGAGTGTGCTAAGACAGATTGCAATCAAATTTAAAAAAATTGAGATAAACCTTTTCATTAAAATATGATGAGTGGAACCTCGATTTGCAAGAAAGGAGACCCTTTGAACTTTAGAGGTATCCTGTCTGCCATATTGAGCGAAAGTCTGAAACCAACCGAGTACGGTAGATCCCGGAGAAAGATCACAATGGAAAGATCGATACTCATCACTTCTTTATCAATTTCAAGGCCACACGTGGCAGAAGCTATAGAGATGAGCTGCATAGAGACGTGTCCAGTCTTAACATTCCTACTAAACTTCTTACATTGTGAGATAGTGCGGGATGGCGATGTAGAATGCTCGTTTCTCCGTAAGGGTTAGAAGCAATCTCACCGAAATATTAACAAAACCTCAGACAATGTGATGTGCTGTCATGTGACTTCTTTAATAGAAAATTGTACGAAACTCTCAAGCCAACAACAGAGTCAATTTTCCAAAAGTCTGTGCAGCTGCTTGTACGCTGATGAAATTGATACCATTTGCCGAACAGCAAACTCTACTAGCTGAACACAACATCAACTACGCTTAACAAGAAATATCAGTCATCTGAGATTGCTGGGACATACAGAGTGCATGACGATTATAAGAGTCTTCGAATCATAGCCGAGTAGAGAACGCAGAAGAAAGACCACAGCCGGACGAATGAAGAGGGACCTTGTTCGCGGATAGTGCCGCGGATAGATAGCGTGGCTGCGAAAGAAAAAAAAAAACACGAGGCACCTTGGTTAATGGTTGAAATGCGAATGCCTTTTTTATTCCCTTCTGTTTCCTCTTCTTTTCCTTTTAGTACAAACAATTGAATTAGTACATTAAGATATGATCACAATAGTAATTTAAATTTGACATGAAGATGGCGTAAACATACCGCCCACCTTGAAATAATTATTTCAATTGATATCCAAAAAAAAGATTTTTTTTTTTTTAAACAAACTAAACAGATTTCATATTAATATTACGTTAATTCATGTACATTTGTAAATTCATGTTTATATTATTTTTATACTAAGTTAATGTTTACGTTCAAGTTATACTAAGTTCAAAAGACACATTTTTATAACAGGCCGCTTAATAAGACCATTTTTTGTTTGAAGCGTTGCAACTCTCACTAGCCCATCAGCGCCTGGATGTATTTCCTTCACTCGACCAAGTGCCCATTTGCCTGGGGGCTGGTTTTCATCCTTGATCAACACCAAGTCATTAGCAGCTAGGTTCATAGTTTCTTGCTTCCATTTGTTCCTCTGTTGCAGTGATGTTTTATTTTCTAACTGCCAGCGTTTCCAGAAAGCCTGTTGAAGACGTGTGATCATCTGAAATCTAGAAAGGTGATTACCATTTCTTAGTAGATAATCAGGTTCTGGAAGAATGTAAGCAGAGCTTCCTACTAAAAAGTGAGCTGGTGTAAGTGGTTCAAAGTCTTCAAAAGAGTCCGACAATGGCATAAGTGGCCTCGAGTTTAAACAAGATTCGATTTGGCACAGTAGAGTTAGGAGTTCCTCAAACGACAACAAGATTCCCTTAGTTACTCTCCGCAGATGAAACTTAGTGGACTTGACTACAGCCTCCCATAATCCGCCAAAGGTTGGAGCTGACGGAGAGATGAAGTGCCAATTAATACCTTCCTCACAGGCGTGCTTCTGTAACCCTTCCTGGACTACTCGTGATCCTACGAAGCGACCTAATTCGTCGAGGAGATTTCGGGCTCCCACAAAATTCGTCCCGTTATCGCTGTATAGGTTGGCACACTTACCCCTTCTTGAAACAAACCGCTTTAATGCCGAAATAAAGGCGCTACTAGATAAATCCGAAACAATTTCTAGGTGTATTGCCTTAGTGGTTAAGCAAATAAATAGGGCGATGTACACCTTTTGTTCTCTACATCCTCGTCTCCGTAAGGGGGTTGCCAACATTGGTCCTGCATAATCCACTCCAGCATTCAAAAACGCCTTCTCTCCCTGAAGCCTGAACGCGGGAAGGTTTCCCATTAATTGTTGCATGGGTTTGGCTCTATATCGTTGACAGACAACGCAGCAACGAGTAATTCCTCTTACAGCATTGCGAGCCCCTAGTACCCAAAATTTTTGTCTAAGTATTGTCAACATAAGCTGAGGGCCAGCATGCAAGTATTTTAGATGGACGTTCCAAACAACAAGACTAGTGAAGGCGGATTTATGTGGCAAAATAATTGGATGTCTCTGGTGGTAACCTAGAGGTGCTTCGGCTAAGCGCCCACCAACGCAAAGAAGTTTGTTTGATCTAAGAATGGATTTAGTTTAATAAGAGAACCTGATCTTAGCCGCTGTCCGGTCTCTAAAAGTGATATCTCCTCTCCAAAGTGCTGTATTTGTACCTTATTGATTAACACCTTCATAGCTTCATCAAGCTGCATGTGCTTAAAGAACCGGTTCTTCGTTTGGTCTTAGCTTTACAGTTAAACGTAAATCTCAATATCCAGGCGGTTACTCGTAAAAGCACAGATTGACAAGAATATCGTTGAAGAAGATCAAAACTCCCTTGCTCTCACTCCACAGTTGTAAGTAACACGATTCTCCGTTCTTCTAACGAATGTTGTTCCCCGTTGTAAGTAGCTAAGGGTTCAAACACAATTGGGTTAGCCTCGATCATTGCAGGTCCATTCCACCATAGGGGGTGCAAGACCAAATCATGAGCTCCAATACCCCTGGAAGCGCAATCGGCCGGATTCATTTCCCCTCTTACGTATCGCCATTGATTTGCTGGAACAATGCTGGTAATTGCTGATATTCGGTTGGCGATGAAATTTGCAAATCTTCTTGGATGTCCGTTTAACCAATGTAGTACAATCCTGGAGTCAGTCCAGCAAAAAATGGGAATACGCTGGTACCCCTTGATTTCGCATAGCTTACTAACTAATCTGGCCAAAAGAGAGGCTGCGCATAACTCCAAGCGAGCGATAACCATAACAGGGCTAAGCGGAACGACCTTACTTTTTGCTATGACGAAACTAGTTGTTACCTTCCCGGAATCCAACAGGCTACGTAAGTAAATGACGGCAGCATACGCCGTATCGGATGCATCGCAAAAACCGTGCACTTCCAATTTATTATTGTTGCGCTCTTTGTATCTAGGAATCTTAAGAGCGCCCAATTCGTAGACGCTGTTCCGCAAAGACTTCCAAGTGCTAATAAACCTTAAAGGAATTTGGTCGTCCCAATCTAACCCTTCTTGCCACAGGCGCTGGGAGTAAAATTCGATGGTTTATTAAAAAAGGTGCTAAGAACCCAAGTGGATCGAAGATGCCAGCCCCTTCGGAGAGCAAATTTCTTTTGGTGAAACAGTATATTCCATCTAAGTTTATGTTGAAGCTAAAACAGTCGGTTACTGGATGCCATCTCAACCCCAAAGTTTTTACATGTTGATTCGTTTCTACCGACCATGTCCAATTGGCTTCTCTCCCTTCCAATGGTATTCCTTCAAGTAAAGTCCTTGAGCTCGACGTCCATTTACGAAGATTAAATCCTGCTTCCTGAAGAAGTTTGCACAGCTGACTGACAATCCCCTTTGCGTCATCTTCATTTGCACAGCTGGCCAAGAATTCATCCATATAAAAAGAGTCAGTTATCAAAGCGGCAGCTTCTGGATACACTTCTTTGTAATCCTTTGCTAATTGAGTCAGGCACCTGGTGGCCAAAAATGATGCTGGGGCCGTTCCGTAGGTGACGGTTGCCAGTTCGTATTGGGTCTTTGCGGGACGCTCTCCACAAAATCCTTTGAAATCGCCTATCATCCTTGTGAATTAATATTTGCCTGTACATTTTTGCTATGTCAGCACTTAGGGCAATCGGATTTACCATAAATTGCAACAAAACAACTGTCAAATCATTTTGAAGAACAGGTCCTGTCAGCAGCTGCGAATTTAAAGAGTTGCCGTCGGGAGGAGTGCATGAAGCATCAAACACGACTCTTAACCGCGTAGTCGTACTATCAGGCTTAATGACAGCGTGGTGCGGTAAATAGTAGCTCGGTTCGTTTTCCTGTTCTTGATCCAAACCAATTGCTTCCATATGCAACATCCGAAGGTACTCATCCATGAACTCCTTGTACACTATGTACAGTTCTGAATTCCTTTCAAAGCGCCTTTCCAAGGACTTTTTTCTGCCATTTGCCTAGAATTGTAACATCTGTAACATCTCTTCTAAGCTATCCGCTGCATGAAATGAACCTATTCGAACGTCGCTAGGATTTTCGCCTTCAGCTCCAAATACCCATCCAAATTCTGTGTGTAGCGCGATTAATCCATTTTCCCTATCGTAGATCTTAGGTCCTGTTAACACTCTAAACAGAATCCCTGCCTTCATCAAAATATCTACTGATCCCGGTTCAGCAAATGACGGATCTGCTAAATCCATTTTATCTATTTGCGGCGGTACATCGCATTTTTCGGCGACATAGTCCTAGAAATTGTGCGCATGCTTCCGTCACCAAAGTCACCTGAGATCCGGAATCTAGAAGAGCGCGGCAAGCCTTATATTCCCCCCAACGGTTCTTCACAAGCACTATTGCTGTAGGCAATATATTGCGGCACCCCCTTTGTGGACTTTGGTTTCCACTCCTTGCCGACAATACTGCCAACGAATCAGCCTTATTTGAGCTCTGCGGATTGCATATGGGAAGTTCCTTTGCTGTGACACTCTGTGAATTTATAGAATCCCCCCTATCCATATGATATGCCGAGCCTTACATTTTCGGCAGGTCCCTGATTTGCAGGATTTAACTGAATGCCCCGCGTTGAGGCAATTGTAGCACAAACCCTTTTGGCATATAAACCTTCGCTTCGCCGTTATGTCAAGCGAAGAGAACTTGGGGCATGAAGACAAATAGTGAGTCCCTTCACAGAAAGAACATGCTTGCGATATTGCTGTGCAAACTGAGCGACGAGCTGACCTTTGTCCTAAGCTCATAGGTGTTTTAGTTGTTGACACAGATTCCAACTCAAATTGCCTGTCCGCCATGTATTCCAGAATATCTTTAAATGCGGGTCTTAAATTTTCTTGATTCGGAATCTAGTTTTGATGCCACGATCCCAATGTCAAGCCAAGCATCCCAATGTTCCACCGGTAGCTTTAATGCCTTCAAAGCGGAGACCGATTCTTTGACTGTGTTGTAGATTTTCCGAATTCCCGCGGCACTAGTATGTGAGCCCATTTCAGGTTCTTCCATGATAGTTTTAATATGCGCCTCGACAATAATTTTTTCCTTGTCATACATGCTATTAAGAACTTCCCACGCCTGTGCATAGTTTGCATCGGAAATGTTTATGTGCTTAAGAATGGATGCGGCTTCATCCTTTAATGACAGCTTTAGAAACTGCAATTTCTGCGCTCCGGAGAGGGTAGTCGAATTATGAATCATTGTTTTAAAGAGATCTTTAAAGGTAGGCCATTCCCTATAATCACCACTAAATGAAGGGAGTGACATAGGAGATAACCTAAAATCCCCTTGTGCTGATACCGTTCTGGTTGTTCCACTTATTGTGGCAAGATTATCTAAAGCACTAGCTATAGCTGCTTGACTGGCCCCTACCTGCCTCAGTGTCATGCTCACCCGCGCCACGAATACTGGAAGTTTCGTTTTGTATTACTGTAGATTCAGCAATGCCACCACTGCGTAACATCTTTCCAAGGCACCAACTCTTGATGGAATAGTATTTTGTTTCGAATTCATCCCTTGTGTTTGACTCATTTGCGATCTCTTCATCTGACAGCAGTATTTCTATTTCCATTTGTATGTGCTCAAACGACTTCATATTTTCTTCTACCTTATCCAATCTTATTTGCGCGTCTATTGAGGATATACTTTGGTCAGCCGCTTCCGAAACGCTCTTCTCCAATCTTGTGGTTGCCCCCTTGATTGATCCTCGCTTTTTTCTAAGCACTTCCATTTTGTTATTCTTAACTACGTAATGACATACGCATGCAATAAAAATTTGAGGTACTCACTGCGAAAGTTTCCTGGTCGATTCCTGTACTGACTTCCTGGTCGATTCCTGTACTGACTTCCTGGTCGGTTCCTGTGTTAGCTTCCTAGTCGAATCTTCCGTAAGTCCCACTTTATTGCCGATCACGCCGACTCACTAGTCTTGCGAATTTTTATTTATTTTATTTTATCTGTGCTGGTTTAAGTGAACAATTAATGTTCGCGGATATTGCCTTGGACCTGATCGATATTTCACCTTAAAGATAGCGTGGCTGCGAAAGAAAAAAAAAAACACGAGGCACATTGGTTAATGGTTGAATGCGAATGCCTTTTTTATTCAATTCTGTTTCCTCTTCTTTTCCTTTTAGTACAAACAATTGAATTAGTACATTAAGATATGATCACAATAGTAATTTAAATTTGACATGAAGATGGCGTAAACAGACCTCAACCATCTTGGAGTACGTAACTGGAGTCACGCACTAACTAGAAAGGTTTATTGTTTGTAGGCAAGCAAAAGACGAAAACTGGTTCGAGGGATCAAATATTTCGAGCAGAAAACTGCCATGGCGCGGCTTTTCTAGAAGTGTATTGTGGAACATTTTTCAGAGAAACACGGGTCTCGCCATGTGAAAATGCTTGTCTACGTTTAAATGTCACTACTGTTTCCAGGGGACTTAAACCAACGATTTGTCTTAAGAGTGTTGGCGCTTGCCCTAGCTTGCTCTTTCTGATATTTGCATCATATCCTGCATCATTAAAGTCACTTCCGTAGTTTTGGCTACAACACACATTGGACCAACATGTGTTCTGAAAATATTTTGATTTGGTCTTCTGGACACACCATCTGACGGAATGCCATCAGAACTTGGTTAGTTACGAAAATATATGTTGTAGTTGGCATTCGCATACTACTTAAGAGTTGATCGGCCTTTTAGCCACATTTAAATTGAATACATGTAGTTGGAGAATTTCTGATTCAGTTTACTGGGTCTCACTCCAACAGGTTTTACAGCAAGAAATTCCAAAAAATTAATGCTCCTGCCAAAAGCTTTTCAATAAGTTTCTTAGCCATAAAATATTAAATACAACATTATGACCTTTGCAAAGCATTTTTAAAGACTGTTGTTCTTTTCAACGTTGTAAAATCAAAAAAAAAAAAAAAAAAAAACTAATGAAGTGTGAAAATGTTAATGGTATACGAGTTTTATGTATTCAGAGACCATAAAAGCAGACAAGAAAGTGAAGACATTAATTTTCTGTGGCATAAATTGTGGTCATCACATGATACTTGGCATTCATAGATCACAGGCTTCTGTCGTAAATCAAAGGAAATCAATTAACAGCGTGAGGAGTCGGATATATTAAGTGTGTGCTTAAAAGGCGCACAGCCTTCACTTAAAATCCTCAAATTTGTCTCAATAGTAGGTTGCTGCAAGTAGTAAACTTGAAGATCAATTGGGAATTTGCCTGCTGATCAGAAATTTGGGTCACGTCTCTGTTTCAATTGCACGCCATGTTCCAATAAGTGCATTCGTTCGCAGCATTCTTTGACCCAGATCATGTGAAGACAATTCTAACTCACTAAGGACAACTTGGTCACCTGGAACCGAAACCTCTAGTTCATTGGAGGTTATAACTTTTAATTCTTTCGTTTCGTGCCATTTGAATTTGCTTTTCAATTCATTGGCAATCGTAACCAGTTGGGATACATACTCGTAGTTTGTTTTTGTTATTTTCTTCTGCTGCTGCCGGTGGATGCAGGCAAAGTCAAATGTTAACCACAACTCCGCTGTATGCGACTGTCTTCCACATGTCAGATACGCTCCAATCCCATTAAAATCAAAGTTGAATTTATTAAAACCCTTTTAACCTTCCGTTCGCCATGACTGAATTCGCAATTTGCCTTACCCATAAGATTTGCATCTTTAGCTGAGTGGTGAATGAGCATATGGTCTAACCAAGTTCCATACAAAGGCTATTTGTGTTGTAGTCTTAGCGCCACCAGTTACTCCGTTATCACCATCACCACCGGCACCATGGACACTAGCAGTTCCAGAGTCAATTGCGAAGTACAATACGAATACCCGTAGTTCGCGCAATTTTTTTTAATTTTTTTCCTTTTTATAATATACACTCTGCGATTGCCCAACGTTTATTAACCTCTTTGTGCGGGGATTTGATTTGAATAGAAGAAAACGAATTAAACAAAAAGCGAACTGAATTGAGTGGAATTGCGCCATTTTTCGATCTTTTTTGGTTACTCAACTTGGACAATTGGATTTCAATGTGCTCGCAGAGGGTTCCTTTAGCAGTTTTTCCATTTTCCATTATCCATTATCTATTATACGGCAAAAACGATAATTAGACTAGACACAAGCGAATGGCTTAGAATTGCCAATTGCACAGCAGAGCGCCTCTAGAGTGTGAAGTCAGATTGCAGTGCATAGTGCACTTTAGCAATGTGGATTTCGGAGTCATACAGTTGCCGTCACTGTAAGAGCCGATGTCCCAATTGAGAAGTGTAAAACGTATGTCCGCACTCTGTGAAATGAGCTTTTCGTTTTTTTTTTTTTGTTTATTTGTTGTACGTTTTTATCTAATCGGGTTTTGTGGTTGGTCCATAAAAACACCAGAGCACTATGCACCAAAACGCCGCCATGGCAATCTTTGGGACATTGGCGCACTCGTACTTATCTTGGCGACATGGGTGATAGCTGTCATTTTTCAGGCGACAATATGACAGGGCTTTGTTGGAGTTTTCATATATTTTACTTGGTTCTTGCTGCTACTGCAGTGTTTCGCAAGATAAAATATGAATAAGATACAGAGCGACGTATAAATGATGTTTGGAAATAAAGGGTATGAGTAGATAGCAGAACGGGTAAATCAAAGTTGAACAGTGGCTCATAATTCATTCGTGTCTTCTGAGGCAATTCGGTTTGTCCAAACTTATAGGTCATAAACTTGTAGGTATGCAGCTATTCGAATCATTCACGAGGGCGCCTTTAGTTGGAGACAAGGAGCGTGCAATGTTAAGACATCTTTTATTCTCTTTTAGATCTTCTTAAATCGTGCAGCTCACTGTGTGAGATGAAACCAAAAACGAAAGACTTACTTATATTCTCAGATATCAGAAATCGTGTGGATTTGGACCTCAACCAATAAACCGATCTTCGGCAAACAGCTTCCAGTTCCGGACTCTAACATGACTGAGGTCGATTTCCACCTTTGAGCGTATTCTAAGGCGAGGTTTTCCTCTACTGTGTTGTCACTCCTGGAATAAATCGAAAACTGAAGTGCTGGAATTTTGATTTTCATGTCCTAGCTATAATATCTAAGGCGATAATACACGTTTCTGACCAGATGTTTCACGATGTTTCTATACCGTTCCTAGATTTCGTCTCCTAACTACATTATTTCTTAGCTCTATACTCCTTATAAGTTCCTTTTAATGACATTTCTCAGTCTTTCTAAGAAATGATAAAGTGCCTACCACCACGTAGCACCGTAAGCCGGACATTCACAGAAGTAGTGTTCCACGGTGTCATCATCATTTTCACAGCAAGCATCGTAGGATATTGTATCACTTATGAAAAGCTCACTTAAGTGCTTAGCAAACGTGCAGCGCTCCGTCACGACGCCACTAAGCAGCGTGAAGTCTTTTCTACAGAGTTACTGAGTCGCTGACCTCTTAGAGAGGTCAGGAAGCATTCGTTTGGTCTGCTACGAACCTGAAGAGCTATGCTTATATGAAACCTAACTATCAATGGAAGCCCTAACCGAGGTCGCAGGCAGACCTAACGTACGAGTATTTTCAGGTCCTGAAAACTCTCTTCTGAGCCTTGCCTAGCAAGTTCATCAGTGGCGATTTCGATTACAGAAACAGAGCCTTCCGACAACTCTAAGCGCAGCTTGACTGTTGCTATAGATGCAAATGCTTCGCTGTCTTCGTAATATAGTTCGTTGCCATCAGGATTGCGTATATCTTCGCTTTGAAGACAGACGCAAGTTTTCCTAGTGAGAACTCATCCTATATCGGTATTCGGATGGAACGATCCGTTAAGATCTGACTAAATTCATTTCGTGGCTCAGATTCTGGCCGAAATCAGTCGTGGGAACAGGATGGGAGTTCTGGTGTGATTGCATCAGATCGTATGGCCATAAGACCAGAGTCAAAAGACAGTTGCTTTAGCGATAGCAGACAGCATTGTATTTTGGAAGCATTAAATTCTACTCTGTTAATGGTTCCCCAATTATTTATATACGCCGCGGTTGCCGTTCTACAGCCGATGAGGAGAGACGTGAGGCCGGTATATGAATATGAGAAGCATAGAGTTCCATTGTCTGCAAAAGAGCATATTGGTTTAGAAGTGACAGACAAAAGATAATTTATCAAAATTAGAAACAGTGTCGGAGAAAGAACGGAGCCCTGGGGCACACCAGCATTTATTCTGTGATTATCAAACTTGAAACCTTCGGAGACGTTCCGAAAAGTAATAACTAATCCATTTATGAAGAGATTCATACCAAACTCTGTCATATGTCTTTGAAATATCAAGTGCAACTGCAATATCCATAAAACCATAAGGTTTTCGTGTTTCGAAATATTTCATGAACAGACAGCTTATCATTGTTTTCATGGAAAGTGCAATGAGTCTGTAGGAGGATAAAGAAGAAGATTCGCTTTCTGGACAAATGATGTTTTCCATCTACTCGGAAAGAGTCCTAAAGGGTAGCAAGGAAGAACACATGTTCAAAAAAAATTTTGAGATACTCTTATGCCATCTGGACAAGGGATCTGTGTATGTTAAGAACTTTAAGTACTCTACACGCGAGTGCGAATGTGGATTCGTTCCATTGAAGATTCGACGAACTGAAGTGCAGGAGGCAAAGCACAATCTGAAAGTGTTGAGTTACCCGCAAAGTGTGCAAGATACAGATTAGTCTTGTTGAAAGAGCTGAAAGCTGGAATTTGAACCTGAAGAAGAACGGATATAAGCAAAGATGATTTGATTAGCGGATTCTTCGCCGTTGTTTACTGGCGTAGTTTGGAGCCTATGCTTGTCGACTAGTACAGCGAAGATGTTTTGCGTTTATGCTGTCGACATTTGAAATTTGAAATCGGGACTCGCTCCGAAGGTCTCATTCAGGATGTCACAAGTCTCCTGTTTAATAAAGTCTGCAGCGATTTGTCGCATCTGCAGTAAATGTGATTATCAAATATTGCCTCTACTACACCATGGAAAGCTTGGCATTTAGCGCTTCATGCAGTGTCCGTGTAAACCGGGCATGACGTTGTCTAATAATAAACGGGTGCAAAGCAAAGTACTGGTCTTATCGTAAACATCTTTAGATGACACTACTGAAGGTTGCTACGATTTGATCAATCACAAGTTGCCGGTCATAGGTCTTATTGGCGGTGGGACCACCGGTAGTCCCTACCAGGACTTAAATCACGGTACCATGGGAGTCAGGAGCCCCCCGTATCTCATTCCGGGTGTGACTTGAAGAGGTAGGCCCCCTTGTGGGAGCGTCATGGTGGCTGTGGTTTAAACCCAAAATCGCGGGAAGGGTCTTCCTTTGGTTGACCCAATGTAGAGTTGCAATAAGTACTGGGTGCTGCGACCCTAAGATCAGTAAGAGGTTTTAGGTCGGCCTCGACTCATACCAAGGGTGGAACTTGCGCCTGCAACACAGTTCCGAATTATTATCTCAGGAAGGCGGCAGAGCGATGGCAAGGCGTATCCTTGCCCCCATGGATGTAAACCCGTAAACATAAGTCTCTATGACAGGTGGTTTCTTCGGTTTCCAAGATCTCCAAGAGATCTTCCGTCTCAATACAGCGAAACACTTCCAGAAATCGTAAATCTTAGCTCAGTTCTATCATCAGTGACTCGTGCCTGGAGAGAATCCTTTTGAGTTTGATATTTCGCTCATAGCTCCGGATTTGGCCTCCTCCAAGGTTTATTTCTTGAGTGCGATTCTATGGTGGTCCCGCGTAGGTTGGTTATCTCTGTGAATTTGGTAACATCGCAGCATTTTGGGAAGCAACAGCTTCGCTG
This sequence comes from Volucella bombylans, assembly GCA_949129095.1. Classification (NCBI taxonomy): domain Eukaryota; kingdom Metazoa; phylum Arthropoda; class Insecta; order Diptera; family Syrphidae; genus Volucella; species Volucella bombylans. Next base: position 141,896,266 of record OX422142.1, on the reverse strand, counting down.
CTGATCTCAAAGTATTTTTTCGCCCTCAGTTCCACCTTAGTTACCACCTTGTTCGAAAAACCATTTTATTCTCTTTGTTATAAACTCTATCTAGATTCGATCTATGAGTTCTATGAGTTCTGAAGTAAACTCTTAAGTTGCTTTCGGTTCATTGTTTAGGGACTCGGAACTGTATATTTTAATAAAAAAAATCAAATTCAACACCTACTCGTATACTCGTATAAGCAATTTTTTTAATTTTTTCTTATTTTCATTTCAGAACAACAGTTTGCTTTAGCAGATTCGAATACCAACACAGTTTCGAAATCGTTTGTGCCGTGTAAAGTTTGTGGTGATAAGGCTTCTGGATACCATTACGGTGTAACATCCTGTGAAGGCTGCAAGGTAATACAAATTATACAAAAACCGACAACATAATCGGTAGATTGAATGAATTTTTTCGCTTGTTCTTTTGAAGGGTTTTTTTCGTCGAAGCATTCAGAAACAGATCGAATACAGATGTTTACGAGATGGTAAATGTCTTGTAATTCGATTGAACCGCAATAGATGTCAGTATTGTCGTTTCAAGAAATGCCTTTCTGCTGGAATGAGTCGAGACTGTAAGTACATTTAACTAAAGCCATACTCGTATTCGTAGTTGCAGTTGGGGGATTGTGTTTGTGGTGGCGGCTAGGTTCATTAAAACCGATTTATGTGAGCCTTTGACGAAGAGTCGTGACTTTTCATTGGAGAGTCAATTATCAAAATGTTAGATCGAGTTAGGAGAATTCTGTCGCACGGATGGATTTCAATCGTGAGCTATTCTGTTGCAGCCATCGTAAAAGTCGTTGTCGTTTTCGTCGTCGTTATTGTTGCTGTTGCTGTTGTGTTGTTGTTATTGTTGTTGTGTTTAAGTGTCACTGACAGTATGCGTGTTAGAGTGACGCTTATAATTTGCGAATAATAATTTGATTCTTATCGTATACGAGTATCTTGACGACGAGATGGCAACGATCTGACGTTAAAGTTGAAGCGTGTGTGGGCTGTGTTGCAAGCAGCATGACGTATGCAGCAGCTAATCTGCTGCAGTAAGCAACTCGTTGGCTTTCAATAGGTCTCAATGGGTTTCGTAATTGATGGTAATTATAAGCCATTCGACGGCGTCTAAAGTGAGTAAACACGACTACGACAACGACTACCACGACAAACGCGCAATATTGGCTTTTGGGACATGCAAAAGTGAATGTAGTTTGACGTGTAGGATTATTATGGTTTATTTTTCGCAAGGATGGGACCATTATGGGATATGATTGTATTTTTTTTTTTTTTTTTTTAAGTGAAAATTGATCTTGCGTGCTTGCGCGAGGTAAAGATTGTACCTTAAGATTGTAGAGGATGTTTATTATTTTCCTATGAAGTTAGGCGGCACTGTGTTTTACCTTTTCCAAGTTTTATGTTTTATTGTGATTTGTGTAATTGTTCAACAATAAAGTTTCGTATTCGATACAGTCGATAAACCTCTAGTTTTTACCGAAATTATTTAGACTCTTTGACAAATTCACATACAAATGTGTATGTGGGTTCTTCTTGATTGTAAGGCTATTAAATGTTGTCCTTATTTGAGCTGAAATTCATTGCGTCGGAAGGCATATCCATAAGAAAGGTGTGATAAGCATATCTATAACAGAACCCGGAGTGTTAGTAAAATCACAGCCTTTTTGATTAGGTTAGCCGAAGACGAAGACATCCTATACCTCGGCTGGGGCCCTATACTTATGCCCGGCGAGGAAATAGGGAGGGAATGGCAATTAGATTGCGGTTGCTTGTTTTGGTTTCCGCTTTCCATCTTGAGTTGGTTGTCGTTTGATCCTTGAGCGGGGCTAAGCCATATTGTTGCATCCGCGAATCTCAAAATAGTTGTAAGTGACGCAGCACATAGCTCTAAGAGGTCCTGGAAGTAGTAACTTTCCAAAGTTACTAAGACTGGGACAGTGCAACAGAAAGTGGAGAGTATCCTACCGTGAGTTCGAGCCCCACACCCTCTGCAGAGGTCATCGTTGGTAAGGCGAAGCTTTATTGCGTGCGCCCCCGGAAGAGCATGGCCTGTGAATAATTCAACAGGCTTAGATACGAGTAGTTTCAAGAGAATCTTACTTGGTCTAGATTTGTTGAGTTTTGAACATATTTGTCTTGAAATTTCACAGGTTAGAAGGTTTTTATACCTTCCATTGGCATTGATTTGTATCGTCGTATTGATGTATTCTTAGAGTCCAGAGTAGAGGTTCGTTACTCTCACCTTCTAGTTAACTATTATGAGTGTATCCTGTATCCTTTTCAAGCTAACTCGTCTTTGTCCGTTGGGATCCAGCAGAGCTTAACTTTATGCTAAACGCAAAGAGTCACGACTTTGATTTAATGGCAGCCTAGCTGTCAATGAATAGGGTACAATAATATCCTCGTGGGATATTTCCGTTATCACCGCAAGTATGCCTGCTTTTGCTACAGCCAATATTTTTTCCAATAGGTAGAAGATATTGCTGTAGTCCTTCAGACGGCGTGATCGGAGAAGATCCCGGCGCCAATTCTTACCTCCATCTCCATCCGTTAAGATGGATATCGAGTTAGGACCCAATTTTTCCCAGAACTTTCGAGTGCAGGTGTAAAAAGCGACCGTTGCTTTCTTTACTCAATTTACTATACAGTAAGATACCCAGGTATTTTGCTCTGTTGGATAGTCGGAGGGCAGTCCAGTTTATGGAGGGAAGGTCAAGTTTTGGGATTAAGCCCACGGAGCTTGGCCCATTCACCGAGGGTTCTAAGGGTATAATTTAGAATTTCACTGATTGTGGGGAGGAACGTGGAATATTCGCATACGCAGTGGCGTTTATTCCTTCGCTTTTTAGTTTCAGAGTTATTTCGTTAATAACTAGGGTCCATAGAAGCGGCGATATCACTCCTCTTTGAGGGGTGCCTTTTGAGATAGTGAGCCCCAATACGGTGTTGCCTAACGCTGCATTAATGTTCCTGTTGAAGAGCATACAGAATATTAGGTTTGTTAACGCCGGATTAACTCCGGCATATCCTAAGTTTCTACGTAAAGCGTAAACGTTTACATTCTTGAGGGCTTCCTCAATGCCAATGTGGATTCTTTATGTACAGAAATTTTCTAATCGTGTTGACAACTTGTTGATAAAGTGCCGTTTCCGTGACTTTACCTTTCGTGTAGGCATGCTGATTTGAGGCTAAATCTTTTGGTTCTAATTCACTGTGATATAATTTTTGATTAAGGAATTGCTTTATTCATAATTTGTGTACGTACATACATCTAAAGAAATAGACGGGGATTTGGAGAAAACCAGATCTCTAGCTGCATACGAACCTTACAATTTGAGACCGCCTCGTTGGTGCTGTTGTTTTTCTTTTAGGACTGCTTAATTCAGAAGTTATTCGCGTTGGCAAGTACTGAAAGAAGATGTCTCCTGCTTGCGATTCTGTCCGCAATGTTTAGTTGGAGTTCTCTCAATCAACTTGGGTTTCTCTCCCGTTGTCAATGAGGAACTATTAAATATTTCTCTTTGACACTTGGAAAGGAACATTTCAAAGCACATCGCTTTTGGGATCTGCTGAAGCTCTTAGTTTGTGTTGGTTACACGCTGAAGAAGCACTAGTGCGAAGCATGTAGAGGATTAGTGCACACCATCGTCGGTCGCTGTAAAAACTGAAAAGTCTAAAGAAGTAGACTCCTTTCTTCTATCATCTACCAAGAAGATGATTTAACTTTACGATTCCGTAGCTAAAAATGATGTTTACATCTAAGAATTTTTTTGTTTGTTTTTATTTTGGTAAAATCTTAGGATCCTTACTCAAAAAGACCAGCGAAAAGCCATTGCAAAGCCTACTCTCATTTTTTCTTAATAATTCGCAGCAGCCCTTTATCCAGATAGAAGTCGGAGAAAACGTGCAATTATTATTAGAAGACACGTCCAAGGGCTCTATGAAGAATAATCGAGGATTCGTTGTGTTAGACCCATTTAGGTCATCTTTGTTCTAAAGGCCTTGGTATCAAGGATTAGCTTTTTGAGGAAAGTTCCTATACTGAACCTCTTAGGATCCACAATTCTAGGATCGTCTTTAAATTCGGCATATGTCAAACTGGAGACGAAGTTCAATTCAATCAAGTTCATTGCTCACCGTATGCCCTTTGCCTTTCTGCTGATGACCTTTGCGACACTCATTTTACTGGCGATCGCTTATATTGCAGTTACAACCAGAGGGGTTCTTACTAATGTATAGTGCAAGTTCAGTCGCACGATGAACAACAGTTTCAATGGTTCAACTGCAGATGTTTAATAAAACTTGATAAACGCTCATCGTTATTCACTGCTGAAACCGGCGAAGCAATGAAGGAGTTTTTGGACTCCTACATAAGTAACCCGCTTAAGTCAATAAAAAGAACGTGAGAAAAACTCCTCTATGAAAGCATCTTCTGTGTAAGATGTTAACTTACTTAGATGTCGCTGCAGTTCGGGGTGAACCAGTACCTCAGCTAATATGCCTCTCCAGCTAGCGCGGTCTTTTGACAGCTGGCTCTGGATACACACACGAATTTGGCTGAGGTCCGCTTCTACTTGTGTGCACCATCTAAGGTGAGGTCGTCCTCTACCGGGTTATCCTAGCTTTTCTGACGAGGTCGTATAGTTCACTGTTGAAACCTCTCCTCTATTCCCTTTATATGAAAATGGGACCAAAAGCTACCTGAAAGACTTTTCTCTCAAGGGGTCCGAGAGCATTTTCATCCGCTTTTGTCAGTGTCTAAGCTTTTGCGCCGTAAAGTATGTTAGAACTGGGATGATCAGGGTACCGTGTACATTTTTTTTGGTTGCAAGAGCGATTCTTTGCATCATTTCCGCACTGGTGTCGTCGTCGAAGTTAATACGGAGCTGTGGTAGATCACGAGTAAGTCCATTAATACCTAAAAGTTGTAGCTGCCTATTGTGACGTTTTGTCCGAGGCATCGATATTTTTTATCCCTCTTGGTTAACTACATATACCACCTTGATCAAAAAGTACAGAATAACCACCCTATGGCGCTCCCATTGTTCCGATTTGAGTTCTGTTTTTATTGTTTGGTAAATCTGTTGTTGACGTTCCCTCTAAATCTTAGCATCATAGCTTGACATGTGCAAAAGTTACGTAGCCAAGAGTACATCTATCTCTGTGTGTGTTGGCGATTTCTTACAATTTTAGAAATGGATTTAAATTTGCAACAACGAACTTGTATTAAATTTTGCGTAAAAAACGGATTTAATGGTGCGCGAACGTTGGAAATGTTGGAAAAGTGTTTCGGCAACGATTCTCTAAAGAAAACGGTCGTTTACCAGCGGCACAATCAGAGAGATAGCGGAGGACTTGAACATTGCCTATGGATCCGTCCAAGACATTTTGGTTAATGATTTGGGTTTCCGTCGTGTAGCTGCAAAGTTGGTGCCAAAAGACCTCAATTTCATGCAAAAAAGAGACCGTGTTGACGTCGCAAAAGAGATGATTTGCGGGGCTGAATCCGATCCCACATGGGTTTATGAGTACGACACGCAATCCAGACATCAGGCAAGTGAATGGCGTTCACCAAATGAGCCGAGACCAAGAAAACCACGTCGTTTTCAGTCAAAAAAGAAGGCAATGCTCACGATTTTCATGGATTACAACGGTGTAGTGCATCATGAATTTTTGCCAAAAGGCCAGAAAGTAAACAAAGAGTATTATTTGGGCGTTATGAGACGTTTGCGTGAAGCAATTCGCCGAAAGAGACCAAAATTGTGGACAGAAAACTCGTGGATTTTGCTCCATGATAACGCGACGGCAGTGCCATCATTATTCGTAATTTTTTGACGAAAAATACAACAAATACCATCCAACAGCCACCGAATTTGGCTGATTTGGCTCCCTGTGACTTCTTTCTGTTCAATCGAGTTAAAAAACCACTACGGGGAACGCGTTTCAGCAGCCGAGAGGAAGTAATGGAAAAATCGCAGGAATCACTGATGGACATACCGAAAACCGAATATAAAAAAATGTTTCGAGGATTGGATCAAGCGCTGGCATAAGTGTGTTGCAGTGGATGGGGATTACTTTGAAGGGGACAATATAGATTTAGATGAATAAACTTGTATTTTTAATTTTCTGAATAAATTCCGGGATCAAGGTGGTATTGTACTTCGACTTTTTTTCCCTCATTAACCGCTACACCCATTTTTGCCGCTTCTGTTTCAATAGTTCATTGACAGCTCGCTGCGTTCTTTACTTTATATCAATATGGTTTGTGTATGCGAGTAACTGAACACTCTTTTGAAAGATGATGCTTCTGGTGTTGGCTTGCGAGTTTCGCAAAATTTTTTTCCAGAACTGTGTTGAGAAAGTCACATAACAACGCATCACCCTGCTTAAGTCCATTTCTGACATGGAAGGCCTCGGTTTCGTCATTACCGACCTTGATTGAGCAGCATGCAATCTCCATCGTTATCCTCAATAGTCGAATGAGCTTGACGGGGATGCCAAAACTAGACATATCTCTGTATAGTTCGTCTCTACAGCTGTCGTATGCGGTTTTGAAATCAATGAAGAGGTAGTGCGTATCGATTTGGAACTCTTGGGTTTTTTTTCCATGATCTGCTGTAATACGAACATTTGATCTATAGTGGGTTGGCCTCGGTTCAAATTGCCCTGATAGGTTTCGATCAGATTGTTGATAAAGGGTCTTAGGCGTTCTCATAATACGGCAGACAGGATTTAATGTGCGATGTAGAGATAACATCTCTCTCAGTCCTCGAGCGAGCGTTTCTCGTGCTCCTTCTTTTTTTTTCTGAGGAGTTTAGGCAATATGTTAACCAATGTGAATGTTATAGCATAATAGGATTATGGATGTTGATATCACCGACAAATTCGCTCGACATAGCCAGCGCAATACTTCACAGGACCCGTCTTTGCATAAGACCTACCGAGACCTCGTGCTTTTATTTAAAGTTATTATTTTTGCAATCACAACTGTCAGTGGGATTACGAATAAGTTCTGAATCTACACTCGTACAACTCTAAAGTCGTATAGCAAGTATTCATAAGTTGTTAACCAGTAATGGACCTGCCGATGTCGCCATCGTATTACACACAATCAACTCTTGACCTGAGAAATCTCACTGTCTTCATAGATCATTACGTCAACTGCATGGATCATATTTTTAGTTGGCCAACGCCTTATTACGTCTGCATAATGATGTCCAGCAAGGTTAAAGTATTTCTTCCACGCTTATTTCCACTAATTGACTTGTATACCGACTCAACTGACAAGAGATAGTCCGACTTCGACACCATTTCAGTCATTACCCTCATTTCTGCGTGATTATGTCACCGAAGCATCACACAAGGTCTTTGTACTCCAAGAGAAAGTCACACATTATGAACTTCAACATAATCCACGAGAAATCCATTGCCCAACATCTGGTATAGCTCCATCCCAAGTAAGTACGACATAAAGCACAATCAACACCGTCACTTGGGACAGTAATATGTTAGTCGACTGCAAATTGGGCATTTCTCGTGCCACCTCCACTCCTCCCCAATTGCTAGTACCAAAAGTTTGAACAAATACCCCCAAGGAACACAAACCGTTCTCACAGTAATTGATCCACTTAATTTCTCAATAATGCCAATCCAAAGTCCAATAGAATCTCATTACCCCAATATGAATATATGTACGTGTATGCACATATACGTATTGTATTTATGTATGTACATAGGAGTATATCGCTGCTGACTGCTGACTTGGTTCAGAAATGAGCGGAGCACTATCCAATGGTCTCTTGCCTGACCCCAGTAACATTCTTCTGTCATGCAAATACAAAAAGAAAAGAAAATAGGCACAGCATTGAAATCCGTGTTTGGCTAAGATTTCCTGAAATTGGGTCACATCATGGCATCAACCTATCAGCATAGAACAGAAGGTTGGGAGACAACTGCACAATTAAGTGAACATACTCGTGTCTTTTTCGACGTACTCGTATTTTTATTCGTAATCCATGTAGACAGGGCACTTTGGAATCTTGACATTCTTGCGATGCCAATCTAAGAACTTAAGTTAGACAGACAGCCGAGGTAGTCAAAGCGAATCGCAGTAATTATCCAATTTACCTGAGCAAATCTATACATCGTTTGAGGTGCACTTCAGCGTCTTACACTTGGAACTTACTACGAGTATATGGGGGACGATAGGAGATTTTGATATCAGTCAAGCCATCAGTAATACACATTGCCATCTGCTACTGCAAGCGAAGGGGCTCTCGCAATAAGATTTTCGTAAACAATCTTGAGAAGGAGGTGGGTGGTTGGTTGGTTGTCGGGCAGAGTTCGTGGCATATGGTATCTGTAGCTTACTGGGTGGTAGGGCTTCCACATTGCGCAAAGATTCCAGGGAAGAGTGTCAATTGGATGAGATTTTGTCTTTCCATTTGGCATAGATCGAGAGTCAATACTCGTATGGTGAAGTGCGCACGGTTGTGCAATTGGCTTGGAGTGGAGAATGATGCAATTTATGGGTACCTACAGAATATGTTGTGCACTACGTTGTGCTTTTGGTGTGTATGGTAAAATGAACGTAGATGTTAAGTAGGAGTTTGTTAATAAAGAGAATTTCAAAAGGTCCTGTTATTGTATGTCGAAATGGGTCTACTTCAATTATGTGCAAAGTGGCAGATTACAAACTCTTTACCTGCAGATTGCTCACAGCTTCGGATCATACAGACTAAACACGATTGAGCTCCAACTGGGATTCTGACCTACAAGAGATTCTGAGTTCCAATACAGAGTGGCACTTATTTATAGCTTGACGATAACCCTGAACATGGAACATAAACGCATCATTTCGCTTCCGAACAAATATTTCACTGTTGTGTTTCTTAACCTCTTTAATATGTTTATGTTAGCTCATTGTCCTATGGAATCCAAGCTCCTAGCATCTAGTCATAGATTATACTCTTGACAAAACTCATCACTCCATTTAGGTAATCAGATACACAGGCAATCTCCTAATTGTGTTACACGAAAAATGTGTTTGAGGTCCCACTTAATACGAGATTTCGCTTCGCCTTATCAGCTGCGAAGGCAAAACCAATCGATAATAACAAAACCATGAATGGTTTTGCTCGCACATGATGCTCGGTTAAGGTCGGTGCTACAACCGGCAAAGGTCGTAGTTCTGGTGGACGGAAGTCAGCTGAAATCCCCGTAAAAAAACAGCTCTGGTGGTGGCTTTCCACGCACACAAGATCTAGCTTAAATTGGTGCCGCAACCAGCAAAAGTTCCAGTTCGGATGGACGAGACGTGGATGTCGTCGGAAAACCTATTTCCAAGAAATCCACGAAATGTCAAAGAATAAGAGGCCGCGCGCCCATAAGAATGCACCTCTCTGGTGATCGAAATTCGGAGGACTGGCTAAGCAAGTCTGTCCCGAAAAGCCCTGCAAACTAACACTTTTGAGGTTTTTAAGCCCCTGAAGCTGATGCGCCCCATGTTCCGGGTTCCCAGAAACTCAGGGAAATGGAGAATGTGCGGATATGTCTTCACACCCAGAATCCTGGGCTCGAAACTGAAAAGTGGAAAATCTATTCTCCTAAGGAGATTATGAATCGGGAAACTCCCTCTCGTAACGAACTTAGACAAAGCTTCTGCCGATACAATTATTTATTGTAAATCTAGGCATGACTCACGTCCCCATCTGCATTTTGGAAGGGTTAATTTCCAAATGAGTGCAGACAAGGGACGACCATTTCAGTTATTTTCTTTTATGTTATATTTACCCAGATTAACCTTCAACATTACAAGTCTTAGGAATCTTTCTGCGTTGAATGCAGAACCTCGTATAATATCCATATAGGCATCATGTGTGTGGAATAAACTCATCTGTGGTTTCGGATGTTTAAGGGGTTTCACAACCCTGTATGAGGAGCAAACGGTAGGACCGAGAACTTATAATTTTGTTCTGTATCTCTAAACTTGAGCAATTTTGCAACCAATTGGCACAATTTCATCGTTATACCTCAGCTTATTCACCATTGAAGGTTGTAACCGAACTCTTTGAATACCGCGATTCTAGGAAGATGGGATTTATCATATGCAGCGATGCTATGTTGGGTCCCAGCGAACGTTTGTTACGAAGGTAACGCAGTAAGAGTTCAAAATTTGAACATGTTGTCATGCATATCTGTAGACATTATACAGCTGCGCAAACATACAGTTCACTGTCTGAAGCCCCCATTTATTTCGCGTAATGCAAGCTTAAACTAACTTAAAAACTAATAAGAGTAAGGGTTAGGAACAGGGGAATAGTGGTGGAGATCAACTTTAAGACGAGAAATGCTCAGGTTAAAATCAAAAAGGGGGAGGTTTGAGTTGACCTTACGGAGCATGCGGGAGATTGGTTCGTTAGAGCTTTAAGAGGTGCTCTGTGTTGGGATATAGAAGAGACGAGGACAGTGTATATTACGAGAGTTAGTGTTGAAGGAAATAGAATTGTAAAGGGAAGCGCAGTCCACAGAACTAGAAAACAGTCGATGAATGAAAAGAATGTCAGCTACGTCGCTGCGTTTTTCGTGGGTATTCAGGTCAATAAATTTGAGGTGGTGACGATAGGGAGGTAAAATAAAAGGATCATCCCAGGATAGTCCTCGCTGAAATGTGGACCACACTTGGCTGGCATATTCGAGATTGGGGCTTGTCACATAGGGACTGCAAAATTCCATAGACCATCGTTTGATAAAACGAAGTGATGAGTTGGCTTTAAGGATTATCTCATCAATATGCGAACGGAAGTTATATATCGTATAATATAGCAAGGTCGCGAAGGGATTGAACCTGGGGTTGGTCGTTGGTCATGTAGAAAATAAAGTCGAGGAGGAGATTTATTGGACTTACGTGACAAAGTCATAGATTGATATTTGGAGATATTGAGCTCTAAGCATTTTTTTTTTTTTGACACCAAGTGGGAAACCTATTGAGGTCTTCTTGAAGAAGAATAGAGTTTTGGGGTGAAGAAATAGTTTTGGAGAATTTAGTGTCGTCCACATAAATGGATAGGGGGTAGTGTTTAATAATCCTCTCAACATCGTTTATAGTTAAAATGAAAAAGAGGGGACATAGATGGCTGCCTTGTGGGATACCAGAAGTGGCTAAAAACGGAGTTGAGAAGGCTGACCTAAAGCGAACGCTATAGTAACAATAGAAGATATAAGATATAAGATATCTTCTCTTCTTTTTCTTTTACTTTTACTAGCCCTTTCCTCGCTACACGAACTTATGCATAACGAGTTTCCCATTTTTACTGCATAGCTACTGCTCCGCTTATGGGGTTGGCTAATGTCACAGATCGCAGAACGCGTCTGCATACTGCTCGGTCTTGTATCGCTTCGGCTGTTAGCCCCAGGCATTGCTGTGCATTTGCCATCTGAGCAATCCAGGAATTCTTTTTCCTACCTAGTTTTCTTTTAGTAGGAGCGACCGTAGTTAATATTGCCTTCTTAACGGGATTTTTCGGAAATCTTCTTTAAACGTGGCAATACCAGCTAATTCTATCCAACTCAAGTTGTTCGATTACCGAATTTTTTATGTGTCAGTTCAGTTCAGTTTTAAGGCATTTTATTTTCTTAATCATTAACTCTTACATACTAACAAAAAATGCTTAAATGCTAGCTTAAAATTACTTAACAATCTTATACTAACTTACTGGCCCCACACAGGCACTCTAAGCTACTCTAAATTCTTATAACTATGTCTTTCGACCTCATTTACATTTTCTTTATGGATATTTATTTTCTATACCTAAAGCTAAGAAAAAAAATTGTTAACAAAACTTAGCATATGGACTTTTTTTTTTTTTTAATAAAAACTTAGTATCTAACTTAAAATAAACCTTAGCCTACCTAAACTAAATGTACAATACACACATAAACACATAGACGTTATACACAATCATATACATATATCAGTATACACCTTTGTATACACTGATATATGTATATGTTTCTTAAATGCTAACCTAAACCTATGCAAGCCGGCCATCGCTGTTTACAGAGAAAACAGATTGGTCAACTCTGCCTCATTAGTGAGGCTGGTCCGTAATTGACGGAAACGACGACGAAACATCTTCCCCATCATTCAACCACCAGAAATGCTGGTGCTGCCGAACGACATCCCTCTTATCGCGATTCCCCACCGCCCTACTGAACCTGAGGCGATCCACACTGCCGTGTGCGACGTCCCTGCTGTAGTTGAGTCGCCTGTCCCCAGCTGTCCGAGCGACATGGAAGATTAACGGTACGGCTGATCTATCCTGGATCAACCCTATCTGATCTAGGTAGAGGAATGCTTCCGGTGGAACGAAGCCGTCAGAGCGCACACTCTCGTGGTAAAGGTAATTGCGGTAGTAAGCCCCATATATCAGGTTATTCGTCGAGGTCATTGCTCTTGCAATGTGCCTTCGAGTCAGCTTAATTACGAAGTTGTCCAGGTTCGCCCTGTTGTAAAGGACCTCATTAGGATAAAATTTCTTGTACTCCAACTCTGGTGTTCTGTACAAGCGAAGCAAGCCCTAAGGCAAGCCCTCTCAAACACTCGAATCTTTTCCATTAAGCTTGCTCGTACATTGAACCACACGAGACAACCAAATACCATAAGGGCCATGTAGCAGATTACCTTTACCCTCACATCGAGTTGGCTGCTATAAAACAGTCTCTTTGTAAGGGCAAAAGCACCTTTAGCTCTGGCCAGAGCAGCATCTACATTTTTGCCAAAATACAGAAACTGATCTAGCCAGATTCCAAGGTATCTGACTACATTTCGACAGGCAAGAGGTTGTCCGTGTTGTCCAATGATAGAGAACTTTCACCAATTTTTTCTGGTATCCCTAGAGGCTCCAGACAACGGCGTCCTAAAGAGAATGGTTTCCGACTTCTGAAAATTGATTTTCAACTTCCAGTCATCGCAAAATCGTCTTATCTTATCGAAGTCACGCTGCAAGAGAGTATTAATGACCTCGATTTTTGGACCTGTTCTGTACGCTACCAAATCGTTTGCGTAAGCAATAGTATGGGGAAGTGAACCTATCAAATCGCTTGTATAAATGTTACATAGGATCGGCGAATTGACCGCGCCTTGCTAAAGACCATTTTTAATTTGAAATATTCCAACAGAAGTCACATCACCATCCTTCACGATGAACTGTCTATTGGTTAGCATATTATAAAGAATGTACAAGAGTGGTTTACTAATCCCCAGCCTAGTCAGCTTATAGAAAAGACCCTCTAACCATACGGTGTCGAAGGCCTTCTCCAAGTCAACAAGGCAGGCATCAGTACATTGTTTTTTGCCTTTATTCCATTGGATATCGGACACCAGTTTAGACGCGGCATGTGAGATATCATGTCCCGCCTGAAAACCGAATTGATTATCCGGAACTAGCTCTATTGATTACTTTTTCAAAAATCTTACTGATATTCGGAAGGAGACTTATCGACCGGAGATTCGCCGGATTGGATATATCCTTTCCCTTTTTGGGGATAGGTTGAACCACCGCCGTTTTCAAATGCGCTGGATAATGTGCATTATTCATTGCATTATTAAACAAGATGGTGTAATTGTCCACCGCTTCTAGAGGAAGATGTCGAAGCACGATGTTCGGAATACCATTGGTCCCCACTGATTTCTTAGCCCTGATTGTGTCGAAGATCTCATGGAGTCCTGCCTTCGAAATGAACGGGGGTAGGCCACCCTCTCTGGCAATGACATTATTTGCCATATTTTCGTCGCTAAACCGGGTGAAACCAGAGCCCTCGGATCGCCAGTTCCCTATTTCATTTCGAATGCAGAAGTCGTGTACCAAGACGCGACTGTCCAGGTCGCAATTAGGGCCAATGGTATCAATGGCCTTGTATACTTCCTGGAAAGTCGCCCAAATGGCCTCAACCTTCTCCTGTGGATCCTCGATCACAAAGAAGTCGTCATCATCAGCGGCCTCATTTGGATCAATACTGTTATTGTCAGTAACCGTTCGTTGTCTGTTGTCCTGGCTATTTTAAGACACTGAAGGTCATTTTGATTTTTTCTCCGAAATAGTTTATTTATTTGCGGAAACATGTTCAGGTTGCTGGTGTTTACAGCCCGAACCTTGTTGTTCCAATATGAGCTTACAGCAATTCTGTAATTTTCTTTTATTAGCGTTTGAATATTTTTAATCGACGACTTCAGTGTCCTAATCTCCGGGTCTTGTCGGTCAGTTAACTGTCTGTACAAGTTTTTAAGTCTTGTCAGAAGTCTATTTTTCTGTCGGTGCAGTGCGTCAATAGTAGGATTGCGGAACAGGTCTTCGTTAGTCGTACGTCGATACCTCGGTATTGTAGTGTCCATAGTTTGTTTAATTGTCTCGTCCATTTGTTTTAGGTAATTGTCGATCTCCTCGTTTGACAAATTCCTTTTGGACGGTGGGTGGAGCGTGTTCGAGGAGAGCGCTCTTGTCAAGGTTGCGGAGAAGCGTGTCCATCGAGTCTTACTGTAGTTGTAAGAATATCTTTGGACAAACTCCTCCAATTCCGCAATTTCGTTGGGAACTGTAATTTCGGTGCTAAAACCGCAATGGTCGCTGTCATACACGAACGTGCGCAGACAATTTAGCGTTTGTAAATTCGTACCTGTCAGTCGTATGCGTTCGTCGTACAGCAGTAGGTCCAAATAAGACCCGCCTCTGGGAAACGACGGGTTATCCGTCGCTTTAAGACCGAGTCTGTACATGACATCGTGCTGAACCCACCAATCGAGTAGTAGGTTCCCTCTAGTATTTGGCAAATTATTTCCCCAATCTCTGTGTCTAGCGTTGAAATCCCGCCGATTATAAAATAATTCTCCCCCGATTCCAGCCTCAGAAGTCGAAAGAGCGTGTCGAGCTCTGTAATGAATAGGGTGGATTGTGAAGCCTCAGGTGCATAAACAGAGGCCAAGTACAGCCGCTTTCCACTGCGGAGCGGTATGTAAGTGACGACTGCCTCCAACATCCGGAACCTGCGCAACACTCCCTTATACACTCTGTGAAATTTTATACCTTCTTTAATGAAGATCGCGACATCGCCTCCACGTTTGGATCTGGGCCGATTTCTTCTTCTAACAATATAATTATTGTACTCCAGTTTGTGCTTATCGGTTAGTTTGGTTTCGCTAGCGAAAAGCACATCAGGAGTTTGGTCTTGTAGCAATTTAAACATCGCGGCTCTTCGTTCGATCCTAATCAGTGAATTAACATTCACCGCAAGGACCTTCAAAGTTTGCTCCACCATGTGCGTACCCATTACGACATGTGTTGCGTTAGGCCCGGCAGCAGCGCATAGATCTGGTCCACCCGCTTGGCCTGTTCTTGTATCTGCTTTTGCAGCTGAGCCATCTGCCCTTGAATTGCAAGCAAGATGGCCAGCATGTTAGGTGCAGCTTCCGTTGTTCTCGGCATTGGCGCCGGTGAAGCAATAGTCGCTTGCTGTACCGTAACCCCCCTACCTGACGCCATTTGGGTGTAGGAAATTTGGGACGTGACGGCTGGTGTTTGAAACCGAACAGGTGAACGTTTGATCTCCACCTTCTGCTGCCGAGCCAGTTTTGCTTTCTTAATGTCAGCGAACTTAGGACAACCCCGATAGTTTGCGGTGTGTCCCACGTTCCCACATAATACGCACGAGAGCTGCGACCTATCGGATGCTCCGTCAACACCCAGAGCACACTCCTCGGAACTGTGGTTCTTTGCGCACTTCACGCATCGAGGCTGCATTTGGCAGTTCGACTCAGCGTGCCCGAACCTCTGGCAGCGAACGCATTGTATAATGCCTTCGCTCCTTTTTAGTTTTTCCCAGTGAACCACCTGGTAGTCTAGGATATTGATACTCCTTAGACTAGCCAGACGGCTTTCGGGACTGAGCTGCACCAGGAAGAACGGCAGACTCCGTTTCTCCCAAATTTTTTATGTGTAGACTTCCTCTAATGTGCGTGGATCTAATGCAGTCGCGTTTCGTAACTCCAGTCGACATCCTTAACATTTTCATCTCTGTTGTCGTCATTTTATTTTTAAATGCTTCGTATATTGTCCAGCACTGCGAACCATATGTAAGAGCTGGCCGAATCATCGTGGTGTAAAGTTTTCCCTTCAATTTAAGTGGAAATTTTCGGTCACAGAAGATTCCCGAATTTTCTCGTCATTTCATCCACCCCACACTTACTCTGTGCCTTACGTCGTCGTCACATTTCCCTTCTACGTTAACGATTGATCCTAAATACTTGAACCTAGTGGTTTTCGAAAGAACTATTCCGTCCAACATTATATCTGGAATAGGTCGCAGCGGATCCGAAAATGGGCAGGTCAAATGTTCCGTCTTTGAGCGACTTATCTTAAACCCGTTTTTCTCTAGCGGGTCTTTCCATTTACTTAGGACGTTTTGTAAATCTACGACATTATCGCTTAGAATAACTGCGTCGTCGGTGAAGAGAATCGACGTTACATTTGCTTCGTGCAAGCAATCTTACAAACGATAGTCTAGTATCACGTTAAAGAGGAAAGGGCTAAGAACGCTTCCTTGATGCATTCCAACATTTACCGGAAATTCTCTCGTAAGTCCGGCGGTACATTTAACAGCAGTTTTGACGTTTCCATACATGTCTTGTATCATTCGTATATACGTTTCCGGTACCTTTTGAGACCTCAACGCGGTCCATATGAGATCTCTAGGCACACGATCGAATGCCTTTTCTAGATCAATAAATACCATGTGCAAATCTTTTGACGAATCCCGATGTTTTTCCATTAATATTCGCAAACTTTGGATTGCGTCCACCGTCGATCTTCCTTAAACGAATCCACACTGGCTATCGTCGAGCTTTATGATTTTGCGAAGACGTTCGTTTAAAACTCTTTCAACGATTTTCATCGTGTGTGACATCAGCCTGATTGAGCGGTAGTTGTTGCATTCTCGCGTGTCGCCTTTGCCTTTGTATAACGGAACCAAAAAGCTACTTCTCCATTGATTCGGCATAGTTTGTCCGCATTTTATTTTATTCAAGAGTTTCGACAGCCATTCACTGCCGATACATTCCATCTTCGACCATAACTCTGACTGTCCCGCCGCTTTCCCGCGTTTCATTTTTCCGATAGCTAAACTTATTTCTTCTGTTGAAAAGTCTGCAACTTCTTCTACGAATGGATCAGCTGCAGGGACGCGATCACGTGGAAACTGTTTGTTAAGCATGTCCTTACAGTATTCAAGCCACCTATAACAGATGTCCTTTTCGTTTGTTAGTAAGTGCCCGTAGGAGTCTTTGATGTATTTTGGCGGCGTTATTTCCATCGCATTTTTTCGCCTTTGCGCAGTGAGTTTAAAAATATTTGGCACTTCACTATTGTACGACATTTGAACTTTTTGAATAGCTTGTCTTCTATCTGCCGATCGTGAGGATATTTGCTCCAAGTCCTGGCAAAGGTCTGGCCAGGACTCTCTTTGAAACGTTTTTAAGTCGCTCATATTCAAGTGCAAGTCGAGACTTTTCGATATCGTTGCTCCGATCACATTTTGTCCACGCTTGAAATGCTTGAAATGAAATGTAAGATATACAAGAGGGTCAAAACCGAGGGAAGACAATTTGAAAAGGATCAGTTGATGTGATATTTTATCGAAGGCCTTAGCGAAATCTGTAGCAATAGAGTCAATTTCATTGCCATTTTCTAGGGCTGAAAGCGCAAAGGATACGAACTCAACTAAGTTTGTAGTAGTTGATCTACCTTTTAGAAATTCATGCTGTCTGGGTGGTATAACTGACTTGCACTGAAAGCTTAGAGCTTCATATAAAAACTTTCGAACGTTTTAGGTATGTGAGAAAGCTTAGCAATGGGACGGTAGTTGGTTACTTCATTCTTTGATCCCTTTTTGTGAACCGGGGTTATGAAAGAGGTCTTTCAAAGTTGGGGGAATTCCCCTTGTATAGCGGACAGATGAAACTGGGAGGAAAGTGGGTACGAAAGATTGGAGGCACACTTTTTGAGAAATATTGCTGGGAGTCCATCTGGACCGGGTAAATATTCATCATTGAGATTTTGTAACTTTTCTGCGATAAGGGTGGGATCAAAAGCTTGACAGAGAGAGTGGTCAGTGGAGAAATTGGGAAGGTATTTGAAATATATGGGGTCGGGTACGAAGAGGTTTTCTGCAAATAACTGTTTAAAAAAGTTTGCAAAATAGTTTGCAATAATATGTGGGTCGGTCGATGATATAACAGAGGGGGGATAAACGTCTGATTTTCTTTTGTAGTTGACTGAATTGATAAAATGTCTTGGGATCGCTGATAAGGTTGGTCTGCGCTGTGTCGAGAAAGCGCTGATAGAGGCAGTTATAGAGCTGGGTGAATTGAAGGTAGGTTCCCAGATAGTTAGAGTAATCATAATAAGAATTGGTGCGAAGAAAAGCTGGCCATAATTTGTTTCTTTTATTACGTAAAGAGCGAAGTCTTCTGTTGTACCATGGATGGGAAATAGATGATGTTTTATGCCGTGAAAAGAGGACGTAGAGAGAAATGGAATTAAATATTGCACAGTAGAAAATGGAGACAGCATCAGATAACGATAGGTTGGTAAAATCAAAAGAAGATTTTCTAAGATAGGTACGAGTATTTGTGGGAGTTGTAAGAAGAGATGGTAGTTGAAGAAGTGGGCTGGGATGGGCCCCCTCTGAAAGTTGTCGACAGTTGATAAGATAAAGGGACAAAACGATACTGTGGATTTAATAGGGTCACTAGTGAAAATAATCTCAAGTTGCCTACCGATAGAGTTAGGGACGCCATTTACTTGGCACAGGCTTGAGTCAGTTATGCTTTTAATGAAAAGACATAAGTGATCATCCGATGGAATCCTCTTCAGCAGGGGCAGATTAAAGTCACCAAAGATAAGGATATCTAAGGATATCGTCGATGGAATCACTTAGGTCAATTAGTTGGTCAATTACTTTAATAGCAAGGATGTAGGATTCGATAGGTTGAGCTGAGAGAATGTAGCAACACATAACGTACAGGGACCTATTGGGAAGTGTTATTTTGATTGAAACAAAGTCAAGTTTAGCAGAAGAAGAGATAGCGATGAGAGAAGAGTTGAGTTGTTATTGTGAATAGCAAGTAGGACACCTCTACATGGAGAATCACCTTTAAGGATGGTACTATCATTAAACATAGGGAGAGAGTGATCGCCATCACGGAAAACATTATACGAAAATGGGAATAGCAACTGGCTCTTTATGTCGTGGATCAGATTGGTTTCGGTAAGAGCATAGACGTCGAAAGAGAGACCGTTTGATTTAGACAAGACAGCACGAGTTTTAGAATGCAAGCCTCTTACGTTTTGGTAGTAAAATGTAAGAGGTAGTTTGTTGCGTGGAGGAGTAGAGGAGTGTAGATGAGATGCATGCAAAGAAGGAAAGTTAGGAGCGAAAAAATTTGTCATGGTCAGCTGGCTGCGTTGAATGTGAGAAACTCTTTTAGAGTGTACATATCAGCTTGGGGAGGTATGTCCAAGATTTCGTGGTATCTGTTGTAAAGTTTCCTGAAACTAGTTATATCCGTAGGGAGGCCTTCCTGTTGGATGGAGACCACGACACTTGTCTTCGTTTTTCCCTCAAAGCAAACAGAGTCGGAAAAGCGATAGAATAAAATAAACAATCGTATACATGTTGCTGTGTTTTCGCAGCAACAGGAGTTCTGATAAAATTCCATCAGATTTCATGTCCATAAGACTAGACTTAACAATTGTTTTGTTGTATCAAAAACCATTTCCTTTAAATGGAAGATGGCTTTAAGAGTACAGCCTACTAGACTTTGGAGCGCAGTCTCGCAAGATCTTCTACATTTATAAAGCAGTTTTGCTCATATGAAGCTCGAGTATTCACTTCATCCTCTGCAACAGGAATGAAGTCAGACTGATTGGTTTGAAGCTCTTATCGAGTATGCAGAAATTTGTTCCGATTTATCATATAGAAGTCTTGAATCTGCCAGAAAACTTGAAGTCATAAGAGGAAGAAGCAGAGAATTTCGTGGCCTAATCCGTCACCACAATTGATGAGAAATAGCTGGTCGATCAGGTTACCTAAGGACTGAGTCCCTGCTTCCGACTCATTATTGTGGCCATCAGATTGTTTGATATCATGAAATGTGAAGAAGAATTTATCGTCTAAACGATCATGTTTATGTCGTTAGTTGTTTTCGCAGCACCTAGTCCTATCTTAGATATTGAATCTGATTCTGAAAAGTCAGACTTTGTGAAGGTAACATTTTTTGAATATTTAACGCCTCTTTATGGGGTCAGTCCAGGTGCTATCTCTTAATAAAAGATATTAGGAATTTCTTCTGAGTGGTTGTATAGACGATTCGCAATATTTCTCCATAAGGTCCTCTTCACAAATTTAATTTCTCTTTTGAGAAGCTTGGCATTCCTCCTTAGAGAAGTTCCAACTCAAAAGTAATTTGCAAGAAAGCTACGGAGTTTCTGCAATCTACTACCAACAACTGGATGAGGCTTTCAAATGGTCTTGCTAGAAAATTTGTTCGAGTACACCATCAACTGCTGTAGCAGAGGTAGGTTTCCTACGCTGCAATTTCTGGATACCCTCTTGTCAGTGTAAAAATTAAGATAGATAGATAGATGGCCACCTCTTGTTACACACTCTCCAGTCAAGTTGCTCCACCGATGCAATTGTGCATGTAAGGTCTTCACATCTAATCATAACTAGCGTCAGATTGTTGCAGGTAATCCATAGGCGCTGTCGTTTCATAGTGAGTTTCGGAAAGAAGTGCGGGAATGACCTTCTGCATTCATAAAAGAGCTGATCCTGCTCCTCATCGAACAATACCTTATGTGGGCCATTGATTTTCCCTTTCGCTTTCGATCTTTACTACATTAGCGTTTGTTTCAGTGAGAGTGTTGCTTACAATCGGCTTCTTTCCTGCATTAGACCTTTATTGCGCCTAGATATAACATCCATGGTATATCCGAAGGAATCAGTTCAAGATATCAGTATACCTGAAAGCAAAAGGAGAGAATTATAACTCAATTATGTCAAACATGCCCAAGCACTTGGTCTCTTTAATAGAAGCAAAATACCCGAGGTCGGATAGGATGAAAACGCATAAAGGGAAGCTCGCTAATTGAGTATCGTAAAAGCGTTTTTTTGCGTATGTTTATAATTTGTCAGTGATAAAAAGTTATCTATCTATTTTATGAATTCATTTTTCTGCTAATATAGGGGGACTATAGAAGGGTCCTTCCAAGTAATAGTCCACTATGAGCTAATATATGAGTAACTTCTTTTACTTCTAACTAGCCGGAGAACGCATATTTCTTCTTCTTCTTCGTATGTACACTTTAGCAACAAGAAATTTAAATTTTATTTAGCCTAAAGAGAATTAAAACTCGTATCCTCATATGTAAATCATTGAATAATCACCTGAACTACGTACGCTCTGTTATCCCTGACAATATCCTGACTTGATTGGACAACTAATGACATTTTTTCACTATGCAAATGTGGACTCTCCCAAACACACGCATTCTAGATAGGCAGTACTTATAACAAAAAATAAAAAATAAAACATGGCACGCTATAAAATTATGCATTCTGTTGAAGTGTATACGCTTCCGTCCAGCAGCATTCGAGGAGATACTAATAAAAACGACGACAGATACAGATGGGGCACAAACTATACCTATTATCGAGAGCTAGAAATTGCCAGAAAGTAAAAATAATTTACGATGGTGAGGCCATAAATCTTCTACCAAAGCCATAGATACGAATACCAGCGCACAGATACACCTAGTACTGGTTGTTGCAAGAAGAAGTTTGTAGTCATATCACATGAGTTGCCCTAACCTATCGGCAGCAGGAAGAAAACTGCAATCATGTAGTGCCTGCCATTCGATCTGGATGCTGTTGGTCAGAGAATTCGAGAGTGTCTCTGGGGCTGGTATTTGCGCGTACATGCAATTTGCTGTTTGTGCCATTGCCCATTTCATGGAAAACAGCGAAATACTCGTGGAAAAGAAGAGAAGAGTGGAGGGGTAAACTTATTGAATGACGTTGTGTACGGAACTACTGGAGGAGTATCTATTGAATGGCATCAAGGAAGTCACTTGTGCATTCATGTGATAGACGATAGATACGAATACATGAGTGTTTTAGTAAAACTAAAATCAATGAAACTTCTAAGGAAGTACTATGTGATAAATGGACAACTGTGCAACAAGGAAATTGAAGTTGCTTTCAAAAAAAAAACAAAGGACAAAAGTTTGTGTTACGTGAAGAGGAGCGAACAGTTTTGTCATATTTACCAGATGAGGGTACACATTACATACTCATTGCCTACCTGTTACAACGTCGACTTACAGAGTAAATCTATTTACTTACATAACACTACAATCCGCATTTGTCACGAGCTTTAACAAATAAAAATCAACAATTAGCGCGGTCTTTGGCTAATGCAGTTACAGATTGCAAAGTGGTCGGGACACCTTCCGCCTGTGCGCGCCACTTTACACATGGAAATCGGAGCGTCAATATTAATTCGGGTTTAATGGCATTGAGACGCATTTTTTTGACCAGATCAATATCCCAAACTTCTCTAAATGAGACCCAAAATTACTCGAAGAATCTTGTGTTCAAAATAATCAAGCAGATCTTCATACAAGGTGGCGCAAAATTAATCATTCAATTTTGGTTTTGAATTACTTTTTTACTAAATAAAAAAAAAAATGATTTCGAGTGATGGAAAGCTTTACTTGGACCTTTACAATTATTTCTGTTAAGTGGAAAAGATGATTTCGCCAAGTGGCCGCCGCCAGTGTTGATACACGTTTGTGTCCGTTTTATTGCATTTTCCATTTTTGTTTTTTTTTTTATAATGGGCGCGCGCTCAAGGGGTTTGTATACCCTTAAGGTGATTGTTCACAGCACGGGCAAAGGAAATTTAGGGAGGAAGAAAAGAGAGGTAACGATGTACATTGTTTTTAAATGTTTGCAAGTTATAACGAC
The DNA here is from genome assembly GCA_949129095.1 of Volucella bombylans. Classification (NCBI taxonomy): domain Eukaryota; kingdom Metazoa; phylum Arthropoda; class Insecta; order Diptera; family Syrphidae; genus Volucella; species Volucella bombylans. The sequence goes on along the minus strand of OX422142.1, from coordinate 141,873,157 downwards.
CAGGAAATACAGAGATCGGCAGGGCATTCCATAAGCGAGTTGTACGGCTTAGGAACGAATCACGATATTTTAGAGTACGTCCGAAAATGGGCTTGAGGGTATACTGATGAGCATTCATAGCGAGACGAATGCTACTGGCGATTTCAGTGGAGCACTGGTGGCGGAAATAGCGATAAAACAAAATGAGACAGGAGACATTACGTCGGAGTTCAAGCATGTCAATTGATTGACTGGTATTAGTATCATCAATAAGTTTTATCGCTCGCTTTTGAATCCTATCTAGCAGGTGCAGAGATGTTTTAGGAGCACCTGACGAGATGTGGGCATTGTACTCCAATTTTGGGCGGATGAATCCCTTATATATTGAGGCCAGATCAGAGGGGGTAAAATATTTCTTACATCGCTTGAGGAAACCTAGACATTTCGCAGCATTTTTGGCGACATCAAATATGTGGTCATTTCAACGTAAGTTGTCATTGACACACATACCGGGAATGGAAAGTTTTTTGGTTTCGACGATGCAAGTGCCATTCATAGATAATGGCTGGGTGTTTAAATTTCGCTTTAACGACAGCAAATAGCATTGTGTTTTGGAAGCATTAAATTCCACTCTGTTGATAGTTCCCCAATTGGTTATGCTGTTGATATCGGAATTTAATGAGCTTAGCATACGCTGCCGTTCTAGTACTACAGCCGAAGAGCAGGGCCGTGAGTCCGGGAACGAATATGAAAAGCAGAGAGTACTGTCATCAGTAAAGGAATATATTGGATTAGAAGTAGCAGACAAGAGATCGTTAATGAAAATTAGAAAGAGTGTCGGTGACAGAACAGAGCCCTGGGGCACACCAGCATTTATTTTGTGAATATCAGACTTGAAACCGTCCAAGACAACTTGAATTGAACGTTCCGAAAGGTAATTTCTAATCCATTGAAGAAGAGAGTCGTCGATCCCAAATGCACGCATTTTCGACAAAAGAGCCTGATGCCAAACTCTGTCAAATGCCTTAGAAATATCAAGTGCAACTATCTTGCTTTCGCCAGATTGATGTACGCTTTGGTTCCACTTTTCGGTGAGACATGCCATCAAATCACCAGTGGACCTGTTGCTACGAAAACCGTACTGCTGGTCATTGGGTCGAGATATTTCATGATCTTATCAGCGTTTCCATGACCTTGGAAAGAAGGGACGTAACTGCAATGGGTCTGTAGGAGGAGAGAGAAGATGATTCGCCTTTTTTAGGGACGGGCTGGACAAATGCTGTTTTCCATCTGCTCGGGAAGAGTCCTAAAGTGTAGGATTGATGAAAAAGCTTACGCAGTGGTTTTGCCAGCGAGGAAGAACACCTCTTGAGAAGAAGGGGAGATGTACCATCTGGACCAGCGGATTTATGTATGTTGAGATCTTTAAGTACTCTTGCTACTACACGAGTGCGAAAGTAGATTCGTCCCATTGAAGATTCGACGCACTCAAGTGTAGGCGGAGACAAAGCACAATCTGGGAGTGTTGAGCTGGCCGCAAAGTGTGCAGCAAGCAGATTGGCCTTATCCAAAGAGCTGACAGCTGGAATGTCATTGTAAATGAGCGTTGGGATGGAGGATGAGGCGGAATTTCTAATGTTTTTGACGAACGACCAACAATTTTTACTGCCTTTGGGACATTGCAGTATTTTTTGCCTCAGTTTTTGGTCGTATTGGAATTTCACACGTTTAAGAAGGGCGTTGCAGTCATTTCTGGCTCGTTTGAACTTTTTTCGGTTTTCCACTGTCGGGTTGGTGTTGTAGGACCGGAAAAACCTTTCTCTAACCCTGACGGCCTCTTTACAGCTCGTGTCGTACCATGATACTCTTCATCCGATGAGGAATAAAGGATCTCATTCCAAGGAGAATAGTGTCAGTGATCATATCAGCAGCGGCATCAACGTCGTTATCGAAGAAAAATAACGACCAGTTAAAATTCCTAAAGAAGCTGTTAAGACCGCTCCAGTTGGCTTTCTCGTATTGCCATACGGTTCTTTTAGGAATTTTTTCTCTAGAGGAGAGCACATCAATGGTGTACTTATCAGGGTGAGAAGTTAAAAACAAGTCCAGGGTATCGGCGTTATGACTATCAACGTCTGGTATTCGCGTGGGCTCATTTACAAGCTGCGTTAGGTTGTTTCTGCAGCGAAGATCTCAACACACCGTCCTTCGGGTGTTGTCTGTCCAGAATGTCGAAGCCACCCAGAATTGTGTATATTGAAGTCGCCCGTAATAACGATTTCAGTATGAGGATACAGGGATACAATTCTTTGAATGGAGTCAGACAGCGCATCAAACTCATTAAAAGTTAAATTGCTGTCCAGTTTGGGGCTTCTATAAATAAAGCAGTAGTGGATAATTTGCTTACGGAGATGGAATTTTAACCACATGAAGTTGAATTCCGAATTAGAACATGGATCACATTGTGGTGGAGTTTGGTAAGCTACATCACTACGCACATAAATGGCGAGACCGCGGTGAGAGAAGAATAATGGCACTAGTTCGTAGCCTGGTAGCCAGGTAGATCAGAATGATCTGAGAGGTGTGGGCGGGGATGGACCTGTGTTTCACTAAGTGTCAAAACAGCTGGTCTGTACTTACAGACGTGAATGTACGCAGAAAAGTGATTACTTTTTAGCCCGCGTATATTGGCTACGTCTACCCTGAATTCCCTAGTCATAATCTACAACAAACACAGAAAACACAAACACCGACGATACTAAGCAAGGCTGCGAAGTGAAAATTCTGACATTGTTTTATGACTTGACATGACTTTCCGCAAGATTTCCGTTCCCATGTTGTTTTGTTTTGCGACCTGGGTCAACCCCGGACAGATTTATTAAACTTATTGCAAGCATATACATACTTAAAACTAACATTTTCACTTAATAACTAAAGGCTTGGAGTGGTTAAAGAACGTTAGGACGTGAGGCATATGTCGAAATAAGAATATTCTCGAGGGAGAATATTCTATCGTTAACTAGACATTGGCTCCAGGTGTCCGTAATTCGTTCTGTGAAGATTGAGCCGGAAAAGTGGCACAGTCCGAAGATTGCGGGGATTGGTGTCAAGGAAGGACAATCGATATTACCAACTAAAATTTGATGAATAAAGAGAATGTCGGCAACTTTTCGGCGTATAGAAAGGGGTTGTAAAGTTATAAGTTTCAGCCGGTCAGTGTAAGGTGGTAAGTTTTGGTTATCATCCCAGGGAAGACCACGTAAAGCAAACCGTAAAAACCTGCGTTGAACAGCTTCTATCCGGAGGATGTGATTTCTGTAGTAGGGTGACCAAACTTGGCTGGCATATTCAAGAAAAGGCCTAACAAAGGTTATGTAAAGATGTTTGGTAATATAAGGATTGGAAAACTCCTTAGACCAGCGCTTGATGAAGCCAAGGGTAGAGTTGGCTTTTTTTTATTATACTGTCAATGTGAGAACGGAAATTGAGTTCCTTATCGCAGATAACACCTATATCACGCAACTCATTCACTAAGGGAACAGGCAGATTAAAGATTAGAAAGCAACGAGGTGAATAAGACGACACTTATAGACGTTAAGCTCAAGAAAATTCTTCTGACACCAAGTACAAAATCTGTCCAGATCTTGTTGCAGTAGTAGGCTGTCTGAGGAAGGTGATATATATCTAAATATTTTCATATCATTCGCGTAAGCAGATAATTATGAATTTTTAATGATGCAAGCAACATCATTAATGGTCAGAATAAATAATAAGGGACCAAGGTGGTTGCCTTGAGGGACACCAGAGGAGGCTTTAATTGGGTCAGAAACCATGGACCTAAATAGAACATAGTAAAGTCGTTCATTTAAATAGGATTGAACCCAAGTTATAAAGATTATATCATGAGAAATTCTATCAAAGGCTTTACTGAAATCGGTGGCAATCACATCAACTTCATTCTCCAGATTCCAGTGTACATAAAGTGCTTGATACGAATTCCGTTAAGTTGGTGGTCGTAGATCTGCCTTTGAAAAATCCGTGCTGGTTTAGGAAAACAATAGATTTACAATGGAAAAGCATTATGTCATAGATAATGCTCTCAAAAGGCTTATGTATGCACGACAACTTAGCAATTGGTCGATAGTTGGAAATATTGCCTTTTCTACCTTTTTTATTTAGGGGAATAATAAACGACCTTTTCCAGGTCGAGGGAAATAATCCATGGGTAATAGAAAGCTGAAAGAGAGCTGTAAGAGGTTGGGCTAGGTGCATTTGACATTTCTTTAAAAATATAAATTGCTCTAAAGTTTAAGAAGGAAAAGTAAGAGTGGTCTGCTCTTGGGAATGAATGGCGAACGCTTGGCCAAAAAAAATTGCGAAGAGATTTGCAATTTAGAGATGATGGATAGTTATCCGATTTGCTGTTAGTTTTGATGAACTTAAAGAATCATTTGGGGTCGGAAATGAGTGTGTGGTCCATTCGGCTTAAATAGTTGTCATAGAGAGTTTGGCAAAGTACAGAGAAATTTATTTGGGCAGACTGGTAATAGAAGAAATCGGTGTCAGAACGCGATTTTAAGTAAGTGTACCTGAGCTTATTTCTCTTGTTACGAAGAGCTCTTTATTATATCAGAGTGGTGACGATGAGGGATTCCTTTTGGGTAAAAAAGGCACAGATTGGGAGAGACATTTTAAAATTCCGGTATAAAAGGATGCAAGAGCATCGTTAACCGTATGGTTAGGGTTATCGTAGAGAAAGTTAAGATTGACCATACTGAGGAGGTTGTTCAGTTTGGCGTAGTTAGCCCTATGAAAATTAAAACTGGAAGAATATTCATAGGAAACGGGATAAAAACCTTTGTCATATGTCAGCGTAAGAGAAAGGGGAGGGTGGTAACTATCCAACGTAGAAAGCAGATATTTACTTTCTAAAACGACGCAGGTATCTGTATCAGTGGCGAAGACTAGGTCGTGTTGTCTGCCGATGTTATTGGTGACACCACTTAATTGATATAGACCAGAGTCAGTTAGGCAGTCGATGAAAAGATTTTCTTTATCAGAGGTAGGATTTGTTGCAGTATAGTAGGACTAAAAAAATAACAACGTCATTGGGATCAGCAGCATTAAAAATGCAGTCGATTGCATCAACAGCTAGCTGGTAACCTTGAATTGGTTGAGAGGGGCGAATATAACAGCAACAAATATATACTCGTAGGTTGCGTTTGCAAATAGGAATTTCAGCGCAAGCGAATTCAACGAATGCAGTGGACGATTTTTTAAAGGGTCTAGACTCGAGACGAGAGTGTATAGCTAGAAGTACACCACATAAATTCTCCTCCGTCTTGGGAAAATAATTCATTATTCTTAATATCAGGGGTGAGATTGGTTTCTGTGAGGGCAAAGATGTCGTAGGGCATTCCTGTCGAATATTCTCCTTAAGGGCTGCGATTGTCTTAGGCTTAATGGCATAAGCCCGTGACTTCAAGTCGTAGAAAGAAGTGTGGGATGGTTAAATCTGGCGATCTTGCTGGCCATGCCAAATCGTGAAAATGGGAGATTACGCGATTACGAGAAAACGCTTCCTTCACAATATCCATTGTGGCTCGTGCTGAGTATGCGTGCACTGTCTTATTGAAACCACATGTTTACTAAGCCCCGCTCATCCAATTCCTGCAGTAAGAAGTCGTTTATCATGGCCTTGCAGCGTTCGACAGTAACAGTCACCGTATTGCCAATGGCTCCTCCAAAAAAATGCGGCCCAGTCACTCCTTCCGCGTGAACGCTGCACCACACAGTGGCTTTGAGTTCATGTAATAACTCTTCTTGCATCACACGCAGATTTTCAGTGCCCCAGAAATGAAGATTTGCTTATTAACGCCACCGCTCAAGTGGAAATGAGCCTCGTCGCTCATGATGATTTTCGACACAAAATCGTCCTTTTCGTTGTTGAGATTGAGGATGGCTTTACAGTAATTCACACGCGACTGACAGGAGGTATTAACTGATGCACTATTTGCACTTTGTACGGGAACATGTGTAAGTCTTTCACTAAAATTCGCTTCTGGTTGATGTTTCTTCGTTCTCAAAACTTTTTAGGGAGTACGGTAAACGAAATATAGTTCAAAATATGATATGACCAGCTCAATCCCCGAACCTTAACCCAATAGAGCTTCTATGGGACGAACTCGATACGAAAGTACGAGAAAGCTGTCCAAAATTAAAACCACTTCTTTGGAAACTCCTATAAATAACGTGGAAATTTTATGTCATGTGAAATCTTAAACAAATTAATTGAAAGAGTGCCTAGAATTTGTGAAGCTACTTTAATGAAAACAAGTTGAAATAGAGTATCACCATTTTAAGAAAAAAATAGTAAAATTGTCTACTTTCTTCTAATAAACTCAATGCGCCCCCACACTTACAAAAAAGAATTTAAAAAAATATCTATAATCGTTTAAAAGTTATTTCGATTCAAATTGTCAAATATTCCTTGACCCCAAATTTTTAAGTGGTAGTGCATATATACATGCTTGCTCCGATGTGGCTACAGTCCGGGCTAGACCAGGGCCTCAGGTAACATGCCTTCTCGTGCTATGTTCTTCACTTCTTTCCTGCTCGCGATCCCCGCTCGTTCTTTTCTGCAGGGCCAGTCTGTACATCCGTTGTTTCTCTGGATTTGCCTGTATGCATTTGCCATTGAAGCAAGAGTTTCTTTCTTGGGTCAGGCTAAAACCCTGTACATCAAAGGCGGCCTCTGTAATTGCTCTTTGACAATGATGCCACCGGTCTTCAATGTTCAATGCCAGTGGCATCAGACTCTTCGAGCGGTTAAAGGGGTAAGAACCTTAGAATTGACCCCAACATCGATTTTTTTTTATTTCACTTTTTCTTTAACTAGACTCAATATAGAACTCAATGTGACAAATCGCGTCTTTTTACGACCTCTAAAAGTCGTTTAAAATTTGAGTCAAAATGGGTAAGCACGTGTGAGACCACGAACGTGAATGCAGACCACGGATCCCGTTGCCTCCAACGTCCTTAATTCCCTTCAAAGTTATAGCTATTTCCGTTCATTAATTCATTATTTTTATCTTTTTATTTATTTGTTATATTTACAAACAAAATTAACGAATTTAAATTAAGGGGAAGCTTTTAGTTTGTTGCGTCTCCTGAAAAACTAGTGCCACAGTTCTGAATTTTGTCTTGTTTTGTTGGTAGCATCAGTGGGATATTACTCTGTGGGAGGAATTTTAAAATTCAACGCGCTTTGCCTATCCGCATCCGCAGCCGTACCCTGGCTACAAAAGTGGTCAGAGACAATGTTGGCAGCTCGGAACGTTCAGACATCTAAAAGGAGTGCCTTGCGCCGATCGCAGTATTAGCAATTTGGCTTTCGGTTTATTGATCTATCAGGTCCGTTTATGAATATCTACGTTTGGAGACCGGGCACTGGCTATAGTAATATTACGTCTCGCCGCAAAATCAATAGGCCTATGTCAGTTTCCGCAGGTGATGGCGTTCAGGTATTTAAATCGTCAAGGACGATTTTCACGTCATATTTAGGGCTTTAATTGTATTTTATGTCGAGGAGCTCATAAAGGCAGTCTTTAGTGATGTCGTGGCGTAGGCGTTTATGAGGACTATGTTTGCGAATTCAGCTTTAATGACAATCATCGTCAGGCATTCGCTTACATTCCTGAAGTTGAAGACTTCAGACACGCTGCGTGTACTGTCCTTGTCGCATCGTTTATCTGTAACATTCTCCATAGTGCTCATAAAAGTCATAGTTTTTCATCCTCTTCGTGTTCGGTCCATCGTATCGCGCTTCTTAGATGGTGCTTATGTGCGCCTTGTAGCGCATTTCATATGTTAATTTTCCGAGTATTCCACGTGCAGAGCCGATGATTGTTGTCCGTGTCGTCAACCGTGAATCCGTCGTTATCCGAGGCTATTTGCTGATTCGTAATTTTTTTTCTCTTCCGTGTAGGGCGTAGGCCAGTATTATGTTACTGGTCGAGCACTTGCCATTTTAGCCTGCATACTGAATTTACATTAAATTTTTTCTTGGGCTTTGTCGTATACAGATTGCGCACACATGCAAATTTGATGTTGCAGGAAGAAGATTGCAGATCGGGAATCATTTATTAGTTAAAAATCATTTACCGAAAAAGTTCACATCAAAATATGTGCAACATTTGACGGCTGCAACATGTCACAATTTTGTCGGTACTTCTTGCCGGATACTATCCATATTATTTGTGGGGTCCGATAGATTTGGTTTTTACCAGACGAGCACTAATTCAACACGCTTCTCTAGTATTTAAGTGGGTCCATGTACATGCGAATTTATAAAGGGTTTTCCAATAGAGACTTGACAACTTTGAATTTAATTTGTGAACGCACTCTTTCACTAATCATCAAACTGTCACTGTCAATTTATTCAGTATAGTCAACATTTTCATCATGGTAAAGTACACGAACGAGCAACGTCTGCAAATTGTAAAAAATTTCTACCGAAATTCGGAGTCGGCGACTGCAACTTTAAGAGCGTTAACTCCAATTTTCGGTCGTTATTCTCGCCCTAATAGACAGGCAATAACAAGTTTAATGCAAAAATTTGAGTCTACATATTCGTTGTGCGATGTTGCCGTGTCAGTGAGACAACGGGTTGGTCGAAGTGTCGAAAATATCGCTGCCGTTCAGGCGTCCGTAGCAAACGATCCAAATCAGACAATTCCACGGCGTTCGCAAGAATTGAGCATCGCTCAGACCACATTATAGCGTATTTTGCGTAAGGATCTTGGTTTACACCCATACAAGATGAAGCTGAGTCAAGAATTGAAGCAGATGGACCATTTGAAGCGAACCTGATTGGGTTCTGGAGAAGATGCGCCAAGATTATGAATTTCATCGCAAAATCATCTTCAGTGACGAAGTTCATTTTTGGCTCAATGGGATCGTCAATAAGCAAAATATGCGTTATTGGTCGGGTGAAAATCCACATGTGCTTCATGAATCACCACTTCATCCCCAAAAAATAACTGTTTGGTGCGGTTTGCATGCCGGCGGCGTTATTGGGCCATATTTTTTCGTCGACGATAACGATCGTCATGTTACTGTGAATGGTCAGCGTTATCGCGCCATAATCACCGATTATTTTTGGCCCAAATTAGAAGATATGGACTTGGACGACATGTGGTTTCAACAGGATGATGCCACAAGCCACACAGGACACGCTACAATCGATTTATTGAAGAGTAAGTATGGTGAGCGTGTTATCTCAAGAAATGGGCCAGTCGATTGGGCGCGTCGTTCGTGCGATTTAACGCCGCTTGACTATTTTCTGTGGGGCTACCTTAAATCAGTGGTTTATGACCACACACCGACGACGTTGGAAAAGCTCAGAGCCAACATTGAACCGAAATGTGTGGCCGAGTCGTTGAAAATTAGGTCCAACGAATCTACCGCTGCAAACGTGCCCGCGGTGGCCATATGAATGAAGTCGAGTTCCATTCATAAATGTTTTGATTGTACTTCAAGCCGATGATAAAGTTTTTGAAATATCTCAAATGGTTTGGGTTTTATTTTGTTCTTATTGGAAAACCCTATAAAAAGTTAGCGTCGTCATCCTCATTCATTTTTTAATTAGGAGCGCAGTAATTTCAATGCAATCCTGAACCTCCAGAAGCATTTCTAAAACTACCCATGAGAGCTATGGCTTATTACTTTAGTGAACTATTCCCTAGTCCACGGTCCAAGTGGCGGTGAATTACCCTGCCATCTTGCCGCGGATGCTGTAAGGACGTACACCTAAAAATCAACCTTACGTCTTTAGATGTATTGTAGTGGATGGTTTCCTTGAGGCTGTGGAGAAACAATCGATAAATCACTAAAATGTTTTTAAGTCCAAACGGTCTCTTATAATAGATTTCCTACTCGGTAAAGCCTTAAATGCGCGCACCGGATGATGATCCAGAACTGTCAATGTGCTCACCAAAATATTGTAATAGCCAACTGCCTGTATATACGTGGTGGACTGGCAAAGACATGATATATTCTACAAAAGACTGTCGATTTTTGTTTGTTTTTAAACACAAGCGTTTGTGCACTAAAACTTCCATAGGATAGGACCTGCATATCGTCACTACAATATCAGTTCGAAAAAGACACCGTCAGCGATCCATCCGTAGACTCGCCGTGCACCCTTTCCAAATTGACAAGACACAAGACTTACAGGAAGATGACCATCAAGGCTATGGCTATAGGAACTGTCACAAGAATCAGCCCAATATCGGTCTATTTGTGGTTATTTTGTACGAAATACGAATACATCTGATGCACTTTCACATATCAAAAACAAGATGGAAATTGCAAGATCCACGACATCATCTACGTACACCCTGCCACGACTTATAAACCTAACTACAAAATGGTTTGAAATATTTTCCCATTACCCTGTAGCTACCATCTATCATCTAATGGGCAACGTTCTCATTTGTAATCTAAAATAATTCCGATCAACGTCCATTGCACCAGGAAGTGCTTGTCTCCGTCTCCCACTCCATTGGGAAAGGTGATTCCATATGAATCGATGGCCATGTTCGCATGGCATCCATAGTCCTCCATAACCGATTAAGTCCAACTCTATCCATGAACAACAAGTCGTTAGCTAAATAGCTCTGCAATGTGTATCTTTTATGAGAGACATCGATTACTACGACCAGTCGGTTGGGGATTTTCCGAGTCCAGGTCCAGGTGTATGTTTTTCCATCCTCCCTCTGGAGGTGGGCGTTCAAATGCAGCCTAAATCCCCCCCTTCTGCACAAAACACGAATTGTAAATTTTACCGGGGGTTAATTGAGGAAGTGTGTGCTTGGATGCAATACCACTTGGATTGGCTAATAAATCGCTCGGTTGAGACATTTCCATTTTCTTGGATCATGACTCCGCTAATTGTCTGTAGCTGCGGTACTTGGACCACCGACCGTACCGACATACGAATAACGCGACCAGATTGGATAGGATCAAATCGGATGGCTTGAAAAAGAAGGCGCTCTTTGTCTATGCTAATGATCCGATGCCACTGCCGCAGCCGCAGTTATAGCTGCAATCGTCAAATGTACGTGGACTTGTGTACGCGCGGAGGAGTTGATGCTGTTATGCATCCATGAGTTCCTAATGACAAGGTGCCGTGAGGGAGGCAAAACTCACCAATTTACCTCGAGGGCTTACTTTTCGATTTGATCCCACACTCAAATTCACATACGAATGCATGCGCATACTATATACTCATACGTAAGTTTGTACACATATACATATGTACCCTGCCGCACTGTTCTGACCTTTCTCTTTGTGGAGCTGGATCCGTTGAGGAGTTGGCTTGGTTTTCGAACGGAATGAGAAGCACTCAGTGTCGTTGTTTGTCGGAGCAAATTTATTCATAACACTCGATGTTGGGGATATGTGCTATGGCGATTCTGGGGGATGTGTGCTGATTGCAGATCAGTGAAGGAGGACCGTGGCATGATATATGAAATGTAGGCGCTGATGTTGCATTATGTTGCTAAAGGGGTACTCGATTTTTTATAGTTTTACTTTTTTTTTTTTAGATCAAATGTTCGAAGGGCCAGGAGCATCATAATTTATGCTGGAAGCAGAATGAGCCATCCCGGAAGTTCTATATGCAGACGTAGAGTCGAGTCGGTTACGTAGAATCACTCTAAATTTATTGCACTGCTTAAGAACGGTAAGGCCGATACAACGCAGGAAATGGGAAAAGCGAATGAATGAAGTTTTCATTTGGAAAATGATAGGAGTGCGTGTTTATAGCTGATGTTGGAGGAATAAAGTACACGTGAATGAATGAGTTTCGCCCTCGCATTAGTGCCGTAAGTGGAACTGGCCACTTATGGAGCTGGCCACTGAAATGATTGCAATCAGAATCCATGTAGACATTGAGGAAAACGACGGGGGATCAATTTATTCAGACTGTATCCGATCTTGTATTCTTTATTACTGGAGTTGTCTAACCACTAGATTCCTTTACACAAAGAGTAATGTCTATCTTGGGATTGTGTGATTTCCTTTGGACGTATGATATGATCTTTTCTGTATGATTTGTGAAAAGATTGTTAGGGATACTGCTTGCTCTTAATATACAGTTAAAATTATTTTTAAAAGGCAAATTGGGAAATTAAGATGACTGTCTTAAATAAGATTCTACATGCCCTAAGCTCGACCATGATAGTCCTCTATCTCTTTCAGTAGATTAGCATGTTCATTGTTATTGTTATCATAGCCCATCCATGAAGTTGCAGAGATCCTCGTATCAGCGCTTCATCAGGTATCCGGCTGTAGATCTTAAGGGTATTCCTGAACCCCTCAGGAATAGCATCCACTATTTGGTGCTCGTTGCGCAGAACCTTAGAAGCCGTATTTGGACCTTTGTACGATGGATCCAGCAAGCAAGAACCAACCGCAGACAAAAGGTCGTTCTAGGAAAGAATTATCCAACTTGGTATTTTGTTGGCTGCGTAATTCTGTCGTTGTTTGGCCCTCTGGCTACAGCAGCAACTTTACTTTTGGTATTAGCACATAGGTGAATAGAAAGCCGTACGTACTAGCCCAGCCCGTATCATATATCATGCATATCACTCAAATAATTTGCCTTCTTCTTTTCCCGACTCATGCAACTGTGAAATGCTGGGCTATGCATGTACTCGTAATAATATGGATAAGCTGGATGTTTTCGTCATTCTTTCAGAACATTTTGCAAAGGTGCGAGGTGAATGTTGTCCGTGCAATGTGTACAAAATAGTGTATTTAGCAAAATTGTCAGTTGATGCATAAAAGTACTATCCCTTGTCTTGGTCAAAGTTCTTAGATATTCAATGATGTGCAATTCCTCCTCGGGCTCCTTCCATTATTCGAGCTTCGAGCGATAGCTTTTTTGTAAACCAAACCGTCCGCTTGATCTGTTGCGGTATTCTCTCCTCTGCTGGATATCCAATGTTACCATGGTCTACTTCAAGATGGTTTAAGCAACTCATCTCTTGGTTTCACCTATCTACTGATACAATAGGTGTAACCACGACCGTTTTTATTTCTTCGTCGGCTTTGCTATCCCTGAATAGATAATGAACCTCCTTAATATTGTGCTTTGGTTCTGCATAATTGGGAAGTGGCGAGAAGTTTTCATCCCGAAAACGTGATCTTTGAGTTTCTCATTGGCTTTTTGCTTCTTTTCGCGCCGCGCTTTGACAGAATCCCAGGTATTGTTTCAGAGTTTTTCTGTGCACAAAGTTTTGGTTCAGCTTCTTTGAGAATCAAGTGATAGCTCTCTCTGTACGCTCGCTGAGTATTGTTAAATATGTCTCCCATGTGTTTGAGTGTTTTTCGCTCTCTAATTTGCCTAATCGCCTTAACATACCACTGTGATCGCCTTCCGGTCATCAGTTGAACATCACTATCTTGAACAGAAGCGGAAATATTCGGCCTATAACCTCAGTCACCAACAGCCGGTAGCACAAGCAAGTCTGTACACAATAACCGTTGCATCATTCGACCGATTGTTTCGAACTCTGGCATACCCTAGTGCTTCGCAGAACTACCCGCTTACACTTTCGTTTCAGTCTATATAGTTCCCGCATCTAGCAGCTATTTTTGTTATTCAGTAGCAGATTGAGTTCTTCGCCGTTGTTACTTCAGCTATTGGGTTGTACCACATAAAATGTCCGATTTTATAGTAAACATTTAAAAGTCAATATTATTTTGCCGTAAATAGTTATCCAATCAAAATAGGATCATTTGGCATTCTATGACATTCTTCCAACGTGATACGAGGTTAAATATTAATTTTAGTAGCAGCACTGACTTTTTCAGGCGATTAAATCTTCAAAGGCTTTCATGACCTCTGCTTGGTTCCGGAAGACCTTCTGCTCAAAATGAATTCAGATTGTGAAAAAGATGGTAATCAGGAGAGTACGGTCGATGCGGAAGAATTTCAAATCCCAACTGCAACAGTTTTTGCATTGTTACTTGTGAGGTATGGGGTTTAGCATTGTCATGCAAAAGGATCGGTCCGTGCCTATTGACCAACGCAGGTTACTTTTCAGCCAACTTGGCATACAATATGTCGGTTTCCTCACAATAGTTGATAGCGCTTATCGTTTCTCCTGGTTGAAGAAATGAAAAGTGGATTGGTCCTTTCGATGACCACCAAATTGTCACCATAACCTTTTTTGGGTGAAGATCGGGCTTAGGGGTATGTTTTGTTTTTCCATCTGCATCCAGATCATTTACGATTATCATACAGTAAGCACTTTTCATCACTATCCGGTGGAAAAACGGTTCGGTTTGGTTTCTTAATGTAAGCGGTGCGCAGATCTCCAGGCGCCGTAGTTTTTGAGATTCGTTCAGTTCATGTGGTACCCATTTATCGAGTTTCTTTACCTTTCCTCTGAGAGAAAGGTGTCGACTTATTGACTTGCGGTGATCTGCAAGCTGTTGAGGACATAACACATGCGAGGCAATATCGAGCGTAGTCGAAGAAAATTTTTAGGGAAATACTTTTTCAAAAACATAGAGGAAATAACGGCACAAACTTCAAAGGCCTTCTTGGCTTTTGCAAGAAAATTGGGTGTTTCACCAGGGCGATTGTTTAGGTTTTTGCCATTTGAAGACAAATTCAATTGGAGCGAACAAAGGAAGAGGGTTCGAATTTGAACTGCCGACAGCATGGTAAATCATTCCTAGAAAGAAATAAAGGTACTTGTAACGACCCCGAAACTTCTCACACGTCAAACACACGTACCACTTTATTTTATAAAAAAAGAAAATTTAACGTTCTGGCACAGACGTTCACTCGAGAACTTCTTATTTCCGACTGAGAGAAAATCGGTCATTTCACGTGGTACAACCCAATACTTGATGGTGATTCGTCCTTCTGTCCTCTCTATGGAAAGGTGTCTCCTTCTACTCCCAACAAGTGCTTTCTTTGTAGCTGCTTCGGTAACTTCATTTCATCGATGTTATCTGCTTCGCCACTTCTGACCTTTTTTCCGAATTTTAACTGACCAACTGATTCAGATCCTCACTGTTACAGGCATCACTTACTTATTTACTTAAGTCTATGTTTTATGTTATTAAGTTCGAAATAATTCCCAACCTTGTGCAAGCGTAAAGCGATTCATTTCGTTCTGCGGATGTATGATACCAACTGATAGTCAAGATTTCGAGCGCGAAAGAGCTGTCAATTTCGAAATATCAATTTAAAAAACAATCTTGTATTTGGACCACCCGTTATATCTTACTCCAAAGCCGATCATCGCAAATGGAACCAACAATTATTCGAAGGGTCTTGCATTCAAAGCGGTCAAGAGTACCTTCATCTCCTTTCGCGTACGGCATTGCTTCCGTTCCATAGAGTTGGACTGGGATTATACGTAGAATTTCCTGTGTGTTTCTTGGCAAGGTTTTATTACTCAGTTGCTTTCATAGGCCAAACAAGCAGCTGTTGACAAATGTGACGGAGTCGAGGTAAACTAAATCTTTAACTGCATCAAAGTCCGAAATGTGGAAACTGTGCATCCGTTCTTGTTGGCAGCATGTTTTTTTTTTTTTAAGAAAAGAGAAAGAGAGATGATTGGGCTCAGTGGCTATTTCGCTTCTTAGGTGGCATCCAACATTCAATGGGGAAACTAAATCATTAGTGTAAATTGACTTGTTGTCATATTTAGGCAACCATTCTTCTCAAAAGATTTTAGATGCCTGAAAAAAAGTCTTTCGGTCACGGCTGGTATTGAACCCCGAAGCGTCCGATTGGGAAGCCAATACACTACCACTTGAAGGGGTGTCAAGTCTGGACATGATTCTGTATGTTTCGTGTCTGTAGATGCTGTCGTATGCATCCTAGATATAAATAAAAAGGTGGTGAGTATCATTCTGAACTTTTTGGATTCTCTCTAAGGTTGCGATCTGCCTAAGGTTGCGTATGGAAATATGGTCTTGTGGAGTTTATAAGCCTTAAATCGAACTAATAGAGGACAACCACATCATTGTAGACGTTTATGGCATACGCCAGATAAGATCTGGTACGAAATTTTAAGGAGACTGATGCCGCTATTCTAGGTGCAGTTAAGTGGGTCCATTATCAGTAGATAGCGCAAAAAATGCTGAGGTTTCATTTCTTCTGACCAAATCTTGGAAATGAGCTGATGTATGCTCTGGAAGTTATCTCCTGCTGCCTTGCATAGCCCAAAAGGTAGGTCGTACGGCTTAGTAGCCTTGTTGTATATACTTACGTCTAGATATTGCAAACTTTTTGTCATTTTGGAACGAAGAAGAAGAAGACTTTTATCTAGGCAATAGGTTGAAAGTTTCGTTCTGAGTGAAAGTGGTTTTGGAGCGTCAATCTACCGGAATGGTTTTTTATATCTTTACCAATGCATAGAACTCTACTTCTAAAATTTCTTGCTCTGAGAGCTCAATCAGGATCGTTAATTTATTTTCCTGGGTTTCGGCTCCTTGAAGTTAAAATTCAGGACAAAAATGTTAAGAGTTACAAATATTTTCAGATCTTATCTCTCACCAATTTGCTAAGTTGCTGTTCTTTAAGGTACTTAACACTCAAGCGGGTATAAATGCACTTATAATGCCTCAGCATGTGTTAAGTTTTTTGGAAAATAGGATGGAGAGAGGAAGAAAGATGTTTTGGGCTCAGTGGTTATTTCGCTCCATATGGGTGGCATCCAATATGTAACGAGGGGACTAAATTCTTAGTGGAAGTTGGCTTGTTGTTGTTTTCTAGTCAACAACTCACTTTTCTTGATTTTTGTTAACTGAAAAATTTAATGTTTTTCGGGCGAGGTTGGGATTCGAACACCGAACCTTCCGATTTGAAAGCCAATACACTTCAGTTTTTTTCCAATTTATATGCATTTTTATTTTTATCACTTAAATTACTCTTATATGCTAGACAAAAAACGCTTAAAAATTAGCTTAATTTACTTACAAATAATCTTATTCTAACTTACTGGCCCCATGCGGGCACTCTAAGTTAAACCTAACACTTAAACTATGTCTTTCGACGAATCTTACAGTCTAATTTTATTTCAATTTTTGCATTTATTAATACTAAAACTAAGAAAATAAATTTTAAGCAAATTTAATTTTGGTGGGGGCGAACGCCCCCATTTATTCGGCTTAATACAAGCTATAGCTTACAAATTAAACTTAAACTAAAACTTAGAACTAAGGTTGGTTGGAGTGGTGAAGGAGAACGGATTTGAGGTAGGGAGTGGTGCGGTGGAAGTCAAAGACGGTAGGGTTTGAGTTGATTTGACGTAGCATACGGGGGATTGGTTCGTTTGCGCCGTAGGAGGTGTGGTGGGTTGGTAGATAGAAGAGTCGAGGGGTACGTAGATTACGAGGGTTAGTGTTGAGGAAAATGGAGTTGTGAAGGGACGCGCATTCAACGTGACCTGAAAGGAGTCGATGAATGAAGAGAAAGTCTGCTACATCTCTGCGATCTTCAAGGGTGTTTAAGTTGATAAGGTTAAGACGGTTTTGATAGTGGGGCAAATTAAAAGGATCGTCCCAGGGCATACCTCGAAGAGCAAATCGAAGAAAATGGCGCTGAATACCTTCAGTTCTCGAGATATGAACACGATGATATGGGGACCATACTTGACTGGCGTACTCTAGGAGGGGGCGAACAAAGGTAATATAGAGGGACCTGGTCACGTATGGGTTGGTGAATTCTTTGGACCACCGTTTTACAAAACTTAGTGCAGAGTTGGCTTTGAGGATTATCCCATCCATATGCAAACAGAAGTTGAGCTCGCTATCACACAAAATGCTGAGGTCACGAAGAGATTGTACTGAGGAGATAGGTTGGTTATCAAAGAATTTTTGAGGCACCAAATCGAAAAACTATCAAGATCTTGTTGAAGGAGGAAAGAGTCATGGGGAGAGGAAATGGTTTTGAAAAATTTGGTATCGTCGGCGTAAAGGGAGACAGACGAGTGTTTGATGATCATATCGAGATCATTTATGGTTAATATAAAAAGAAGGGGACCGAGATGGCTGCCTTGTGGAACTCCAGAGGTGGCCAAAAATGGAGCGCAGTGGGCTGACCTAAAACGAACACTGTAAAAATGGTTTTTGAGGTAAGAGGATATCCATTTAAACAGTATGGGTTCAAAGCCGAGGCAGTACAATTTAAAGATGATTAACCGATGAGAGATTTTATCGAAGGCTTTGCTAAAATCGGTTGCAACTACATCGACTTCATTGCCATTTTCTTGGGCAGAGAGGGCAAACGATACGAATTCAACGAGATTTGTGGTGGTTGACCTACCCTTTAGGAAGCCATGTTGTCTAGGAGAAATAAGTGATTTGCATTGGAAGCTTAGAGCTTCATACAAAATACTTTCGAAGAGTTTGGGTATATGGGAGAGTTTAGCGATTGGACGATAGTTGGTTATTTCATTCTTTGATCCTTTCTTGTGGATCGGGGTTATGAAGGAGGTTTTCCAAACCTGAGGAAATTCTCCTTGTGAAAGGGATAGACGAAAGAGATTAGAAAGGGCAAGGGAAAGAGAGGAAGAACATTTTTTAAGAAATATGGTAGGGAGGCCATCTGGGCCGGGTGTGAATTCGTCATTGAGTTGGTGTAATTTATATTCGATATAAGACGGGTCCAAAATATGAGAAAGAAGTGGGCCATTGGAGAAGTTCAGTAGGTAACTAAAATAGGATGGATCTGGTACAAAGGAGTCGTTGGTGAAGGATTGTTTAAAAAATGTGGCAAATAGGTTGGCAATTGTGAGTGGATCGGTTGCTGACCTGTTGTTGAAAGAGAGGGTAGGAGGGTAACCATCGGACTTTCTTTTGTAGTTAACACATTGGAAAAAGGACTTAGGGTGGTTTATAAGGTTGAGTTGCGCATTGTTAAGGTAGCGCTGGTAAAGGGAATCGTAAAGTTCGGTGAAATGAAGAAAAAGAATTAAATATTGCTTTATAAAAAATCGATAGGGCATCTTTTATACTTAGGTTGTGAAAGTTAAAGAGGGATCTGCTGAGATATTCACTGATTTTGCGAAAGTCGTGGGATGAGAGAGTTGTGGGGGGAGTGGACTGGAATGAGGAGTTATGAAAAAATTAAAGTAGACGGGAGGGATGGTAGTTATCGATTGTTGAGAGAGATAGGGGACAATGTGAGACTGAGGAGTTAATTGGATCTGTTGTGAAAATAAGGTCTAATTGCCTGCCCATAAAATTGGATATACCACTGACTTGGCATAGACTTGAGTCTGTTAAGCGATCTAAGAAGAGACATTCCTTAGCTGAGTTGGCATTTGAAGCTATTAAAAACGATTGATCATCTGATGGAGTCCACTGTAGCTGAGGAAGATTAAAGTCGCCAAAAATAAGGATATCATCAATAGGGTCTGACAGGTCAATTAAATGATCGATCGCATCAATAACAAATTGGTAAGATTCGATAGGTTGTGCTGGTAGGATGTAGCAACATATAACGTAAAGGGACTTGACAGGGAGTGATATTTTTATTGCGACAAAGTCGGCTTTAGAGGATGAAGAAATTGTAATGGGAGAAGAGTTAAGGCTGTTGTCGATCGCCAGTAGGACGTCTCGACAGGGGGAATCTTTATTTGTGCGGGTAGGATCGTCGTCGCGGAAAACATTAAAAGTAGGAGGGAACCATTCCTGGTTCTTTATGTCGGGAATCAAATTGGTTTCGGTGAAGGCGTGGATATCAAAAGGAAGAGCATGCGATTGACGTAGGACAGCATTGGTTTTAGAGCGAAGACCTCTTACATTCTGGTAGTAAAATGTAAGAGGGATGTAGTGGGGTGGAGGTGTGATACAGGATGGTTTAAGCGCTGGCAAGGGATGCACGTTATGGACGAAAAAACTTGTCGTGGTCGGCTCGGCTTCGCTGTAGGTGTTATACTCGTTTAGAGTGAACATAGTTGCCGAATGCAGTGAGATCATCTGCTACTTTCTGAGGGGACATGTTAAAAATCTCGTGGTACCTGACATAAAGGTTCCTGAGACTGATAGGGTCGGTAGGGAGGCCTTCCTGCTGGATGGAAACCATGACGCTTGTTTTGGTTTTCCCTTCGTAGCAGACCGAGTCCGATTTGTCATGTAGATAGGCAAGAAAGAGACGAATGTTTTCATATATCTTTCTTTCTCTGAGCCTAGAGAGAGCATATCGACTTTTTGTAGTGCCATTGGTTTGCTGTGTTAGTTTAACAGTGGGGGGAAAAGGGGATCAAGAATAGGAGCATTGGAGGAGGGAGATAAATGATTGGATATGGAGTTGGATGAGGGATGAGATGTGGGGTTTAGGGTCTTGTTCGTATTTTCCAACCATTAGCAGACACGCATCTTTCCAAGGTTGAAATTGTTGTTGGCTGGATTATGGAATAGTCATTCGTATTTGGCCGGCATATTGAGCTTGAAGCTGCGCTTACTTCTGTGGCGAGATGTTGGAAGTAAATTGCAGTGGCTAATGGTGATGCCACATTTCTTTACGAAGAAATTCGAGATCCAATTAGCATCAGCGTTTGGTGGGGCGCCTTTTATAAGAAGCGTAGTGACCAATTGATTTTTCGAAGCAAGCTTATCAAGTCTACGCTGCCATTCGGAAGGTGTCCAAGTTGAGTTGAAGTGATTGATAAGACCCCGTGGGGCAGCGATTGGAGGTGTTGACGTAGATGTGGTCTTTTTTATCAGGTTGGAAGAAACTTCGGAAGAATCAGTAGGTTGAACCGTCCGCAGATGACTTGGATGTGGGGGTGAGTGTGAATCCACTTCGGGTTCCATTAATTCAGCCATTAGCGATGTATTATAGGGAACATTCTGGTAAGGCTGCGGGAAGTTTGGTGGGTCAACGATTTTGCTGTTTGTTATTGCGATGTGATGTTCAATATCGCATACGAGGGATCGAGTCGCAGTAAGTTCATCACTGACATCGTTCACTTTGTCGAAGATAATTTCGAGCAAAGGATCGGATTGTTTAGGAGATGGTTGTTTGCGTGACGAGGACTGGAAATGAATGTCAATGTCGTCACGGAGAGAGCTTATCAACTCGCAAGTTTTTTGGTTGGATATAACTTGCGTAGAACAGATGGATTTGATGTCACTTAACACTTTATCCAGGTGACGTAAGGGAGTTTCTTCATTCCTGGATCTCCCGGAGTCTAACTCGATTAGACCAGCAATTTGTTTATCCATATGCTTTACTTTGGATTTTATTAGTTCGGCTGAGGTCTGCACTGAGTTCCGTAACTCTTCAACACTTTTAACACTGCTTTCGATGAATTTTGTCCGTGATCTTTTTCGCGAGTGCGTCTTGGTAGGAGTCATTGGAATCGCTTAGGCATTTTATTGCCAAAAGAACATGCGAGAGTGAGATACACTTGCACTCATCACAGAAGAAAAGGAGGTTATCAGAGAATTCCTTGATAAACACCGTATTTCTTTTGTTTAACCCGGCACAAACGGCATGAAAGGCTTTCCCACAGATGCCCTTGCAAGCTACCCAGTCAGCACTGCAGTCGTCGATTACACAATTGGCAATTCCGCAAGACATATTTAAATTAGTTGTGTAGGTCGGTGAGGGTATAAATATTAGGTCGAATTATTGTTTTTATTTATTTTTTTGTATTGCTTGGTTGCAATTTTATATAGTTAGGGGCTTTGCACTGAAAAAATTGCACAAACAAAAAAATTAGAGAATTCAGGCACTGGGTTTAAGAACCGGAAAATGCAATTTGACGAAAATTAATTAAAGGGAGAACAAGAAAAACACGTCTGTCTGGTTTGAGAGACTGACTGTATATGGACATTTTTTAATTTTTTATAAAACTTAAAATTAAAAGCCTACAAACTACCTAAAAATAAACCTTAATCTACTTGACCTATTTACATTTGACTTCTTGAGTGACTTTTGAAGTGTTCGGCTGTGTTTTTAATTTTCTCCTGAGTTGTGATTCAATTTCTTGCGAAAAACGTATTTATTTATCAATAAATTCGAAATAAACCATAAGGTATCAAAGACAGTGACTTTTTAAACCTTTTCTTAATAAAATAAATTCATAAGCCCTTTGTGAAAACAGTGAAAGTATAATTTATTTTTGCTTTATAACTCAAACAGTAATTTCCTTCCCTTTTACAAATTTTATTTCCCGCTAAACTATACACCCACACCACTATTCCCATATGTATAATATGGATACGTGCAATGAGTGCTTCTCTGACCTCCCCGCCGATGGAGACTTTGTAACATGTTATAGATGTGAAAGGAAAATGCATTATGGATGTACCACCATTTCCGAAAAATCTTACCGAAAAATGAATATTGCCCGAAAGGAGGAATGGAGATGTTCCACCTGTAGAAAAGAACTTGCAGCGCTCTCCGCACCCAGGACCCCTGCTGAATTAGCATCAGTTCAGCCTATATCCAAGCGAATGAGAAGTGTAAGTTCTCCAGAAGCACTCCCGCAACAAACTCCAATACCAACACCATTCACTAAATCAGCAACAGACAGTAATAATCATGAAATAATATTAAATGAAATGCGCAAGATGAGAAAAGAGATGACAGATATAAACACAAGTTGTGAATTTATGGCGAACAAATACGAAGACATAAAGCAACACATGACATTAAGCAATGTAACACTACAAAAACTTACAAACGAAATAAAAGAGCTCAAAGAGAGCAACCAGAAAAAAGATCAACAAATACATGCAATGGAAACCAAAATCAATACTCTCGAACAACAATTACTAAAAAACAACATTGAAATAAAAAACATTCCGCAGACACAAAATGAAAACTTAATGGATATTGTCCAAGCACTAGGAAAAACAATAGATCACGATATACTAAATTCAGACATCACTGACGTTTACAGAACGAACATAAAAAATCCAAATAAAACAACAATAATAGTTTCGTTTGCAAGTCACGCGTGCAAAACAAATGTAATTAAAAAGGCAAGAGCCATCCGTAATATTCCCCTTAAGAGAATTAGAGAAAATATTTCTAATGGCTCTGCTTCAAGTGCAACTCCCGAAACTGATGCAATCATATATGTCAACAATCAGCTCACACCTACCAATAAACACCTTCTCTGGCTAGCAAAAAACAGAGCCAGAGAGTGCAATTGGAGATTTGTGTGGGAGTCGACCGGTAAGGTACTTGCGAAAAAAAACGAAAACGGCGAGACCATACACATCGGGTCTTGCAACGATGTAAACAAAATGAACAACTAAGCATTGTTGTTGTACGTAATTCTAATTGAGAGATTCGAAATAGAAGAAAATAAAATGGAAAACACATGCAGTGAAGCTGATGTCGACTTTGACTTTAGGGTAATACATGGTGTTGGCGGCATCGAAAAAAAATATTTGGAAAAAATGAATTTTTGTTGCGTAAGTTTTAATATAAGATCCATTACAAAAAATTGGGATATCTTTTTAGCAGAAATTGAAAATGTGCTTTCTTACATCGATATATTAGTACTAAATGAAATTAATATACCGAAGAAAAAAAATGACTTTTATCGCATTGACGGCTTTAATACTGAATTTATAAACCGTGACGCGACGAAAGGTGGAGGAGTTGCAATATATATAAAAGGTAATATTTCTTACACAATAATACCAGCGAATCCAATCAACTACGAGGGCATGCACCTGGAAATCAATCATCAAGGTGGTCAAAAGCATATACATGCAATATACAGGCGACCTAGCTCTAGTGTTGGAAGGTTCATTGACGAATTAGATGAAATTATAAAAGAAAGAAAAGAAAACATTGTACTAGGGGATGTCAATATTAATATCTTAGATGAGAATAACTCACTTGTTCTTAAATACATGGAGATGATGGCGTCGAAAGGGTTGATAAGTGTTATTAAACAACCGACACGTGTTGACATATCAAATAATACGGCGACGTTAATTGATCATATATATGTTAGCATTACCAAGCTCAACATATTCTCTGCAATTATTGTAACCGATCTATCTGATCATTACGCCGTCTTATATGCTACAGAAGACTTTGATAGAACAGAAACCTCTCGGGAAACGGAAGTTAAACACATTAATCAGCAGAAAGTTAATGAGCTTATAGAGCAAACAGACTGGCAACATCTAATCCAAGAAAATGACGTCGAGGTACTATACAACAATTTTGTACGAGAAATGAATAAAATATACGCTGAAGCATTCAAAACGACCACAACAAAAAGAACACGTAAACATAAGCCATGGATCACGCCAGAAATAATACCAATGTGCAAACAAAGGGATGAGCTATATAGGAGGTGGAAAAACAGCCCCAGATGCAAGACTTTTGAGGGTGAATACAAGAAATTTCGAAACACAGTTAACAAGAATATTCAATTAATAAAAGCCAATTTTTACAAACGAAAATTCATAAATGCTAATAACGACCCGAGGAAAACGTGGAGAATTGTGAATGAACTGCTTGGAAGAAAGAGATGTTCAGTAGACGAAATTATAAAAATCAATTTTCCAAAGGCGTCTGAATCCGAAGGCTTAAAAGACATTGTTGAGGACTTCGCGGAGCTGTTTTCGAATCAAGCAGCGAACATTATGCATATGTGTGACACCAAAACCTCAAACCATGACAACCGGCAACTTCAACAAAGTATCTACTTAGAAGAAGCAACGGAACCTGAAGTTTACGAGATATTGTGTCAACTAAGTAGCACAAAAGGTCCTGGAGCAGACAACATAAGACCAGTCGATCTCAAAGTTAATGCCATGAGTCTCACCCCTATAATCACGAAGATTATAAACCTTAGTTTGTGTCAGTCATGTGTACCTAAGCTCATGAAAACGTCTATAATTCGCCCAATATACAAGGGAGGAATAAAACAAGACACGGCAAATTATAGGCCAATTTCAATTCTGCCAGCGGTTGAAAAATGTTTGGAAGAGATAGTCGTTAAACGTGTAAATTGTTTTATGTTGAAGTATAGAGTGATTCACCCAAACCAGTTTGGATTTCAAAAATACAAGAGCACCCAATTGCTACTGGGAGAGTTTACCAATGTGGTTAATGCAGGACTAAATAAAAATCATCACGTACTTGTTCTTTTTATAGACTTCAGCAAAGCCTTCGATACCTTGACACCCGAAAAACTCGTGGAAAGTGTCAACAAATTGGGATTAAGAGGATTGCTGGCAAGCTGGCTCAAAAGCTATCTGACTGATAGAGTAATCCAAGTCAAGGTATCTGACACATTAAGTCTAAAAAAATCTAGCAAATACGGTGTACCACAAGGTTCCAAATTGGGGCCCATTTTATTCATTCTGTTCACAAATGAACTGTTAAGGACATTTAAGAAATCGATTGCCTATGCTTATGCTGATGATATTGCAATCGTTGTAAGACACAAGGACTTGCATTTAGCCATGAAGATATTGCAAGATGAATTTGACGCTGTATCTGAATGGTGTCATGATAACGGTCTGGTGATAAACGCAGACAAAACCAAGGTGATGCACATTAGGACCCCTTCTAAGTCAACGGAAGCAATAGAAATTGTTCATCGTAATGATCACTGTCCATTACTAAGAAGCAGCAACACAATTGAGGTAGTCAAAGCCATCAAATATCTTGGAGTTACCATCGACGAGCATTTTCTGTGGCGTGAACACATCAACATCCTGCGTCTTCAACTTAAGAGCACGATATTTGCAATGGTGCATCTTAAGCGTTACTCTCATATGGAGGTACAAAAGCAAGTGTACTACTCGATGGCAGAGTCACGCATTAGATACGGAATTATGGCCTGGGGAAACGCAGCGAAATCCCATCTGGATAAGATATCTAAATTACAACATCGTCTTGTCAAAATAATTAGACCTATTAATTCAACTTTTAAAGTTTTAGATGTAAAGGCACTTTTCCAGATGACAACATTGCTTACCTATATGAACGACCAACGGTTTCTCCGTCCCATAAACCACCCACAAAACACCCGAAGACGAGCCCAAGGGATGCTAGAAGTTCCGGAAGCTTACAACACGCATGGTGATAGAGAACTGCGATGCACCGTTCCTAATTTAGTTAATTCGCTACCACAATTTCTAAAAGTGATCCCTAATTTTAAAAAAAGAAAAAAAGAGTTAAAAAAGCATTTAATTGAACTTTATTTTGTGAAGTAGACCGTTAAAGAAGACTTTAACGGCACTATATTGAATGTAACCTAATTGTAAACAAACTTTTTTCAATTTAAATCATTTCAAAAGTTAATTTAGTCAATTTATGTCCAACCACCTGCAGATAAGCACTCTGCTTTGCAGGTAATACATGTAAATGAAAACTTCTTTGTGCAAATAAAATCCATTGAATTGAATTGAATTGAAATTTAACACAAACATAGCCATACATAAATATATCTATACGTATGTATGTATGTAGGATTTCCCAAAAGAAAAGACAACGCCTTTTATTTATTTATTTAGACTTCACAAATTTTATTTAATAGAAAAAAAATTAATATGCCAATGGGTGGTTTTACGTCGTCGGGTGGAAAGAAGCAATCTGAAGCTAGCTATCGTCTTACTGCAGCTTTGCAGATTGAGTGGAATCGTCTGTACGCTTTTGTTAGGAGGCACAGTAGAGGCTCACAATTTGCCCACAAACGGCCGTCCTGGTTGTTTCTTGCCCTCGAGAAACCGTCTTGAGAATATCGTCTTATCGTCTTAGGATCACGTCTTGTATGTTCTTGGAACCGTCTTTATTTAACTTCTTCTTTCTTAGATTAGCCTTTTATCGCATATTAACGTCTAATTATCCGAGGCGTTGCCAACACTTCCAGTAGTGTGCATCATTTTGACGGCCGATTTGCGAAGTCTCTTTTTGTTCCACACCATCGGTTGGGTGGTAGAAAATTTACTTCGAAAGTTTTCCACAATTTTAAGCAATAAGCCGTCAGTAGAATCGCTCAAAATTATCGCTAATTCTCGTCCAAAGAATGCCAATTACATTATAATTAAACGGTAGTGTGGAAAAAATTGCATCTGCCTTGGAAAATTACGTAAATGTTGTTCGTACTTTGAGTGCATCGGGAAACTTTGATATACTGGTTGATCAGCTAAACAATTCAATTGAGCTGCTAACAAAGAACTCCAACATCTTGGACAATGTCTTGGAGACACTGGAT
Source organism: Volucella bombylans (assembly GCA_949129095.1). NCBI lineage: Eukaryota > Metazoa > Arthropoda > Insecta > Diptera > Syrphidae > Volucella > Volucella bombylans. The sequence continues at coordinate 141,845,936 of OX422142.1, read as the reverse complement.
ATATAGCAGCATTCACTGGAAGTTTTGCTCTGCAGTCATAAAAAAGCGTTGTTGCATCATTCTGTGGAATCACCTGAGTATGTTTTTGAATGCTGCCCTGATGCGATTTCATCTTCCTGATTGCCGATTGCTTTCTTTACATACGTTGGGTTAAGAACGATCTCCTCTTCCATTTTGTTAATTTGTTTGATTAATTCCATTACTCCGTTCATATCGTCTTGCACTTTGAGGAACATTTCTGGTGTATTGTATTTCTCTGGGTCGTCCTTGAACACAACCATAACGTCCTTTTGATTAATTGTAGCATATATTTCTCCAGCCTTTATCATGTCTAAAATATATTTCTCTGCTTCGGCGGCAGTTGCCAATTGGACTCTACTGGCCACATCCGGCAATGACAGTGTTAGAAATGTCTTGGTCAATCGTTGGATGTTCTTATAATATAATGAGGATTGGACCTGTTTAACTAAGCCCATGTTTGTGTCCGTAACAAACACATTACTGTATTTATTAACTACGGTTCGTAGTTCATCGCTTGACGTTGATCCATATGCCGTAGCTAATTCAAGATAACTTTGACTAAGAGGTTTCATAAATCTCGATATAACTTGTGATGAATATTTTGGAATATTAAGAATCTTTCCATGAAGTATTAATGAAACCAAAATGAACTTCTTATATGACTCAAGCATAATGTGTGACATTGCCAGGGCAGGTGTTGAGACGGCTACTTCAGAGAAATACAATGCTATGTCGTAGTTCTTCATGGCCGTATAAATCATACCGCCATAGTAATAGTAAAGAAGAAAGTACTTAGCATCATGATTTGTATTTATCACTCTCTTCGTGTATTCATCTAATGGATAGAAGCAAACACTAACCGCTCCTCGACTTGAACAGCTATCAGCAATTGATGTTATATCGATGTCTAGAAATTTTAAAGCGGTCTTAAAGCACTTTACCTCCAAACTATGTAAACACAGGTCTGCATATACGGCAGTTACTTGCGAATCAAAGAGACGAATTTTATCTAAAGCATGAGCTACAATCGCAGTCGCACTAAATGGGGTGCATCCGCTGTTGTTTTTTTTTTTTTTGATTTTTATATATTTTTATTTTCTTAAAACTAACTTAATCCTACCTAAAATTATGTAAGCCGGCCATGGCTAAAAAAAAAAATTTGGCTGACCCGCTTTGCCTCAGATGAAACTACTCGTATCTATTACTTTAGGCATTCGACGACGAAGCATCCTTTCCTTCAACTAGCCACCAAAAGTGTTGGTGCTGCCGAGCAACATCCCTCATGTCACGACTCCCTACCGCCCTACTGAACCGGAGACGCTCCGCACTGCCATGTGCGACGTCTCTGTCGTAGTTGAGTCGCCTGTCCGCAGCTGTTCGAGCAACGTGGAAGATTAGCGGCACCGCTGGTCTATCTTGGTTCAGACCTTTGCTATCTAGATAGAGGAACGCTTCTGGAGGAATAAAGCCGTCAAAGCGAACTCTCCCATGATACATACTCGTATAATTGGGGTAGTAAGCCCCGGAGATCAGGTTGTTCGATCTTGCAACGTGCCTTCGAGTCAACTTAATGACGAAATTGTCCACTCTTATTAGGTTCGCCCTATTGCATAAGACCTCATTAGGATTGAAGGGCGAAGACAAGCCCTCTCAAACACCCGAATCTTTTCCAATAAATTTGCTCTCACGTTGAACCACACGGGACATCCAAATACAAGCATGGGTCTGATAAGGGCTGTTATAAAACAGTCTCTTTGTATGGGCAAAAGCACTTATGGCTCTGGCCAGAGCAACATCTACATGTTTGTTAAAATACAGAAATTGATCTAGACAGACCCCAAGGTATCTGACTACATTTCGACAAGCAAGTGGCTGCCCGTTCTGCCCCACGATCGAGAACTTTCGCCAATTCTTTCTGGTATCCCTAGAGGCCCCAGACAAAGGCATCCTAAACAGAATGGTTTCCGATTTTTGAATGTTGATTTTCAACTTCCAGTCATCGCAATATCGCTTAACTTTGTCGAAGTCACACTGCAAAAGTATGTTAATGACCTAAATCTTTGGACCTGATCTGTACGCGATTAAGTCGTCTGCGTACGCTATGGCATGGTGAAGTGAACCTATCAGATCACTCGTGTAAATGTTGAATAGGATCGGCGAATTTACCGCACCTTGTTGCAGACCGTTTTTAATGTTAAACGTTCCAGCAGAAGTCACATCGCCATTCTTCACGATGACCGGATTTGAAGTGTCTTTATCCCTTTTGGGGATGGGATAAAGACAGTTTTCCAACGCGCTGGATAATGTGCATTATTCACTGCATTTTTAAACAGGGTGATACATATGTTCACCACTTCTAGAGGGAGATGTCGAAGCACATCGGTTCCCACTGATTTCTTACTTCTAAGTGATTCGAAGATGGTTTGGAATTCTTCCTTCGAAATGAACGGTGGTAGTTCCCTTTCGTTGATGATGACATTATTTGCCATATTTTCGTCACTAAACTGGGTAAAACCCAAGCTCTCGAATCGCCAATTCACTATTTCATTTCGAAGGTACGAATTGTGCACAAGGACTCGATTCTCCAGATCGTGGTTCGGGCCAGTGATACCATTCGCCTTGTACACTTCCCGGAAAGTCGCTCCTATAGCCTTCACCTGCTGCTGTGGATCCTCGTTCACAAAGAAGTTGTCATCATTATGTCTGTCAGTAAACTGTCTGTACAAGGTTTTTAGTCTTGACAGCAGTCTACTTTTATGTCGGTGCAGTGCGTCAATAGTTGCGTTTCGGAATATTTCTTCTTCGTCAGTGCGTTGGTACCGAGGTATCTTTTTGTCCATTGTTCGTTTGATTGTCTCGTCCATTAGTCTTAGATACCTGTCAATCTCTTCGTTTGATAGATTTCCGTTGGACGGTGGGTAAAGCCAATACAGCACCAGTTGAGCCATGGCCACCCACTAAATATTTGGGAAATATATGCGGGTGTTAGAAAAGTTCTGATTCTGTCCATACCAGTTGCAAACATAGCAAATCTTTCTTATCTATTGTAGATCAATGTCCCAGATAAAGTCCCACTTTAAATTCATTTCCTTCTTCTACTACTCAAAGTTACTTTGTGTTAAAATTGCATCCGATATGGCAAAACATCAAATAAACTGTTTTTGAATACCGAAAATAGATCATAAGTAGGACTAAACAGAGACGTCCACTGTTCACAAGGATATCTATAGCATGAAGGAAAACTGAGTAACGCTCCATGAATAAAAAAGTTACCCCTATATCTGCTGTCTTTATAGTCGTTATACTCGTAGCTAGGGGACAGATATCACTTAGTTGTTTGTTAAGGAGTATTTACTCTAGACTGTTCAATCTCTTCGGTACCGACTATACTAATGCCAAGAATTCTGACAAATACGACAGCTAAGTTCTGGAGGTTCGCTTGGTTAATTTCACTCATTGGAACCAAAATTGATGACTCTTGTGGCTGGTGCTTATTCAAGTATGTATTTGAAGCCGTTTTAAGTAAGCCCTTTTTACTACCTACATCTATTTGGTCGACAGTCGTCTCTTTTTGTAATAAGAGCCGAGTGTCTGATGGATTTGTGTTTGGCAAAGAATGACTTTTGCTCTTCGATGAGCCTGGAACCAAATTGGGTAGGAGTTTTGTAAATGCTAAGTGTCGACTTTTTTGCTTTTAGATATAAAACATTTATAGTTGTAACTAAAATGGGAATATGTGCAGAAACTAGAACAACAGCTGTATTGTAGTTGCCCCCTGATTGAGTCTCATCTATCATAGATTAGTAAGCTGGAAACGGTATGAGTCACCTTGAGCCCCAAGAAACAAGCATCTTCTTACATCTTTCTATTCGGAGGTGGAACCTAATATAATAAAGGAGGCTCTGTCTCAGTTTTAAGAAAACAATACAACTAGGATCGTTGCTTCCAGAGTGATTAACATGGATCCCACACGAGGAGATCTACCGTGTAAACGTGGGCCAGTTTACTTGTTTTACAAAGTACAACTCCTCAACTTAACAATGCAATACTGCACTGCATTAAACTCATTCACTTTACTCTTCTTATGCACTGACTTTCGCTTTTAGTTGGAATCAAAAGGTACTTACCTGCAAAATACGCAAATACTCGTATCATTGAGAGCAAAGCCTACAGCTTACAGCGTTTGTAATTAACACACTTCTAGCCAACGAATGACTACATGTCAAACGCTACCATTGCATGTGACACATATGCACTGTACATACTTACCATATACACATGCTCCATAAAATTTTACCTTTTTGCCCCCTCTGAATGTGGGAGTTCGGCTTCATTTGCATGAACTCAAAGTAGTTCTATTACTCCTACTTCTTAGGCGAATAAACATCAGAAGTCACTCGGTGCACTTACGGAAAACAGAAAAGTACGTTCGTTTGTACGTAGCCGTATATGTGTATGTTACGTGCTTATCGCACAAAAGTATCTCACATTTTCGCAGTACATTTTCCCACACACAGGTGAAAATGTAAAAATAACAAAGAAAGCGCTTACAGGTGTAATACAACGGAAGCAGTGGCAATAGCGATAGCAAGGCAGCAGCACCATGATTCTAATTATGACCGCCCTATCCATTCATTCATCTACGTACGAACAAGTATCTCGCACAGTTTTTGGGTCACAGGTTGTGACTTCGTTCAGTGCGCGTCGCTTATGGTACGTAACGACCGACGACCGACGACCGACCGCGATGCAGCGTTCATGGTATTGTGTTCAGTCGTCGAATGTAGGACACGGTTTCATAATATGCTAACAGCATGCCACTGCCATGCCACATAAATGCGCGCACTCACATGAGAAATGGATATCGCATACTCAATCAGATGTATCTGTAGGCTGAACACAGAAGCAGGTGCAAGTGATGCGGTATGAGTACTTGTGCATGTGTTCCCCGCGGTTGCAGCAGTATCAACAACAAGAACAACAATAGCAACAGCATCAACAGCAAAAGCAATAGCGGTAACAGCACAATGAACTGATGATGAATATTGCAGATTCAAATCGAGGTTGCCACTAGCCCGGCCCTGCTACTATAATAGTATTGGACGGCAACAATAGAACGATGAGAATTGTTTTCAGCTCGAAGGTCGTGTAGCACTTTGAGTCTGCGTTTGCCGTTGCCATTTTCCAGTGACGTTGATGGTAGCGACGATGACGAACGTTGATGATGATAAAGATGACGATGATGAATTTTCTATAAGTAGGTCAAAGAACGGATGTGAAACAACAACGATATGTGGTTTCTGTAGGGCTAGGGGCTGCTTGCCAAAGGCAGGAACTTTTAAAATATCATTTTGACAAATCCTTTTAAGGGTACACTCGTACTATAACATAGAATACTTATCCGAGGCATAGTTGGTTATGGAGACATTAATTGAAATGCCAGGTGAAATGGGAACAGACTCGCTGCTCCACTTTATTGGAAACAAAAGTCCTTGATGGGCTTTTTGCTTTTAGTTACGAAATTCACTTAGCACATTTCAGTGCTATTCAAAAGTTTGAAATTTAACGTTCGGTCTTATCGTGGTTTGCTTGTAATGTCTTTTGAGGTACGCATTTAATTTTTTGAGGCCGACCTTGTCGACATTTGAAAATAGTTAATAATTCAACAGAGAACCTTTATTACTACCGGTGTTGGGCTTATCACTTGACTTAATTTCGGTGGAAGTCAAAGAGTTTGCCGAATCCGAAGGTTTTGGTAAAAGAACTAAGTGAAATTCATTCGTTGAAGGAAACTTAGTAACTGTAAGCATGTCAGGTGATGACTTCCATGATCTGAAATCTGGTCCCTTTTAAAGGCATTTTCAGCTTCGGGAGAAGCCTGAAGTCACAGGGTCAGGAGAGTAAGGTGGTTGGCGAAGCACATGTATTATCATTCATTATCATCATGAAATTGCCAACTGCCATTTGACCCCCGCATTGTTCCGGATCTGCCTTGGTTTTTTGGGCCTCGAGTATGTTGGATTGTGGTGACTAGAACTTGGTTTCTGGGTCGAACCTACATTCAAAAAATGAACTGACTTAGATGTCAAACTCTACTAATACTTTTGCAAGCCCTTAAACTTCAGATAGACACACTGTAAGTGAATTATCAACACATTTTACAAAACAGTAAATTGCTAGAATTTTCTGAGCAATTTACAAGTATGTACGATAAATACCCGTGTTTACCAACTGATGGCATCACTGATGCAAAATGTGTATGTGTATAGCGCCATTTTTACAACGATGACTGTCAAAATTTCAGACAGATGTATCGAGTAGTTTTGTTTTGACAGCTGTTGAAATTCATCAAGTTCGTGTATATTTGCAATCATGAGAAAGGAGAAAGAACAATATCGATCAGTGATTCGATTTCTTTTTTTGGATGGGAAGACGTGTGAGAAAAGTGAAGTTGCATGCCGTTTATAAGGACCATGCACCTTCGATGACTACCACCAGATATTGGTTTAATGAATTCAAGCGTGGCCCAGGGCGTCCGATTGAGGTGATTACGAAGGATATGGTTAATAAAATCCATTATATATTGTGTTAGCAGATCGTCGGGTGAAGGTCAGAGAGATTGCTGACATTGTACACATCTCAATTGAACGCATACAAAATATCCTACACGAAAACTTGAGCATGAGAAAGCTATCGGCGGGATAGGTGCCACGTTTGCTAACAGTGAAGCAAAAACGAAATCGCATGATAATTTCGGAGCACTGTTTGGACATGTTTCGTTTCGTGACTATTGATGAAACATGGATCCATCACTGCACGCCAGAAATGAAAGAATAATCAAAACGGTGGAATTCACCCGGCGAAACTGCTCTAAAGAAGGCTAAAACGGTTCCATCGGCCATAAAGGTCATAACCACCGCTTTTTGGGATTCGCAAGGCATCATCTTCACCGACTATTTGGAGAAAGGAAGGACAATCACGGGGCGGTACTATCCTGATTTATTGGACCGATTCAATGATGAATTAATACAAAACACGGCCCCGCTTGGCAAAAAAAGTCCTTTTTCACCATGACAACGCACCTGCTCACTCGTCCGCAATCGCCATAGCAAAACTGGTATAATTACGCTACGAATTGCTGCCTCATCCACCCTATTCTCCAGATTTGGATTGCATTGATAACAGTTCACACGTTTTCTATGACAGGTTCCAACGGATAGAGGCGATCAGTTGAAAGCGGCTTTTGGATTTCCAATATCTGGAAAGTTTTCTATCTATGTTAGTTCATCTATGCCCACATCACCAGTGAGTGAGTTTCAACTTGAGAATTCGCCAGATCTACACAAAATTTGATGACGCGTTCAACTTGTTCTGCCATTCTCTCCCAAAATAAAATCCGACGACTTATACTTACACGAGCTCACTCTCTAACGCCGTGGCAGCGATTGAGTGCTGTCGTCGTGAAAAAAATTGGGCATGCGCGCTAGGTATGCCAAATAATGCTCACTAAGCTCCACCAAATTTTGTTTGTTTTGTCGGTAAAATTTATGGTCGGATACCTACTTTGTGAGCAGACCTCCTAGAAATCGGGAATACAAAAGGCAAAATAGGACCTTAGCGCACTTATTTCAAATGAAGTTCGACTTGGGAGGACTATGAGTTTTCCGGAACTTTTTTCACGAGTTACCAAAATTCTTCCAAGTCTTACAAGTTTTCATACTTTTATCTGGCCTTAGATGTAGCATCCACGTATGAATATTCACAAAGTAATATTTCCCACATCAAGTGTCGCCGTATGTGGTGTCACTACTACTAAACACATCAAGTTGTTTAATAAAAGCGCAGTGTCCAGTAATGACACCAGTAAGCCATCTGTAGCTAGAAAATTGCTGACATTTTAAAGATGTCCCATAAATCTTCCACTGAGCCTTAACTATCAAGTTCATCGCTAATTTCATTCCCGCGATACCTGAGGCGCAAACAAGTTCAGTTTTCGGACATCATACAGGGAAATATTGTATCTTCGATCTAGATTCAAATCAATCAGTGGGGGTAGATGCAGATAATTCACATCGTTCAGTTTTTCTTTATGATATATTTTTATCTATATAGTAATGCTAGAGGTAGATTTTGAAGCTATACTTAAAGTATCAACTAGATCTTTTCGTGCACTGAAAATTGGGAATATTGATGTGACATTGTGTAGCATGACATGTTCATGACCAAAGTCAAGGCATAGTCAATGTGTAAGGTGATTGAAATTTCACTGCGCGTTGTACAATAAGATCAATGGGAGGTAATATAGATTCTTCAGTCTATCTAGGAAAGAGCCATTCAAATACAGCTGTGACAAACCTTTCGAGTATGGTGAAAGCAGGTGTAACTCATAGAGTCAGAGTTACATATATTCTTGTAGATATATGTAAATGACCCTCAGCGGTGACAAGCCTCATGGTTTGGCAGAAGTTCCCTTAGATAGAAAACTGACAGCACCTTGGCAAAGTGACAGTTTTAGTTCAAATTATCAGGCCAATCATCTGCCTCCAATTCGCGAAAAGAGCAACCTCGGTTTTAAGAGGCTCATTCGTTGATTGTGACCAGATATTTCTGCGACTTAAGCAATAAAGTTTTAAGATGCGTTGCAGCTCATCATCTGCATTTCACTTTAGGCTATATTAGTGGAAAAGGAACACCTTCCGGTTCTTGAGACTTGTGTTGAGTCTTAGACAGAAGATGCAGTGGAACTGTTTTTCAAGCATGAACTAGTCGTGAGTTGATGTTGATCTAATTACCTCTTAAGTGATTTTTGGGTATCACGATATCAAGCTTAATAAAGGTAGCATCCTATTTTTTAATGTTTTTGACTATTAGATTCACCGATTGTTTCCAGCTTGCCATAAAAGTCGTAATATGTTGCATTCAAATTAGCCTCTTACATAATTTTTTGTAAAAATATCAGGTTTCCTTACGAAGCTTGTGCGGGTCAAAGTTCCACCAGTCTCAAGTTCGACGGGCGTAGTTGGACCCGATAAAACATATAGTACGGGCACGGTAAGTTTTGAACCCCTTACCCCAGCTTATACTTTGTCTAGAGTATGAGCGAAGTTCTGACGTTTTACGAGCCTGTTTCTTGGTGACTTACAAAAGTGATGCGTCTATTTTCTGAACAAAAGCAAGACAAATGTACATATGCCTTTCTTTGCCGTCTCCATAGAACTCATTTTGCTGGTCCACCGCACCTCTCCCTAACTCAAATCCGTTCTCCTTCACAACTCCAACCAACCTTAGTGTTAAGTTTAAGTTTAATTTTAAGTTATAGCTTGTACCTATTAAGCCGAATAAATAGGGGCCTTCGCCCCCACCAAAATTAAAATTCAATATGTAGGTACCTTCCTATTGGGGCTTCACTTATGTAAGACGAGCCATATACCAGTCTAACGCAACATTTTCATTTCACGTTTTATCCATGCATGTACATGGCTTTAAATTTTCTGAAGCCTTAAATGGCACATTCTATAGGACCTACTTGGAATCCGACAATCTGAAATATGTACACAAACGCCATTGTCTATCCACCTGCTTTAGCAAACAGCGCCTAAACTGCATATTTTCCCAGCCAATTAAGTAATCTACAGCCGGGCATATCTACTCGTATGTAGTTGCAACAAAGTTGCAATCGCGATAGCAATCAAAAACTACAACAACAATTTTAATCGTCCTAATCTGATTAGCTACACAAGAATTAAATGCAATCCAAGTTGAATCCCCTCGCTTATGTTCAAGCCTTCTTGTCAGCACTGTCATCGTCGGGGACGTGGTCGTTGTCGTCGTTTTGATTGGCGATTGCCTCGTCTGCGCGTCCGCTCCACCAGTCGTAATTGGGCATTATGCTCTTGTCATTTTGATTCCACAAAACCCGCGCGTAAACTTACAACGAAACTTCACTACAGGGAGGCCACCTAATCCGTTTCACTGGCCGACTGGCTTAAGTGCACGTACGCAATCCAGATACATTCCACAAGTCATTTACAGCACCGTCCCACACATTGCATAGCGGGGTGAGTTGATCTCCCAAGCCAAAGAAATCAGCGCTATGCGTGCATATAGTCATGGGTAATATGCGGTGTGGAGAGATGGATGAGACGGGGCACCAGTACCAGCCACATCGCCAGCAGCCCACAGACAGTCCATCTACTGACATAAGAGCACCCGTTACGGGTCAATGTACCCTCTTGGGCATTAAAAAAATGTTTCCTTGGCTTTGTTGACTAACTGCCGCTGGCTGGGTGGCTCAAGAGCTCAAGAGGCAGGCGGTAATAAAATTATTGCAACAGCAACAGCGATGATGGTGATGATGATGATGCGCTGCGTGGTGAAAGTTTCTCAATTTACAAGGCGCGCACAATCCATTCGCTAAATTTCCACCCATCTCTTTTCATTAAACACACAGGCAAGCACCTAACTCATACTCTCTCACGCAACACGTTCAAGAATTGATGCACTCCACTTGTGCGAATGTCATAAGAGGCAAGTCAGCTCAACTGACAGGCAGACAGCAATCACTCGCTTTACATAAGATATGCGGATTAATTGACAGCAAGGAAGAAGCGAACAGCAATACCATTATCAAGTAGCGAATAGCAACATAACGAAAGCAACAGCAATAAAAATGCAAAAATCAAGAAATAACGGGCGAACCAAACAAAAAGTATTTCCCAAGAATTCATTGACCCCATCACTCCGCTGCTCTTCTTATTCATCGGCCGATTAACTGCAACAAAAAAGAAATACAACAAAAAAAAGACAAACCCCACGAAACATGGAAGCAACGACAATGGGGAGAAGAAGTAACAGCACCATCCACAGCTACAGCTATACCAACAACACCATGCTCGCTAGCTAGCTAGCCAATATCCAGCGGCAGAAGCAGAAGCAGCATATGAGCAACAGAAACAGCAACAGAAACAGCGACAGCAGCAACAACACAGCAGCAGCGATGTGGAATGAAGTGACGGAAAATGAAAAGTGAATGAGCGCAAGAAGTCAAAGGCCTCGCAATGTGCAAAATATAAGCAAAAGGAAAACGAAAAACAACGCCAATAAAACACTCACACTACACTCACACATGTAAGAAAACAACGGCCATGATAAGCCCGGGGGGATAATAACAATAACAACAACAACACCAACAGACCAGCAGCAACAAGCGACAACAGAAACGTCAACAAATAGCTGAATGATAGCGTTATGTCGTGTGCGGTGCCCGATGACTGATGGTAACTCCAACGAGGAAGAGATAAAATTTGATATGCTCACCACATGGGTGATGAACTGATAATTACCATGATTCGATGATTCGCAGTGTCGTCACACTTAATTCCATTAGAGCGGCTCCTCTAACCAAACCAGACACTTAGGAAACGCACACCCCCGCTCGATTAAGCACCGTGGATACGAACATTCACACATGACAACGCTGCTATACGATGATGCGTCTAATCAATGGAAATGGTGCGAGAAGCGATCTATGGTATGTAGAGCGGCAGACATTTTGTTGTTGCATAACTTTGAAGGCACCTTCGCATCATCTTCGAATTAAATTGTGCCGTAGCCCGTGCGGTTTATCTAGCCAATCTGAATTTGAATGTAAACAACAAAAGTAGGGCAATCTTTCTCTTTCTCTTTAATTTTTGACTTAATAGATTTTTGACAAAAATAGTATCACAGCACAGTGATCACAGTTTTGACGATATTTGAATAATCAAATCAGAAATAAAATTTCAAAAGCTGGACGAAATTTATAAGCTTATTGAGCGGCAACGCAATACCTACAAATGTTTGTAAGCTGTATGCTTACATTGAACAGATCTTTGACTTAAGCCAAAAAACGAAGGTCAAGTGCGCTTTGATGTATGACGTGATACGAGTAGTACTAGCCTTGTTCGTTGACGGCCCTAGTGTAGCTAGTTCACATTAAAAATGTTGCACTAAAAGCACGCTTAATGTTCTTCTCTTATTTGACATAAATCGTTCTACTATTAAGAGCTGTAGTTTCTTTCGAATTCTTTCTTATACATACTCGTATGCATTTCCACAGCTTTAATTGTTAAAAGCAGTCAAACATTTTAGCCTGCCCCTACTTATACTTCAGTTCTATTTTAGTACTGTGAAAATCTACGAAAAATAGCCCCATACTGTCGTAGATTGTAAGAGTACGCTAAGAGACCTTATGGCGTTTTCCTTTGGCAGGCAGAAGGTTTTATTATTTAAGTTTATGTCACGCTACCTACGAGTAGCAATGAATTATTCATTACAATTGCCGAACGTAACGGCCAAGCACAAAGCTACATTGCGATTTAACTTGAAACTTCATACAAAGCTGAAGTAGAAACACTATTGTGTTTTGCTCATACTTGTAAGTTAGCTTGCATGTAGCTCAGTCGTACAACCATTCGAATTACGACACTCCAGTTAGCTTCTACTTGGTTGCGCCACCTCGTAATATGAGGTCGTTCTCTACTACGCAGTCCCTCTGAGTTGAAGCCCAAATTTTTCCGGGCTGGGATGCTACTGCCCATGCGCGCAAGGCGACCTAGCCATCTAAGCCGGGTTATCTGAGCTTTTCTCAAGAGGTCAGCATCGCATACAGTGCGCTATTGAAAAGTCTGAAAATTATCTGAAGAACTTTTCTCCCCAAGCGCTCGAGAGCATTTTCATCCGCATTCTTCAGTGGCCACGCTTCTGGACCGCAAATCAGAACTGGGATGATCAATGTACAATTTTCGAACCACTTTTTCCACTCTGAATGCGGTAACTCCAAAACATGCCGCTCCTTTAGTCGTCGAAAATCGTTGACCTCGCAATTTATTGTTGATGTTCGTTAATAAAAAGAATTTATATGTCCGGTTTTTCCGAAGAAACAGGCTTCGAAATGCTTTGTGCGGGAACAACTTTTGTTAGATTGGATTGTCTTGATCTTATAGACGCCTTTTGAAGCACCGCGATCGAATGTTTCCTTTGGACTAATGAAAAAAATTCAAATAGCAGTCATATGGCAAAAAGTTCTGCACACGTATTTGTGTTTTCTTCATTGGCCGCTAAACCCATATTTGTTGCTTCTGCTTCAATAGTAGCAAACGCTCTACTGACAGCACGCTGTGTTCTTCCCATTTAATCAATGCCGTCTGCTTATGCAAGTAACTGAACAGACTTTTGAAAGATTTTGCCTCTTGAGTTGACTTGTGGGTTTCACACAATTCTTTCAAAAATGGTGTTGAAAAAATCACATGACAACGCATCGCCTGGTTGAAGTCCTTTTCTGACATTGAAGGTCTTGGTTTCTTACCGATCTTGACGGAGCAGCGTGCTTTCTTCAACGTCATCCTGTATAGTCGAATGGGCTTGGCAACAATGCCAAAACTAGACATGAATCTGTGTAGTTTATTTCTATAGATGCCGTCATATGCGGCTTTGAAATCGATGAAGATGTGGTGTGCATCAATTTGGAACTCCTGGGTTTTGTCCAAAACTGGCCGTAATGTGAAAATTACATCTATGGTGGTCTGGTCTAAAACCACACAGATAAGGACGGTCGGTCTGTTTATGAACGGTCTTAGACGTTGACATAATGCAGCAGACAGGATTTTACATGTGATGTTGAGGAGACTTACTTGTATACCCTTGTGTGTTCAACGAAAACGTGCGTCTAAAAAACCAATGACAAATGCTAAAATTTTATTAAAGCATTCCATTGGGAGTCCAGTCAACATTATTGTTCATAACTGTTTGGTATCGTTGCACGCGCACAAGTTGTTTTATCATGGTTACTTTTTGGGGCGGCCAATCTAACGTGTCTATAGCAGTTTCCTCTTTCCAACGCGTGCAGAGGCGACTCCGTTGTTTTGGAGAGTTATCCTCTTTTAAAATCCAGTCATAATTGTTTGGCCCATACGGAGATTCGGCAGACCTTAGCAAACCTTTCTGGTATAATTTTACTATGAATTGTGCGTCGAGGTTTTGTGTGAATACTACTAACTTTCCGAATCCTTCGAAGCATTCATAAATAAGAACATTTTCTGGATGCTTTACGGTGCGTTGCAGACACTTTTCATATTTTTCTGTCTAAGCTTTCTTCCAATAACAATAAATAAAAAATGATGACCCATCTGTAAAGATGATGTTGCTCTAATCCCGATCTAAATTCTGCGTTGCCCACTGTTGATGGACACTATAATTCCTTTTCTGGAGAATTTTTCTTTGCATTCCTCAGACTAATTGTGGGGTTTTTCCGAAACAATTCACAAATCAATTTATTGTTCTTACCGGATGTGCTTGCTTTGGTCACTTTATCTGACCCATCTTCGACATTACGGCATTCCATATACATGTTTATCCACTTTCTCACAAATGCCTCTGATGTTCTGAAATATTTTTCTGCTGACTTAATACTCATTTGCGGTCGTTTTGGGTACTAAGGAAACATTGGCCGTTTTCGAAAACGTCATTTGATCGTCATTTTGATCGTCAAATTATCGTCATTTGCAATACTTAAGGGTTGCGAACATCAAACTGCAAACGTCATTTGGTATCGTTGATCTGTGTCATCTACATGATTTTTTTCTTGCAAGAGCATTTGACGTTTTCGAACAGAGCAATCATCCTTGCATGCATGTTATTACGCAGTGCAAATTTCTGGCTGCTCTTTTACAGCGCATATGACGTTTATGAACATCTGTCCTGCAAACACTGCATTATCGAACATGCTGCAAAGGCAGTCTGATTTCTAATGTCGTTTTCGAACAAATGACTTTTGCAGGTTGCGTTTAAGAACATTTTACAAAAGCAATTTGATGCAGATGACGTTTTTTTGTAACTCATTCTGCAAGTGGCAATCAATTTATATGTTATACCGCCGAAGTATGGAAATAGACTGAGGAAATGATAACACTGAGCGATGGGCAATTAAATGCAGAAAATAGTTTGCCTATAAACGTGCATGTGAGTAAAGTAAAAGAAGTAATTTAACGCAAATTTTTCTGAAACACAATTCAGGTAATCTCCCTTCCATACTTTTCAATTGGGGTTAAATGTCAAATCGGCTGTCATATTCAGCTGCCAAGCTTCACTTATTTCCAGTACAGATTGCCATTTTATTGACAAATTGACGCCATAAAAACGAAACTTATAAAGCGGTAGACATCATCGGCCATCCGTTGTGTTATTTATCGAATTTTTGAAACATTTCGCAAGATCGTGGGATTTGACGCCATTGGATTATTTTCTGAGGGCTACATCGTCAAGTCACTAGTTTATGCCGATGAACCAATTGATTGAAAAAATGATCACAAATTGGGCCTCTAGACTGAGTTTTGACATATACGCGAAACTATTTTCAAATATTAAATGGCATGGAGTACTGTTTCAAATGGAGTTAAAGAAACGTCATCAAGTTAATTTCTTAGTATCTGAAACTCATAAAAGAACACCGTACATATGTACTCATATGATCAAAGAGATGACGGTGCTGATTTTAATTCAAATAAAAACTACACAAAAGAACTCTATGACATCATCAGTCTGAAAATTATATTATATTCCAGGAAGTAACATTAATTTTCAATCAAAATATGCAATATTATAATGTGACCAAGAAATGTGAAAAATTAATCCCGTCAAATTCCATAGAATTATAATTGCTCTATCACAGTAGGTGATAGTTACCGCCAAACCAAACTTGATTTAAGTGACTTCACTATCTGGCTGGCCCTGAAGGATAGTAATATTTGTGTTCCAACTCGACTTTAACTCTCATATTACGAGTATGCTTTCATAAGCCGTCACAGCTATTGAAGAATAAATTCGCTATTCGTGAAAGGGAGCCCTGGTACGAGTATATAGCGGCATCGGCTGGTAGAATTGCATTATTGCCTTCTCACTATGCTAGTCATATACATAGGTCGGTTGGCATTAGACACATCCTAGGTTCAGGGACTTCCAAGACGGTTAGGGTCTGCAAGAAGAGATAGTGGCCGACCAATAATAGTTCATAAATGACATGGAAAATCGGCTTAGATCGAGGCGTAATCTGCAAAAAGCCTAATTCTTCAATATAAATATGTTTTGTAGTACATTCCTATCGATAAAACTGAAGCTTGCTGAGGCTTTTACGACCTCTTGGATGAACCCTTCGGATCCAGAATGCGACATCAAAATCATATTCAGAGACTTCAATGCTGTGAGCAAGCTATCTTTCGGCTAAAAAAAATGAGCTAGTTTCCCCCAAAAAATTCAACAGAAAGATCATAAAAGCCTCAATAAACTAACAGCAGAAGGTGGAACCCTTGATCACGTGCTCATCAGCTTGTAAAAATCGGTTTTTCCAGAGGTAGCAGTGTCAATACGATGGACGAATAAGCTTTCCACTGGCCTCTTCAATTGTCCGTTAAGTGTTGATTCAGGCTACCAACATTCCTTAAAAAAGAAACAGTGATATTATTAAGAATGAGCGCTTAGGAAACCGATTATACATAAATGTTGCATGCAAAGTGTGCTTTAATGTGAAGATAGAACAGAAATGGAAGAAAAGTGAGGCAGTAGAAAAAAGAATGAGGAAATTCTTGACAATTGTACATGTCAAGACAATTTACAATTTTTACAATTTAACTTTATTTAGACATAACAAAATTTCGATCAACTAAGTTTTGTATTCACAAAGTATATATTGTAAATGTGGCCGATTTTAGTAAGTATGTCCGGCTATTTGAAGCTGAACAAAATATATCTTTCGCATTTACATGACCAATCAGAGTGTACAATTCTTCACTTAATTTCGATATTTATCAGTATATGCTTGCTCCCGACATATATTCTCAGTGCTGCTCTTTTTGGCATAACTATACTAAATTAAACATACAACAACTTAAACTAAAAATACGAAATACTGGGTTTTACAGTTTCCAATCTCATTAATGATCTATAAAGTTAGTTTACAAACGAAAGAGATTGGATACTGTTCAATATCAGAGCCCGGAGTCCATGAAACACTGAGTGGTTGGTTAACCTCTTAAATTACACGGAGATGCTTTCTCGTAAAAGGGAATGACTAAGCCTTCTTAAAGCTGTAACGATGTGGAATGTAAGAGATTAAACGGCGAAAAATAGTAATGATCGTTCACGCAGCTGTCAATATTGGAGTCTAACAAGGTTCTCACAAGTGGGTTGGGATGCTCTTTTATTCGATATAATTTCTTGAGTAGAAGTTCTGCTTGATAAATCATAAGAGGGGTCATTCTCGTTGGCTCGTAGACCGTTTTATTAGAGAACTACTTTTTATCCAGTTTTCTAAATTTACCACAGCAAAAGCGTAATATTTTTCTTTCAAAGCACTCCATTTTCTTGGCAACTGTAGGTGAAATTGTAAACCAAGATGCAAAACCGTAGGTCAGAATTGGCCTAATAAGCGTTTTATGTATCAATATCTTCGTATTTTGCGAGAGTTGTTTTGAATTTAGCAGAGGTTTTAGAACACCTGTTACCGTTTTTGCTTTGGCTGAAGCTCTCCGGCCATGTTTGTTAAATAAAAGTCTATTCTAAAAATGAATTTTACCAATTTCTACCAATTTGAAGTTCTACCAATTTGCTTTCCTTGACTACAAGATAGTTCCCTTTTCCACTAGCATTTCTAAAACATGATAAACCGCTTTTATGGGTATTTATCTTTAGTCCCCACTTCTCTAGATAATTTTGTAAGATATTTATTTTATCCTTAATCTTTCTAAGGGCATCGATTAGTCTTATTCTACTAGCCAATACTATTGTGTCGTCAGCATAGAGAATACGCCAGGATCTTCTATGATAGGGTGCTTAAAAGGAAAGTCGTTGAGGAATATATTAAAAAGAATTGGCCCAAGGACACACCATTATGGTACACCTGAACGCACATTAAAATATTCCGATTGCTCAGTGCCGATGACGATAGAAGTGGTTCTGTTTTGAAGGAAACTGTAAATGAATCGTGTTGTCCAGGTGGGGCATCCTAGCCTAATGATTTTGAATAACAGTCGCTTGTGCCTAACCGAATCAAAAGCTTTTTCAAATTCAAGATCCAAACTCACTGTGCATTTTTTGTTCCTTAGGTTTTGAACAATTTTTTCGTGCAAGGTAAAGGATGCATGTTAGGTTGTGTGACCTTTTTTAAAACCGAATTGGTTATTTGGGATTACATTTGATGCATCGCAAAACCTATTTAAACCGTCCGCCAGTACTCTTTCGAAAAGTTTTCCCACGTTTGATAGCCGAAAATCTTTGACTTCTTTAGCGGATTTTTTTTTTTTGCTCTAAATAGAATTCTTTGAACGCATTTAACTTGGTTTGTGTATCTGCTAACTGTTGATCGTTATAAAAGTATAAAAGTATTTGTTCCAAAGTACTTCCTTCCTGTAATCTTATCAATTTCTTTAAAAGCTTGCTGGGATGGACGAATTTTCGTAAGCCTGTACATGTCAAGACTATTGTCATGATTTCAAGAGCAATGAATTTAAAGTTTGCACATACCACTGACCTTTGGGTGACAGATTATATGAGGAACATTCTGCTTAAGTTTAGTGTAAAAATAGACAATCTTGGGCATGTGTTAGAATGGAAGCTACTATTTTTGATGATACCATTCATTACTCTTTGTGTCAAACATGCCGATGTGGAAACATTTACAATAGTTAATGAGAACAAGACGAAATACAAGCTCTCAGTCAACAAGCATCACTTTGACTGAAACAACTGGATTTAAAGCTACAAGAAAGATTAAAATGATGCTCTCCAAAACCCTGATCCGACTCACCCATAGAATTGGGTCAAGTGTTGCATGATAAGCTGAAATATGGGGCTGATATTGAGACCTTCGAATAAATGGATGACAACATTGCATTTTCATCTTCCTAGTTCGAGGCGTAATGGAAGACCGAATTGGGTCAAAGATCAAACGATCGCAGATCTCAGAAAGCTTGGTGTGATAAACTGGAACCCGCGTGTCCGACACTATTTTTTTTTTTTTTTTTTTTTTTATAATGAGCTCGCGCTCAAGGGGTTTGAGTACCCTTAAGGTGATTGTACACAGCGCGGGCAAAGGAAATTTAGGGAGGAAGAAAAGAGAGGTAACGATGTACATTGTTTTTAAATGTTTGCAAGTTATAACGACCAGGAAATACAGAGATCGGCAGGGCATTCCATAAGCGAGTTGTACGGCTTAGGAACGAATCACGATATTTTAGAGTACGTCCGAAAATGGGCTTGAGGGTATACTGATGAGCATTCATAGCGAGACGGGTGTTACGGTTGAAAGTTTGAATGGGCGGAATGCTACTGGCGATTTCAGTGGAGCACTGGTGGTGGAAGTAGGGATAAAACAAAGTGAGACACGAGACATTTCGTCGGTGTTCGAGGGTGTCCATTGATTGACTGATATTAGTATCGTCAATAAGTTTTATCGCTCGGTTTTGAATCCTATCTAGCAGGTGCAGAGATGTTTTAGGAGCACCTGACCAGATGTGGGAGTTGTACTCCAATTTTGGGCGGATGAATGCCTTATATATTGAGGCCAGATCAGAGGGGGTAAAATATTTCTTACATCGCTTGAGGAAACCTAGACATTTCGCAGCATTTTTGGCGATATCAAATATGTGGTCATTCCAACGTAAGTTGTCATTGACACACATACCGAGAATGGTGCCATTCGTGGATGATGGCTGGGTGTTTAAATTTCGCTTTAAAGACAGCATTGTGTCTTGGAAGCATTAAATTCCACTCTGTTGATAGTTCCCCAATTGGTTATGCTGTTGATATCGGAATTTAATGAGCTTAGCATACGCTGCCGTTCTCGTACTACAGCCGAAGAGCAGGGCCGTGAGTCCGGGAACGAATATGAAAAGCAGAGAGTACTGTCATCAGTAAAGGAATATATTGGATCGTTAATGAAAATTAGAAAGAGTGTCGGTGACAGAACAGAGCCCTGGGGCACACCAGCATTTATTTTGTGAATATCAGATTTGAAACCGTCCAAGACAACTTGAATTGAACGTTCCGAAAGGTAATTTCTAATCCATTGAAGAAGAGAGTCGTCGATCCCAAATGCACGCATTTTCGACAAAAGAGCCTGATGCCAAACTCTGTCAAATGCCTTAGAAATATCAAGTGCAACTATCTTGCTTTCGCCAGATTGATGTACGCTTTGGTTCCACTTTTCGGTGAGACATGCCATCAAATCACCAGTGGACCTGTTGCTACGAAAACCGTACTGCCGGTCATTGAGAAGTTTTCGTGTTTCGAGATATTTCATGAGCTGACGATTTATCAGTGTTTCCATGACCTTGGAAAGAAGGGACGTAAGTGCAATGGGTCTGTAGGAGGAGAGAGAAGATGATTCGCCTTTTTTAGGGACGGGCTGGACAAATGCTGTTTTCCATCTGCTCGGGAAGAGTCCTAAAGTGTAGGATTGATGAAAAAGCTTACGCAGTGGTTTTGCCAGCGAGGAAGAACACCTCTTCAGAAGAAGGGGAGATATACCATCTGGACCAGCGGATTTATGTATGTTGAGATCTTTAAGTACTCTTGCTACTACACGAGTGCGAAAGTAGATTCGTCCCATTGAAGATTCGACGCACTCAAGTGTAGGCGGAGACAAAGCACAATCTGGGAGTGTTGCGCTGGCCGCAAAGTGTGCAGCAAACAGATTGGCCTTATCCAAAGAGCTGACAGCTGGAATGTCATTGTAAATGAGCGTTGGGATGGAGGATGAGGCGGAATTTCTAATGTTTTTGACGAACGACCAAAAATTGTTACTGCCTTTGGGACATTGCAGTATTTTTTGCCTCAGTTTTTGGTCGTATAGGAATTGCAAACGCTTAAGAAAGGCGTTGCAGTCATTTCTGGCTCGTTTGAAATTTTTTCGGTTTTCCTCTGTCGGGTTGGTCTTGTAAAAACATTTCTCTAACCCTGACGGCCTCTTTACAGCTCGAGTCGTACCATGCCTTTAATTTTGGTTTGATACTCTTCATCCGATGAGGAATAAAGGATCTCATTCCAAAGAGAATGGTGTCTGTAATCATATCAGCAGCGGCATCCACGTCGTTATCGAGGAAGCATAACGACCAGTTAAAATTCCTAAAGAAGCTGCTAAGACCGCTCCAGTTGGCTTTCTCGTATTGCCATACGGTTCTTTTAGGAATTTTTTCTCTAACTGTGTGGTCGGTGTACGAGAAATTAGCTGATATGACACAATGGTCCGACGAGCCTAGAGGGGAGAGCACATCAATGGTGTACTTATCAGGGTGAGAAGTTAAAAACAAGTCCAGGGTGTCGGCGTTATGACTATCAACGTCTGGTATTCACGTGGGCTCATTTACAAGCTACGTTAGGTTGTTTTCTGCAGCGAAGATCTCAATACACCGTCCTTCGGGTGTTGTCTGTCCAGAATGTCGAAGCCACCCAGAATTGTGTATATTGAACTCGCCCGTAATAACGATTTCAGTATGAGGATACAGGGATACAATTCTTTGAATGGAGTCAGACAGCGCATCAAACTCGTTAAAAGTTGAATTGCTGTCCAGTTTGGGGCTTCTATAAATAAAGCAGTAGTGGATAATTTGCTTACGGAGATGGAATTTTAACCACATGAAGTTGAATTCCGGATTGGAACATGGATCACATTGTGGTGGAGTTTGGTAAGCTACATCACTACGCACATAAATGGCGAGACCGCGGTGAGAGAAGAATAATGGCACTAGTTCGTAGCCAGGTAGCTTCAGATCAGAATGATCTGAGAGGTGTGGGCGGGGATCTACCTGTGTTTCACTAAGTGCCAAAACAGCTGGTCTGTACTTACAGACGTGGACGTACGCAGAAAAGTGATTACTTTTTAGCCCGCGTATATTGGCTACGTCTACCCTGAATTCCCTAGTCATAATCACAGACAAACACAGAAAACACAAACACCGACGATACTAAGCAAGGCTGCGAAGCAAGGCTGGAAATCCTGACGTTGGTTTACCGAATCAAATTGTTGTAGGTGTTATGCCCTTACAACAATATGAAACAGTGCTCCAACAAAATTTTCACTCACGACCCCGCTATCCATCAGTTGTTACATACACTCAGCCACTGCCCGTACCGTATGGTAAATACAGTAACGGCAGTGACTGAGTGCAAGCAACAGTACTCCGTCTAGGAGCGGGTGAGGTGGGATACCCACACTGCACTTTTTTTGTTTTTGTATATTTTTGTTTTTACACGCGCGTTTTTTTTTTTTTTTTTTTTGCTGCATAGGTCACAACAATATTGCGAGTGCACTGGTGGAGCTGTGCACTCGACGGTGGTCGACTCGGTACTCTAAGTTTTCGTGTCTTAAACAAATAACTTCAAAGGACACCTATTAAGGTCTTCAGAATAAATCAAGCTATTCACTTAGGATATGTACTACAAAAGTGTCTCCCTTGTAGTTTTTTTGCGGAAGTTGTGAGAAGCCCGATAGATAGTTTCGGGATTTTATCAGTAAATTAAAGCGCTTCCATAAATATTATACTGCTTGCTGAGACAGAGGCCTCTGTCATTGAACATACATATTATAGTTTTGGAGTGGTGGTTGAACTCCGCAAATGTGTACCTTTTCCCGCATTTAGGGGGTTCCACTAAATGCAGGGAAGGAAGATCATGTACGAGTATATTGTCTATAAAAGTTGGAATGAGCTTGAATTTAAGTAAATTCGTTTATCTTCAGATCCGTATTTGATTAAATGAGAGGGTCATATACCTGGAGGCTTTCCTTAACATCAATGGCTACTTTCCTAACTTAATTTGCACGATGATTAAATTTCGTAAAATCATTTTGGTTATAGGATCATAAGCTGCCGAAAGGACGTATGAAGATGATTTAGCCAAGCTCTTTGTGATAGGCGAAATATTGATAGTATTTGAACGACAATGGCTTTAAATCTACACTCTAAGCGGACAAATTTGCCCTCCTAGTATCGGACAAATCCCTCTCAGTTCTGATGGAAAGTCTTAACCACGCCCTACTTCTGAGAAATTAAGCCAGAAGGACTAAAGCTCCTTTGAGTATAGAGGTTATTCTCTTCATCAACAAGAAATCTTCCAAACTCTCAAGACCTCTGAGATTGGGAGAACTGAACTTATACTTTCTAGATTTCTAAATGTGATTTTGGATTCTACATAAACAGAACTGGTAAGAGAACATGTTCAATCTGGCTGTAATATTGTGCATTGCCTTAAAACAACGTTTGTCAGACTTATGAAGAACACGCGTTTCGATCTTCTGGTCTGGGCCCAAATGAAACCGCATCTAGATTCAGAGAAGAATTTACATTTGAATTCTGGGATTAGTCAGGACAACACTCATATAGCAGAGATAAAGCTGGGTATCAACAAAAACGTTTGTAAGACTACAGCCATGTTTTCATACTCTCTCTTTGGGAGACTGCCGCCACGGTGTCATAAACTAATCAGATACTGCTTTCTGACTTCTGACAGGAATTCTGAATTATATTGTACCATCCGCAACGGTTATTATTAGATACATTATAAGATACAGCCAAGTAGCTGTTAAGACTCTTGAATCTGCGATTCTTAGATCAATGATCATAAGAATATTCGGGAACCTTCTCAAGGAGTTTTCGAATACACATCGCTGGGATATTCCAAGTAGTGAAATCTCTCTTGTTGTCGGAGAAGTGCTAGGCTCTGTATAACTCACATGACATTGTTTCTATCAAAGTTTCATTGTGCATAGATCAATAAACACATAGAAGATGAGGCACTCAGTCAGCCAAGTGCACCCTGGCTTGAACCCTTTGACCAGCATATACATATATAGCAAGAAGGCATCACATTTTCTGCGTTGCGCGATTCTCCGGTATTATCACAGACCACTGCGCTTTTGACATGTCCGCAGAAACTGTAGGGAAGAAGAAGAGATTAAGTCTGTGTCTGTCTGCCCCCTTCGGGGAAATAAATATGAGAACTCTGAGTGAATTTGAACTAAGGAATCTCCTCGGAGCCATTTTACTGACGTATGGACACACTACTGGTCTAACTGAGCAGCGACTCACCTCCTCACAAAGAATCTTGATTCTGCGTCTGAGATTTTCATAAATTTAAAAAAAAATTAAAAATCTAAAGGATGTAGTGTCCAGAAGTAAATGTCAGCCGTATTGATTTGACCTGGTTATCCATTTCGGTTGTGTACTCTTTAAAATCTTCGCCAGCTAGTAGCAATTCTCATAAAAGGCCAGCAAGTTGTTATTTACCTTAATGACGCGTATCAATTTCAGAGTTTTCTGTGTCGATAAGTCGTTCTGATTAAAAAAAAAAACAAAAAAATACTCATACGCCCCATAATCCCGTGTGGAAATACCTTGCGTAACTAAGTTCAACAGCACAATGCAAATTTATTCAGTTAATCTTCAGTGTGGTGCCATATCCATATCCGAGTGCATAGCACTGCACTGCATTGCGTCATTTATAGTCTTCCGCAAACATTCCATTAAGCGGAAAACAAAGCCAAGAGGAATTATTGCAATTCGTTCTGTTTTTCTGTATTTCAGTGCACCCGTCGTGTGGGGTGGGCAAATATCCGTGAATGTGTAACGCAGGCAGGTCTACGATCTTAGACACAGTGACAACCTGCTGATTCACGTAGTGAAATTTGACCAGTTACATGCTGTTGTTGGTGTCTACTTGTGTTTTATTTTTTAGTTCTACTAATGGTCAGCCACTTTTCTCATGTTCAAGTGAATTTCTCTTGTCGAAGAAATGAGGAAACTCACTCGTTCACAGTGACAATGCAATGTTTGTTGGTAGATTGTAGCGGCATCTTTACGAGTACTACCGCATTCATGAGGTTACCTCAAAGACAACCGTACAAAGTTGGCGCTGTATGTTATATGAATCTATGAAGAAACCAACAACAACTGCTGCGACGGCAAGTAAGAGTATCTATGATCAATGCTTCTTCAATTGTATGACATGAACAATTCTTTCCCAAGCGTGTGATCGGTGCTTTTGTTATGTGATCCACTTTTATGTTGCTCGTTTTCTTTTTCTCCTTTGATTTGCTTTTGTGTGCTTGCTTATCTTTTCTTCGATTTTACTAGCAATCACTGTGATTTTTCTTCTTTGTGGCTTACTGTTTCGAATACTTAACACTTTGAGACGATACTTAAGTTTTTGAAGTCTTTCTGCGATGGAACATTTTTCAAATGTATAGGCAATTATTCCAATCTGTAGACTAATTTGTTTGCACAAGTGTTATAGTTCAATTTATACCAAACAATCTTTCCTATGTAACATACATAACATCTGTTACAATCCGATCGCGTGATCTGCTCGAAACGGTGATATTCCAATCAATTCACCAATTCCAATACGAGTTTTTGATTTTTTTCGCTAGTAGGTCCCCCCACAAATGAATTTTTGTAATGCTCATCTCCAGGTCAGTCTTAAAGGGTCACCCTCTAAGAAAACTGCACAAGATTCCTACTTCCTACCTAGATATAAACTTAAGCAATCTGAATCCGGATATTGTTTCGACACAAAAAGTCCTTTTTCCTCATTTGGTGTAATTCGATATGCCATCTCCTTATACTTTTGCCAGAGAGTTGCACATTGTCATAAGAGGTGTTCGGGGGACTTACGAGTATTTGCAGAATTTTTGCCTATCGGTCTTTTCTCGGTCAAGCGTCTTCAGTGCTGCCACAGTTTACAGTGATCACTAAGCTGTCTCAGTTAGAGTGTGTTCCTAAAATTCGACTTCTCTTTATAACTTTTTTTCAATAGTTCCTCAATTTCGCAGAATAATTCCGGGAAAATTGACGGCGTAGTTGCTGCGGGTTTTGCTAATTTGTCCGCTTCCTCATTGCATATTACGTCCATCACTACATATGATCTGATCCTTGTCTGTGGATAAGTAGTGTAAAAACAACAGATTTATATTTGAAAAATGCTACCTTACTTCACCCAAGGTTCATAAATGTAGGTTCCGAGAGCATATATGAGTGTACAATATGTATTGGTGCTCCAGAATCATTGGATGTTTTTGACCCGATTGCGTATTCTTTAACGGCGAACTAAGCAAAATAAGATTTTTCAGATTCAGTTGCCAATCATCCCGATCTTTCAGGCTAAAATATTTACGTTGTCTTAGCCTTTTGGTACAGAGCAGTGTCTACTAACTTTTATTTGTGTTTTAAAATGTGAGTATCCCAAAAAGTCATATTCGGTGTTATAGTTGTTTCCTTCTAGAGCCTGTACAACGCCTACGCGCCATCGTGTGCGGTTTCTGGCAATGTGCCTCAGCTCTCCCCAACTCTTTCTCAGTTGCCGTGATTCCTTCTCGACTGTTCTACGCCATGTACTTGTAGGACCGCAGCGTATCCTGCCATTCTGAGTAAGCGGATTCCATTGCATCGCGTGGTTAGCTATGGATCTGTCAACTTTTCGGAAAGTGTGACCAATCCACTGCCACTTTCGTCGTTATATGGTTGTGCCAATAGGTTCATGGCCGGTTCTCTTATAAAGCTGATCGTTCGAGATACGGTTTGGCCAGAAAATCCTTAAGATATTACGAAAATACGAAGGCACCTATTAACGAACGTTTACAGCTTTCTTGTGATAGTAGTGGTCACTCTCCAAGTACCACATCCATATAGCAGCACGGACTCAACGTTGGAATGAAACGGTCGTAGCTTGGTGTTTAAGCTAATTGCATTACTTGGCCAAATTTTAGATAGCATCCCAAACGCAGACTTCGTCTTACCTAGTCGGCTGGCCATATCCAGTTCGGTTCCGCCATCGGTTGAGACAATACTCCCAAGGTATTGGAAACTCTCTACTCTCTCAACCGATTGTCCAGCAATGCATATACGAGTTGATGAGTTCGGTCCCAGGCTGATCATTTTTGTTTTTGCCGAGTTAATTTTCAGCCCAACAACGTCTGCTTTCCTCTCCACATTTGCTGTCATTTGGGGAAGGTCCATTATTCTGTGAGATAGTAGGTATACATCGTCAGCGTAGTCAAGGTGTTTGAGTTCAAATGTAAGAGTCCATCAAATTCCTCCATTTTCCATCGATAAAGCCACATTTAGTGCATCGCTGATCTTTGGACCCACTTTGGACTTCGAATTCCTCTGACAGCTTTCCTCTGTGCAAAACGTGACATGTGGACCCATCGTACGTAGCCTTAATAATTGCTATTAATTTATCTGCTTATCTCTCCTGCGCAAGGCACGCCAAATAAATTCCCGATTGACACTATCAAACGCCTTTTCGAAATTGATGAACATCAGGTGGAGTGGCGATCGATATTCAACGAACTGCTCGATGATGATCCGCAGGGTGTTGACACAGGAGGATTCAGAGCGGAAATCTGCTTGTTCGGCGTCGAGTGTATCTTTAATTCGCTCCAGAATAATTCTAGCTATTATTTTACCCACAGCAGGCAGCACGCAGTTGCCTCTCCAGTTTTCGCACTGCATTAGGTTGCCTTTTTTAGGGAGCTTGACAATTATTCTCTTCTTCTACTGATCCGGAAAACTCTCGGCCTCCCAAATTCTCCCAACAAGTGGGAGTAGTAGCTCAGCCGATGCAGTTGGAGCAACTCGAAAAAGCTCTGCGGGTATGCCATCAAGTCCTACCACCTTATTGGTTTTCAGTACTTTGATCGCGGTAATGATCTTTTACTTACTTCCTTCCTTACTTACTTCCACGGACTCCTCAGTCTGACTTGGGTGCATATTGCTGGCGAATACTCGGTTCAAAAAAGAAGCAAAATGCTCCTTCCATCTCTTGAGCTGATCCTCATCCGATATGAGCAACGAACCGTCTAGGCCTTTCACTGGGTGTTGAGTAGCGTTTCGGCCACCTATTAGCACTTTGGTGATTCTATAAACGGTTCTGCTGTCGCACCTAGCTGCTGCTTCTTCTGCTTCTGTAGCCAGCGCATTGATGTAATTGCGCTTGTAATGCCGCACGCTATCCTGTACTTCTCTCATCTTCATGCGATGTAGGGACGCTATCTCGATCCTACCTGCTGCTGGAGTTGCTGCAATTCGAGTTCTAAGCTGTTCACGTTCGTCGATCCTTCTACAGGTATCCTCGCAAAGTCACGCCCTATGTCTTCCCTGCGATCGACCGACAATCCTTTCTGCACCTGATGTGAAAACAGTTTTCACAGCATACCAATGATCTTGTATGGTGGTGGACAGTGAGCTGCTGATTGTTTCCACTCCACGTGAGATATGGTCTCTTAGTACTTGGCGCACTGTGGGATCTCTTAGTCGGTCGATGTTGAACCTGGGGATTCTCGTGTCGTTAGATCTTCGAATGGCAGCAGTGCGTAATTGGACAGTCGCCATCATAAGATGGTGATCTCGTACCAACTCCATGTCCGCTCCTCTTCTGTTTCGGACGTCTAGAAGACAACTTCTAAAACGGCGACTGATGGCAAAATGGTCAATTTGGTTGGAGGTTGCTTGCCTGTCAGTTGACACTCAACTGGTTTTATGGCAGGCTTTGTGCTCAAACATGGTGCCACCTATGACAAGGCGATTTGCGCTGCAAAATCCAACGAATCTTTTGCCGTTATCATTGCGGTTGCCTAGTCCGTGACGTCCCATCACAGGTTTGAGCCCCTCGTTGTCGCTGCCTACCTTCGCATTCAGGTCCCCCATCACTATTTTCATGTCGCCATTGAGTGTTGCATTAAATGCAGCTCCCAACTGATTGTAGAAAGTCTCCTTTTCTTCCTAACACTTCCAGTAACACTGTATAATTGTGACACGACGTACTCTAGTCCGGAATCTGGCCGTTAAAATCCTATCACCGTGAGGTTGCCAGGAAATTAGGCCTCTGCGTGCTGTGTGTGTTAACAGCAGTCCAAATTCACAAATTCATATACACGGGGGATTCCGGTTGGTCTTCCGGAGTAGAGTAGTACAGTGTTACGCGTTGGGGATTGGTACTCACCCGCATCTAACCATCTTATCTCGCTTACTCCCAATATGTCCAGCCTATATTGCATGAACTCATGTTCAAGTTGAAGGAATCTGGCGTTCGAAGGTCCTTCACTCTGTGAGTCAAGGAGCGTTTTCACATTCCAGAAACCAATCTTTGTTCGGGTACGAAAGCCAAAAGTCGTCAACGAGTTATCAGTCTTTATCCGAGGCATTGTTTCGGTTTCCGTAGCGGACGAATTTCGGTAACGCGGATTGCTGGCCCAGTTACCTAGTCTAGACATAAGACTCTAGACGATCTCGCACTTGCAATTTTAGCCTACATGTATAAGGATTTATACATGCAGTTGCCCGGGGACCACCACGAGGAGGTAAAGCAAGCCCTACATTACGAACTTGATTCTTGCGCTACTGGCCCAATCCATGTTTTGGGCAGTCAGTAGTTTCCCGGTCAATCGCCGCGCAGGTCCCCAATCGAAAGTGTGAGTTTGTTAGTCACAGCGGTCGTGAGAGCATCCTGATTTCGCTTTAAAAGTAACGATACTCGTATTTATGTGAGTGCGAGCCTACAAATTTGCTCACTTTACAATATTGAGCAGTGGGCCAAGTTTAATTCGTTCGTGGGTACAAAAGTTCCGCGAAACTTGTTCAGCTCTGAACTGAAAAACTATCGTTCATCAAATTCTACAGAATTCGTTCGTGTGTACAAAAGTTCCGCGAAACTTGTTCAGCTCTGAACTGAAAAACTATCGTTCATCAAATTCTACAGAAAGACTTCAAATTTGATCCTTTTAAGATTCAATTGGCGCAAAAACTTAAGGAAAATTTAATTCACGCAAAAATTTTTGCGAAACAATGTTACAGAGAATTTGCACTGTGAATTGCATTTCTTGGAGCGACGAAGCCCACTTCCACTTGAAAGGACTGGGGTTCACTAAATAAAGTCCGGGACTTAACTACCAACAGCCTTTACGTTGTTCAAAATTTGGATTTTGGTGCGCCTTATCAATAAAGAAAATTCAATGGAACCAGCTATAAATGTGAATAACGAAAATTATGGGCGCATGATTATAGATTATTTTTTACCTAATTTGCAAGCACATCCATCTTGCTCATCACACACATGATTTCAACAAAATGGGGCGACTCATCATACCGCTAGAAACTCCATGAATTCGATGAATTTCCCATGAACGCTGCTCAGCCGCTTTGGTGACGTCTTGTGACCACCGAAGTCTTCAGACTTAACCACCATTAATTTTTTCCTACGGGAATACTTGAAAAGTAAAGACCATACTTATAACCCGCGGTCTGTCACGAAGCTGAAAGTAAATATCCGCCGTGAAATTCGCGACATCCAGCCAAGCATGCTGCAGCACATGACACGTAACACGATGGTCCGCTTCCAACAGTGTATGTAGCTAAGTGGAGCCCAAATTCTTTTGGGCGCATTGTCCCACTTGAATTTTGAGAAAAAAACAACAATTTTTTTCGGTTTTTCGCAACGTGCTTTAGCACTCTGTCCTATGTCGCAAACGACTTCGAATCCTCCTCAAATGTTCTGCGCCACATCACCTTAAGGCGACGATTGTTTAAAACATAACATGGTGCTTCTTCTTAAGTACTCGGAACAGTAACCAAGTTATCAGTAATGCCCCATCTGTGTAAGGCTGTCAATATGAACTCAAGATTCACATTAGCGACAGTCTTCTCGAGGTCTATAATAAAAACATAATGCGACAGAGATCACTACTTGAAGCGTTGTTCAATAATGGAAATTGAACCCAAGTCTTCTTTTTTCTTCCTTATTTTTCTATCATTTGCACCACAGCCGAACAAAAAGGGACGATCACATGCACGCCAGAAGTTTTCTCAGATTGCCTTAAATCGGCGAAAAGGTCAATTGTGCCATGCGTTTGTTATAATGGGTTTCAAAATCTCTCAGGGGCGTCGTTAATGTTTACCGATTTTGGTCTTCTCCTATTATTGGCCCTATTACGTTTT
The DNA here is from genome assembly GCA_949129095.1 of Volucella bombylans. NCBI lineage: Eukaryota > Metazoa > Arthropoda > Insecta > Diptera > Syrphidae > Volucella > Volucella bombylans. Next base: position 141,814,899 of record OX422142.1, on the reverse strand, counting down.
ACATTATGCTTGCTTTATTTTCAGCTGGGGGAGTCAAGTTAAAATCCCTACTGCCACTATAATATAAATTTTCAGTGAAAATCCCTCATCGCTCCATCTCCGGGTGTCTGTTGATATTCATTCATGTGATGCGGTTGTTTTGTTTCTTACTGACAAAAATCGGCTCTCGGTGTGGGATGTAAGTGAAGCAGCAGTTAGTTCTGAGAGGTCGTCGAAGTAATAACTTCCTCAAGTTCAATACTTTGCTTCAAATTATTGAGGCTTAGACAGTGGCACAAAAAGTGGAGGGTATCCTGATGTGAGCCTGTGTCCCCACAGCCTCTGCAGAGGTCGTCGTCGGTAAGGCGCAACTTTATTGCGAGCGCCGCATAAGATTAAAGCCTGCGAGTAATCCAATAAACGTAGTTAGTTCAGCTCTGCTTTTCAAGAGCACCTTACTTGTTCTGATCTTGCTGAGCTTCGGTCATAGTTGTCTTGAGGTTTCGCAGGTTGTAAGGTTTTTCCACCTTTCGTTGGCTCTAATTTGAATCGTTCGCTCCACTTGTATTCTTAGAGTGCAGAGTAGAGGTTTAATACTTTGATCTGCCAGTTTCTTTTCTAGGGCGGATTCTTTTCGAGCTAGCTCATCCGCATGCTCATTGCCTGCCACTCCTTTGTGGCCGTATAGCGTAACCTTATGCAAGGCAAAGACCTTGAAGCTCTTCGCGACAGCGCTTCACATACTTCGATTTGATTTCGATTTCGCAATGACATTGATGACAGTCTGGCTGTCAATCCATATAACAATATCCACGTGGGATATTACCTTTATTGCCGCAAGTTTGGATGATGCTTCTAAAGCCACTATCCCGGTGCTGATTTTTCTTTGGATCCATTTTTCGATATCGAGTCTGGTACCAATCTCTGATTGGAAAAATGCAGGCGAATGTTATTTCGAAGTCGTGATGGGGTACGAGTACTATGTAATCCGTACTGGAGCATAAACCCATTTTACTTGTCAGGATCGAGGTTGGAGGGTTATCCATCTTTGGAAGGAAGATCAAATTGTGGTATTATCCTTTTATGTGTGAATAGAACAAGCTCTATTTTTGCGGGTTGATTACCAGCGCACAGAGCCTGGCCCAGTCTCATATGATTCTAAGGCCATAGTTTAGGATTTCTGATCATGGTGAGGAACTTGCCGGTGGTTATAAGAACAACATCATCCGCGGATGCAGTGGCTTTATTGTTTTTAGATTCAGAAGTATTTCATTAACCACTAGGGTCCACAGAAGAGGTGATATCACTCCTTCTTGAGGGGTGCCCCGTGAGGTGGTGACCCTCAATATCGTGTTATCTGGTGTTGCATTGATATTCCTGTTGCGGAGCATTCAGGCTATCAGGTTCGTTAGTGCAGCATGAACTGGGAATGTTGAAATTGTTGAAGGCTCCTTCGATGTCAAGGAAGAAAGGGCCGTATCCGTGCCTTTGCATTTTGTATAGGGTTGAGACTAAGTCTTCTGGGTGCAGATTACTTCTAATTTGAATACCAAGCAGTTTTTGAATTGTATCATGTTTGGCTTATGGATGGGTATGGCTGGGATTACCTGCGCTGGGAATGAACTTGCTAAGCAAGGCTTAGAAGAGAGTTTTTTTTAGGACCCGAACCTACGTTAGGTCTACATGCGTCCTAGGTTAGTGCATCTACATATTGTCGGGAAATTTTGCCCTTGGAAGTCCTACTACAAGTCATTGCTATCATTAGTCTATGTCGGTCAACTAAAGATGTACAGTAATCGGCTATAATTCGGCATTAGATTGTTGCTTACTTCACGAACTTCAGGATAACTTTTAATAAAAAATTCGATATCTAAATCAAGGAGCTTTGTCATTTGTTATTGGAAATCAATTATTGGTTCTCTAAATGGTTCGTTGCTAGCTGTGAATGGGATTAAAGGAAATAACGTCTTGTCGGGAGGCAGCTAAATTTTATTTTATTTTCAAGAAGAAGGTTGATGGTTATGAAACTCTGTTTTGATAGATTTCCAAGTGGATCGATATTCCTTCTATATAAACTATCAGAAAGTGAACACAAAATTATGTCGTTTTTCGAATTCTAGTGCAGCTTTTATTTTCGTCGTTATCGTCCGTATACCTAGTAAGGTTTAGGAAAACATCCTTTTCCAATACTAAATATGTAAACAAAAAGTATTCAGCCATTACAAACAAGCCCCCACTGTAAATATCCCACTCACTCATCACAATGCGGTGTATCTGAAAAGTGGGGATGACGAGGTGATAGTATTCTCGTTAACACTTTACTTTTCGTTCCACAAACATAATCCACCATCCACTTCAATCCAAGTACAAAACCATCAGCATCAGCTTCATCGTTAACACCACCACCATCAGCAAAAGCAAACAGAATGGGTGCACCCCGGCTACCCACATCGTCATCGTCATCGTCATCGTCATCGTTGCTTTTGCTGTTGCGCTGTTGCCATTGTTGTTGTCGATGGAAACCAAAACAAAACTCGAAAACTATGGCTAAGATGCCTCCCCGCCTTCACTATGCCTTTTTGTACACACATTGATTGACCAAACACAACGGCGCACACATACAAATTTTCCAGTTCCAAATACTGTTTCTCTATTTGGATGAAGGGAGCCGTTGCTGTGGATGTTGTTCGTGCTCCTCGTTGTCGTTGCCTCGCCGTCTTCATCATCTTCGTCGTCGTCGTAGTCGAATGGGGAGCTTCTCATTCGGAATTGTTTGCGGTGGCCCTCTCTGTGCCTGACATTCGCCAATTTTTTGCAGTTATCTCTCGCGTCTCAAAGCGAAAGCAGCAGCGGCAACATCGACCGCGACTACAAGCCGCACATTTAGTCATTACGGCGGTATCCACAAGACACGGCGATTGAAAAATCCGTTTGCGCGATTGAATAATTTCCCAAAAAACTATCGACAACATACGGGTACAGGAACACCCCGTCAAAAAGTAGCGAAACTTGAATCAAAGTGAAATAACGCGAATAAAATAAAACCGAACCGTGCGTCCGGAATTAACAATTCGCGTATCAGATACATTTTGTATGGATCCGCTGAACACTTGCAACAAAAACGGAATACGGCAACGAGTACGAGTACGGGAGTGCAACGAGAAAAAATTTGAATAACTTCTCCGCAGAGCAACGTATCTGTTTCGTTTTTTTTTTGTTTGTTTTGGTTTTTTTTTTTTTTTTGAATTTCAAATTTCGAAGGTAACGAGTTCAAGGATTTTTCTCCCTGTTGTGCCGAGATTCTTGTACCTTAGGTGCAGAAAGTGTAACACGGCAATGAAATATGTGTGGTATTCCCCTATGAGATACAAGAGTGCATAGCTAGTGCCGTGTTGCAATTCCCTGGAGAAATTTAATTCATTTCTCGTTTAATCTTGGTTATACCACTACAACCATAAGGTTGACCCACATTTTTTTTTTTTGTTCTCATTCTCATTCTCCTATTGCTCCACTATTTTTGTTCATTTGCTGGTTTTCTTTTTATTTTTTATTTGTTTGTTTTTAAGAACAATCTTTTGTTCCTTATTTGGTGGCGTCTTTGGAATCTCTGCCCAATAAACACAAATGCAGCGACAGCACTCGTCCAAGTCTGTCTGGCTGTGATTGTTGTATTTTCTCTGTTGTCAGAATGACATTCCACAGTGTGTGCGTTAAAAACAAGTGCATTGACACTTCTTTTCTTCTTTTTCTTCTTCATCTTCGTTTGTGTTCTTTATTTATTTATTTTTTACGTTTCCCCTCCATCGAGTGTCTTGCCATCGTCACATCTTCAGCTGATCTTGTGATCATCGTGTAGTGAGGTGTGTAGAAGATGCCTGTACATAGTTTGAGTTTGTAATCCCTTAGCCCGTAGTTAGTAAGCTCACTGGCTTGTTTTAGGCCCCTAATGTTCAACCAGACGAATGAACTCTTTATTTTCATTTAAAGAACCAACGGAAAAAGAGGACACGAGGCCGAGGAAAGAGAATAAAGATACAAGAAAATGTAAACGAAAATAGCATTGCAGCAGCCAGAAACAGAAAAAGAAACGGCGCGCAAAGTAGCAGATACTGATAGGAGGAAGTGGATGGTAAAAAGTAAAGAAGCGGTTATTTTCAGACCCGTCTTGGCCCACCTCGGCCGCCGTTTACCCGCTGGCTCTCTGGGTATGATCACTGTTTTTTGCACCGATCGCGAGCGATGACATTTAAATAGTTGTTGTTTCCGTGCACCACCACTATCACTTCTGCTACTACTACTACTACTACTACTAATACTACTAACAACAACAACTCGGAGAGAAGTCGCGATTGCGGTCGCGAAAAGCATGAATAAAAATTCCTTGATAGTTCAACGGCACTTCTAAGATTGGTTACTCTTCTTTTTTGTTGTTGTTCTTGGTTTTTTGGTTTTTTTTTTCCTTTTTTGTCTCTTCGTTCTCCTCGTTCTCGACGATCTAAGCATCTATTTCTATATTTCTTTCTATTCATCGTAGTTTTTGTTGTTGCGCTATGATGGCGCTTTTGCTAGATGATCACCATTAGAAGTGGTTAACGGTGTGATCGTCAACGATCGGTATCTAACACACTAAACGGTCTGTTCATCGCACTGTGAAAATGAATTTGTGCTGCTATACAATGAATACGAAACAAATCGAAGAACAGAAGAATAATTTGTTTTTTTTTTGTTGATGTTGGGGTCGCACTTACAGTCGTTTTGGTGATTTTTGGTTTCGGATGTCGGGTCCCGTCGATCTCGGATAATAAAAGATCCCTGTGTCGATTTGTGAGTTTTTTTTTTTTTTCTTGTAATACATGTACGAGTATCTTTTGCTTTCCAGAGTGTACGAGAACTGTGAGCGATCTTGTTTTTATTTTTCAAAAAAGTGCTAAATTCAATTGTGACAAAAATACTTAGTATTAGATACTTTGTCTAAAACTAATAAGTAATAGATAAAAGAATGAATTGAAAATTAGGAGCCAAGTACATACATATTACGAGCATGTGGATTATAGCCGTTCAACAGTTATGCAGTGTGATCTTTCCGGTACCCTATTATGCGATACTATAATATCTCTGAGTGATAAATGTAAGAATTAATGTTAACAACCTCCTTTTTACATATAATCATAGCATTTACATAAATTTACTAGCCTAATGCGACAATGGGATCTCTAAAAAAATTCGCAGAGGATTTTCCTGCATGGAAACAAAATATGGAAAGGGTTAAACTGGTTTTTTGATTTTTAAATTTTATAGTCGTACAATCTTTATGATTCCCACAACCTATTGATCATCTGCAGAATTAAAATTGAACATCCGCATAGACATGGAAATGATTTGTTTAGTCTTGTCCGGAGAAAATACTTTCGATTTTTTATTATTTTTTTTTTCTAATCTTATTCACAAGCTGATATTTGGTGGAAAGCTGCTTTAAGTTAAAATGACCAAACCTGTTGATCTCTGAGAGAGCGATTCAGTTACTCCTTTCTAAAGGAAGCATGACACTTAAATGCAAAGTTTATCTAAGTTGTTCACAGTGGTTTCAGAAGACGTCAGAAATCACCTTACAATATTCTTAATTGCGCAACAATTCGCCCCATGTAGCCAATTGGAATGTTTTTATTATTTTATCCTTTTGACCTAGAAGTTGTGAACATACTTGGTATCATTATGTTATATATATGTATTTTTCAAACGTGTTCTACAGCAAATTGTGAGTATAACTGAGTATAGCATATTTGTTCAGATTTCAGTCAATCTGAAAACGAAACAGACAGTAAGGTTAAGCTGAGATCAGTTTGTTTAATTTGCTTAATTTGGTTGTTTCTAAAAATCAGGAGTCACTTTTCAGGTTCCGTCAGAAAAGATGGTCCGAAAAGACGGTGACCAAAATGGTCAGAAATAGACCCAACTAAGTTTAGGTAACATAAAAAAGTGGTTGATCACTCGAACGGAACTCCATGTACTTTTACCTTATCCATTACCTACTCTTTACACTTGTAAAGAGTGCAATTCTATATGCAAAGTGAAGGGTGCAGCTCTGAGCATCTATCTTTTTATTGGAGATAGAAAAAAATAAGTATACGTATAATTTTTTTGGGGAATCTGTGATGGTAAGTGCATCTTGCCATTTCAATTTTTCTCTTTCGAACGCTATTTGCTCTATCTTACCAATAACGACGTGAATATTGACTTCAAGGCCTTCAATAGTTTGCGGCTTATCAGCGTTTACCAAAGCCCCACAAAAATGACCCGAGTATCGTCGAATTACACACTATCGGGAGCCAATTCACTGGTCTATTTCGCGATATAATGTTTTCGTTGAATCGTGTCCTCAGCAAGTCAATGTTTTCATGGTTTAATGGAACTATAATACATATAATCGGGATCGAAGTCATCCATATTTTCGAAGAAATAATCACAAATCATTGTCCGATACCATTGACTGTCACGCGAGCGTCGTCCTCATTTTTGGAACCAGTGCACCTGGTGCACCTGAGTCTCCTCCACACTCCAGAAATATATTAGTAGGTAATTTTGTTTCTTCACAAACCCATAACCGAAAGACAAGAATAATTGTCGACTTCAAGTAGCTCAAGAGCCTAGTTCATAAGTTTCCATCGCAAGCTATGCTCTCGTAGTCTTAGTTCATCATCAGCACCAACTAAATCTTTTATGGGTGTTTGCCCAGATCTTTTCGGAAAATTGTCCACATCGTGAATGGACAAAGGCCAAATTGAATTGATCTTCCACAATACTTTCACTTACAGCAGCTATAGTTTCTTCTGTATACACATTATGTTGACGCGTTGTTAGCTTTAAACCAGATAGAGAATAGATTTATCTACAACCGCGCAAGTATCGAGCACAGTTCACAGCGTTCTTCTGGTGAAAGTCTATTCAGGATGATTTGTCAAACATCAACTATCAAAAGCGTCAAAAAATTCAAAAATGACAGTTACCCTATTGAAAGATCTATCAGTAAAAAAAAAAAAACACCCTTCATTGGCTTGAGGTGGGCCGTTCAATTCATGTTTTCTAGGTACTTTGTATGCCTTATGCAAACTCTGCTTATTGCCCTATATTTTAGATATTGTCGAAGACAACACCTTTCCTATTCGTCAGTTCAGGTTATTTTCTTTCGATTGCCTGTCAATTCTGGTTTCGCAAATGCTTGTGACGGCTCACCATTTTTTGCCGTCAATCTTTGACGTTTCCGGTTGTCATACGAGATCCATTTTTCATCACCGATTATTACTCGCACCAGGAATGCTCATAGTGTTGCAACAACGTATAGCAGATGTTAACTCTGTCCAATGGATCATTACATCGAGATTCTTTTTGTATTCAGCTATGCCTAACTCCATATCAATATCAACAGTGCTGACATGTTTGTTTCGCATGACGTTTTTAAGAATTTCATCAGCTTTTTCGGTGATTTAACGACCACAGCTTGCCTTATCTTTGACATTAAAATTTCCAGCGAACCATTTTTGATCTGCTCATTCTGATAAAGTTCCTTCCCCGTAACCAGCACAATTTCTTTTAGGATCCTGTGCGGCGTTCTTCCTCTTGTCATAGTAGTATTGCAAAATGTAGTGAAATAAATCACTATATGTGTTCAAAAAAAAAGAAAAAAGTAACAAACGAATTCTGGCTCCATCGTGCTTTAAAAAATGTAAACAAAGCACTTGTGAACCGCAAAAAAATTGCTTTTCTTGTTATTTCTTTATTCAATATTAATTCCTTAGTGAATAATATAAAGTGTCCATTTAATATATTGTTAAACAAGTCAATAAAGACAGTGAAATGCAACTTAAAGTGTTCATACAATAAATGGAATCCTATTAATATTACAGCAATATTATTTCAAAGGGAATAGTTTAGTTGGTGAAAGTGAAAAGTTGGTGGAAATTGGCTTGGGTTTTAAGTTGTAATTGAAGCAGGTTCATGTGCAAGAGTGTAATTGCAACCAGATGTCAGTATTCTGTCACTTCCACCAAGCGAAATAGACCTTTTCAGCCGCATTTAACTATCTTTATTGATTTGCTTAACCATATATTTAACAAAAAGACACTATATTACAATATTTAATGGAAAAGTAACAACACAACAATTTCTTTGTGTTTCACAAGTGATTTGTTTACATTTTTTAAAGCACGATTCTATTTAAAGACTTCATAAGTACTTATTTCGAAATTCGCGTATTTTTTCTCGACATTTCAACTTTATTCTTATCAGACAAAAATAAATTCTACAACTAATTTATTTATTTTGTTCCACACCGAAATTAAACTTTACACATGAGTTTGCTCTCGGCAACGAGCTGTCAAAAATCAGTCTAGCCGTGCGAGTAAAAAAAAATGCCACCAACTGGTGCTGAAAGCACGTTACCGGGTGTCAATAATACGAGTATATCTCCATTTCGATTGCCAGTATTCCATTCACCGAAAACTGTTTATTTTTTATTTTGCCTTCGTTGCTAAGCATGTACATATTTCACATTATGAAGTACTAGAAAGATATACTGTTTTTCATCCTTATTGACAGCTCAGATACCTATTCAAACTTGAGGACTGAAGCAACTCACACGCATAAGTCCCAATTCTCATAATTCTCTAGACCTCTGTTTCAAATGTCTTTCAAAAACGCGTGCATGGTCTCAAGAAAACAGTTAACTATGGACGTCTCTGTCCCATGTTTTCTGAGAAAGTAGGTCAGCGTAATCATTCCCTTGTTCCAGAATTTTTATTCGAATTGTCCTTGTAAGACAGACAAGTTCCATGTTTACTTGCATCATACCTAGATGTGTCAGCATATGGGTATTGTCATACTATGTACGAGTATGTATCAAATTAATTACAGTCCCTTATCAATCTAAATGTTTCAAAAACTGCATTTCCTAAGGCAATTGCAACATCGCATACCACATGTCACGCAATCAGTCTCAGCACAGTCTCTTGACAGATAAATCATGAGATTCTTCTAAAAATATCTCATTTGGCTTGAATTTTGATGTTGCATCGAAAGTGCCCCCTTTTCTGTCGACACTATGTATTTTCTAGAATGTGACCAAGTGAATGGAGGTGGTGGTGAAATATTTCATTCCACAACCCTGCCACTTTGATTGTAAATTGTCGCATTTTTCTCGTCTATCCGCTGGCCGATGTTATTATTGCTGCAATTATGTATAACATATATTTGTGTATGCGTTGGTAGCGCCACAACGCAAATAGTGTCACGGTTTTGAGTGTTTTTCAGCTTGGCATTTTTTCATTTTTGTTTGACGTTTACGCTCGTATTTTATCTCAAAAATATGGTATGTAGATGATGTGGAAACGGTGAAAAGAAAACAAATTGCCATCAACTGCTACACAATATGATGAGAGATTTGTTTCTTTTTTTTTGTAATTTATCAGCAGCAACATTGCCCGAGAGATGGAAACACTGACGAACTTACGGTGTCGAGTGCATCCAACGTCAGCCAACAGGGTGATGATTAATTTCGGAACTAATTGACTTTTGTATGTTCTCTCTAGTAGAAACTATTCCGAGGTAAGACGACTGGATAATTGGGTTGAAATCTCTAACCTACTTAAAAGGCTAAATAAATGGAAATTAGGCGATTAAATAATGCATAAAGCAGAAAAGCATTTGCAACAAAAAAAAAAAATGAAAAAATAAAGAAAAGTGTACAAAGACTCGGAATATCATAAAGTCTGGTGTTCTCTTTTAACCTCAATCTGTCACTTTGGATTTAGGAGATTGACATAAGTTGAATGCGGATTTTTCCGACCAATGAGGGCTGTTAAACAATATTGAAATTGAGATGTTGTCAAGTGGTGAGCATATTCTCAGTTGTGAAGTCGTTTAAAAGCGTCTATTACAATGTCTTTTGACATAAATCCTTCTACTTAAAAGTATAATTGATAGAGCTTAATGACTAGCATTAAGGTCAGCAGAAGGGTTTTCGTTCCAACAATACAGAAGTCTTCTGTTAGGAGTTCACTTAGGCTGTTGTGGAAGTACTTGCTTTTAAAATTTTTCTCTTTATTCATTCTTTATTTATTATCCATAGAGGAGGATACTCACTTCCTCCATAGGCAAAACTCAGTTACTCTCCATTTACGAGGTTTATATTCATTTTGTTGTTTCATTTACTTAATTGACGTCTAGGTCAGTCTAGACGCAAAACATGTATCACAAGAATTCCATTTTCTGGTGGCGTGTGAATAGTCGTTTTTCCATTTGGAGTTTCGTTGATGCTTAGGGAATGGGTAAATCTATTTCGAAGGGTCGTGAAGAGTCCCCTGTCCAGCAATATCTGCTTGGTCAGTTCTTCCCGAGAGAGGAGCGCTTTGAGGACTCTTCATATGAAGAGCCTCCGGTCACTCCGGAGTTAACGACTGAAGAAGTCGAGTATGGTGTTTCACTTCTTCGCTCCAGGAAATCTCCTGGAGCTGATGGAATGACCGGAGAGATGGTGAGAGCCATCTGGAAGGCCGTCCCAGAATACCTGCTTGGTCTTTACATCAAATGTATTCCTTGCAGCTACTTCCCCAAGGATTGGAAGGTGGCAAGGGTGGTTGTGCTCCTGAAGTCCACCGATAAGAATAGGTCTGATCCTAAATCTTATCGGGGCATCAGCCTGCTTCCGGTACTAGGAAAAGTACTGGAAAGAGTAATGGTGGAAAGGGTTTCGGAGAGCATGACGGAACCAATGTCCCCCTTCCAATTCGGCTTTAGAAGAGGCAAGTGTGTCGAGGATGCATGGTCTTTCCTAAAAGACAGAGTCCTCAGAAGCAGGGCCAGAGTGGTTATAGGCATCTTTATTGGTTTTAAAGGTGCCTTTTATAACCTGAACTGGCAGAAAATAGTAACCAGGCTGCGGGAAATTGGGCTTTGGGGAAGCTACTTTTCCGACAGAAAAGCGAGTGTGGTAAATACGCACGACAGCGTCTCAATCAATGTTGAGAGAGGTTGCCCCCAGGGCTCCATCTGTGGTCCTTTTATTTGGAACCTGATGATGGATCCACTTTTGCGGCGACTAAATAGCTCTGTGGGTGCTGCGCCTACGCAGATGACCTGCTCCTCATCCTTGAAGGCCAGTCTAGGGCCGATATCGAGGCATTAGGAGGAAGAGCTCTAGCAGTTGTTGCTGAATGGGGAGAGATCGTGAGGGCAGGATAAGACAGTTTCAATGAAGCTCAAGGGCAAATTGAATGTAAGACGTCGGACTCCTGCGATACGTTTGAACGGCGTTGGCATTAGATGTGTGACTGAGGTCACATATCTGGGCATAACGATGGGTGAGAGTATGAACTTCATGCCTCACCTGGTTCGAACCAAACTACGCATGCTGAGTGCTGTAGGCCAGGTAAGGCGCATTTTGCGATCTGACTGGGGACTCAACAGGCGTTCTTTTCGTATCATATACGATGGCCTTTTTGTTGCCTGTGCAACATCTGGAGCAATGGTATGATACGACAAGGTTATGACTGTTGATGGTCGAAGGCGGATCTTGACTTGTCAAAGAGTCGCCTTGATTGGCTGTTTACCGGTGTGCCACACTGTCTCCACAGAGGCAATGCAGGTGTTGCTTGGAGTGCCACCTCTTGATCTGGAAGTGATGCGTCGTGCTATTGCTTTCAAGATCAGAAAAGGTCTCCCGTTAACTGAGCGAGCTGCTCATGTGGAGCTACGTATGAGGACTGGCGACATGTCCTATGTGAGTGTCCCAATTACGCTAACATAAGGAACTTGCAGGCTATGGGCATCACCTTAAATGGTGAGACCTACGATGTCAGTGGAATTATCACTGATACCGTACGGTTCGAAAGAACCCGTAGTTTTACAAAAGAAGTATTCAATAGAAGGCGCAGTAGGCAGCTAGCGGGAAGTTTGTAGGAATTTTTTTGTTGCAAGGCCGCCAGTCCTGGGCAGTGAGGTGCCCAACTGGAAGTAACCTCAAAGTTGCGAAGCTTGACCGGAAGCTATATACTGGTACCAAGGGAGGTCAGGAGCCCCCGGAACTATAGTTCCGGCCTGACCTAGGAGTTGGCCACCTTGTGGGAGAATCGTGGTGGCTGTAGGTTTATACCCAAAATCGCGGGGAGAGTAGACCGAATGGAGCTTGGACTTCTCATGGCTTAGCATATGTTGTAGTTTACTACGATCTGTGCTGGACCATGGGATTGCTATGGAACCAACTGGTCTATTCGATGTGGAGTTGCATTGCAACCGGGTGCCATGACAAACAGAATGGCTGAGGTATTAGATATGCCTCGACCCTTCACCAAAGGGGAAGTTCGTGCCTTACACACGACTTCGAATCTGGTACTGGTGGTGGTACTTGTACTACCCGAAGGGCGCTTATCAACGCGTTGTTTTGATATCTTGTGCGAAGACGCACCGTAGGCTTAAGCCCTCACGGCAGGTACCTACGTTAAATACAAGAGACATCTGTCCAGCAATATCAGCTATCAGTTTTACAGTTTTTTGGAATATTTTTGTTCTGAAACTCAGCTCCGAGGTGGTGTATATCTGTAAGAAAGCTGGGTGTTAGATTCCATCGATGATCTTAATGCTTTCTTTTATTATGGATACCGGATAGTCATAATTTCCGGTTGAAAAATACTGGTAGTTTCCGGTATATCAGAAAATATTTCAATTCTTGGCTGGCATGGTAAGGCGCCATCCTACTTCTATCCATCCTCGATCCATCTTTGACTCGTCTTTGACCCAACAGAAATTCTATCTGATTTTCAGTCAGTTTTGCTGCAAATTCTTTAACATCGAAGCTCCGATAGGAAACCACATATTTTCGTTTTGTCAAGTATTTATGGAATTCTAGAGTGACAGTTTTTATCTTCTGTCAGCTGCGGTGATTTTTCCAGTTGATGCTGTGGATGGATATCAGTTCCAGGAGAATCAGAAAGCGACTGTGGATGATGCCCTGACGGCAGCTTCAATGTTGAAGTTTCTCTGAACACATCTCATTTTGCTTCTTCCTACGATTCACCAGAATGCCGTGCACGAGTAAAGGATCTGGATAAGATCTGGCTAAGAATCCAATAAATGAAGAGAAATAGTGAACTTACTCGTATTTGCGTGCTTTATGGTGTCTAGTCACAAATCTCACTGATTTGCTATCAATTCTAGGTTAATACATGTGTGGAACATTGGATCCTCTCCTGCAATGTTGTAAGGATGCACCTAAAACTTAGAAAGGAATCGGTATCGGTGTCGGGTCGGTCTCGGAAGACATCACCTCTCCTTAAGTCTTTTGAACTATTACCGTGTTTTTTAGTCCTAAGTCAACACTACTGAGTTCATCGGAAAATGATATGGTCACACTACAGTCAGGCGGCTAAGAAATCCCTCACATTCATCACAATCAGATCAGAGTTAGCGAAAGTGTCTTTAAAAAATAGGTAATCAGATTAACGACTTCCATTGCTTGGTAGTAGATTATTAAGTATTAAGAAGCTAACGAATCGACTAGACGATGTTGTTCTAATACAAATTGCATGACCATAACCTACACTACGAGGGCAAGGTGAAAAGTTCTCGGCCTATTAGCGAAAAAATTTGTTTTTTTTTGTTTTAAAATGCACTTATTTCTCAATGTAGTCTCCCTTTAGTTTCATAAACTTTGTCCAAGGTTCCTCCAATAACTGGATTCCGTTCCAGAAGTGCGACTCTGGAAGGTCTTCAAAATATCCATTTGAGGCTGCTATTACCTCTTTATTTGACCCAAGACGTTTTCCAGACACAAATTTCTTAAGATTTGGGAAGAGATGGAAGTTAGAGGGAGCCAAGTTTGGCTAATGGGGAGGATATTCTAACAATTTATACTTCAAGTCCCTCAAATTTCCCATTGTCAAAGCACCTTCGCGGTCGGGTGCATTGTCCTGGGGAAAGAGGATTTTTTTTCGTTTGTGAACCAGGCCTTTTCTTTCTAATTTTTTCATCTATCTGGTCAAGAATATGTGTGTAGTATTTTTCCATTAATTATTTAACCCATTGGCGGGTAGTCAATTAAAAGAATCCCCTTGGAATCTCAAAAAACTCTAGTCATTATCTTTCCAACCGATGCAATTGTCTTTGTTTTCTTCGGAGCAAAGGCACCGGCTTCTACTCGTTGCTTTGACTGTTTGGTTTTGACTCGCAAAAATTCGAGTCGGATCAAGTCGGTCTGTTCTTTCCTTATCCGCTGTGTTATTTGCCTTCTTATCAGTGAGATGTAACTTAAAATTTTTTACTGGCTTTGAATGGCGAGGAGTAAGAGACTTTTCTTTTTATTTGCTCTCGCAAAAAACTTAGCTTTGGGAGGTCTGTCATTTCCGAAAAGGTGGTCTTATCTGAGTTTTCTACGCAGATCCTCTTGCGTTGTAGTGTACCATGACATTACTAAGCCAAGCACACATGAAGATATGTCAACCCGCTTTTTATCTACTTTTATAAACTCTTTGTCGGAGCAGATTAAGGAATCAAAAACGCAAACACCTGTCTTTCTTAAATACTTAAATTAGGAAGTTTATTGAGCTTTGCTATATGTGGAGGAGCTCTTAATAGTTTCGCAGACAGATGGCGTTACGTTAGATTAAGACATTAAATTTAAAAACTGTAAAAAAAATTAAAAGAATGTAGTTAGTTCTGTTCATGTACGAGTACTATGGTCTCCACGTGGTTATTTTCAAATAAAAATCTACTGTTTGTCTGGTTCGTCGTCCAAGTAACTGTAGTCAAGCAAACTACTCCATTTGCATTCAATTACCTCCTCATTTAAACAAATTCACAGTTTGTCCACCCAAAAAACAAAAACTGGCGAACTAAAGTGCATCGCTAAAGTGGTTTATAATCTCAGATATCCGTTTTTTGTGCATCACCAATTAATCTTCCACTCACGAGTACGAGTATACTCGTAGTTGGTAAATACAAAAGTCGGACAATCAGCCAGCCATAAGCCTCGCAAACAAGACATGATGGCGAATATCAGTTGCTGCCAGCAATAAAGCATCTGAACTGAACATTGACCCACTGAGCTCAATTGGCCTTCCATACACACGCAAGTCATCTCATCGTCCGTGCTTTGTTTTCTTAGCCATCATCATCAATGAGGTTCTCCGAATTAAGGCCACGCAGATGAACTGCCATTACAAGCTGCTGCTGTTGTTGCTGCTGCAGGCTAACAATTCCAACTCCAAGCACCAAGTAACGAGCACCACCTGTTGAGCAGCAAGCTGTATTAATCCATCTATCCGTTCCTCCTTGTCTTTGAGATTGAGAAATCTCTGTCCAGACCGCAGCGACGGTGGCGGCTCATATATTTAAAATAAAAAAGTAAAAAAATAAACAACTCCCAATCGAACGGACTTAATTAGTCATGACATAATCATGGCGTTGCTTATGTCCATGTGGAGTGTTTGACACAAGTCGGTATAGTAGAGTTGCTAGCTTAAAAAATGTGTGTCACAAGCAACGGTTAGCGGTTGTATTAGTAGAGGTAGTAGTGGCAGCCGCAGCATTACCTAATTAATAGTTGTGCTGCAGTGGATTCACATTCCGCGCTCTCAACTGACAAAATGCAATAAATCTAAGCGGACGGGCGAATGGACGCCTAAGACTATGATAGCGACAACGACGAAATGAAGCAAATGACCCAACAATGTAACGCCTTGAAGTCCCAGTTACACCACCATTGGGACCAGTAATGCCACATCACTTCGTCATCGTCGTCATGCTATGCCAGTTTACACGGGCTACTCTCGTTCAATAACATGAACATGCAACATTTCACGAAACAAACAAAACTACGACAACACAATACATACTCGTAGTATGATATATCCGTACATATTTGTATGAGCGAAAAAAAACTTTCTCTGTTCACTGCAATGCACGATACGCGAACGACCTTAAATGAGGGCAAGCCGCCACAGTCATAGCAGCTTTGGCTTGGCACCGGCCCCACAGAAACAGCCATTCATACTAGCGATGTCGGAATCCATTAAAGTTCGTGCCTTGTTCGCTGAAAAATAGGCATCGACCGACACACATAACATACTTATGTTAGGCATCGACATCTGTCAATAATGGGATGAACCACAAATTGCGATGAGGTACGTGTAGAGGTCGTTGTTAGGTGTTGATAAAACCAACCGCGGATGGTGGGTTGGGTAAGTGCAGTGTCCAATTAATTTCTTTCACGGTGAAGTAATTAATTCGTTGTGAGGTAATTATCGCTAGGAGGGTAGGTATTGATAGATGGAATAGTGGAGAGGATTAGAAGCAGAAGTAGGTCATGTTGGTATTGATAGAATCAACCCGGTTCTACTGCATGTAGTGAGGTGAAATAAATTTTTTTTGACAGGAGGTTGTTGTTCGGACTTTGGAAAGATGTCGATTTCGGTGATTGTCAATTTGGCTTTGCCATAAGTTGATTAGGTATGGTGTTACAATAGAGTTTAGAGTTTTGTGGTAAGTTAACGCGAAGGCTTTTTGCCTTCCTGGTGTTATCGCTGCGGTTTGGAATATTTTGAAGCAGGGATAATGGTAGAAAAGTGATTCCATGGTATTTCTCTTTGTATCGTATTTCGAATTAATAACTTTAATTTTAAACATTTCACCCTTGAATTATGGGCTTAAAATTCATAGACTGCCATGGTGTTCTACGTTTTCTGTTTCTTCTAGTAGATTTGGGTGCAACATGGATTAGAACCACTGAAGAAATGGCTGAAAAATATTTATCCTCAAACGAAGGATCTGGTGACGGTAGCAATCGGGAATTGAATTCAAAGTCATTTGTCTAGTCAGTAGAATATTATGTTTAGAGCTTGAGGATTGCTGCATTTTTAATTACGCCATCTACTGTGTCTGTGTCATCTATGACACTCGTAGATTTAAATGTCACTGAGTTTAATTGTGGCTAGCTTATTAGGATGCTTAGCAAATTGTAGTGACCGGTAAGTATGCCAATGAGCAGTCAACTTAGAGACAAACGAATTGCCCCTTTGAGAGAAGTCCAGAAGTACTCGTTTGTTTTGTATACTTTAGAGCAATGCTACCTAAAGTTGTTCGAACTGAATGTGAGTAAACCATTATGGAAAGCGCAGGCCCACGTCCTAAGGAATTCTTCTCTGAACCTCTTCTAGCATGTTCATTGGTGATATTGACAATAATCGGTGAATTTATCCTTCCGGCTGCGTTCAGTAATGCATTTTTAAATCATTTTGGAAGAGTTCAAATGTGAACCAAGACTTAAGGCAAAGTTTGACTATCGAAACAGACGCAAATATTTCGAAGTCTAAGGCTTTAGACGAAGGGGCCACAGCCGTATGTAAAGATTCGATCACATTCATTCGGTAGCCCTGTTCCTATGTAAAGCCTAAATGCAAGAACCTCCGTAGTTCTGGTAGGCAGAGAGAGACATACTTATGTGGAGTCTAGTAAAGGCAACAGTGACGCCACTGGATGTAAGCGTATTCAAATAAATATTTTACTATATGGAAAAGAATGAGCCTTATCGTATCTGGTCGTATTCAGAAGCGCCTAAGACTTTGCCGAAGGCTTCAGCAGATTTCATTTGAGCAACGGAAGCTACATTATAAGTGTGAGCTTAAGGTTAGTCGTTAAAACTATTGAGAGCTTTAAGCAGAGAGTTAACCAACATGGAACATTGTACTCCTGAAATTTCTCGGGTCTTTCGAAGCATGGGGCAGGTAAGCGCATTAGTGGTAAAGTGGCTACATATCTGGATTTTGTATCACTTATGCCCAGCACAATTAAGTGCTTAGCAAAAGCATAATACGACGCCAGTAAACAGCCTGCACTCTTCCCTACTAAGAGACAGCAGGAAAACTGCTCTCCCTTTAGACAACCTGTTTGAACATGACAACCTCTCATGTATGCTCATATGAGATTCACCTGCCAATGTAAGTCTTTACCGGGTACGCAGTCAAACTTAATGTAGATTTGAGTCCTGCAAAACTGAGCCTTGCTTATCAAATCCATCGGTAATTTCATTTACCGTGCTCCTATTGTTACCTGGGACTCAGACAAGACTCATTGAATTCAGCCCTCCGACTACGTTCAGTGAAGTCTTGCATTCTCAAACTAGCTTGGAAGTCGAAAGAGGGGTTATACAGGGCTTAAACGCAGCTTGGTTGTCGCTAAAGATGTAAAAGGCAGACGCTAGTTTTCCTAATAAAGAGTGAAATCTAATGTTGTCGTCCCCCGTTTAGGAAGCATGCGTGAAGACCCAACCACATTCCTTTCATAGCTCAGATTTTGGGTGAAACCATTCCTTGTCACAGAGAACGTCATATTTTTTTCCGCAGCAGGAGTTCTAGTGTCATTGTATCAAACGGCACGACCATATGACTAGAGTCAAAAGACAGTCGGCGCGCAAGATTATCAAAGTTCCAGTGCGTGTACCAACGACCATTTCTCTTTAAACAGGAGATGGCATTGAGAGCGCAGCCTATGATATGAATATCAATAGGAGGATATTGATCAGTGCGTCTAGAGCAGAGCCAGGTCCCAGCACACCCCACGCATGATTCTTGTAAAAGCAGCAATGACGTTTTTTCGTGGGAGCTTGTTCCACCAGATAACTAACTCATAGGACAGCCGCTAGACACTATCCAACTGACATCATTTGTATATGCTAGAGCATAGATGTCTGAACTATTGAGAGCGTTAAGGACCATACACAGTGGAGATAGAACACCGCTTTGAGGGCAACCCTTGTTTACCCCGGCCATCCCATAATTTCGGCAGTCAGCATTCGCAATCAGTATCCGCGTCGTTGTATACGGGTATATTATAAATCAGTTGTAGCAATGAGAATTGCCATTAAAATTGACAACAGTCTATACATTCTTGAAGTCTAGCATCGGTGCCATGCGATTTGAGGTTACCAAAGGACGTCGCAGTTTATTGAATAACCAAGCTGATGATGGATATCAGTCATGCACTGCGGGTTAGGATGTATTATTGAAGATTACAACCACTCGTATCTACTGACAGGCAGTTTGGGTTGTTTTTTGCAACTGAGCTAGAGCGCTCTTCCTCATCCCTACATTTTAAATCTATGGGTGACCAGTCTTTAGTGTCATATAACGCATTTCCTGACATACGGTCGTATGTATTCCCACGTAACGCAGAGGTATTCATTGCAACGAATACCGTAAACACCAAACTTTCACTTTAAGCCACCCCTTCTCCTGACCCAATTTCGAAGTCACTACGCCTCAAATATTGGCGAATTTGCGTCTAAATAGTAATGTGTAACTAATTACGTAAAAATAAGTATCATAACACCGTTGTTTACAACGAGTACGTAACGTATCGGGTACAAGTTTCCATCAAAACAAACATAAATCTACTCCATTCGTTACCGTGTGGTTGTTGTAACATTGTGACTATTGCAACTTACAAATCACAGCTAATGTGTCTGTTTATTTGTGTTGCGTGTACGGTTGAGTGTACTTTTATGCCGCTTTCTGTCGAAATCTCTTTACTACGATACGGATACCTACCTCGCGTCACGATAGGTTAATGGCCATGTTTTTCAAGCATCGTCCCATACCGTGCTTTGTCACAGTTGGCACTGGAAGTTACTTTACTTTTGCGTTGACGTATCTAACGCAAGCACATTAATGACTTCTCAATTTTGTACTTTACTCGTAGGCGAGTTTACTCTGTCATGAGTTTTATTTTATTTTTATTTTTTAGCTTTTTCCAAGGAAACCGAGGAGAAATTGTGAAATCTACACCAAAGAGCTGTAAAAAGTACTTGTATTCATAGAGGCAATAGTGGTAGATAGCCAAATGTAAACAAAAGGAATACCGCCGTGCTCGGGTGAACATAATGAAAGCGGCGCTCAATTGCGATGGCTTTAATGGTCTGCTCTGTTGCTGGTTGTAAATGAGATCACACAGAGATTCTGTAGGCGATTAAGATTAATTTGCGAAATAGGAAAACTCAGTACGGAAGTTTCTGTGGATTTTTATTATTTTGTTTGTTTTTTTTTTACGGAAATAAATTCAGATAAGATTTTAATTACGAATACTATAAGTACAAGCAGTACAAACTTTTGGTATTTGTATCCAGTGAACGGGAAGTAGATATTTGCTTTATCTGAGGAATGCGCAAGTCGGATAAGGTGCTGAAAGTAGATTGGTTCTCATTTGAAGCTGGCATCCAGGTGGATTAGAGTAACCGGACATAAAAGAAAGTGTGTCTGAACGACCGATTTGGGAACCTTTGGAGGAGAAGTTACTAACACCTGGAATTACGGAACAAAATATACATATGTACTCGTATATGGAGGATTACATGAATTCTATATTTTACTACGGTATTGTAGAAAACGTAAGTCATTACTTACTAGGAGGTCTCCCGCGAAATGTCTGCCTGAGGCACAGCAGCCTCTTTGATCCAGGGCATGCTGTTTAGACTAAGAGCTCTGGCATCTGCGATCACAACATGATTCAAAGTTTGGCCTCCCTTGTCGTCTAGTTAGTATGTTTAGAATTACTGCGACGGTACACCAAAAAATACAAATCATTATTTTTCAGTCGTGAAAGACCGTATGCCCGTATGCATCTGTGTACAAAATAACAAGACAAGCAACGCAGTGAGTGGTTTAGATAAGCCATAGTTCCAAGTGGACTATTTGAAAGTGGAAAGTCTATATTATATCGTTTAGTTTGTCAGAAATTAGGCTTCGTTACTTGATGAGGCTTACATCAACTTTTCTTAGACGGAAAACATTGCTGTCAGTTCGGTTGATGGCTTATCGATCAGAATTAAAGGGTTTTCCAATAGGGACTTGACATCTTTGAATTTAATTTGTCAACGCACTCTTTCACTAATCATCAAACTGTCACTGTCAATTTATTCAGTAAACTCAACATTTTCATCATGGTAAAGTACACGAACGAGCAACGTTTGCAAATTATGAAAATTTTCTACTGAAATTCGGAGTCGGTGAGTGCAACTTTAAGAGCGTTAACTCCAATTTTCGGTCGTAATTCTCGCCCTAGTAGACAGGCAATAACAAGTTTAGTGCAAAAATTTGAGTCTACATATTCGTTGACTGATGTTGCCGTGTCAGTGGGACAACGGGTTGGTCGAAGTGTCGAAAATATCGCTGCCGTTTAGGCGTCCGTAGCAAACGATCCAAATCAGTCAATTCCACGGCGTTCTGAAGAAATGGGCATCGCTCAGACCACATTATGGCGTATTTTGCGTAAGGATATTGATTTGCACAAATACAAGATCCAGCTGACTCAAGAGTTGAAGCCGATGGACCATTTGAAGCGACGTACGTTCTCCAATTGGGTTCTGGAGAAGATGCGCCAAGATGATGAATTTCATCGCAAAATCATCTTCAGTGACGAAGCTCATTTTTGGCTCAATGGGTTCGTCAATAAGCATAATATGCGTTATTGGTCGGGTGAAAATCCACATGTGGTTCATGAATCACCACTTCATCCACAAAAAATAACTGTTTGGTGCGGTTTGCGTGCCGGCGGCGTTATTGGGCCATATTTTTTCGTCGACGATAACGATCGTCACGTTACTGTGAATGGTCAGCGCTATCGCGCCATGATCACCGATTATTTTTGGCCCGAATTGGAAGATATGTACTTGGACGACATGATGTGGTTTTAACAGGATGATGCCACAAGCCACACAGCACACGCTACAATCGATTTATTGAAGAGTAAGTATGGTGAGCGTGTTATTTGAAGAAATGGGCCAGTCGGTTGGCCGCCTCGTTCGTGCGATTTAACGCCGCTTGACTATTTTCTGTGGGGCTACGTTTTGGTTTATGCCAACACGCCGACGACGTCGGAAGAGCTCAGATCCAACATTGAACTCGAAATAGCGGCCATTTCGGCCGAAATGTGTGGCCGAGTCGTTGAAAATTGCCCGCGCTGGCCATATGAACGAAGTCGAGTTCCATTCATAAATGTTTTGATTGTACTTCAAGTCGATAATAAAGTTTTTGAAATATCTCAAATGGGTTGCTTTTTATTTAAAAAAAAAGTTGTCAAGTCCTTATTGGAAAACCCTATACCTACCGTTGAAAAAGCCAAAGGCCTGCTTAATGGCATCATTGGGACATTTCCCATATATTTAATCTGAGAGGTCGCAGAAGAAATCTTTAGCAAAATCATTGTTCTTCTTCTAGGGTATATACGATCGTGTACGATTAACAGGCCTGCTGCGGGATTGTAAGAAAGCATTGATAAAGAAATAACCCTTTGTGACACTTCCACTGATACTCTTGTGCCCTGACTGTTTTCAGATTCTATTCCTATGGATATAAAATCTGCGGTAATGACACTAGAACTCTGTCTGCTACAAAAATATGAAGTCTATTTTCCCAATATTGGCTTCTCGTAGAGTTTGATTTAGTAAAGCAATGTATTCGAATTTTTATTGAAGGCTTCAAAAGCAATTACAATAGAAAGGACGTCTTTATCGGGGGCGAAAATTCTGGCCGTCTTTGTTTTATGAACGTGCATTTGTCTTCCAAACAGAGGTGTTCGTGAATTTGATGGCCTTTGTTTGGGTACTTTGTAACTAAGTCGATATTGTTTCACAGTTCGTAGAGTTTGCTGTTATTTTTACACCTTCAAAGCCGATCGATTCTCAAGGATATCTTCATCTGCCATGCTTGTGCGTCATGGAAAAGGAGTTGGGCCATTAGTATTTTAGATGTATAGAGTCTCTTAAGTGCTTTTCTTTCTTGACAAGGCCTTAATTAGCCTCTTAGGACAAATGAACAATGAGTTAGTAACTATAAATCTTCGTTTGACTTCTGGCGAGGTGTCATTTAAAAAAAAAACAGACAGAATCCCTAACTACTTTAGTTTTATGGCTGTCTATCGTTACGCTCCGTCTACTAGTCAATGTTTTGTGTTGGTATGATATTATTAGTTTTACCTTCATTTTGATATTGACAAGTGCATTAGTGTCACAACTTTTGGAAAACTGTTTTTCTGGTTTTGGGTTGAAAGTTTCGCACGATTTTCTCAATTTTCTCACTCTGTATGCGTTATTTTGTCAAAAATAATTTTTGACATCGAAAGGGGTGATATTGCTTCCGTGGTTTATGGGTCAGCTAACAGTTTGCTATGTCATTGTGCTCAATCTGACGAATATAGTTTTGTATAGCCCTGACGAGCTGCGTTTAAATCGGTAATGAGGCTGCTAGTATCGATCTGAATTTCTTAGGTCTATTTGATCAGATGTGGTCTAACTAAGCCTAAATCATGATTGTGAGAGGCCAATCAGACATTGACAAATTCAGGTGTATAAAATAAGGCAGACAAAATTGTCCACGCATTGTTAAGGAGACTGATACCTCTATAGCTGGCACAGCTTTAAAGTTCTCCTTTTTTGTGGATCGGGCATGCAATGCTAAGGCTCGCTTTATGCAGCTTACTATTTTCCCTATTTTTTTAAGCTGGCATAAATATCTTGGCAGAAGGTCGTCCACCGGCCTTATTGTAAATAAACATATTGCTACGTTTTTATCATTTTAGTCCAGTGGACGAAGGTCTTGACTTTCATTTCCCCAGTTGAATTAGTCGTATTGCTTGACAGCGAAATTATTGGTCGACCCCGTGATTGAACAGTCTGCATAAGTGTTTTTTCTACAACTTTATCAGCGGTTTTGCAGCTAAGATCGAAGATGAAAATAACCCGTCATGACTAGCACTAGCACATGACGTCAAGTAGCACTTCTCTCGATCGCGCGTTTCTCCCGTTTTTTCTTACGAAGAAGCCCATGTTCTTCACTTTTCAGCATTTGATTGAGGTTGCATATTGGTAACTTACTTGCTTAAATGAACCCTACAATCCGGGGTTGACTAGGTCTAGCGCGACTTTTTGCCGTGTGCTTCCAGTTGCGCACACTAAGTTGGCTGAAGTCCCCACTTGTGTGCGCCAGCTAAAGGGTCCGCCATCTAACGTTTTGTTTTTCAACTAGTGCTTATTTCGTGAATGGTAACACTTAGCTCATGTCTGATTTCACAGATAATTAGTTTTATCCTTCCGGTTAATAATGGAAAATAATTTCATTCAAATGGGTGCCTCGGCTGGCCATGCAGTAGCCTACACGATCGGTCCAATTTTTAAGCACATTATCGATTGTGTGCAGCTGTATTTCACCAATGGCTTCACGAATATTGTCCTTTAAAGCGTCAATTGTCTCTGGCTTGTCGGCGTAACACTTATCTTTTACGGCACCCCACAAATAATAGTCCAACAGTGTCAAATCGCAGCTCCGAGGTGGCCAATCGACATCATAATAATGATAATGCGATCTTCAAAAACAGGGCGCAAAACATCGAGTGTAGCTTCGGCTGTGTGGCACGTAGCGCCGTCCTGTTGAAACCAAATGTTGCCAATATCCTCCTCTTCAATTTTTGTGAACAAAAATTCGTTCAACATGGCCCGATAACGATCGCCATTGACTGTAACGGCCACTGCTTGCTCATTTTCGAAGAAAAATGGCCCAATTATGCTTCTGGACCAAAATCCGCACCAAACAGTGACTCGTTTTGGGTGTATTGGCTTTTCAATGTATGCGTGTGGATTTTCTGTGTCATAAATGCGACAATTTTGCTTGTTTACATACCCGCCAAGATCAAAATGAGCTTCGTCTGAAAAGATGATTTTTTTGGCAAAATCGACATCTTCTCTAAGTCGATCGCAGGCCCACTTAGCGAAGCGTAGTTCAAGCGTATACACAACCATATTCGTTCAGCGGAAGGATAAAACTAATTATCTGTTAAATCAGACATGATCTATGTGTTACCATTCACGAAATAAGCACTAGTTGAAAAACAAAACGTTAGATGGCGGACCCTTTAAAATGAGGTCGTCCTCTACTAAGTTGTTCCTCTGGGTTGCAGGTCGGCATCGCTGTACAGCCCGTTGAAATGTCTTCTTCATTCTCCATAGATACAAATCTAGGTATCCATATTTTTGCGCCGTTAAGCCGTAAAGTCTTGTATAATATGTGTTTGGTTGCTCGAGTGAGAGCTTTACTACTCAAACCCAAAGAAGCAGCGATTTGCAAGACTAATTCTTCGTATGGTTTCCACACAGGTGTCGTTGTCGGAGTTGATATCGGAGCTGAGGTACATAAAGTCCCCTATTAACTCAAAGTTGTCTGAACTCGATTATGATCGGAATCTGTATTGGCCGCTCGAAATTTTGACGCGTCTTCAATACTGTAATACTTATCGTCGATGCCAAAGTTATCAATTTGGTTAACGAATTGGTCATCTCTCTGTGCTGGATGTATTTACATATGTAGTGATGTTTCGCACTGCAAAACGGTCAGAAAATTAAAGTCTGTTTCAAGTTGCAGTGTCGTATTCTACTGTTCTATCAAGGATGCCGTCCCTTCTTAGTGAGCTGTTTTATTTACTTAAAACGTCCTTAAAACGTAGATTCTTCGAGTGCACATCACTCATATCGCTCACTTACAGTAAGAAAAGCCTGCCGCCTAAGTCTGCCGCTAATAATAGCCCCGCACTCAAATAGAAGCTGCTTCTAGTCTTTGTATAATTACGAGTACAACCTCCTTTTGTCTGACCTATGATATCTTCTTTAAATTAAATTGGGGCTTCCATCAGGGTATGTGCATTGCCTGTGCGAATCCGAACGTTTTTTCGTTTTTCTGGGTCGTCAACTGTTAATCCATTTTTATCTGAATCTCTTGGTTGCCTCGCAATTGCAGTTTTTACGTGGTTAAACCCGCCGTACAACCTCCAATTTGGAGGGCGAGCCTGTCAGTGCTATTCCTAACAATTTTTATTGACCTCAGCTAAAAATAGATTGAAAAAAGCTCATTTGATACCTCACGCTGACTGTTGATTTAATCGCCGTGAATTTATTCGATATAGTCGTACCTTCTCCCTCAGAGGATAAGTCATTTCCGCAAGAGTGTAATAGTTCCGGGGATCTTTTCTTATTTAACACTCGTGCTTACAATTTTGTTATGCCAAGTCCAGATGGACGGTGACTACTACGAGGAGTTAGGGAAAGCACAATTGATGTGAAGTTTTATTTACGACATTGGCATGACATTGGATCGACAGAGTGCCTTCCCCTTTGGGGTATATGTCTTTGAGAGGGAAACGGACCTCTGTAGTATTGATAACAAGAAACGAGTTTCATTACTAGGGACGCGACCGTCGAAACTCGTTACGTTTTGCAAATATGTGTTTAAGTGTTTCATGTCCTTGAGCTACCAATTTCCCTCTCTCTAGGTCTAAGTAATTATATGTCTGATTACAATCAAATTGGACTACAAGTTGTTAAGGTGTAAATCTAGCTCCGTACATGTAATTATCTATTTCTAGAGCTCTTGAATAAAAACGTAAAATGGAGACTGGGGCTATCAGCTCTAGTCCCCAGCTAGTCGCACAAAAACAACTTAATCGCCTGTAAATCGCAATATTTGGTAAACGATTTGGATTTATTGAAACCTATGGTTTTATATTATAGTTTGTAGCCACTTAGCCTACTTTATCTCCCATCTTAGTGTAACCATCACTTCACCTGTGCAATAGACTGCGATGTTAGTGAAACCAATCAATTACCTCTCCCAATCCCAATTTGGAGCACTGAATTGCGCAACTGGCGTTCGGATTTAATTGGCTGTGATAAAGAAAAAATCGTTTCCCATCGCTGTAGGCCTAAATGCAGAGGCACGTTTATTACCATGAGCCTGTAGGTTCCTGTAGGTATAACCAAGAGATATGCTAACTTCTTTCCATATTGAAGGTGGCGTTGGTATATCCGTTGAGGTGATCCTGGCCTCATATTACAAATGATGTTCAAAAACACATTTTGAAATACTAAAGTGGCAAAGTTAAATCAAGGCTATGTTATAAAATTCGCTCATTCCATTCTATATTTGAAAGTCTAAGAAGTGGAGGCGAACCTCAAAAAAGTCATTCATATCGCAAAACTATCTGCGACATGCGCGAGACTGAAAATGAGTCTTGACATTAAGTGTCACTGAAGCTTTGACTTATATTTTATGAGTAATGTGTGTTCCATAGAACTGCGGCCATTATCGCTTGAGCTCATTTCTGTATTGCCTCTAACATCCAGCGCCACTACTCCCTCAAATTCAAATAACAGCTTCAACATATGTAGATATGTATTGTAACATACTCGTATGTATATTTGTTGTACACAAACATAAAGTTTGATTGCATGTTTCCTCTATTATGTCCTATAATATGAATATATGTATGTACGCTCAGAAATGGCACCGAACTGAAGGTCTTTAATGTCATTGATCCCATTGTACGGATAGCGCAAGTTAGCTAGCGTGTGCACTTAAACTATGCGTTGCTGGTTGCTGCCATTGTTTAGTCTTAACATAGCCGTTTCTGTTCTGTTGAGCAATCTAAAAAGGAGAACGTCTGCATTCATAATTAAGATTAAATTCGCAAAAAAAAAAAAAAAGTAGAAAAAGAAATAAATTTAATGTGGTGCGAAAGTGGGTCAGAACTAAAAAAATAAAATAAAATTGAGTATTACATACACCTCACCTCTCGCGTCAAGCGACACCCCTTCTGAAGTTGCCCCACACTGATGCGCTAGTTAGTCATTTCATAAACGAAATTTTGCGTTGCGTCGTTTTTGCGTGTTTTTTTTTTTGCGTTATTTTGTGTGTTGTGTTGCTCTGTTCAAACCTATTTTCATCATCTTGAATCAAAGAAACACAATTTTCGAGCATACTACGAGTTGCATGTATCGTTGTCGTACATACCCGTACGAGTGTACCAATGTATCTGTGTATCTTTTTGTATTTTGTGTGTTCTACCAGTATTGGATTCATGTCACAGTCGACTGAACAGTGAGTTATTGTTCATTTTTGTTTGGTTGGATGGTTGGCTGGGACAGCCTGTGGCGGGGCCGGTATTTTGCTAGAGAACATTGTTTGCGGTTTTTCAAATTGAGTTTGAATCAGAGCGATGCGATCTTGGGAGCGTTCATTCAGTTCATTGAAAGAATTTTTAATTAGAAAATTCGATTTTATGTGTTTCGTTTCGGGTTTACTTGTGTTTTTTATTTTTTCCTTTTCTTGTTTTTTTTTTTTGCATTTGAATTGATGATTATTGTGTGTGATGATTCAATGGCAAAATTTCAATTTGAAATCTCGGCTATTGAACTCATCTTGATTTGCATGAGCATTTGTAACTGTAGACTAGTCACTTGCACCAGACAGAAGCTTACCTAAGCGCGCACCTTAATTTAGACGATGAGTCAGATAACATCGAATTTGGAATTAAATTTAGTTTCAGAGAACTTAACGGATATTTGACCAGTTTTGGAAGGATTTTTTTTTTAATGACAAACTCGTCTTCCTCACGCTCAAATCAGGGCCTCTAAATTATTCATTCAGCTTTAGATTCAGGTCTTCTTGATGCATAAATTGTAATAAGAAGTCATGGGGTGCCCTGGTGGGCTGTTACTTATCAAATAATTTCACTATCAAAACAGCTGAGCAAGCGTAAGTCCCTGATCGGTTTGACAGCTGGTAGCCGATAGTTTTTAAGATATAGTGAGCCTTACTGAACTAAAAAAATCTGGTAAATATTTTGATATAATCTAATGAAATAAATAGAAAAGAAAATCATCTCGAAATTATCAGGTGATAATGGAACAGTATATGGTTATTTGCAACAAAACTTTATTGCGTTTTGTTGCTAAAGGGTCCGCCATCTAACGTTTTTTTTTTCAACTAGTGCTTATTTCGTGAATGGTAACACTTAGCTCATGTCTGATTTGACAGATAAATATAGTTTTATCCTTTCGGTTAATAATGGAAAATAATTTCATTCAAATGGGTGCCTCGGCTGGCCATGCAGTAGCCTACACGATCGGTCCAATTTTTAAGCACATTATCGATTGTGTGCAGCTGTATGTCACCAATGGCTTCACGAATATTGTCCTTTAAAGCGTCAATTGTCTCTGGCTTGTCGGCGTAACACTTATCCTTTACGGTACCCCACAAATAATAGTCCAACGGTGTCAAATCGCAGCTCCGAGGTGGCTAAACGACATCAGCTCTGCGGCTGATAATGCGATCTTCAAAAACAGGGCGCAAAACATCGAGTGTAGCTTCGGCTGTGTGGCACGTAGCGCTGTCCTGTTAAAACCAAATGTTGCCAATATCCTCCTCTTCAATTTTTGTGAACAAAAATTCGTTCAACATGGCCCGATAACGATCGCCATTGACTGTAACGGCCACTCGTTGCTCATTTTCGAAGAAAAATGGCCCAATTATGCCTCTGGACCAAAATCCGCACCAAACAGTGACTCGTTTTGGGTGTATCGGCTTTTCAATGTATGCGTGCGGGTTTTCTGTGCCCCAAATGCGACAATTTTGCTTGTTTACATACCCGCCAAGATCAAAATGAGCTCCATCTGAAAAGATGATTTTTTTGGCAAAATCGGCATCTTCTCTAAATCGATCGCAGGCCCACTTAGCGAAGCGAAAACGCGTTGGATGGTCAGTTGGCTTCAACTTCTGAACCAATTGGACTTTGTATGGCGTCATATCAGTGTCTTTATGCAAAATTCGTCTCAATGATGTCTCCGAAATGTTCAATTGTTGAGAACGACGGTGAATTGATGTTGATGGCGCTTCACGCACACTTTCTGCCACAGCAGCAATATTCTCGGGTGCACGCACTGTTTTTGGCTTTTCACGCTTTGGTTTATCGATGAGGATGCCAGTTTCTTTCACTTTTTTCACAAGATAACGAACATACGGAGCTGACGGTGCTTCTCTTCTTCCAAAATCCGTACGCAATTTTCGCACACATTCTGCAACATTACCATGATTTTCAAAGTAATGTCGCAATATTTCCCAGCGTTGTTCAAGCGTATACATAACCATATTCGTTCAGCGGAAGGATACAACTAACTATGTGTCAAATCAGACATGAGCTAAGTATTACCATTCACGAAATAAGCACTAGTTGAAAAAAAACGTTAGATGGCGGACCCTTTATGTATCATACTCGTAGATAGTCTCAAGTTTTTTACTTTATCTTAAATATTCCGAAACGAGGTGACGCTTGAAAGCGGTGTTGCCATGGAAATCATGTAATTTTACACTATCTCTGATTTGTGCGGATGGATAGGATATGATCCAGAGTAATGAACGTCATACCAATCAGTAACTGCATGGCCTTTTACCATATAAGCCTAAATTATTATATTCCGCCCCTAACAATAAAACCGATTCTATTAAAGAAGAGTTTTATAACAACCTGAATGGCGCTTGCTGAGCCTGATCTGAGGATGTTGTCAGAATTTTGCGAGTTGGCCGCTTTCATTGACAAAATCAGATCAGAAGCAAGTTAGTGAGAAGGTCATCCTTTAAGATACGACGTCTTCCGACTATTCGATTTTCCAGTTGACAAAAATGCTGACACAAGTAGCACGAAATCAAGTCATAAGAGAAACAATCTACCACATGAAATGTCCGATTTTTCACTTAGTCCTCAATTAGAAGCTGTCGAGTGAACATCTGTACAACACAGTGATTTTTTTTTTAATAAGGTAAAGTGGTATGTATGTTTGATGTGTGCGATTTTTAGGGTCCGTTGCAAGTACAGTTATTTTTTTCTAGGAATTTTTATATCATTTTATCGACGGTTCAAATTCGTACTCTTTTCCTTTACGAGTTCAAACTGAGGCATAATGCGTCTCTGGCAGTCAAAAACATAAGTGACGCATTTGAGAATATAGCAGTGAACGAACGCACTATTCGGTATTGGTTTGATAAGTTTCGTTCGGAAGGTCTAAGCCTCGAAAACGAACAGCGTGAGTTTTACGAGAAACGGTGGATGCAGAGCCAACAAAAACGGTGCGGGGCATTGCACACAACATGCGAGTATCTCCCATAACAATAAGTCGACACCTATCTCAAATAGGAAAAGTTGAAAAACTCGGCAAGTGGGTACCCCATGAATTGAAGGAGGGCCAAAAACTACGCCGTTTAGAAACCTGTGCATCACTGAGTATAAGACACCGAAATGCACCGTATAATCACATGTGATGAAAAGAGGATTTTGTATGACAACCGTAAAAGATCTGGGCAGTGGTTGTATGCAGACGAAAACCCAAAACACAACCCCAAGCCCGATCTTCACACAAAAAATGTTATGGTGACAATCTGGTCATTTCTTCAACCAAGGGAAACAATAAATGTAGTCAAATATTGTGAGGAAATCGATATAATGCATACGAAATTGGCTGAAAAGCAGCCTGCGTTGGCAAATAGGCATGGTCCGATCCTGTTGCATGACAATGCTGGACCCCATACCTCACACGTAACGGTGCAAAAGCTGCTACAGTTGGGATTCGAAATTCTTCCTCATCCACAGTACTCTGCTGATATTTCTCTAACAGATTATCATCTTTTCCGCCGTTTGGAGTCATTTTGTCGGCAAAAGGTGTTCCGAAACCGAGCAGGGTTCATAGAAGCCTTTGAAAACTTTTTAGCGTCAAAAAATCAAGCCTTCTATAAAAAAGGAATAATGGACCTAGAATCACAGTGGAAGAAGGTTATAGATGTATAGATATTTTGACTAAATAAAATTTTATAAAAAAGAAATATTGACTTTTAATTTTTTATAAAAAATCGTACAACGTACAAAAAGAAAAATCCATAGATACAAATTCCCAAAGTATAGCATTGGCATTTGCCGTCAGCCCGAAAAGAGAGATTTACAATCTAAAATTGTAAAATCGACTTAAAATTGTTCATCTTGTATTTGCTGGCGATATTTTAAAGCAGATTTTAGATAACTCGCAAGCACACTCCAGTTTTGTCCGTTTAGAATTGAAATAACTTCCTTTGACCACAGGCTATTTTTTCCCACACCTTATCACGTTCAGTGTGTGAAATATCCCAATGAAGTGATAAATGTCTTCTTTACCATGTATTGTAGATTGCACAAACTACAATTTATTTGTTAATCATAATTTTCATCATCGTTGGTGTTTCCGACAGAATGACAATGTCATCAGTGTATAAGAGCAGCTTAATCTTAGTCTCAGCGAACTCAATTTCACCGGGCATAAGAGCTGGTGGATCATCTGGGAACAGCGAGAATGGAAGACGATAACCTTGCTTGACATGTTGCCTGCATCCCATACTTTGTTGACACTTCCAGATTACCCTTCTGTCAAAACAGTCAAATGCCGCCTTAAAATCTACGAAGTACGCATACAGCTTCTTACTCTCGCCTAAGTAAGTCCTAAACATACTTGTCAGTGTAGAAATATTGTCTGCCGTGCAATAGCTCTTCCTGGACCCAGCTTGGAACTCGCTAAGTATAGTAGGTCATTTGCCTGTACCCATTCTGTTAGATGCTCTAAACTAATTCCCGTGAAAATGTTCATTACTGAGTTCACGAATGATATTACTCTGTAGTTACCTGAGTCTTTGGGATCACCTTTTTTACATAACGGAGCAAACAATTCTATGGCTGGCACATCATTTTGACGTGGGAAAAATGGAATTATAGACCTTTGTTAGCTTTTCCAGGAATTCGTTGGTCGCATATTTGTAGAATTAGTAAGGGGTACGATCTTCTCTTGTTGCTTTATTTAAGTTGCATCGAAGTACAACACTATAAACATCTTGAAATAAAATGGTATGGTCCAATACATCGACTCTCTGGAAAGGAAGTGCATAATGCAGTACGTTGGTGGTACAGGGTGGGTTCAGCAATTGTTCAAAATGATCAGCATCAGTACAGATGGTTTGAACGACAGTCCTTAATTCCTGCGTGTTCCATGGTTTTGTAGGCGAACGATTTTTTCCCAGCTGCCTCATATTCATACCATAGTTGTTTTTTCTTACATCCTCTCCTAGCTTGAGAGGTCTTTAAGGCGTCAGATATGCGGGAAACAAGAATGTCCGCACCGCGTATGGGTATGGAGTGGATTTCATTATCATGTACGGTGTTAGCTTTACAGTTTAGAATGGTTTTATTATACAATATATCTAACTGGAATTCAATTTATTAACATTAAGATAGAAATCTTTTTTAGTACTTAGTAACTAAATATTGGAATTCAACAATTCTAGTTGACTTACGGCTAATACATTATGTATAATATAATATTTAGAATTAGATGATAAGTATTGATGGAAGGATGGTATAGGTTTATTGCGGGTGTATGGAGAAATGTCGTAGGACTTCAGTTTTAAACAGAGAATAATTACGTAAGGCTCTGATAGATGATGGTAATGAGTTCCACAACCTACTCGTAACAGTGTAAATGCAAAATTAACGAGAGGTATTAAGAAAATTCCAATGGTGAGAAATTAGGTTAGTTGTTCTAGTAGATCGAGTGACATTGAGTCGGTGAAATAAATATGATTAATAATTTTATGTAAAAAAAACACAGTTCCTGGTATCGAGGTATTGTTGCAAGCTGCACCCAAGCAGTTCCCTGGTGTAGAAGGAAATATGTTCGTGCCTACGAATGCCATAGACATATCGCACACAATCATTAAAAGCGACTTGTAATTTGTGCTGAGACAATGAGTCCAGGCTATTATAGACTACTTCGGCATATGTAACCAGAGGTAAAATTAAGGCAATAACTAGTTTGTGTCGCGTCTCAAGTGGAGTAAAAAAACCGCTAACCCAAAGCTTACGAAGGCATCCGTAGATACGACCTACGACAATGTTGGTATGACTATAACCCGACAAATCTCGACTAATAACGAATCCAAGGCTAGTAATAGACGCTACGGCGTTAACTTTCGAGTTGTTAAGAAGAACGTCAGACAGAAGAACTAGATTAAACCTTATTTTGGATATTAGAATTACTCGAGTTTTAGCCGGGTTCAGTTATAGTCCATTTGTAACTGACCAAGTATAGCCGCGTTGCAATTCATCATTGAGCAGTTGGTCAGTTTGTTAATCTTGCGAAATTATTTGGCTAGGTGTAACAACATCAGCATACATATGTGCACAAAAGAATGCCTGCATACTGACGGTAGATCGTTGATAGATATACAAAATAGAATTGGACCCAACATCGACCCTTGAGGAACGCCTTGCTTGAGTTCCATAAGGGATGAGCTAAATCCATTGGAGAAAACTCTTTGACACCTTTCGGAGAGAAAACAAGACCAAAATAGTGTGTTAGCTTCCAACACAATATCTTGTGGTTGACTTTATCGAAAGTTATCGAGAAATCTAGCAGACAGAGTATTGAAACATATTTCTTATCAAAAGATTCTCTAACCTCTTCAAGCAGGTTGACCATGGCTGAAGAACAGCCGTAGTTGGCTAGAAAGCCTGATTGCTTGTCGTATAAAAGGTTATTGTGATTTGTTTTGCTATAAATTTCTCTAAGACTTTCGAAAAGCAGGCCAGAATGCTTATTGGCCTAAAATCAGCTAATGATGCTGGATGAGCTTTCTTAGCGATCGGCATAACTCGTGCAATTTTCCATGACTTCGGAAAGGCTGATGTGATTATGCACCAATTAATTACATGGGTCAGAGCCGAAACAATTCCACTTCCAATTAATTTTTGGTAATAACCTTGCTTGTGTTGCGGATGGACGTGGGCTTACTTTATGTTAATCGTAGCTGTTATGGGCAGGTGTTCAGAATGGGTGGGCTTGTTGATGCGGGATATACTCCTACATCAAACATTATGAGATTGCTCCCTTTCGGATGGACGAATTTGGTCTATGACCATTTATTGATTCTCCATCTTGAAGAACAGAAATAATCTGGGCTGGTTCTAAGTGCTTGCGGAAGCCAGAGTCCAAGAAGATCATCTGAACGAAGGTGAAATATGTTGATGTGGCAGCAGCACGCACTGCAACGTAAAATGAGAGCCAATAAGAGTTAAGGTTTATTAAACTGAACAGTTATACATTTGGCTCATAACATACGGTCACAGTGTTGGACGATATACCTAATGAGGTTATCTAAAATAGAGCGGTCTGTAGAATAGTAGGAAGGTCCGCATATTTAATGCAGATACGTGGGGGGAATATGCGGTATAATTTGAAATTATACGCCCTACATATTTTAGCGGTTGAAATATTAAAGAAGAAGAACATCAAATTCCTAGTACAGCAATATATCCCTAGTCGCCCATGTACTGTGGAAACGTTTTAAGTTTTTTTTGTCCCATCAAAATCGGCAAGTAGCGGGGAAAATTTACTTACAATACTTTGAAAAATCATGGAAAAGACCAGAAACCTCCTCCCGTTCACTACATAGGGGTTTATGAATGCGATGACAGAATACGACTATTCTCGCAAAAATAGATTTAACTTGAAATCTCGGAAACCCTGATATAATTTGCAAACACTGCGTCGGACCAATTTTAAACCTGCTCAAACGGGCCCCTGGTACTATCAATTAATCTATTTAGCTGCTGAGCTATGCTGAGGGTAAAAATATTACGACTATCACCTGTCCGCAGTGGGTCGCTGTTTGATAATTTGCGTCAATTGAGAGGATGGATAAAAAAGTTGGTATACGAGGGTAGTCGCTGAACTACTCGACCTGACGTATAGATGGCGGTTGTTGTTTAAAAACAATGACTATTGTAAAAAGTACCAACCTTATAAAGCTTAAATTTGAAGTTACGAGGCTACGTTGTTTAGTATTTGTTCGGCAGCCATCAATAGTGAATACTCTTAATGAATTTTTAAATGTGGAAAAAATTGGTCATCGTTTTATGATACAATACTTTCATTTGAAAGGCTTCAATTCTACCAACTGGATTCTACTCTGGTGGAGTCTGCTCCTTCGTTAAAAACAATAAAATATTGGTTGGCAGAGTTAAAGCGAGGTCGGAAGAGTTGTCAAGACGAACATCGCAGTGGTCAACCAAATGAGGTGAGTTCACCATAAATGTTGAAAAAAATTCACCCAAATGTTATTGGATGACCGTCGATCGTAAGTGCGTGAACTAGCAGATGGTAGGCATTTCAAAATGCGCTGTACATCGCATGTTGACTGAAAAATTGGAGATGAGAAAGCTGTGCGCAAGATGGGTGCCGCGATTACTCACAATGTAACAAAAGTAGCGTCGTGAGGATGTTTCAATCGAGTGTTTTGCGAAGTTTCACAGCAATAAAGCCGAGTTTTTGCGTCGTTTTATAACCATGGATGACACATGGGTCCATAACTTCAAATCCGAGATGAAGGAACAGTCAAAACAATGGGCTCAGAGAGGAGAATCGGCTCCAAAGAAGGCTCCATCTGTGTCAGTTTTTTGGGATGCGCGTGGGATAATTTTCATTGATTATCTTCAGAAAGGAAAAACAATAATTATGGAAACTTATTGTAGCGTTTGAAAGATGAAATCAATAAAAAACGGCCGCGTTTGGGGAAGAAAAAAAAGTTGTTTCATCAAGGCAATGCACCAGTTCACACATCCGTCATCGCGATGGCCAAAATCAATGGGTTAAAGTTCGAGTTGCCTCCTCATGCACTTTGTTCACCAGATTTAGCTTCCTCGGATTATTTTCTATTTCCGAACTTGAAAAATGAGGCTTGGTGGTAAAAGATTTGACAACAGTAAAGAGCGGTTGATGGCTATTTTAAGGAGCTCGATGATTGATTCTCATTATAAACAGGGTATCGAAGCTACCCTAAATTTTTTCTCAAATGTTTTGTGTTTTCTTTGTTATGTCGGGTACTTCTGGGACTACCCTCGTTTGTATAAAAAGATGAATACAAAACAAAGAACATGCTGTCGACAAGCAAAAAGTGGTCAACCAACTGTTTATAATAAAACGTCATTATCGACATCTATGGTATCTAGCTTCTGTAATATTTCTATTTGGAAAAGGGGTCGGATTTAAATTTCCTTTTTCAAAGAAAAAAAGTTATACCTACTTTGAAGATCCTGCTAGTTCAGTATATGACACCGAGTATTCGATGATCAGCAGGAAAGAGGAGCAGATTCTCTGTAAGTGAAGCATTCTGAATAGATTCATGTACAGCCAATATAAATTTTGATTATAGCAGCTCATCCAAACTCCGTTAAAGATCACACGAAGGATTCCCTGAGAGCATGGTATAAAAGCAAAGAATGATGATCGTATTGTATAACGCTTTCTTCGTTATTCGAAAAAAGCTTTTGCTGCTCAATTGCGTTTTCAGCCAACAGAAGGAGCTGTTTCTTTGCTTGATCTCCCCGCTGACGTCATTATTTCGGTTCACTTCAGAGTCTAGGTAGAAATTATAGTTGTCTGCTTGTCCAAGGCGTTGACGTAATATGATATTTCTTTATTTGATGATAGTACAATATACGCCAGAACCATTTTTGCGGTTTCTGCGTCAATATGCACATGCAGAAAGGTAGGGAGGCTTTTGAAATGTTGGATTAAGAGTTGCGCAGCGAAAGTAACGAAAATTCCCCATCGACATCTTGCATAGCCAACGTTAGAATCGATGAAGAGGTTGTGGGTATAGATTTGGTGTTCTTAGGTTTTCTGTAAGACCTGCTCCCGAGTGAATATGGACCGATCAAGTTTTTGACGCATGGTCCTAGATGTTCACATAATACGGATCTTGTATCATATATGTTACAAGCCTACATTAGCAGGCTTATATTTTTATAGTTGGCACAGTTAAGGGGGTCTGGGATGAACTGTTGGATCCTCCTCGTCAGTTCATTTCAAAACTGATTCACGATATGCAACCACTTTGTCTGAGATCCTCCGCAGGCATTTATTGTGAAATCTAACACATCAAAACCGGAATTTCTGATGGCCTCCTTGCAATAGCCTCTTCTTCTGGACTTGATGCTGGTGATACGACGTCAAACATTTTGACAGTATTTTCTGGGGTATTGCCTGTTGGGGCATCGGATTGTGTGGACGTCCTGATTTTTTTTCTTCTGGCAAAGCACTCAATCAAATAACTAGCCTGACCTATTGCGTTTTTATCAGGAGACTTACATCTGAATCTTGTGGACTCTTGACTATGTTCCGTCCACGTGCAAAGTCTGTCAGCTTGTGTTCGTTTCTAAGGCTGCCCATGCACCTCAGTACCAATGGTGCCCTCTTCTCCTATTCGGGAATTAAGACCTAATTAAATTAAATCTAATTAAAATTATTGAACATGGGATACATTTTTCAATTCAGAGCTATGAGGGCTGTCCACAGCATGCTGAGGGCCCACTGACATTGATCTCAGTAATTCAGATGAAGAGCTGACAATTTTGAAAACCTTAGTGTCAGATAAGTTAGAGTGGTTTTTGTATCATAATCGAGGGTTGTTTGGTTTCACTTTGGCAGTATTTCATGCGAAGTAGTCCGTAACTACGATGTAATTTAATAGTCATACCAATTACATGACCCTAAAACAGAAAAACAATTTTAACATGCAACCATATTATATATCGCATATAAAGGGGAACTTTAACATCTTTGGTTTGGGACAAAACGAAAAATTTGTAATTGTGAAGGTTAAAAATCTAAGAGTAAACGCTCAAAGGTCAGATTTACGATTTGGAATTTCTCATTCACGATTACTCCAAAAATGGGAGAGTCTTTTGACATGTTGAATGCAAACGACAATCATTGTTGTTAATGGCTAAGGTTAATGGTCCGCCTCAATGGAAAAGCCATCAAATTGGGCAATATATCACCAAACTTTATTGTGCGGTCAATGGGAACGTTCATTGTTCATTTGGAAGTTTCACAACTTAAAAGCGCATTTATTTGCATGTTTTTGTTTTTATGAGAACAAGTTCTATTGGATATCTGAATTTGTCAGGTTTTTTGTGCTGACTGATATTAGCCCTGTTGCTTGATATGGGTCAGGGCTCCAATCTAGTTTAATTATTCAACATTTTTGAGATGTCTAAACCGAAATTGTTTTTAATGTTCGCATACTAATACTGCGTTAGTTGTTAATTTGTGCAGACATTGGACATCCAATCTTATACGAGTGGCAAACTTTTACTTGAGACAATCTTAAGTTATTTGAAATTAGTGGTCCACCATTAGATAAGCAGACTACAGTCCCTACAGACATCGGAGAACATTTGTTAGGTCTGTTAACATCTACGAGGGTAACTTATAATTGTACTCATGAGAAACGCTACTGCTGATGGAAACTCTGAACGAAAATGCCGGCAATCGTAACGTAACACAGATCCAAATCAAGAAGTAATTCTCGGAGCTTCCCTATCAAGTTCATCATTTCATGAACAAGAATCAGCTCATGTCTCCTTCCGACTGCTTTAAGTAAACTCTTTCATCTCAAACTATGAAGTTTTGAAGTTTCAGACGCTGACACTTCCCTTCTGCTATGTGGTTATGTAGTTAGTTAGGTGGAGGGTTGCGAACACACACGCAATCCTAGTGAGGTCAATCTACTATAGCAGACCTTACAATAGGTTTAAAACATCATTTTTTCGTGCGGAAAATCTTACTTTCTCAAGACTAATGTAGGAATACATAACTGCCTAAGAGCTCTCTTCCTAATTTTGCTGTTCCTTGAATTACATATGTATGTCCACCGAATCACCAATATCGTCACAATATCTGCAAACGTCCGAACTGATAAGACCTAATCTTTGCCTAGTTTTCTTCGGGTTGAATTTCAGCCATACAGTCTTGGAGACCCTAAAGTCAAATATTTCTGCCTATCCTATGGCTGCTTGTCCCATTAAAAAATCCGAGGACGTAGACTTTGACACGCAGGATGGTGGCTTGATGAGACTTGCTTATAATTTTAAACCGATTCTAACTAGCTTATCGGCGAGCTCGTTTCTCTATATGCCAAAACAACAGTATCCGGGCCTCACACAATACTGACACGGTTCTGCTCACGTAGTGCACATCCCATCAGAATAGAATTGCGTCTGAGCAGATTCTTTTCTATTTAATCTTTTGTATGCAAATCAAGCAATAGTAAGTTTTGGACAGTATCAAACACCGCCGTTGACATGGTGCATACAGCAGCCATAAGGTCAATGCTGGTCCTTCTTTGAACGAATTGGTATGTTTGCATTTAGAAGACGCACATAATATTAGCAAATGAGGGGTGGAATATTGGGTTGTTGGTCTAATTAAAATCAGTTCGTAGCACAGAGGAATTCGAATGTAGTCTGAGTTCTTGTCTGGAACAAATACCAAAAGCCGAGAGATAATTTTGAGCGCATAGTTCCTGATATTAAGGGAAATTTATCAACGCATCTTAAGCATAGCCAGAAAGCCAGACTTGCGAGTGACAAAACAGAGTCAACCGAGATGCACTATAGTTTACGTTACGTATTGATCGTAGTTCAACATGTACTATGTGCATATATACGATAATTTAGTGGCGAGTTAGTAATAAATATATCTTCTAAGCTGGTAGCGGCTGTCCTGTACCTTATTGCTACGCAAACATAACAAACATACGCGATTGATACCGGAGAACTTGAGGCATAGATCGGAAACAAAAAAGGATAAACACAAGCTAAGGCGTCATCAGGCCTAATAAAATAGAATCAGGTTGTAAGAGGGATTCGATAACTAACTAAATCTAGGCAACTATAAAATTCGAAGTACATAGTGGATAACCAAGTATAAAATATTCCCATTCTGCATATGCTTCATGCGTTGAACATGGCAGAAAATTCTAGCTGCAGTTTTCTAGTGCTCTGCCGCCTTGATAGTGCTGAGTAATAAGGATGCTTCAGTATGGATAACTCCTTACAATTACTGCTATAATGCCTTGTCGCACTAGTTGTATTAGTTGAGTCTAATTCCATATTATCCGTATACTAGTTCAAGCCACACAGTTTCAAATGAACTACAATAGTTGACAAATCAATATTCAATGGTTGAAATGATTCAAATCTTCGGCTATGTTCCTGCTTAGATAATTATGTGTTTGAAAAAGCTGGGGAAAGCCAACGGATGCGAAGTAAGAATTCGGTTTTCCCTTCCAATGGCAATATCAAACGTTTTGTCTTGGTAGGACTATCACTTAAAAGTAGACACCTGTCAGATCCAAGAGGCAGTACTACCACCTGGGTCCATCTGGGCCAATTGAAAAATCAAATGCAAATGTTGCACAATTACATATCTCAAGTAGGTAGCAGCCAGTCATAATTATATATTTCATTGCATTGAACCGCGTCTGATGGCTTGCCATTTTGGAGCAGTGTGGCGCAAAAGGTTGAGAACAAACCCAATTAACTGCAAGTATTCAACTCCAAGTGAGATTGCAGATAAAAAAACCTTGCCTTGGATAGAAAAACATATTGGTCAAGGTCTTGCCTCACCCCGAACAGTAGCGTTGTCGGTAATTTTTGTTGAGTAAATCACTGCGACTTACATGCAGTAAGCCATTAAGCACACATCACGTGTACTTCTGCCTTGACACTTATGTTTGTTTAACTCGATTTTATCGAAATGATTTTTTTTCCCCCAACCATCATTGTGCCAAAAATGTAAATCTCGAGACGACAAAGCCCGATGAAACGACGAAAAGTTGAAACGACATAATGAAACCTTGATGCTAATGTTTTCGAAAGTAAAACCGTATTTTCTGTTGTTGTTTTGTATTTTTTTGTTTTTTTTTTGCTCGTGTGTTTCGCGGCAAGCAAAAAACATTTGTCTTATCTGAGTTTTGTGGCACTTTCTTCGGTAACTTCACGCAACATCGCATACATCAGAGGCCGTAACCTTAACTGCCCACAAATATGTTTGCTAATTCACTCAGTGGTCGATTGCTACATACTTTTCGCCTTTATTTACACCACAAAAGAAGCTCCAAAAAGCAAAAAATAAAATAAAAAAAGAGAAAAAAAAAAACAACGACAGCCCACTAAAAGCAAATAATGGAAAAGAAAACGAAAAAAAAAACTCGTGTCGGGCACACACAAGGAAATGACATTGAAAAGCGAAATGAAATTAATTTGCGTGGCACGTAATTGATAACCAGTTGATCCTAATGGCGAGCGTGTGGGTGATTACCCTCCTCTTATTCACTTAAAGGCCCCGCTGGGCCGGCCAGAAGCCCGCAGCAAAAGAATGTTCGAAAACAACAACAATGACAAAGACAAATACAGAGAAGGGGACCAAACATCAACTTAAGAGACATCCAAAAGCATAATCATCTCAAGATACTTTTTCAGTTGCTGGTCCGGTTGTTGTTTTTTTTTTTTTAATTTTTTCTTTAATTTTCATTCGTTTTATCTTCGCAGAGGGAGAGATATATTTTTATGATCTTCGTTCACATTATCTTTTTTTTATTAATAGCTTTTTGGGATGCGGGAGTGTGATGACCTGATGATAGCTTAAATGGCCTCGAATGTGGTCAGCTTCCGACTAACGCCCACAACATGGTCTCGTATTTTCGTATTTTACCTATTAAAAGAAAAACCAACAATAATTGGCAATCCGAAAAAAAATTCTACAAATACGAGTACCACATGTGGCTAGAGATAAAGCTAATATCTCTCTAAAGATGTGGATTATTTTTTGCCTTCTTCAGATACGGGTACTTGTATTGTTTTGAAGTAATTAGATGGTCAAAGTACTCCATCTTAAGGCGGATTGATGAGTCGTTGTTGTTTTGTTTTTTTTTTTTTTTTTTTGTGCCGTGGATTAGTTGGCAGATTATTCCAAAATTGAAAAAAATATTTTTAATTTTATTTATAACCACAAATTATGATAGTTGCTGGTTGCTGAATCATTTTCGATTGGTAATTGTTGAAAGCCAAAGATGGCGGAAATAACTTTAAAAGTTTTCCACTTGTAGATATTTTAGGAGGACAAATTTTACATAAGTGTTGTGCTTTAAAATATGGTGGACGTAAACATAGATGTGGTTTGGTATAAATCTGTGGTCAGTGGCCGACGAGGTGTTAAATGTGCTAAATATGCTTACTTTTTTCGCTGAATTCACATACCACTTTGGTTTCGTTGTAGGCCTTTTTAATATCATATTGAAATTTTGTATGTAGCCATAGACCCGAAAGGTTTCAGTAGAATTCTCTGCAAGCGCAGTAGAACGTCCGTTTACATATCATGATTCAAAGAGTGTGGTGGTTGGAAAGTGAATTTTAACATTGCACTGTTGCAAAACTCTGGAAAAGAAACTCCATTTTTCAAGTCTTACTATAACAAAATCTTGAGGACCATTTGTGCTAGGATAATGGGATCGAGTGACATGAAAAGCGGTAATTCCATAATTTATACCAACTACTCATATATACGCAAGGTGACGCGAAAGTCTTCACTCGATAGACGTTTGATTTTTTTTTTCATTAAGCCACGAATATACCATAGTATCGGTCAATTTTCACAGCCTTTCACATGATTTTTCTCAAAACTTCTGCTCATAAATTTTCTACTCTTGTCGGGTGTTCGTCGTTAGGGCAAACAGAATCTCTGGCTATGTATGGAACCTTGATTTCGAACTAACTCAAAGAAAGAAATCTTTGAACGGTTAAAGTGGCTGATCTAGCATTGCAAAACGCCAGCGGTCGTAAAAGTTTACTGTAGAACATCCAATGTCACTCTTGGTCTATGGGCGATTGCACTATCCTTTCGGAACTAGGTTTTTCCATATTCAACTCGTCAATTTGAGGTTGTAGATGAATTTTCTGTGGTCATAGTCACAGTAACGATGCATAACAAACATAAACGTCGTTGGAGGAAATGCGCATCGTCGCTTATGATAATTTTCAATAAAAAAAAACTCCCTAATTGCGTGGTCTGTGCTCTTTTGAACATTTGCAGCCATAGAAGTTATATTATCGGACGAATGTATCCTTCGGTGTCGGCCACTACTGCTACAGTTGCATGTTTAGTCAATTTCTTCTTAGAAAGCGTGGCATCTTTCCCCTAGTTCGTGCTACAAGACCAGGAAATCAATGAAAAAATTCACGTTGAGCCGACCAATTAATTGTCAGTTGTCTGCTTCAAAAACATAGAGGCAACGGACATAGGCACTCAATCACTATTACTCTCACCTTCGACAAACAAATCATTGCCAGATCTCATGTCAAAATTGAGTAGTTGAAACGATGTAGCTTTGAAAGTGGAGGACGTCGCTTTAAATGTAAATCGTTTAGGATTGCAGACTATTTAGAGTGAAATCTCTATAATATTCAGACAAACAAAGCAGAGAAACCAGATATTACCAAAACTTTATCACCTTACGCCTTTATAACTCTAATAGCCAGTGCGCTGTTACAAATTTGTCACATTTAGCATTTAATTTGTTAGAACTCAGTCGAAGGTTACATCAAGAAAAATTGATAACAATAATAGAAAGAATCACGTAACGTTACGTTTTAAAACATGCAGATATCTAAGAGAACACACCTGATATTCCTTATAGATTTGATAGAGATAATGGGCTTTCAGACAATCCTCTCAAAAGTGATTGTCTTCACGAGAAGGAGGAAGTTGACTGGCTTGACTCATCTGGTGTCAAAAGAGGTCGTCATCCTTTTCTCCAACGAGAAAATCTTCCAATGATCTTTTTAAAGCTTTTGGAGGCTGGATCTCAAGTTACAAGAGAATCACAAAGAATGAAAT
The DNA here is from genome assembly GCA_949129095.1 of Volucella bombylans. Classification (NCBI taxonomy): domain Eukaryota; kingdom Metazoa; phylum Arthropoda; class Insecta; order Diptera; family Syrphidae; genus Volucella; species Volucella bombylans. Next base: position 141,770,258 of record OX422142.1, on the reverse strand, counting down.
CGCAGATAATCTTGATAGGCAGCGATCCGAAAAGGATTTGTCAGAACTTAGAATGGCTTAGGATGGTTCTCAGAAAACTGAAAAACAAGGCTGCAGGTACTAGGCGCCGATATGGTGAACACTATTGACACTATCACTGATCAGATTGCTTACCTTTCTGTATTTAAAGAAAAAATATAAGTCGTAGACTAGTCTGTCTACTAGTCAAGCTACAAAAATTTGTCATTTTGTCATTTGCTTGTTATTGATTGAACTGATCATAGCAACTTACTAATATAAAATTTCAATATACATATAAACAAAAATCGGTTTAAAGGGGCTCCCATCTGAGTTGGACCTAACAAAGTTAGCCGTCGGAATATTGTCAGCGAGGCATTTAATTTTAAACCTACCTGCATACCCATTTCTGAATAAATCTGGTTTCAAGGAACAGAATATCGCACATAGCTTTCTTTCCTTTTTAAAGTTTTTAGCTGGATGGTTTTGTTCACTTTTATATAGTGCTGTGATCTTGTCAACGCAAACTTTATAATATCCACTTCGCAGCCAAGTATTGCAAATCCTTCTGATCCCTGAAAATAGGAAGGGATGAAAACGATAACACCCTAAATTTTTGTTACGTGGTTAATGAAGAAGCACTTCAAGTACTTCAAGTTTATACAATTAATTTTGTCAACTATTATGCCATTTATAACGTTTTTGATTCAATCGTTACACGCTCAACTTTCCCAAAAGACTGGAGAAGGCAAAAATGCTAGTAATACCAGTACCTAAATAAAACAACAGCTCAACATCAATGGAATACAGATCGATAGCTATTATTTCTTTCCTGTCAAAAGGATTTATCTTTTCTCAAATTAAAAAGCGCATAGCCAAATATAAGCTATTTACAGCTCAACAATCAGGTTTCCGAGCAAAAAGAAGCTGCAAAATTGCGCTGTTGTTGGTTGTGCAGGAGATTAGAGAAGCTCTAGATACTCTAGAGTTAGTTTTCGACACAGTTAATCATTGAATTCTATGTAGAAAGCTTAGGAAAGACTTGAAATTCTCTTGGGAATCGACAAAGCTAGTTTCTTCCTACTTAAGTGAAAGATATCAGAGCATGGTAGATAGCAACAAAACGTCAGGCTTTCTTTCTGTTAACAGCGGCGTACCACATGGCTTCATTCTAGGACCAGTTCTCTTCACTTTGTATGTGAATGAGTTTCCCCATATTAAAGACTGTTGTGTAATTTATTTTAAGTCAGCATCTTCCCGTCATATGAATAACTGCAAAGCTTGTGAATGATGACCTATGTGGTACACAAAATTGGGCCCTAAATAATGATCTCTGTCTTAACTCAGCGAAATCTGACCCACTTGTCATTTATAAAATATTGTTAGAATTATCTGTCTTTCCAAATATTAAGCTTCGGGATAATACTATCGAGTACGTTGAGTACGTTCTGGGTATAATATTTAACAAGACTCTAACTTGGAATACTCATGTAAGTGCCTCCATAGGTAAAATTTATGGCGGACTCAGTTCCATTTGGCAATCACAACGTTGTCTCACAACTAAACCTAAGTTGCATTTAGACAAATCTTTCTTATTGTCAGTTCTCTTTTATGGATGTGATTATGAATCACTGGGATTATGAATCCAGAGGAAAAATTTTTGTCTCATACAACAACATTGCACGATATGTATACACTCTTAAACGCCACGATCGCGTTTGTGCGTATTCCAAGAAAATTTGCGGCTGCTCCATCTTAAATCTATTAAAGCTTCATTCACTTTGCGTGCTACACGAAGTAATACAAACTGTTTAGCCAGGATACCTATATAACAAACTAACTTTTGTACAGTCACACAGAACGTTTGTGTTGGTCCAGAAATCCGAAGACAATTCTTCGTAAGCATCGTTCGTCTTTGAAACCCTCTACCACTATCAGAAGAACTAAAAACACAATTTCCTTTAAGACCTTACTTACTTTATTGTTGGCTTTCAGACTGGTTACTTTGCTTTGCGTTTCAAATGGTTTTTCTTGCGAAGGGCGTTCAATAATTCATTACAAACTATATGGTGCCAGCCTCAAATTAATGATTGTTTCATGTGGTAACATTCTTCAAACGATTACCTACAAAATATTAGACAGGTATGTACTCGTATTGTAATTTTGTTTGTATTTGACAACCATTGAAAGGAGATATCTTTTCGTGTTTCTGCAAACATGGGGAAAAGTGAATTATTAATAACATTACTAATTCACGGAGATGCATAAACCAACCAAATAGGGTTGAATAAACCTTACGGTCCATTGAGCGAAAAATTGCCCTCGTCACTAAACACGATTTTCCGTGCTCAAGAGTCCAAATCCGCAAACTCAAGTCACAAGTCGCAAGTCATGGTTTGGTGTCTTTAGTTCCTACGCCAGCTGGATCTTATAAGGATATAGGCCGAAATCTACGTATATTCGCAACAATTTGACAATTCCGGCACACTTTCACTCACAGTTTCTTCTGTGCGAACATCATATTGATGCTTTGTTGGCTTTCGTCATGTAGAGTGTATGGTATGTGCTATTAAATTCATCTATCAAGTCATCTTCTATACGTTTCGTGAATTGGGGCCGATTTTCAAAACAAGTTTGAATGGCACAGAATGATTTGTGAAATAATTCTGAACATATATGTCAAAGAACTGTCTAAAATAACTGCACGGTTTGAAAGTTGAAGAACTACAACAAAATCTGATCCCAAAAGTAACTTAGCTTGCCTTTGGCGATACCAGCTTCAGTGAATAGTCTTTTTTTCTCATTCGAATGACAAAAACATCCTTAATCACTACAACGAATTCACTATCTTCCAACATTTTGGGATCTTTGCTTACAAGAATCTTTGGCTGATAAATCAATAAATCTGCTCCGTTTGTATTCTATGAAACATCATCAAGTACATATGTTTCAAATCAACCATAGAACCTAGCATTTATGATCAGTTTTCTACTACTACACTATCTTAATTATTAGATTCCGATGCCTGAAGAATTTACATAAAGTCAGCACATACTCGTAGTCCGAAATGAATAAACATAAGTTCGTCGGAATAAGAAAATGAAGTGGAGGCGTAGCCGTTTCTCGTATATTTATCTTAAACTGGAGCAACACTTTTAATATCGTTTCCCACAAGCATGTCAATCTTAGAAATGGCCGCGCCTTAATTCTTATCCAAACTTAAAAACAAAAAACAAAAACACATTCGTTCCTTTTTCTTCAAAAACTTTGCGCATTGACCCAAAAATATATCTCCTATTCGTATGACAATGCGTGTGTGTTCTACGAAATTTATGGGAATCTATCTATCTATCTACCATTGTTAGTTGGTGGTTTTGTCGACATTTTAATTCTTTTTACAAATTTAAGAATTATGACTAATTCGGCCCTTCGTCTTGGTCTTGTGATTGCGCTGTATGCTACACACAATTTCAATTTTGATCCCGAAATGAATTAAACATTCTATTAAGCTCATTCGCTTGAATGAAGAATGATTCAGTAAGTCGCGCACATTGACATCATACTCGAATTCAAGTTAAAAAATAAAATAAAAATAAACAACTTTTTGCTTATTACTCTTTTACGAATTGTAATCGTAGATGGCCGAATATTGTTTGAATTTATTTTTGTTTCGGACGCTGGTGATATGTGATTGGTAATGTGACATTTGGAACAGTTATTGTGTATACTTTATTTAAACTTGTAGTACGTTATTGTTCTCGTTGTTCTCCCTCTGTCCAAATTCAAGTCAACGAACACGCCCCATTTAAATAAAAATTGACGTCTGGTTGCTGGTCAGAAAATAACTTCAAGCAATGTACTCGTACATCGCTGACGTTGTTGCTGTGATTGTAGTTGTGCCGTCATTTCATTCGTAAGGTCAATGAGTTCGTTCATCGATACTCTTGTGTATTAATAATTTTTTTTTATGCTCAAGATAAAAATTAAAATTATTGTTTTGTTTGGATTTTTTTTCTCTTCTCTGTGTAGCTTTCGAAAAAAAAAAAAAAAAAAAAAACATTCCAGAGCGAGTGGCGAAAAATATCGTCAGAAATGTTCGACTACGACTACGACGACGACGATGACGCGGCGCGACGCAACGCACAGTATAACCAAACACACTGCACAGCTTAATACAACACCGTACAGTCAGGCAGCCAGCAAGTCAACCATTCAGCCAGCGGGTGGAATGACCCCGTTTGTAGATTGACTGAAGTGGGTTAATTTATATAGCGCACTGAGCTGTGTTCAGTGGAAGTGCAAAAGATAGTTTCAGTCACCCCGATTGTTTATGGTATTTAGATATTCAAATGAAGTAGGGTGAGAAACTAGGTCGATGGCAGTTGATTTAGGGACCTGAGAAATTTGTTGACAATTTACTTGCGCTACGAAATCTGTTTTGAATAGCAACTTGCCTTGTGCATACTCGTAAAATGAATCATTGGAAATCACTTAAAACATTATTAGGAGTTTTATTGTTTATTTGAACATTTTAAATAAGTTGAGTTCGCTTTGTTTAGTAATTTAAAGTTGTAATTTTAAAACTAGGATACAATTGAGAAAGCCCCAGCGATTCGACAGCATAACTTGCATATTTCGGGGCGACTAAAATTTCCACCTCGCATTAAGCTATAGCTGTATCACACTCGTCAAGTTTGCTCAAGTCTTTCTACCAAAATAATACAATGAACATGATGACACAGTGTTGAAACAGTTTTTTTTCCTGTCCCCGTATAAAGGCAAAGGCAACACGTGAAAATGGAACAACTATCGACCGCTGAAGGTCATCTTCCATAGATTGAAAATTAACGAAATGTTCCAACTTTGTAGGGTGCAAATCCATCAACGGTATGGTTCAAGGCTTACGAATAATGATGGAGCAACATCGGTGACGCCGATGTCCTTATGTGGACTTCTTGCAACACAGGATTCAATTCCTTTTTTGTATATTTCGGTTATAATTTGGCCTTAAAGTGTTGCAACATCCTAGAATCTTCCGCATAGAAACAAGTCTTTATGTAGTCCCATCAAGAAGAATCCAGTGATGTTGAACTACGTGATCTGGGCTGCCAATTGTTGTTCCCAAAACGTACGATGGTGCATAAAAATATGTGCATACAATTTTCTACGCAAGATTTCCATCGAATCATACGCTCTATTGCACTTCCTCCAGATCAAAATCGTCACGTTCGTCCCGATTAGCAGGCGCTTATAATTTACTATAACTTTTTGACCTTCATCGTTTAACGACCGATGTGACACAATGTATTGTACACTAAACATTTTTTGTTTTGCATGTAATGGTCTTTCCTGAATCGCTTAGGGATTCTCACTTCCTCATATAATGTGGCTCATCGTTGAAGAAATTTTTTTTCGAAAAATCAACATCATCAACTGTTTCTTGCTCCAGCAGCCAATCTGAATATGCTCTCTATAGTAGCAGATGCAATAGTCAGCATATTAAATGCTTAATTGAAGTTAACTGCGTTACGAACCACAGACGAACGTTACGGCTATGTCCATGTCTTACTCTATCCGCAACATTCCCATTTTTTTTTAAATAAGTCACTACTTTGTAACACGAAAATTGCGGCGCACAGCTGCTACTAAAATTTAACTATTTTTAGACGTTGTAGAATTGAAAAAAATATCCGTATTCACAAATGGTAGGTGGCAAACTATGAAAACTAACTGCTACCAGAACAACAGATTGGTGAAATTCTAAAACTCGAAATCTATAGCCCGTCGCATTGTGTAGAGCCCTTGGTATTCAATGTCGTATAGATTTTTCTACTGAAAGAGCATATCGATGTAAAGGCAGTTTTTTTTTGTGGTAATGGCCATGATATTGACTTTAAGAGAGACTCAAGAGCAATTTCGGACTCGAACCGTACCGAACGTACGGCGTACACGATGATCAAGCGGATTAAATTCTTGCTGGACCTTGTAAGCTCTTAAACTACGATCATCTTTTCTTAAAATCTATAAAATGAATGGTCACAGTTCCAATTGCTGTGCACGATGATAAATCGACTCCTCCAGGTGAACGATTGTAAGGACGAAGCCTAATTCATACACTACATGCCACCGTGTGGCGCTCCCAATGTTCCGATTTGAGTTCTGTTTTTTTTTAAGTTAGTAAATCTGCTGTTGACATTCCCTCTAAATCTTAACATCATAGCTTTTCATTTGCAAAAGTTACGTAGCCAAGAGTACATCTATCTCTGTGTGTGTTGGCGATTTCTTACAATTTTAGAAATGGATTTAAATTTGCAACAACGAACTTGTATTAAATTTTTCGTAAAAAACGGATTTAATGGTGCGCGATTGTTGGAAATGTTGGAAAAGTGTTTCGGCAACGATTCTCTAAAGAAAACGATCGTTTACCAGTAGCACGAGCGGTTCAAAAGTGGTCGTGAGTCAGTCGAAGTAGATGAACTCAGTGGCAGACCATCGACATCGAAAACCAACGAAAACATTGATGGAGTAAAAGAAATGTTGGTCAATAACCGCAAAATAACCATCAGAGGGATAGCGGAGGACTTGAACATTGCCTATGGATCCGTCCAAGACATTTTGGTTAATGATTTGGGTTTTCGTCCTGTAGCAGCAAAAGTTGGTGCCAAAGACCTCAATTTCATGCAAAAAAGAGATCGTGTTGACGCCGCAAAAGAGATGATTTGCGAGGCTGAATCCGATCCCACATTCATCAAAAGGACCATTACTGGAGACGAGACGTGGGTTTATGAATACGACACGCAATCCAGACATCAGACAAGTGAATGGCGTTCACCAAATGAGCCGAAACCAAAAAAAACACGTCGTTTTCAGTCAAAAGAAAAGGCAATGCTCACAGTTTTCATGGATTACAATAGTGTAGTGCATCATGAATTTTTGCCAGAAGGCCAGACAGTAAGCAAAGAGTTTTATTTGGGTGTTATGACACGTTTGCGTGAAGCAATTCGCCGAAAGAAACCAGAATTGTGGGCAGAAAACTCGGGGATTTTGCACTATAATAACGCACCGTCGCACAGTGCCATCATTATTCGTAATTTTTTGATGAAAAATGCAAGAAATACCATCCAACGGCCACCGAATCCACCTGATTTGGCTCCCTGTGACTTCTTTCTGTTCAATTGAGTTAAAAAACCACTACGGGGAACGCGATTCAGAAGCCGAGAGGAAGTAATGGAAAAATCGCAGGAAGCACTGATGGACATACCGAAAACCGAATATAAAAAATGTTTCGAGTATTGGATCAAGCGCTGGCATTAGTGTGTTGCAGTCGATTTGAATTACTTTGAAGGGGACAATACAGATTTAGACAAATAAACTTGTATTGTTATCAAGGTGGCTCGCACTTATAGTTAGATAATTTAATAAAAGATGGAAGTTGATGTACCATGTAAGAAACGTATGCTGGCAGATCAAAATTTGTTGTTAACCGGTGTCAAACACAGAAACATCAAAATATCATATGAAGTATTATACTTAGAAACTATCGCCGCTTCGGATTAGATGAACAACTGAATTGGAAATCACCGATTGTAGAAACCAAGATTATGCTCAATATCTTTAATATTAGCTTTTAGTTCTTTGACATCTATTAGCTTATCATTAGTATTTTTATTGAACGTCCTTTGGTTCATAAGCAATCCTAAGTTACTTATTTTCTAAACTCGCAGGCCAGCTGTTGGCGCGTATTTCTCAGTCACAAAGATTTCCAGCATCAGTAATCGCTTGATCCTTAAACCAAAAATTTGGTCTGCAATGGATACTTATCTGGACCGCTGTAGTTTATACGCTCGATGTAGTCGAGCCAGTGAAGCCTTCGAATCTTGGCTTTTTGAACTACATCCACAACTTGATGTAGAGTTAATAGAGGTCGGAATAGTGTCCTCTCATTAATTTCCCTTCCTTGCTTACATCACATCTGTCGCGGCTTGCGACGAAGGGATGCAAACAGAACAGGTTAAAGTTGATAATAACACAGTTTATTTCTATCTAAAAAGTTATAAATGGGTTACAAAATGAATACTCTACTTACCGCAGTTTACTCCCTATCACGGCTGACAATCGAATGAAGTTCTGTTGGATTTTAAAACATCTAACCCAAGCGAAAGACCAAAAAGGGAAAACGCTAAATGTCAAATCGTAAGGGAGTAAACTGATCATCAGATCACGCAACGTTCACACCTTAATTATAGAAGCTGCAAATCTGCAACAACATCTTTCTTTCAAATGACCCAAATGCCATAGAAACTCCGTCTTTCAGTTTTTCGTCCAGCACTTGCCGTCGAAGATTAATACTGGTAGCATCAGCTACGAGCTTTGAACCCAATTGTTTCACCAAACCTAAGTTGTAATGTTTTGCTTGACTCATGTTTTGCTCCGACCCCTTAATAAATCTAGAGCCATCCGTTAATGTTCAACTACAAGTACATATCTACCTAGACGTAGGTTCTGAACATGACCACTGTTGAACTAGCCTAGCGGAAAGTTGTTGTTGTAGTTACATAACAGGCTGGATTGAACATTAAACCAACTAAAATAGTAATAGTGCATTTGGAAACAAAAAATAATAGAAGAGTAGTCCTTTAGGTCTTTGGTGACCTTACAACTGAATGACGGCAGGATAAGAAAAGTAAACTGTTGGAAGAATATTCTTTTCTAGCCAAGCTCAAATGAGGGCTAGATGGAACAGAATAGTCTGAAACCGTGGGTAAAAATTGCAGCTATCGAAGTTATGATGTCTTAAATAAATCTCGACGACCGAATGCATCACATTCAGCGTGATTCGTATTCGGCGCTGGCACCTTGTCCTTGTTAGCCTCTTAATTACTGTAACAACCTCTTTTTCTTACAGAAGGGACTGTATCAAAATTTCAAAATTTTCTTCATACCTTATCACTTCTCTTATCTTTATGAATATGAAATCAATTAATCAGATGTGGTAACATTTTCGTTAAAACAACGAAGAGCCTCGGCGCTGAAGATAAAGTCATCTTCTAGTTACTTAGCTTTTGGAGTTGCAAATCACAGGCCCTCCTTAAACTATTCTTTATTGTACGGAAAGGCCTTTTTGATTTGTAATCATTCACATTCTACTTTTTAAAATTCTGCGGATGGTGCACTTTAATCTCGGCTTCATTTTATATTGCATTTTTTCTCCTATCTCTGATTTAACCCAAAATAACTTTTGTTTTTTTATTTTTATTTTAGCTGTAAGATATGGTCGAGTACCGAAGCGTTCACGTGAATTGAATGGTACGCCCGACGAACAACAACAAAGTAACCGTGTCAGTCCGCCCGGCACATCAAGTAGTACGAGTACATCGCAGCAAGCACCACAAATGTGTTCCGTAGCATCACCGCAGGATGTGGGTGGATGCACAACCCAAATGCCAGCGCCACCACAGACAGCGCCGGCGGAAGTCCCCGAAATACCACCACCGGCAACCGAACTCACTGTCTACGATATAATTATGTGTATCTCGCAAGCTCATCGTATGTTCTGCACTTATACAGAGGAGCAAACTAGAGAGTTAGTAAGACGACCAGTAGTTGTACCACTCAATGGAGTCAACGATGATAATGAGGTAGGTGGCTACAGACACTAATTCAAGTTGGGTTAGAAGGATTTAATGGGAATTTGGTTTTTTTTTTTTTTTTAATTTGCTTTTAGATGAATGCGCCAGTTGCAGAAAGACGAGAACTACAAAGGATTTGGCTGTGGCAGCAATTTTCCGCTCGTATGACACCAGGTGTTCAACGTGTTGTTGAGTTTGCCAAACGTGTACCTGGCTTCTGTGATTTTATACAAGATGATCAATTGATTCTAATCAAGTTGGGATTCTTTGAAGTGTGGCTAACTCATGCCGCTCGTATGATCAATGATACGGCATTTACCTTCGACGATGGAGTGTATATGACACGACAACAATTGGAACTTCTCTACGATGTAAGTTTTGACTTTTGGTCTTAGAATATATTTTATCAAGTTCGGAAGGTCATCAGTAAAATAGTATGAGCATTTTCATAGAATTTTCCTACACTTACGAGTATGTCTCTTATAAATAATGACTGATCTCAACTGCTGTCGGATTTGATAAGACTTCAATTAAAAAAAGGCTTCAAACTGTTTACTACTTATCAACAGCCTTTTAGCTGATACTGCTAATCGTAATACCTAAACAGGCCATTAATTGTTTTTGAGAACACAGAGAAATTACTTCGTTAGTTTTCTCTGACCTTCGACAATGATAACGGCAGTGATTGTAAGGAATTGCAAAATATATTTTTCCCGAAGGTAACTTGAACTTGAAAAGACCGAGTAATTCGTAATGTCTGACGAACTTAAAACGTACTTCAAGGTTGATGAGTTTATTTTTGTTTACTTAAATACGTACATAGAATAAAAATGCATACATACGGGTAGCTCAGCACCTGTCATGTTTCTCTAATCATCATTTGCACTGAAATATAGTGCGATGAACATTCTACTCGTATGGCAGCACTTTAGACTTAGATAAGGCTGATTTAGAAATAAGTCTTACTTGCTTTCAGTACCGCATTGACGGTGGTCTCCTATGATGAGTACTTTATTCTTTTCGATCTGGTTCTTTTGAACTCAATCATGCAGATTTAATTTTATACATTCTAGATCCTTCAAGGGATATCAGCAGTGATCATAATTTTGGAATGGTGGAAACACTTCAATAGCATTTTCTAGTTGTTATTTCTGTCGGAGCAGATCACTCGGACAAATAACAAGTCCATTTGGATCCTTACCTATTTCTTTTAATGTAGTTTTTCATAGAAAGATGATAAATCGTTTCAGCGATCAAATTCCAACAGTACCTACCACGGCCTACTATTGTACATCAGCGCTTCATACTTGCAGCCTGGTGCGATCGCAAGTAGAACAATTCTAGGGGCGGTTCCAGTGTAGTTTCGTCTTCTTCCTCGGACCATGCATCGCAAAGAGTGAAATCACGTATGGCTAGTGCATCAATATTCCTTGCAAAAGTGTAGTGTCTATTAAGATGCTAGAAAGCAGTCTACACCCTTCTCAGCTGAAGATACTACTACAACAAAAAAGCTTTGACTTCTTAGAGATGCAGTGAAGTATTCATTTGGTCTACCTGCTCCTTTAGCACGAGAAATCCAATTGTCACTCGCAGCCTTAACCAGGAGGCAGTCCTAGTGTAGGTTTAGGTCATGTCAAGTTTCTTTTCTGGAGCTTGCTTAGCAGGTCTTCCTACGATCCCAATATGACCTGGGACCCAGGCCCAGTTCATTGCAAAGTATGTCTCCGTTTGCAACACGGAGTTCGTCGACTACATTCGTTTTTCGGCTTAATTTATTTAATGCAAGTTGTACATATCAAAGTCTATTTTTTATTCAAATGATGACTTTGAGAGTGCATCTAAGTACGTGTTTTGACATTGTATCATGTAGGCTATGCTTTCCAAATGTCCTCCCTTCCTATTTATACTGGCCCATAGGTTTTTGTTTATTCCCTTTGCGGGTCATGATCGCATATCAGGCTGATTTAGGCACAATTAGCCATGATGCGCGTTATTAAAAGGCCTTCGCCTACTCAAGTAGAATCTGTTTCTGTTCTCTGATACAGTCAAATTAATTTATTTCACAGTTTTGCATCCTTCTTTTGCCAAGTCTATTCCATCGAACTTCCTGGTTGATGGTGTTATTTGTTTTACAGCAGTCTAGGTCTTCCGGGCTGCATATGCTCTGTTTAAGGTACGAATGTTCCATTTGCAGATTCGAATATCGCTGTCCTTTGTTCATTGCGCATGGTTGACAAGAGTAAATCCGGGTTGCTTCGCAACAGTAGTGATCTTACGATACCGGGAAATGGATCTTAAGTAAAAATATCCCAAAATAAACTGAGCAAAAACATTATTTTGTTTGTCTATTGTTCGTATCGAAAGTTACATCACTCTGACGAACACCTTCTATACCCACACCACTAAACTAGTGTTTAGTCTGTTGTCAGCTTTAGTTGTTGAAAAATATGAATCAGAGAATTTTTATTAAGTTTTTCTTTATGAATGGAATAAAGTCCAACAATGTGGTAGAAATGTTAAATATTGGCTTTATTGAGACTACTATAAGTTAAACAAGAGCTTTCGAGTGGTATAGGCGTTTCTAGAGAAGACTCTGATGATATTGTCATATCAATTGGCCCATGCCATGATATTTTTTCAGCAGTTTTCAGTATGAAACGTGTTGTAGCACTGGCGAATGGAAATTGCTCAATTAAGTGAAGAGTGATGCAAAACTACTAAACATTACATACCACCTTGATCAAAAAGTTCCCGGCGTTTATTCAGAAAATTAAAAATACAAGTTTATTCATCCTAATCTATATTGTCCCCTTTAAAGTAATCCCCATCGACTGCAACACACTTATGCCAATCCTCGAAACATTTTTTATATTCGGTTTTCGGTATGTCCATCAGTGCTTCCTGCGATTTTTCCATTACTTCCTCTCGGCTGCTGAATCGCGTTCCCCGTAGTGGTTTTTTAACTCAATTAACAGAAAGAAGTCACAGGGAGCCAAATCAGGTGGATTCGGTGGCTGTTGGATGGTATTTCTTGCATTTTTCATCAAAAAATTACGAATAATGATGGCACTGTGCGACGGTGCGTTATTATAGTGCAAAATCCCCGAGTTTTCTGCCCACAATTCTGGTCGCTTTCGGCAAATTGCTTCACGCAAACGTCTCATAATGCCCCAATAATACTCTTTGTTTACTGTCTGGCCTACTGGCAAAAATTCATGATGCACTACACCGTTGTAATCCATGAAAACCGTGATCATTGCCTTCTTTTTTAACCGAAAACGACGTGTTTTTTTTGGTGAACGCCATTCACTTGCCTGATGTCACGATTGCGTGTCGTACTCATAAACCCACGTCTCGCCTCCAGTAATGATCCTTTTGATCAATGTGGGATCGGATTCTGCCTCGCAAATCATCTCTTTTGCGACGTCAACACGGTCTCCTTTTTGCATGAAATTGAGGTCTTTTGGCACCAACTTTGCTGCTATACGACGGAAACCCAAATCATTAACCAAAATGTCATCCATAGGCAATGTTCAAGCCCTACGCTATCTCTCTGATGGTTAATTTGCGGTTATTGACCAACATTTCTTTTACTCCATCAATGTTTTCGTCGGTTTTCGATGTCGATGGTCTGCCACTTCATTCATCATCTTCGGTTGACTCTAGAGAATCGTTGCCGAAACACTTTTCCAACATTTCCAACGTTCGCGCACCATTAAATCGGTTTTTTACGCAAAATTTAATACAAGTTCGTTGTTGCAAATTTAAATCCATTTCTAAAATTGTAAAAAATCGCCAACACACACAGAGATAGATGTACTCTTGGCTACGTAACTTTGCAACTGTCAATCTATGACGCTAAGATTTAGAGAGAATGTCAACAATAAATGTACCAACTTAACAAAAAAAAAAACAGAACTCAAATCGGAACAATGCGAGCGCCACACGGTGGTTATCCCGGGAACTTTTTGATCAAGATGGTAGGTTTATGGATTAACAGATATGACGCCGAAACTAAGATTCAATCGGCCGAGTGGAGTCACGACCGTGTGATGTGATGTGTCTAATTTGTTTGTTTCAAATGCAAAGACTTTTGTTTAAGGTACCAATGCAATGTTCGCCTCCAAGTCGTCTAAAGTTGCTGGCTTGTTGGCATAGACCACCACAAAAAATGAATCTAAAAGTGTTGAATCGTACGCATGGGGCGGGCATTTGACGGAACCGTTTTTGGAAATAAGAAGTCGATTGTGACAAGTGGCACCATTCTGTTGAAACCACATGTCCGCCAAGCATTTTAAGTCCAATTTGCCTCCATTGACTGTCACCGATTCACTGGCATCATCTCGGATGCAATACGGCCCAATGACACCTCCGGCATGAAAACGACAGCAAATAGTAATTTTATTTTTGTGCACAAGGACTGCTATTTGACCAACTCTGGATGTTCGTTTCATCAAATGCGTCCATTTTGCTTATTTACAAAGCCAAAGTCATTGAACCAAAAATGTGTCTAGTCCATAGAAAATCCGGATCTTCTGCCATCTCTCCAATCAGCGTAAGTTCGACGTGCATGATGGTCATTTGAGTTAAGCGCAAAATGACGACGCTTGGAAGTTATCGAGCTCTTGAGAATTTTGCGGAATCGATCGAATGTTGTCGTGACTTACCGACTTGGCTACGGACTCTCTCTTGTCGACTACAAATTTTACACCAAACACACAATAGTTCGTTTATCGGGACGATTAAACCGTCCCAAGGTAACGGCACTAACGTAATCGGAATTGTTGAAGCGTATTCCTTTCCATGATTAAATTGTAGACAATCTTGAATACAAATAAGACATCTTTCACGAGATGTTATGCGTGAGTTCACAAAATCTTTATTAGAAAACTGGGACGCATCTAATAATGAAAATGCACATACTCATACTGTATTGCTTTTTCGTGAATTTTTGTCCAAAACCAACACTGGAATGATTTAATTTTTTAAACGCACCTCGTGTACTGCTCGCTTTATGGAGTCTCTTCAAAGAAGCAGATTTAACTTATTTTGAATTACGCCTGAGAGTATGCAGTAAAATTAGTTGTATAAATTCAATTTCATTCATTTTCTGAAGTAGTGAATTAAACAAGGAGAATTATGTGCCGAAATAGCTCAGTTGGGAGAGCGTTAGACTGAAGATCTAAAGGTCCCCGGTTCAATCCCGGGTTTCGGCAGTTCCTCTTTTTTTCAATTTTGTATTACATCTGTTTTTTTGAATCCTTATTTTTATTCACACATATATATTTTTTTTCCATTTTAGCCTGATTTCATTGAAGCAATGGTGAATTTCTCCAACTCACTAAACGCCTATAATCTGAGCGACACCGAAATTGGTCTATTTTCCGTCATGGTGTTACTTGCACCCGATCGAACTGGCATTACCGAGCAAACTTTAGTTACTCAAACTCGTGAGTTTGTCGTCGAAGCCCTACGTGTACAAATACTACGCTCTAGAGCCGGCTCCACACAGGCAATGCAACTATTGCCCGCTTTAGAGGCTAAAATTCCCGAACTAAGATCACTTGGCGCAAGACATTTCTCACACCTAGACTGGCTTCGAATGAATTGGACAAGACTTCGGCTGCCGCCACTATTCTCCGAGATCTTTGACATTCCCAAAGCGGACGAAGAACCACCAAGTACTTCATCCTCATCGTAAAGGGGATTGCCTCTAGAGTACCAGATTCGGAGAATGCTAATCTAATTGTGGAGAGTGCGCGGTTTAATTCTTAAAATGTCACGCTTCGCATGCAAGCAAAATTTAAATTAAAAAATAAATAAATAGAAATAATAATTAGTTCGGTACCGAGCACGCAAAGTGCGCATAAAATGTTAAACATTTGAAAAAAAAAGAACACACTACTATTATGGCTGCGAATACTCGTTTATTATTATTATCTAGATTTAATATTCCTTTCTGATTTTTTTATTTTGCATTTTTTTTTTCTGTAATTGATAAGTAAGATCTTTTTTTTTTTCTAAGTACTAGTTAGTGAATTGTAAAACACATCTCAACAGAAACACTCAATCATAAAGCAAATGCAATATTATCCGCTAACGGACTGCTGTCTCTACATAAATCTACCAATATTGTGTCTAATTAAATAAAAAAAAAAAACCTTATAATTGAAAAGTATGTAACACTCAAATTAATAAAACAAATGTAGTTGATCAAAAATGAGAACACAAATAAAAAATATTTTTAAAATTAATACGAGTTTTCTTTTTTTGTTTTCTCTCAAAGTGTATATAAGAAAATAATTTTAAAAAAAAAACATTTTAGATGAAAAATGAAATGAATAAGAAATATTTTGAAAAAAAAAAACACGTTATGAAGGCTAAGATTATTTAGTTAAAAGAAAAATTAAGTAAGAGAAAAATACAGAAGAGATACAAATAATTTATTTTTAATGTACACTAGTTTGTAGTTTGTAGATGAATAAAATAAAATTTACATCAATTTTTATTAAAATTAAAAATATAAGAGAATATTTCAAATCGTGTTACATGAGTGATATAGAGAAAAAAAAACAAAACAAAAAGCAGAATCACACTTTTTTATAAATGTATGTATAAACATATCAGTTCAATTATTTATTTCATATACATTTAAAGAAGAAAAACTGAAAATTAAAATTACTATATCTTAAATTAGTAGACAATGTGAGGAGGAGAGAAAATATTTTTACGAAGCTTCAAATCAAGTAAATCATAAAGACCTGTACAATGTATTTTTGTTTCTATTTTTAATTTTATAAAGTTTCATTTTAAATGAACAATCAATTATTATCAATTTTCTCGCTGATTTCGGGCAGAGTGTTGGCTCGAAATATACTTTTAAGATTTAACAATTAAGTGTCGACATTATTTTTATTTCTTTTTTAATTGTGTTGTGTGTAAATATAATTTTAATTAATTTTAATCGAGCATTTTGGACTAGCTCTATTCATTCTAATTTTACTATATTTTTTTTTATACATAAGATATCGTCTTTTTTTTTTTTTAAATCAAATACATAAACATATTTTTTTTTGGTTTGAAATTGTGTGTTTTTATTCTTTCATTAATTTGGTTTTGGTTTACGAAGAGATTTTCTAGATTTTCATTATTGATTTCGAATGAATGTGAACAAGTTTATTGACAATCGTTTTATTGTTTGAACGTATATCTGTGGAAGACTGTTGAAAATGAGCTTTTGATGAATTCTGATAGGTAGAAGTTGGATTTCTTTTATTAAATTAGTGACTTTGGTATTTGTGCAACCGTCAATTGAACACGACTGAAGAAATTACTCAAAATTTATACCAGAAAATTTCTTTTCTTTCGTTTGATTATGTCATATATTGTATAATGAATCACAGATCCATACGGATTATAAGTTTTTTTTTATACAAAATGAGCAGAAAAGTACTTTGTTTTTGACATCACACTATAAGGTTACACTATAACTGTCTATACTTTATACAAAATTATAAAAAAATTAATAGTGTGTATGATATTCTTTTCGTCAAAAGACTTCTACGCGAACAAACATATACGAGTACTTCACTATTTTATTTTTTGGGAGATAGGTTCAGTTAGCTAAAATTACCTTTTATTCTCAACCTTCAGCCATTATTCCATCAGTGTAGAATTTCTGGGGTTTCTATTTGAAAAACTGAGTCTCACGTGATTTTCACTTTTTTCACTCTTTTAAAGCCAACAAGAGAGTGTTGCGGAAATCGGAACAAATAATAATTTGAACGTGCAATATCAGGACGATACTGGGGTATATCATCGTAACCGATCGGAACACATTTTCCTTCGATTTCTCTGATTTTTACGAATTTTGTATCATTGTATCTGTTCCGATGACCTAATCGGACAAACCTTCGACAACAAATTTTCCTGTGTGATGTATGACAAAGTGTCAAAAGCTTTGCTCAGTGAGGCTGTTCCGGACTATTACAGTACAAACAGTACAAAGTACAAACTTTCCTGTTCAGTGGGAAAAATTTCTGTCCGAATCTGTTCTGCTCTGTGGAAGTAGAACACAATTGTGAAAAATGTCAAAATCAGCTGTGCTGTACTCTTCTGTTCTCATTTGATTTGACGTTTTTCACAAATCTATGCTGTTCTGTTCTAGGTTTTCCTCACTGAACAAAGCTAATATAACAGCAACGCGTCTCAAATTCACGCGATGCATTCCGATGCATGACATGATTATCTTTCCGATTGTCTCCGACGTCAAAACAAATGTGACAAAAGTTCCGCTAGCATGGGTGCTCAAAACGCTGATTGTATTTTCGCTTGAATTTCTCTTAAAACAAAAATGAAGCTATAAGTCAAAATTTTGGAAGAATCATCTACGAGTACTTTCACAAAATGAAATAATTTGGCTTACTGAAAGTTCGAAAATATTTGATATATTTTTTAAAAATCTTCTTTTTTCTTTGCATAATGTTCATATTTTTCTGCTTTCAAAAATATCATGATTCTTTAACTATTTTGGAAATGTTTTATTTTCATAAATTGAATGTCAAATGCATGCGTCGGTACGCCTCTATATTTAGTTTAAGATTCGGATACCATGAAGCAAATAAATCCTCCGATCGGCTACGATAAACCTGACTCTCTTTAAACTTTTGCCAATTCGTTAAAAATATGTGATGATGTGATATAATGATGAAAAACAATGTCTTTCCTGTTGATCAATTCTGGCCTCATTTTTTTCAATTCCTTGCTTCAGCCGTATTAATTGATGGCAGTAGTTTGAACATGCAGAAGTACGAGTAGTTCGATTTCGTTCCATTTCAATCGTGATTCGCATATGGAAATTCTGCCATCGACCTTCTTTTTTCAACCAACTAGTTTCAAATGGCGTTATACTGTGCTGTGGTTATTAGTGATGTCATGAACGCCCATGTGCCGATCTTGCTGAACCCTTTTTCATGATTTCATCGACTTTTTCAGTGATAGGCCGACCAGAGCGCATACAAATTTTTAGAACGAAAGCTACCGAACCATCTCTTAGCAGTAGTTTTCGATATGGTAGCTCCTCCATAAATAGCATAAATCTTTTCATATAAGAAATTTTCTCTAAAATTTTACACAGTTTTGCTTTTAAATACAATGCACCAATCCCAATAAAATTGATCATAAATGATCAACTGATCTGTCAAGTTATAGTACTTCAAAGTCAAGTAAACAGAAAATGGCTCTACACCTTGTCCCCAACCTAATTTATTATTTTTTTAAATCTACAAAGTCATTTATAATATGAAGAATATGACTGAGCAACGGCTCAACACCGTCACGGAATAATCGCCATGTTTTGCAGTTAGTACAAAGTTGTCTTTGTTAAGGTACTAAACGGTACTGAACACATTATTTCTCACGATTTTAGATAGCACACCGAACAGAGCTTTTGCTTTTCGAATTTTGCTGTTCACATCCAATTTAGTACCACCATCTACTGAGCCCATACCACCTTTTTCGACTTGCTGTCCGGCAATGTTGAACTGATCTGATGTTATGCTCCGAAATTTTAGCCGTACTTCGTTCGTCTTTGACTACAAGTTGTGGGCAGGTGCACGTCCTGTGAAAGAGAAAAGGCTGCCCATATCAGCTTAATGCTTCCTCCAGTCAGAGCTGCCCGGGTCATACCACTGATTCCAAGAATAGCAGTGCAAAAGGATTGCAACCTGGTTGTAATCGCTGCGAACTCCAAGGTCGTCTGACATCTTACCGTTGTGTAAGCGGGGAGGTTGGACTATGTACCCTTATCACATAGGCCTATTGTGATTTCTTACTGTGTATATGACATGACACTTATCTGCATCATATCCAACCAATATAGGTTGTGTAATAGCGAATAGTTTTTCTGGGAACCTCTCCTGTCAGGCCTTCTCGAAATCAATGAACAACAAGATTTTAAAGTAGTCGATGAAGGAGAATGGAGTTTAAAAGTCGGGTTGTTTAAAGTCGAGCGTTGAATTCTTATTCAGATTGACAATCATTTCGCTTTTTCAATCTTCGGGGAAGGCTTTGGTTTCCCACGCTTTTCTAATTAATGTTTGTAGGATTTTCGCTAAAAAGTTGACCGCGGCTTGGAAGACCACGGGCGTGATACCGTCCATGCCATGTTTTTCTTCAGGGCTCTTATCGTCGACTTTTTTTAGTGCCACTTGGTGAATGTGCGTACTTATTGCTACGGAAGACTAGGCTCATCTGAGCTTGGCTCCAAATCGCTGTTACCTTAGTGGTTAAGTACTGCTGAAAAATGTTACCTAAATGTGGAAATCCGTTCCTCATAAGAAGTCAGTAGATTTAAGGAGCAGCCCTTTACTAGGTACAGTTTGGAACTTTGGAGTAGAGGGTTCTGATGTCAGCTTATTTTCTACTTTTTCAGCCTTAGTGACTGGTGAGTTGATGAAGTCACGCTTGTCTCGTCTTACTCTATGCTGCATTGGACTTTTAATTCGGATCACTCTACTGCTGAGGCCGCTTCATTCCGTCCAATTGATTCATTGTTCCATCTCGAGGTATGTGATCTTCGGAGAATCATGATGTTACTTCATTACTATCCGTAAACTTTGAATCACTTCATATGTCGAACTGTCCTCAACCACGAGGTTTTGATTATATTGCGCTGTCGACTGTCCCACAATTTCTCATATATTTTATTACCTTTACCGCCCACGCCATCGGGCAATACAGCAAGGCTGACACAATAAGAGACTTATAGAGTCCTTTCGTAGTTACATATTCGTAAGAGGGTCTTATTTTCAACAAAGAAGTATTTGACACTACGAGTAGGCTTGAATGCTGTAAATTTTACTGGACAACATTTAGAATCGATTTTCGGCGTTTTCCAATCTGTGTCTAAGCAGTTTTGCAACAACGACACTCATCTCTCCTTATAATTTTGAGTTCACTGTTGGAGATTGAAAAACCAAGTGTTTTATTTGGTTATGTACATATATTGGTTTTAGATATTTAAATATTTGTTATAGTGACTAGGAAATGCAAATTTGGTGTGGTATTCCATATTCGCGTTGCTTGGGAGTATTATATTACAGCTCCTGGCATACGCATAAGTGTTAATTAATGAGCAATCATAGCAGAAGGTGCGTTTCGGTTAAAGGTTTGTAGCATCGAATGCTAATTCTTTTGAATCACAAGTTGTGGAAATCACAATAAAATAAGTCAGGACATTTAACAAAGATTTTGAATCGATTAAATTATAATTGTGTCCTACACAAGCCTTTTCACATTAGCATCTAATAAGTGCTTGGAAGTTTTTCGAGGATGGAACCAGAGATACGTAGGCATTGCATTCCATTTTTGAACAGATAAATCTCTTAATTCGGCTTATCTTTGTCTCATCACATCTACAGAAGCCAAGTTTAAAAATTGACATACCCTTTCTGATTTTTTTTTCGAAACTGTTTGAGTGGGTGACCATTTAGAAAAGTACCATAGTACTTTGCTACCTAAATATTCAAATAAAAAGGAAGCTTTTTCGAAATTTTTCTGGGTGTTATTACTTTACGATCCTACTGTCGAACACTTGCCAGAATCAATGCTTTCCAATTTCGGCCTGCTAACATCCAACAGATCTTGTGTCATTCCTTCTTTCATCGATAAAGTTTTTATCATTGTACTTCGAAAATCATTTATTTTGGAGCTGTAACCCATTTGCGGATTCAGTCTTCTATTGGTTCTTGGAAACTTTGTCGGTGGGTATACTTCGAAAAGTCCAAGTTACTCAATCCAATTATTCCCTATGGTACTCGTTAATATGCAAAAAAAATTAATTGTAGGTCCTTTTTTGTTTTTAATCGCCATGTATGCCATTGCCGATGAGGGCTATTTGGTGTCATTTATATTTGGAACCTGCAAGAGCAAATTACAGTAAACAGAAGTCTACAATTTTTCTTCTTGAAATTCAATCAACAAAAGTACTGATAAGTGTCCTTAAACCTCAGTTTAGATAATGTCCTTATGTACTCTCAACGCCACATGGCAGAGATATTTACTCGTATGTTCAATATTTTGAAAGTCTTAAGAAACCCTTATATGAATAGTTCCTGATCATTGAAGAGTACTAAGAAACGCACTAGAGTCCTAAAGACACCTACGCTGATTCAATTAAAATCTTTTTGGTTGGCCTCGATGGTGCGATTTACATCTTGGTAAACTAAAGACATTTTCTCTAAACAAAACCATATTGAAGTCAGGAATGGAGCAATCAATCGTAATGCAGTCGAATAGAATGCAATTACCACCTTGATCAAAAAGTTTAGGGAATTTATTCAGAAAATTAAAAAATTACAAGTTTATTCATCTAAATTTATATTGTCCCTTCAAAGTAATCCCCATCGACTGCAACACACTTGTGGCAGCGCTTGATTCAATCCTCGAATATTTTTTATATTCGGTTTTCGGTATGTCCATCAGTGCTTCCTGCGATTTTTCCATTACTCCCTCTCGACTGCTGAAACGCGTTCCCCGTAGTGGTTTTTTAACTCGATTGAACAGAAAGAAGTCACACGGAGCCAAATCAGGTGAATTCGGTGGCTGTTGGATGGTATTTGTTGCATTTTTCGTCAAAAAATTACGAATAATGATGGCACTGTGCGACGGTGCGTTGTCATGGTAAAAAATCCACGAGTTTTCTGCACACAATTCTGGTCGCTTTCGGCGAATTGCTTCACGCAAACGTCTCATAACGCCCAAATAATACTCTTTGTTTACTGTTTGGCCTACTGGCAAAAATTCATGATGCACTACACCGTTGTAATCCATGAGAACCGTGAGCATTGCCTTCTTTTTTAACCGAAAACGACGTGGTTTTTTTGGTCTCGGCTCATTTGGTGAACGCCATTCACTTGCCTGATGTCGCGATTGCGTGTCGTACTCATAAACCCACGTCTCGCCTCCAGTAATGATCCTTTTGATCAATGTGGGATCGGATTCTGCCTCGCAAATCATCTCTTTTACGACGTCAACACGATCTCCTTTTTGCATGAAATTGAGGTCTTTTGACACCAACTTTGCTGCTACACGACGGAAATCCAAATCATTAACCAAAGTGTCATCCATAGGCAATGTTCAAGCCCTCCGTTATCTTGCTGATGATTAATTTGCGGTTATTGACCAACATTTCTTTTACTCCATCAATGTTTTCGCCGGTTTTCGGTGTCGATGGTCTGCCACTGCGTTCATCATCTTCGATTGACTCACGACCACTTTTGAACTGCTCGTGCCACTGGTAAACGATCATTTTCTTTAGACAATCGTTGCCAAAACACTTTTCCAACATTTCCAATGTTCGCGTACCATTAAATCCGTTTTTTACGCAAAATTTAAGACAAGTTCGTTGTTGCAAATTTAAATCCATTTCTAAAATTGTAAGAAATCGCCAACACACACATGGATAGATGTACTCTTGGCTACGTAACTTTTGTAAATGTCAAGCTATGATTCTATGATTTAGAGGGAATGTCGACAACAGATTTACCAACTTATCAAAAAAAAAAAACAGAACTCAAATTGGGGCAATGGGAGCGCCACATGGTTGTTATTCTTTTTGATCAATGTGGTATTTCTACTGCCCTGCATTCATGAAATTCATAGAAGTCTCGTTAAAATTATCTACGAGTATATTCGTATCACAGTCCTATAAAGACAATCAATGCCTTAAAGCCGTTGTAGTCGTAGGTACGAGTATGTATAGCTTACTTAATTCCGATATTAACTGTATAACTAATTGCGAAACCACCGATTGGAATTGAATGCTTTCATAGTCAATGACAACTTACGTTAGAATGACGCCAAGAATGTTGCGAAATGTCGAGTATTCCTCAATAATATTTTTCCCAGTCTGATCTAGCCTCAATATAAAAAGGAAATTGGAGCAGAATGATTGCACCTCCGCAATTGCTAGATAGCATTACAAATCATGTGGTAAACTTCATAGGTAGTGCTAATACTGCGCATTGAATTGCAACCTCCAACACCGATGTAATGTATCCTGCCTTACACTTTTCTATAGATATTTTCACCATCAGTGCTCCAGCGAAATTGTTAGTAGCATTCTCACCCTTCAATAGTAACACTCGTTTCGCTATAAATGTTCATGGGCTTGAAGCTAATTTGGACGTACGAGTACCTTGGAATATTGTGACTCGTTCTTAAGACGTACAACTCGCTTGTATAAAAATATTTCACTCATATAACAATCTTTTGGTTAAATTCAAGTCTTTCATTCGCCATTGTCAAAATACGATCAGGCCAACTAAAAATAGTTAAATATCATCAACAGAACTCTAAGCTCAAAACTCGATTAGATAAAATTCCGTAAAATCGGCACTAGTGCAGACACTTAGGGCACACCACTTTATTTGGTTTGTCACTTTATATGTTGTGTACAGAAACATAGATATTACTACTATCAGAATTCGAAAGCTCAATAGGTGTTAGAAGGACTTTGTGTCAAGAGATATACTCCTGCTTGATGAGAAAAACTTTAGTTCGTATTGAGCTAGAGTTCGTATGGGTCGAATTTGTTAACATTTTTTAAAGCAAACGCTTCATACAAAAAGTGTATATTCCAAATATTTCTTGTAGCTTTTATCCTGGTTGTGAAATTAAAAAAAAAACGAAAAAAAAAACTAAACTTGAAAATTTTGCTGTTAAACTTCCTTTCGCGTTAAGAAACCTTTTGATTTTCTCAATAATGTATCTACATCATTCAACTCTTATTTATTATCGTATTTAGTATATATAATTAATCGACAATTTAGCGGTGCTATTTTATACCATCAATAACAAAGCTTTCGAAGAAATTTAATATTAAACTAACATATAAAAAATTATACATATTTAATTCCTCGTGTACCTTAAAAATAAAAACATAAAAGAAAACTTCTAGATAATCTAAAATGAAGTACATATTTTAGAAAAGTAAAAATATGACAATTTGTGTATGTGTGCATATTTTGTTTTGTTTTTTTTTTTTTTTTTAAAGAAAGCAAATAAATTGAAATACAACAATACTAGTACGATTTTAAGAACAATTTAGAGCGAGAAATTTATTTTATCTTTCTTCTAATAGAACAAATAATTAAATTTAAATAAATAGAAATATATATATTAAATGTTATACACTTAACTTAGATAAAACTAGCTTGAAACTAAAAAAACAAAAGAAAGATGTGTCAAATTTTTAATATATACATACGAGTACTATACAAAAATAAATATATGAGAATATATACGAGTAAATTGAAAATATCTATTCGTTGAATGAAACAAATATTAAATATTGTTCGAGTATATGTGCATTCGAATTTTCTTTGTTGATTTATTTTTTTTTTTAATTAACGCAATATAAAAGTAATGAAATACTTTTACCAATAAAGAAACATTTTAAGGAAGATTTCTTTGATCAACTAAAATTTAGCAGTGCAAAAATACGAGTAATATGGAAAAAATCCCTAGCAAATATTATTCCTCGTTCGTTGATGGATATCTATAGAAATAATTATTCAAGAACTTTTATGAATTTAAGCAAATCTTTAATAAAAACAAAATCTAGTGAAAATTATGTGAAATGAAAATAAAAAAATACAAAGATGATAATGCTTTAAACAAAAACAAAAAGATATCTTATAAAATCTGTAAGAGAATAAGTAAGAATTGATTGTCATTTCGAAAACCAAAAAAATATAAATAAAACAGTTATTGTAAGGATTTTTTGAAATGTAAATGAAATAAAATCACGGAAGACTTATATTTGCTCAAAAAGGCTCTCAAATTTCTCAAATTGTTTTCTTTTTTCATGTCGCATTGCTGACTATTCTATTGGGTCAGAAGCGCAACAATTAGTTCGTAGTGTAGTGCTCTACCTCTAACTTACTTCTTACATCTTACTCATGCAAACTAAAATTGGAAGTGCGTGCTTGAGCAGTCAATTAATACTGGCCTTGAGATAAAAATAATGTGACGAACCAGCTAATAGCCTCTGATTATGACGGATTTATTTTTGGCGACCCTGGCAAACAATTAAAGGACAACGATCTTCGGATCCGCACTTGGAATGTTCGGAATATTTAACGGACCGCGTGCAACCGAACAACTAGCGGATGCAGCAGCCATCAGAAAAGTGCGATGGGTTGGACCGGACAACAAAAAGGATGAAAAACTGCGAGATCTATTATGGAGAATGTTATAGACTAAGACAGTAGTCGCAGCCTTTATTCGGATGCGGGTTCGCCCTCAAACAAGTATTGAGCGTCAGGCATGTAAGCGAACGCATAACGGCGATTCGCATTATTCTGAGGAAGTTCACCATCAAACGGCTAAAATCTCAAAAGACTACAGGAGCCTTTTCCGATTCAGTTTCCCTTAACCTTACTTGAGAGTCCGATGCTGCTGCTAGCATCGAACGTAGAAGACCAAAGCAATCACTGGATACAGAAAAGGATAAAAGGGGCTCCCGAACTCTCCAAGCAGAAGTGAAGGGAAAAACATAGTCTCCTCAGAAAGAAAACAAAAAGAGCACGAGAAATGCTCGAGCGAAGCCTTAGAGAGGTGCTATCAGAAGAATGAAGTTCGGAAGATATACGACAAAAATTAAACAAACCTGCCAAAGATGTAAAGTCCGAACAGAAATGTGGAAGGAAGGAGACAGAAACCTCATAGTAGAACTACAGTCGGTGCTTAGAGTCTGGAAATATTATTTCTGCAGACTGTTGTACGGTTATAATGAACAACATCCCACCGTCAGAATGAATGAACCACTTAACCTGGAGGAAGACAGACATCATTCCCATCCACCTGACCAAGATGAAGTCAGAACGCAGAAAGCTGCTGTATACGACGGCTTAACTGCTGACCTGTTTGAAACAGTAGGTGATGATTGGATACAGAGCATGCATCAACGCATCTCTAAAATTTGGGTCTATGAAAGTATGCGCAGTGAATGGCACCTCAGCATTATTACTCCAACATAAAGAAGGGAGATCTCCTGAACTGCGCCAACTACAGGGGAATTAGACTCCTTAAAATCGTATATAAAATCCTGTCTGTCATATTATGCGAACACCTGTCTGGCCCCTAAGCAGTAAAACCAGTCCGTAATGATAAAACCAAGACCTTCAATGTTCCTCTCTCGAGGAACTAAAAGGACCGATCATTCCAGCCCTGCTTTATGGCGCAGAAGATTGGATACTGACGAAAGCGGATAAAAATGCTTTCGTTCGCTTTGAATTAAAAGTTCTTCGGTTAGTTTTTGGTCCCATTCGCATTGCATGGGCTCTATAGCGATGCCGGCCCCGCCTGAATAGATCGGATAGCCCGGCTTAGATGATTAGGTCACCTTGAACGCATAGACACCAGCGCCCGACTCGGAAAGTTTTCGATTCAAACTTAGAGGGACAACGTAGCAGAGGACGAACTCTTCTTAGGTGGCTCACACAAGTAGAAGGGTATTTCAGCCAACTTTGTAAGCGCTACTGGAGGCAGCTGTCAAAAGACCACGCTAGCTGTAGGGGCATGTTAGTTGGCGCTGTGATCAATAAGAACCTGCATGGTGCTACTGAGGAAGAGAATCTTAGCTCAGGGTTCAACACTTAGCTCAGCAAATGGCACTGGTGCCAATAGCACGTAGAACCAATATCGCGGCATCAGTATAAAAGCAGCTGATATCATCGCCATTCCCAAAAAATCGTGTGACGGTACGACATACAAATGTATAACACATACTTAGTTACTTACTTACTTAATGTCGCTCTACAGTCCGGGGTGGACCAGGGTCTCAACCAATTAGAGTTTCCAGCCAGCTCGATCTTTAACTAGCTGGTTCCAGCTTCGCACTTGCGTACGCCACCTAAGCGCCATCTTCTTCTACTGCGTTGTTCCATGGGGGCGGATTCGAAGAATTTTCGGATCAGAGTTTTGATGTCCATCCGTTTTATATGACTCAGCCACCTATGTGGTTGGACTTTTACTGTTCGGGATAAGTTGATGTCGCTCCACAGCCCGTACAGTTCGCCGTTATATGTCCTACTCCACTCACCGTCTATGCAGACGGGACCGAAAACCACCAGAGTAATTTTCCTCTTAAAGCAGCCAAGATTAACTCCATGCTTTTGCGCCATAGAATAGGACTGGGATGGTTAAGGTGTTATATAGTATGGGGTCACTTTTGTTGTACGAGAGAGGGCTTTGCTAGTCAATTACTCGTACCTTCTTAGCCCAAAGAAGCAGCGACTGGCAATAGTTATTCTTCGTTTCATCTTAGCTCTAGTGTCATTTTTCGAATAGATAGCGGAGCCTGGGTAGACGTTCTGTCCGAGATGTCGAATCTGGATGTCCTTTCTTGTTGACAGCATATACTTGGTCTTGCCCTCATTGATCGTTAAACTCATCTTCGCCCCTTTCGCCACAATACTCACGAAAGCACCACTGACACCACGCTGCTTTCTATCGATTATGCCAACATGTCTGTCCAATTAGATGTTTGAAAGATTGTGTCTCTTGTGTTGGTGCATGAGTTTTGTACTATTCTTTCAAAAATGATGTTAAAGAAAGTCCTGTCTAAGTCCTTTTTTGACATCAAAGGTCTCGGTGAGTTCTTTACTGACCCTAATGGATCAGCGTTCATTCATCATTGACATCTTGCACAACCGGACGAGTTTGGCAGGAATGACAAAACTAGACATGCTCTGTGGGAGTGTGTACCGATTTTGAGGTTTTTTTAAGATCCACCGCTCGCTTCTCATGCTTCTACGTTTCCCTCCTGAAAAGCCATCTCTCCTCTCCTGCTATAGTCCTTCTATACAGCTCCGCTTTGTATGCATCTTGTTTAGCTGAATGTGATTGCCAACACTCGTCATCAAATCATTGGGTCGTTGAGGTGGCCGAGTGAAAACCAACACTTCGGAGGCGGCATCTCAGATGATTTTTTGGCAATACTGCCACTGGTCTTCAATACTTGATGCTGGCGGCATAGGACCTCTTAAGAGATTAAGGGAGACTCGATCAGAAAAGGATATAGCAATTTGTTGCGATTATAGCCATGCGACGTCAAACTTCTTCACAGTATTAGTTTCCCATTGTGACGATCGGAATATCCGCAAGCGTAACTCGGCTAAAACAAGGTAATGGTCCGAGTCGATGTGGACCCCTCTGAACTTTCAGACATCCATAATACTGGATTTGTGCCTTGAGTCGAGTGCTAACTACGAAAATGTTTCGCCCCGCCGCATAGTCGATTAGCCTGAATTCGTTATCGGAAGTGATGTCGTGCAGGCGATTCTTTCCGACAGTACTACCAAAGGTGTCATCTATTCCTAGCTTTGCATTATAGTCGCCATTGACAATTTTAATGTCACATCTAGCGGACTAGATCTTGGCAAAGAGCTCGCAGAAGCTATCTTTAGTGTCGTCGTATTTCTTCTCTGTGGAGGGTTGTCTGAAAAGTTTCCGACCGCAACGTAAAGATAGGAGCACTCGTCAATAAAAGCTGGTGAATGCTAGTTGTGCATCTTTTGACAGTTACTTACCGAAGTTTCAGTCATTTTGGACGCACAGTTTTTAGTTTACAGTCGTTTGAGTGAGTGGATGTGAGCGTTTTTTGTGAAAATGGAAAAAATTGAGTATCGAGCTGTTATTAAATTCTTGTTTTTGAAAGGCATTACGCCTACGCAAATCAAAAATGAGTTGGACTCTGCACCATCATTTACCACAGTGAAATTTTGAGCAGCTGAATTTAAACGTGGCCGTAAGAGCTTGGTAGATGATGAAAGTTCGGGACGTACAAAAACCGCAACCACTGAAGATAACATTGCTAAAGTTCACCAAATGGTGTTAGACGACCGCCGAATTAAAGTGAGAAAGATAGTAGAGGTTATGAAAATGTCCAAAGAACGTGTTTGTTGCATATTAATTCAAGATTTAGGCATGAGAAAGCTGTCCGTGCGTTGGATGACGCGTTTGCTTTCATTAGACCAAAAACGTGTTCGAATTAACATTTCCAACGCTCTGTTGGGGCAGTTTAGGCGCAATAAATCCGAGTTTTGGCGCATATTAATTACTGTATATGAAACTTGGATACACCATTATACGCTCGAAACAAAAATTCAGTCAAAGGGCGGACTGCAAAGGGCGAGCCGGCTCCAAAAAAAAAGCAAAAACTGTTTTTATTTGGCTGGGAAAGTGATGGCGACTGTTTTTTGGGATAGTAAAGGAGTTATCTTAATCGATTATCTTCAAAAATGAAGATACTACGCATCATTACTTAAAAAGAAAATCCTGTTTCATCAAGACAATGCGCCGTCTAACACCTCAACGGTTGCCATGGAGAAAATCCATGAATTACGGTTTGATCTAGCTCCAAGCGACTTCTTTTTGTTCCCTCATCTAAAAACTGCGCTTGGAGGACAGAGATTTTCGTCAAATGAGGAGGCAATCACCTTCGTGAACAATTATTTTGCAGAGAAAAACGCCAAGTACTATTTGGACGCGTTAGAGAGATGGGAGCATCGCTAAGAGAAGTGTGTAGAGTTACAAGGAGACTATGTAGAAAAATAAAAAAAAATTGTGAGAAAAAATGTCTTGTATCGTTGTTCGGTCGGAAACATTTCAGACAACCATGGTAGATGTCCCAGTTTTTCATCCTCTTTTTGTCCGACCTATCCCATCGCATTTCTTGGACGGCATTGACATCTGCTTTGCAGCAGTTCAGAGCCTCCGCTAGTTGTTCGGCCTATTAAGGACCTAACATTCCACGTGCAGACCCGAAGTTCGTTGTTCTTCTTTCGTTTGCAGGGGTTGTCAACACACACGCGCAAAGTGAATATGCAACATCATCATCGCGATTTTCTTGCTTGCTTGCTTGTGTCGCTAACCGCTTTAAGTATTTGAATTTTGATAGATATCAGGAGTTGGATTTACAGGTTCGGAATAAGACTAATGTTTCCTCGTCTAAAGAGCTGTCGTTACCGTCATTCATATTGCGTATTATTCATATATACATACGTCCGGGCTACATTTTGAGATCGTAGCGTAGTTTAAACAAGATCTCTGGAAACGGTTTTCCAAGTTAACTGAGAATGATATGGAGAGCTTTTGAAGCTTCGTTGTTTCTCCACCATTATCTGTAAATCTTGTACTATCGTGTCGTAAGTACATATGTACATATATCGGGCTGCCTCTCACAACCGGCATTGATTGCCATGGAGATTAATAATGTTAAAGTTTAATTTGAACTGTCTGGAAATCTCTCGTTTATTTTCATATTATGCGACATTAGTTTCACTGATCGGTAGTTGTTGCAATTCATTGCGTCGTCTTTTTCCATACAGTCGGTCCCCTTCCATTAGTTAGGCATCCGATCGTCTCTCGTTATTTTATTGAACAAAATCGCGACGAATTTATATTTAAGGCTTATGCAGCCAAACAGTGCAGTCTTTTTACTGCTCCGCTAAATCCGGCTTCCGTAAAGTCTGCTATTGGAGTGGTACTATACGGGAATTATTCGTTTAGTAATTACCGTAACAGACTGCTTTCAATGGAATTAATTTGTTTTAGATTTGAAAATGGTTTTTGAAGTGATGGTGAATTAAATATGGTGGATCCTGGAGTTTTTAAAATATTGCTTTCATTTACCGAAACAGTCCTCCAACTGCTACCGCACCTGTTGAAGTTACCACTATATTCTTTCTTTTTGCCCCAGAGATCGTAGTCTAACTCGAGACGCACTTACTTCCTTTGCACTTGTCCACGCTTGAAAGATTTTTCTTTTGGTTCCTACCGCCAATTTTGTCTCAACGTTCAACTATCACGTTGCGGAAACGGCTTTTTGAAACACCGAACAGAGTTCTGCACTACTTCTACATTTTTCTTCGAAGCTGTTCCCCATTCTTTGTGTGCTTTGTTGTTCCACTCAGCCATACTTGGAAATTTTAATTCAAAAGCTGGCTTCTTTCTCTCGAGTGATTGACTCGTTGGTTTATCTCTGATCTCTTCACGAACTTCCCAGTGATTCGCCCTAGGACCATTTCAGAATATTTTTCTCACAGTTCTGAGTTGTTCCAGTATAGGCAATGGTCTATCTGAATTTGGTGTTGTGAAGTATAGCTCGACTGTTTGGTCTGCATAAGGGTAGTATATTTCTCTTGCCGAGTTCCTCCATTTAATTTAAATTCAGTCAAACGATTCGGCTGTTTGTTTTTTTTTTAAATCCACAAGTGTAGATAGTTGAATCATATGCTATTCGCACGTTAAATATAAAATAATTATCTGGCAGACACACTGCAAAATGATTGTGCGATTTTATCTATCACCGACACTATTTTGTGCTGTCGCTTTGAAGAGGATTGCGCGTGTTTAGAATATTCTGTTTACATTCCAGTTTAATTAAAATGTTACTTCAGCCAAAAAGCACTTCAACTTCAATCACTCTATTAGACATGCAAAACTATCGCGTGTAGATACAACAATATGAGCAAACATCGCTGTTATCTGGTCAGATAAGAAATTGTCTAATTAGCAATTCACATACACGTGGCTTTAGCTCGTAACAATTTCAAAGCGCGTCCGTTCCCTGGTTCTAGAAAATCACACCAGGTAGCTAGTCACAAATTCAATTATATTTTTCGTAAGTATTTGCATACAAACATTGATTACATTTACTATACAGACATAACTATCACATGCAACGAATTACGACACTGGTAACAAATCTTTGGTGTTGGGTTTCTCTTGTCTTAGTCATCTCTAGGTAAGGGATAGTACTGGGTTAAATTTTTGGAAATTTCCTCCGCCAATTCTTGACTAGAAGCGGCCAATACTCGCCTAGACATCATGTCGAAGTCCCCTCCAGCTGGGTCAATAACAACTCCACCAGCCTCACGGACAATAATGTCTCCAGCTGCTACATCCCAGGCATGAACTCCATACTCGTAGTTGACATCAGCGACTCCCAATGCCACCATTGACATGTTTAAAGCTGCTGAACCTAAAGTACGGAGACTAGGAAAAAAAAATTAGAAGTTACCTTAACAAGAAAATTTAGAGTTTGAGGTTAATTCGGCTTACCCATGAACTAAACTAGACACCTTGGTCAAATTCTCGATTACCACTTTCATCTTCTCGGGGTCACGTGAAGTACCAAACTCCGTAGTAACCAGAGCTTTGTGAATGTCCTTTTCCCCACTAACGGTAACCTGCTTTCCATTGTAGAAAGTTCCTTGGCCCCTTCGAGCTGTAATTTTCTGATTCAAAATCGGATTGTAGACAATGCCGATTTCTGTGACTTTATCCACGACGAGAGCTATGGATACACATGAGTGCGGAAAGCCATGAACAAAATTCATAGTTCCATCGACAGGATCTATTATCCAGGTGGGAGCATCGGTTAATTTGGCAGTAACTCCGGAAGCACTCTCTTCCTCACCAATGAATCTATAATTTGACCCATATTGCAGTCATCTTCTCAGAATATCACTTAAAACCTTACTTGTGAGAGGGAAACTTTTCCAACAATCCATTCATTAGCAATTTCTCGACCTCCTGGTCGGTTTCCGTCACAAGGTCAATGTCGTCACTCTTGCAAACGAAATTCTTTCTTCCATCGTTGCGCTCTGAGATAATCTACACAAAAATCGAATGATTTTATTTTTAGGTAAGAATATATATGTATGTACTGCAAATCTCACCTGTCCAGCTTGATGGACCAACTCCATGACCACATCGAAACATTTATCCAAATCTCTATCAGCCCCAGCCATCGTGAGCAGTCTCTTAACAAACCCAAATGTTAGAAGTTATAGTTAACACAAACAGGGGACGTAAGGCGGTTACTTCTAATTTAATTAATGGAAAATTTCCAAGTTATCCACTTAAGGAAACGTTTGCCGCCGACGAGGGTAGTTTCGATTGGACTTTGCGAAAAAATATTCCCAGTCCCCACTCGATCCATACAGAAGTATGGCAATGCCAGTTTGTAAACAAATTACAAATTATTCTGGTTATTCACAATGACTGAGTAGTTAAAACATTACAAATGCATGGAAATGTATCTGGGTGTACAATAGTTCACAATGATGAAAATAAATATTTTTTAATTTTTCTTTAAAAATTATACTGGGTCGAAGGGTGATATGAAAAATTTATGGTAATTGAAGTGAGTTGTAGTTTGAAGCTTTTGAGGAATATGACAATATGATATTGTTTATGGACCTTACCCTGAACTGGTTCCATGGGATTAAGTGCGACCACGAGCAGGTGTTGATATCTAGGTAGGAACCGATTGGCGTTATCCTGGCGATGCCCTGTGGTGTAACTGTGACTATACGTAAGTTGTGCTTATTTAACATTTTGGTCATAGCCTCCGGTTAATGATTTCATCCAATCACTTGCCAATATCGTAGAATCTCAGAAGAAAGACGTAGGGGATATGAATTCAGTTGGCTTATAACAGCGTGGTGTCAAAAGTCAGCATGGCACACTCTTTCTGACCACTTCAAGGTATTCGTCTGGGGTCGATAGGTATTTTCAGAACTTGCAAAGGTGTTGAAATTCAGTTGGTCGCGGATGAAACCTTGTTGTGTCAACATTACCTCATATCCGCGAAGTGTGTTAATGGCTCAGAAATATTTGGCCAATGTGTTTTCGGAAAGGCCTTGCTTTTGGACTTATGCGTTTAGCTAATTATCCGACCACGTAATCACCCTACAGTTTCGAATAAACCTATAGCCTCAGATAAGGGCAGATATACTGTTGAAATTCTGCAACATGAAACAATGACAAAGACCATCGCATCTGCAGAAGGAATGCTTATACTTTGTAGAAATCACGTGAAGTCCAGCAACTTGCGGAGTAGACTACTAAAAAGCACATACCATCGTCATTCAACAATAGGGAAATGGACAACTGTGTTTGTAAAAATACGTTAAAAACGTCAAAATAACGGAGAAACGGAGAAATTTGGTGAACAGCAGCAATCTCAGTAAACAGTCAGATTCTTTACCAATTTCGTATCGCTTA
This sequence comes from Volucella bombylans, assembly GCA_949129095.1. Taxonomy (NCBI): domain Eukaryota; kingdom Metazoa; phylum Arthropoda; class Insecta; order Diptera; family Syrphidae; genus Volucella; species Volucella bombylans. Next base: position 141,735,552 of record OX422142.1, on the reverse strand, counting down.
GTCTCACTTTGCGAAGAAGAACAGGCGAGGTTCGTCCGCTCTGCGAGCAAAGGCAATGAGAAGAATATCGGTTTCTCTTGTGGAAAACGAAGCGAGCAATAGAGGAAATGTAAAGGTGCAACAAGAACAACGTGTTAAAAAAATATGAAAAGAATATGTTAAGCTATCATACCTCGAACAGAGACCTCAGCAAAAAAATTTAGTAGTAAGCTAACTGTCGGTAACAATACTTCTACAGCATATCATGGAAAATATATTCCAAATCACCTCCTACCACCGAGAGCTTTGATGGATAAAATATTGGACCGCGACTCAGATGGCGCACGCGAGTGGAAGGGGACCTCAACCAACTTAGTGTATGAAACTGGAGGTAGCTGGCTGGAGACGCTTTTTGGTTGAAGCGTAGGGTCGCCCCTAGGATATGAGGATAAAAGATATGAGACGTCATTTGCAACTCCACAAGTATCGTAGTAGCAATAAATATTGATAAAAGAAGAAAAGGTAGGCTTAATTTTAAAAAGCCCTCCATTTTGCTTTTTTTAGAATTGAACATTCAAAAGGCTACGAATGCTCTTAAATTGCCTTCCACTTAACTGAACAACTAGCGAACATCATCGAGCTCTGTAAAGCAGATCTTCCTGGAGAAATGTATAACACAATGCAGAGAACGGGAGCAAGGTATATACTCGCATGTAAGTATGCGGATTTTGTCTTCGGCGAGATGGCAATACAGTTGCACGCGGTTTTAACACACCTTCCTAGATGATCTGGTTGTCAATCATTTTGGGTTTTATACGTCTTATAACGAAATTCCTGAATTGAATGCGGGAAAGCAAATTCAACAAATAAATATGGGGGCTTTGAACAAAAGGACAGGAGCGAGCTTACATAAGCCTGCCGATAGATTCAATGAAAACTAGTAGAAGATTCACAATTGACATTTAGAGTTTGAAATGAACACTTCTACAAATCGCTTAATGATGATGGCCAACTTTCCGTTATCAGGCAGAATGGTCTTCTAAATAGGAACAAAGATCAAAGACACCCAACAGTTCTCCAAATCCAACCAGTTTGATATTAGCTTTTCCCAAACAGAAAACACGAAGACTTTGAGGGTTGAGGGTCAACATACCAAGCCATTTAGAACAGCAGGTCACACATAAACTAAGTAATACGGAGCATGCATTAATTCATCTGAAAAAATGTGGTCGGATAAAAGCATGGGCGATGAATGAAATCTGTGCTAAGGAGACAATTCATGAATGATGAATGCTCATCAGTATACCCTCAAGCTCAATTTCGGACTTACCTACTCTAAAATATCGTGATTCGTTCCCTGCCGTACAACTCGCTTATGGAATGCCCTACCAAGATCTTTATTTCCTTGTCACTATAACTTGCAAACATTTAAAACCAAAGCGCATCGGTATCTCTCTTTTTTCCGTTCCTAACTTCCTCTCACTAGCGCTATGTGCAAACATCTTAAGGGTACACAAAATCCCTTGTGCGCGCGTCACTTATAAAAAAAATAAAAAATTACGAGTAATTAGTAGAATTTTGCCATCATTCTGGATGTGTGTTACGGTGCAGATGCCATGTTGTCTCGAAGGAAAAGTCCTTCTTAAGATATGTGATAGAGAAAAGGATTTAACGAAGAACTATCATATATCTAGTCAGTAAAGGAGATCTGCTGTATCTGGGATAACTAGGACGCGTTAAGCCCATGGACACTGACTCTTCTACCGCAAAAGTCTTTAAATCCAATCCAGCGGGGCATTAACCAAACATTTAATCTGAGAAATAGATGTCTTGAAGGTGATTATACAAAATGCAATATTTGTAATCGTTTAACTAAAATTTTGAACTTTTGGCATTTCCTTACTTTAAGTTTTGCAGTAGGTATCTATAGTTCAGAGCAGAATTAAATTCTGAAAAGAAACTATCATATACATATTGCCTTATCTCTTCAAAAACAAATCCAACAAGTACTCGTATGTACACAACTTAACTGCCCTTGAAAACATTTTAGCAAACACTTTTTCTTCACTTCATGCTATAGAGTGTTTATTTGTGGAAGCTAAAGCAATTTCTGGAGAACTACGAGTATCTGTAATTTAGGAATTATATAACACTGACAATTGCCACATGCCAAGAAAGTCACTAAGGTGATAGTGGTTTCTATTTGATCTTCCTTCCTATCCATATCAGTGACTTTTTCTCGGGGTAAACAAATTCTGAAAAACTGTTAAACAATCAGAGACATGTCGATGAAGGCCTCCTTATTCCCAAAATATGTTATGTCCGTTTATCTCTAGTTTTCAGAGATCTTAAACAAATGTCAGCTATTGTGTAAATTTAGCTGATTATTTGTCATTTATTTGTGTCAAGCGAAAAGAATATCTTTAGTTGCAAACTGCTTAAACGTCAATTATGAATTGTGGACAAAACTGCGGCTTACATGCCGTTAGAGTTCATTATACCCCTTCAACTTGTGCACTTCCAAGTGGAAACTAATTAAGCGTCGATTTTCAGGTTTGAAACAACAATACGCCCTTGGAGCTAATCATATTTCACTGAATTAGTCGCGTGGTAATGTATAACGTGCTGTCGTTATCACAATTTCCTACTCGAGCAAACATTCGGAATAGCTGCCAGAGATAAGACCATGCGAAAAGTCACTGTCATGCCATATTTTCACACCACTATCATTGTAAATTTGACATCAATTTCAATGTGAAGGATGATCTAAATCGCGCTTTTGACTTCACTTAATGGCAACATCACCTTGCCAGAAGGCACACTTTACATCAATAGATAAACTTTCCGAATACACGTCACTGTAAGAGTGAAATTGTTTCCACGAGTTAGCACTGAGATGTGTCAGGGGACACGGCACTGATGTCGGCGTATAAATATCATCCGATTGTGATAAGAACATGCTGTTTGATCTACAGAGGGCACAGAACACTTGCTGACAGACGACCATTGAAATCAGTAGTAACCTTTCGCAAAAATATAACCCCAAAGGAGATGAGTTTTTCTAACATATTAGTTCAGTTGAAGTCAAATAGTTCATCGTAACATAAGGACTTTGGACGGACTAGAACCAAGGTGAACCTTAGATCATTTGTATGAGGCGATACTGTAGGATTTTCTTTTCTGCAGCGACAGGTCAGTGCAGTCAAGTCAGTAACTGATTTGAATGACTTCACCTCATCACCTCAAAGGCTTCTGACATAATATGCTGGACAACTAGGGTCTGGAGTAAATGCTTTAATGACAACGCTATTGTTGCTTTCACTTATTCGAGAATGCTCTTATCGCTAGAAATTGAAAGAAAAAAAACCAGCTTGGAGGACAAAATCTGAAATGAAATTATAAAAGAGATATATCGTCGATGATTGCATTACCAGCAGCAGTAACTATGTCTGCGAATTTCTCTGATTTCTCTCATTGTATAAAAATCGTTCCCAGCTAGCTCTGCCTTTCGCTTTTACTACTTTTGTTTCTGCTGCGTTATCTCGCAGAATTTTTGTATTTATCTGGCCTATACTCTTCACATACGTATGTAAACAAGTGTTCAAGATCGAAGTGGACTCCCATTTATCCTGTGGTTTTATTGTGGAAGACTTGTGAAGCAAATCAAATATAGTGACCGCTCCTCTCCGCTGTACATCGAACTAGTTAAAAAAAAATTCGTTAGCTCAATTCCCTATCTAACCGGGGCAATGGACCATAAAAAATTAAAACTGATTGCGGTTTGTGCATTGGAGTAGATAGTGCTGAAAATCTCCATAAACACAGAAGCCACTTAACCATCCAGAAACTGGAGTACGCAGACGATGACGACTTCAACGCCCGTTCACAAAGTGCTATTATTGAAGCTTTTGCCACGATCGAGGAAGAAGCTTGTCGAGTTGGTCCTATGATGAAATGGATCCTATAAGGAAAAGACCGTATCCATATAGGTCTCAGGTCTCATGGGTATAGGTCTCAATGTGAAATTCGATAGGTAGTGAATAATTTCATCACCTTGGCGAAAGATAACCTTAGCCAAGTGTTGCTACTTTTTTTTTTCAAGCACTTAGCGTACAAATTCCCAACTCGAAGGAGTTTTGCTGTATGGAGCTCAATAGAACGAGGGAGGAATGTGTGAATGGGGAAGAAGATACAACGGAGAAATAATGATTTGTATAAAAGTGTTGATATAATCCTAAAAGAAAAAAAAAATTGTCAATCGCACTGACTCGACCGCATCGGTCGAGTACACAAAAATGCTTCTACTGAAGAGGTTCTTGAAACCCACTCACCCAGTTCAGTAACAAACGGGATATCTCGGTCTACCTATAAACTGAAAACGGTGTAGTCAATACTATGAAAGATGGAACTCAAAATTTGTTTAAACTTTGAGCCTTTATGATTCGTTGACCTAATAAGTGATCCTGCACATTACAGATACTTGGTTAAGCATCTTTATTTTTTAGTTAAGATGGAGCTAGATATCAGGTCCTAAACTTCAAACAATTTGTATTTTCATTAAATGCGATTCTGCTCTAACAGGCTTCAGTGAAAGCACCAAACACTTTCGCCAATGTTTCCTTTTTCGCATTGTCTCCCCGGGTATTGAGTATGTTTTAGTAATTCAGTCTATTTTTTGGAGAGATTAACGCAAGGGTATGACTCGTTGATAGCTTGTGTTTACTTGTAAAGGGTTTTCCAATAGGAACTTGACAACTTTGAATTTAATTTGTGAACGCTAACTTTCACTAATCATCAAACTGTCACTGTCAATTTATTCAGTAAACTCATTTTCATCATGGTAAAGTACACGAACGAGCAACGTCTCTGTTTGGTGCGGTTTGCATGCCGGCGGCGTTATTGGGCCATATCTGTTCGTCGACGATAACGATCGACACGTTACTGTGAATGGTCAGCGTTATCGCGCCATGATCACCGATTATTTTTGGCCCGAATTGGAAGATATGGACTTGGACGACATGTGGTTTCAACAGGATGGTGCCACAAGCCACACAGCTACAATCGATTTATTGAAGTGTAAGTATGGTGAGCGTGTTATCTGAAGACATTGTCATTGACATCCAGTCGATTGACCGCCTCGTTCGTGCGATTTAACGCCGCTTGACTATTTTCTGTGGGGCTAATTAAGTCATTGATTTATGCCAACACGCCGACGATGTTGGAAGAGCTCAGAGCCAGCATTGAACGCAAAATAGCGGCCGTTTCGGCCGAAATGTGTGGTCGAGTCGTGGAAAATGGGATCCAACGAATCGATCGCTGCAAACGTGCCCGCGGTGCCCATATGACCGAAGTCGAGTTCCATTCATAAATGTTTTGATTGTACTTCAAGCCGATAATACAGTTTTTGAAATATCTCATATGGTTTGCGTTTTATTTAAAAAAAAAAGTTGTCAATCCTTATTGGAAAACCCAATATTTGTGACTCTCCATTGTTAAAATCTTCGATAATTTTTATTTTTAAGGCGTTATGATACTGAACATGAACCATTGCAGCAAAGCAACGCTTCTACAGGGCTGTGTCAAAGAGGCTAATGAAAAACGTTTGATGTTTCTCATGTACTGTATTTAGCATGCGATCCTCCCAGAAAAGTGTCGTTAGTTTTGTTTTTCTTTGAGTGAGGGAGGAAGTTTATTATATTTAGCACAGGCATGTGAAATGATTTTTCAATGATACATATTATATTTGTAACATTTGAAAGAAAAAAAATAATAAATAAAAAAGCTAAAAATTAAAAAGCTTCTACTCAAAGGGAAAAGCCAATGAGCGTTTTGTTTTTCATTTTTTAAAAAGAACTTAACACTCAAGTAGTTATGAATACACTTATAATGCCTCAGCATGTGTTAATTTTTTTAGAAAATGAGATAGAGAGAGAAAGAAAGATGTTTGGGCTTAGTGGTTATTTTGCTCTATGGGAGTGGCATCCAACATTTAATGGGGAAACTAAATTCTTAGTGGAAGTTGGTTTATTGTTAATTTCTAGTTACTTGATTTTTGTTAACTGAAAAACACTCTGGTGCGGCTGGGATTCGTACACCGAACCTTCCGATTTGGAACCCAGTCTATAACCACTTGAGCCACGGCCACCACAAATGAAAAATACAGTGGTGGTCCAGTATAACGAATGCCGATCTAACGAATGATCGATATAACGTACATTTTTTTCACATTTGTTTATGTCTCTCTATATAACGTACAAAAAAAAAGGTTGACACTCGATATAACGAATGTTATTGTTAGACATATCTCAACTCCCTTAATTGTGAATGTATGCATGTGTATGGGCCTGTTGTAAAAGTATTAGGTGCGCAACTAAGTTATACTTTCAATAGATGCCTCCAGCAGTAAAGCTGGTCGATTTTGATATATTCAAAACGTCATGAACCAAGCTTAGATATATGGTAAACAAACCGTTTTGACACATTAGTGATTTTGTTTTCACGTCATATACGAGTACTTTTGGTTGAGTGGAAATGTTTAGTATTGTGTCAAATAATCGTCATTTGGGGGAAGTGTTGATATTCTTCTTTCATTCAAAGAAAACGGCTGCTGAAGTGCATCGACAGCTCCAAAAAGTTTACGGAGATGCTGCTCTAAGTGAAACAATATGCCGTAATTGACTCCGTCGCTTCAAAGACGGTGATTTTAATGTTGACGACCGTCCACGTGAAGGAAGACCAAAATCCTTCGAAGACGCTGGATTGGAGGGATTGCTCGATGAGGGTCCGTGCCAAATGCAAAAAGGCTTGCTTCAACATTAGGAGTTACCCGCCAAGCCATTTCCAAGCGATTGAATGTGAAAAACGGCCACAATAAGAGCAGAGGCACGATCAAGGCACGATTATATAGCATGACAACGCTCGGCCTCACGTTGCCAAACCCGTTAAAACTTACGCTTAAATGGGAAGTTCTACCCCACACGCCATATATCCCAGATATTGCGCCGTCCGTTTTTTACTTGTTCCGTTCGATGGATTCGTGGATAGACTCAAAAGATGAACACTTTTACCGTAACGGTATTCGAGCTCTGCCAGAAAGATGGGAAAAAGTTATAGCTAGCGATGGGCAATACCTCGAATGATTCATTTGCAACCATTTTTTCACAATAAAGTTGCATTTTCATAAAAAAAAATCGAGAATTTAGTTGCTGATATTAGATACTATAACTTTTTGTTGCTGTGCATTACAGTTACGTATGTAAATGTACTCAGAATGTTTTTGATTTTGCAAGTTTCGTTTTGCTCAGGAATTTTGTTTGTTTCGTCTGGCGCACATGCCCATTTGATATCCACACATGAATAGGAATGAGTGGCATATATTCATTTAGTTAGGTGAAGGTGAAAATTGCATATCCTTAGCAGCGGAAATAGCACATATTGTAGTGAAAAGTATCGGTCGCATTCTTTGTTGTGTCAGTAGTTCGGTAATCTTGCTAGAAATGTCTTTAACTCGAAAACGCTTTTCGCTGTAAGATAAAGACGAATCATTGACGAGTGCAATAAGGGAGTCTCGCTTAAGGACAGTTCCCAGAAGTTTGCAATTCTTCTCAAAAATCTGAGAGATACACATAGTGGATCTTTTCGCCGACGATCGTTAAAGAAAGCTAGTTGTTCAAAACTGGAACAGACATTGTACAAATGGCTTATTACCCAATATGAGAGCCACATTTCCAAAAATGGGAACATTCTGAAAGCCAAAGCTATGGAAATCCAAAAAAAAATATTACCTCGAAGAATTTTCAGCGAGCAAGGAAGGCAGTAAGGAACGCCTTACGTTCCTTGCATGCTCGAATACTACCGGCTTAAAAAATATACTGCCTTTTATAATCAGAAAGTCAAGAAAACCGCGGTCTATTAAAAACAAAACTCTACCAATTGACTATGCGTTTTCTTTTCAAAACTTGGTTTTTCAAGAATTTTATACCACAGGTTCGAAATCAAAAAAAAAAAAAAAACATTACAAATTGTTCTTTAATGCTATGTACCTTACGTATTTTTTATAGGTTGAAGAGTTTTTGGAAGAGCAGAAACTACCAATACAAGTTTTGTAGCTTCTAGATAATGCGCCTAGTCATCCTCTCGAAGAGGAGTTGGTAAAAGAAACGGCCGATGGAAAAATTTGGGTGTTGTATTGTACATGCTATCAAATGTTACACCATTGATCCAACCAATGGATCAGAACGCGATCCGCTTAACTAAGCTATTTTATAGAAGTAGCTTGCTGAGCAAAATTTTGAGTTCGGGAAAAGGCATAACAAATGCTCTGAAGGAGCTTAATCTTTTCGAACCTATTTCAATTATTGCCTTGACATGACAAAATGTATCAGCGGTTGTGCTTCATAAGTGCTGGAAAAACATATTAGCTCCAACGCCGGATATAGAGTTTGATGAGGAAGATGATATTCCACTGTTGGTTTTACGGATTACGGTATTGTTTTTATCAAGGGGTCTTGGAACCATGCTAAAATGTTTCTTGCAGAACATAGTCGTACCAGCACATTTCAAGAAAACGATGTTATTGATATTGACAGTGATGAGGATGCTAGCTTCTCAGAAATGGACTCGAACTTTGTTCAGAAAGTAAAGCATACCGATGCGGTTGAGAACTTTAACACAGGAACAAGCCGTAAATTGCTGCATTTAATGTTCACGAAAACAATCGCTTATTGGCGATTTCTTTTTAAAAAATTTAATGATAGTATCCAAAGACTTTTTTACTTTTTACTTTGAATAGTTTTGTTTGTTAACTTTACGAATAAATGAAATAAAACAATATTTCTACATTTATTTAATGTTTCGTACAAGTAAAATGTGCTCGATAATACGAATATTTCGATTTAACGAATACACCGGAAGATTATATCATTCGTTATACTGGACCAGCACTATATGTGGAGAAATTTGAGTCAAAACATTGAAATGGAAATGGTTGCTTATATTTTGCACACTACTGTATGTCGGAGTAATCACTTTATCGCCCATTTAAACATCTCAAAATCCACACATGTTTTTTGAATGAGCTGACTTGGTTAAGGCTTAGAAGTGAAATTTCTCAAACCAACTGAATGCGGTAGGTAGACAGGTAGACCACAGTCTTGCCGGCATATTTATGAAAAGTACTTGAGAATGACGAAAGTAACCCTTTAAAATAGGGGCGATAATTGAAACGAACCCTCATAATGGTTCAACCCTCATTACAATATACATACATATGCGATAAAGTGGTGTCCATCAGTCCATACATTTTTCTTTTTATCCTATGTACTAATTCCCACGTCAACCGTCAAAAATATCATCGTGAACGAACAAAACGATTCCCTTGAATCTGATTACTCATTCGAAAACCAAAACAAAAACAATAGACAAAAAAAAAACAATCTACGAATTTCGACACTCATGGCATGGATTGATGAGGAAAAGCACATTTTATGATACCATCGCAAGACACAACAATATCGTGTAGATAAAAATCTATATACCTCATCCTCAACTGATTAACTTTTATCAGGAAAAAGCTTTCAATTACAAATTTTGAGTAAAAATATCTCATCCGACTAATACTCGAAATTCACACGAAAAAAACCCAACACGCCACCCAGATGCATGCCAATTCTCACAAGTGCATCCGAATGCGAACACTTCAGTCACATTCCGTAAGAGAAAACTCAAGAGAAAATTTTCAAAAAAAGCTTCGCTCTGAAACTAGAACTAAAAAAGCTTTTATAACAATTTATTATCACCCCTTGCCTCGCCTCATTGCAAAAATCGAACAAGCCGAACGAAACTATACGATACACACACTCGACTCATTCGACTTGACAGTGAAAAAATCGAAACGACCAACTCACTACTCAAACTCAGTTCGCGAATTCAACTCACGCCGATTAGACGGTTATTCGTCTCAATGGTCAACAAAAAAATACAAAACCCAAAGTAACAGCTTCTCTAAAAACAATCAAATAAAAAATAACATCATTACACTCACTTTCTGCTTTAATTTTAATTTTTTTTAAATATCTGTTCCAAATTTTAAGTGAAAAAAAAGAATCACCCCAAATCTAGTCAAATCCATGTGACAGTGATTCTTTTCCTATTTGCAAAAAAAAAAAGTGATTTAGTGTCTTGACAAGTTGCAGAAAAAAATTCATAAAAATTGAAAAGAAAAATTTTGCAAAAATGCCGTCAGAAAAATCAATTTACAACCCGCATCCGGCAATCAGCCGCAATGCATACATTTCCAGTATGGACGAATATCGCAAATTTTATGCAGAATCCCTGGAGAAACCAGAGGAATTCTGGTCACGAGTAGCCAAGCAGTTCCATTGGGAGACTCCAGCTGACCCACAGAAATTCGTTCAGTACAATTTTAACGTTTCCAAAGGACCCGTCTACATCAAATGGATGGAAGGTGCCTCAACGAATATTTGCTACAATTTATTGGATAGAAACGTCCGCAATGGATTGGGAGATACTATTGCCTACTATTGGTAAGTTAAAAATAAAAAATCAAATAAATTAAAAATTGTGAGCAAATTGCGATCCCTGGTCAATGGAATCCATGTTGTTCTTCGTAGCACGGATATTGATTTTTTTTTTACTCCACTGTCATACAGTCGCAAGCGGAATTGAGTTGCGGTTGCGAGATTCGAGGGTTGTTTCTCATCGTCCTTGTTTTCTGTTTATTTTTTTTTTATAAATGACATTAGAGATATCACAATTTTAACTAGGGAAAAAATAAAGTGACTTGTGACCACAGTGAGGGTTGGATAAAAAGGATTTCTGGTGATTTCGAAAAATTTCCAATTCAATTACAAATAAAAATGAATATAAAAATAAATAAAAATGAATCTGGATCCCGATAGTATAATAGGAACAAAGGTTTCCGCTTTGAATGTCTTCTCTTGGAACAAATCAGACCAGTTTCATTGGGTAAAAATGCCCCAGCTTATGTCATTTCTAGATTACTTCTTTAGAAGACGAATGATAATCCTAATTGAAAATGAGAAAAATCGCTTCTCAACTTAAATAATCTAGCTAACAAATTTCGATTGTCAAATATATGAGACAATTGGAGATCATTGATCATTGACAAGTGCTAAGTTACACTGAAAGGGGCACATGTTTTTAAATTTGACATTGACTTCAATGCGATTGAGATTGAACAATTTCTTAGCGTCGATAAGAATTGGAAAAATAAATGTTTACAACCCTGGATGCTTTGTTATCTTTTTTTAAATTGTTTTCAAAATACAATAATAAAGGACAAGGCATGTATTGTATATTATAAATTCGAATTTCGTGTTTGATATATTTTATTGGTTACCAGATTGTAAATTCTTGATTTGAACCATTCAAGCTATAGAAGGCGTGTTTTACAGCGTATTGTTCCAAAGAACATCTTTTCAGTTATGGAATGGATGCACCGAATTATTGAGAACTTTTGATCTTCGCGAATGGTAGAGAGATATATTCAAGGTTAAACACTTCCTTAGCGGTAGCTGATGATCTGGGGATATTGATTCAGAAATCCGAGAAAATTCTCAGATTCTCCCTCAATTGGACGACCCAATAGGACTTAGCTTTCTTCATCAATTGTTTTATATTGGCCCTGATTAGATTTCATCAGCGGTTTTATTTGAAGGAAATAGAAGTACGGAAAATATCAATATGAATCTGCTGCTGACCCAAACAGATCAGCTTTAAACGAATTAGTTTTCCAGCCTTTCTATCCTCGTGAATCTGCTTTTTCAGTTGTGCTCTATCTTAAAATAAGTAGTTGGTCTTACTTGTCATCTCGAGTCCAGAGCTTGTCATCTGAAAATATCAATTTAATCATTATCAGTCAATTCCTACATTGGCAATATCGTTTTGGTTTTTCCACTGATAACCTTCTTCGCACACTAGACTTTATCCAAGAAACTTTTAACCGATATTGAAAATTTTACCTGAGGAAGCTGCTGTCTTGCTTTATCTTGCCTTATCTTGTTTTCCTTATTCTTATTATCATAGACTATTCGGAAGTGGCTAATTTGTTTGGCTAATCGATTCCCGGCTATTTCCCGGGGAAGTTTTGCTATGATACCATTTGCTGATTAGATCCCTATTTTGGAGAACTTGAAGTCTTAACTACAATGCTTCAAAGTTTTTACTGTTAACAGTGACGTTTTGTATAAATAAATTTATGCATATATACGAGCAGAGCACTCGGATGAATAATTGGTCTACTGACTGTTTAAAGTTTCCTTCTAATATATATTTTTTAGTTTTTCGAAGAAAGATGTTTCACATATGTTTTCAGTGATAAGGTGAGAGCGTATCTGCATTTTCTTGCCAGATTAAATCAGGTACAGAATAAGCAGGTCCGTAATGCCCATTTAGACACTAGAAGACAGTTTGAATTATTTTCCTTGAGGGACATTTGGTCTCTGTATGAGGAGTTCAGTTTTACTGAACTTCGGACCTAAACAACGGCAAATTTCTTGAGTTCTCAAATATTCAAAAGGACTTGCATTCTCAAACTGGGAGTTTAAGGCTTGAGTGCATGGTTGTTGCTATAGACGCGTGAGAAGATCGTGATCGAAGAGAATTCGTAGAATAGAGAGACTGACAAAGAACTGACCATTAGCCCCATCGTCTTAATAATTCGTGAAGAGCTAGTCTAGGTTTAAATTTAATCCAAACTCAACCCAAAAACAAACAATAGTTTCAGTGAAAACCCTAATCCTATTTTTTTTTAATCTTTACTATAAGACAAATTAAATAATGATGTCTCTTCAGCTGCGTCGGTAATTGTTCAAATAATTACTACAAGTCGTGTAGTTTTGTACAATAATTTTCCGACTCTACTGTTAAATAAAATGTAACAACTGAAGTGTTTTTCACACTTCTGAATGAATCTTTTTTCTAAATTTATTAGTTTACATTCAATGCTATTTCTACTACTGTAAAAGAAAATATGATATATGTATAAAGCTAACTTAGTACCAGTTGGTCATTGTTTACCATCTGTCGAATTTTGGAAGTCGTGACTATGTTAAATGTAAAGACATTCACACCTATTTTTAGGTGACAATCAATCACTAATTGTCCAAAAGCCAACACTAGTTTCTATAATAATCAAAATCGATCTCTGACAAAAGAAACAAAATTTCAATTTCATAAACATTCGATAATGTGTAAATTTGAAATTCTGGCACACATTTGCTGACTTGACTGTCTGTCAAAAAAACAAAGTTAAATTTTTGACTTGCGCAGTTTGAACTCTATGTAATACTTTGAATATGAAGACAATAGGAACTTAGTTACGGTACTTTACAAACCTTATCCTATAAACATCCCCCCAAAATTCTCTCATTCGAACGATGTTTTTTATAGAGACTGGTGAGTGCACTTAACGGTGATACAGTTATACATATGTACAACAAACTGTATGCATCTCATCCATTCTAGACAAATTGCATAATTTTTGAAGGCAACTATTGACAGGGATGCTGCAGTATCTTTTGGGGCTAGTTTAGGAGATTCTTAATTGAAGGTAGAATCGATAAACGAAATGTCAGTTCTCTTGAATATCCTTGAACTATATACTCGTAGTTGTTGGTAGTTTTTTTTTCGGATGTCTTTTCCCGTTATTTTTTGTTTTCATTTCAAGGACGAAGAGAATTTGTTCTAGTTTGGTCGACTCCCCTTCTGTTTCATTGAACATGGTTTGGAGTGTTTAGGTGGTGTTGAAGTTATGTGTCATGTATTACGCAATCTGTCTTTCTGAATTCCGTTGACACTTGGCAGTAGGTCATATGATATCTTTCCACATGTCAGCGTTTTTATACATATGTATATTTGTATATTCAACACACGCATTTTTGGGTATGTTTACAAAGAAAATAATACAACGTCAAATTGACATTATATTCGTATAATATGTACATACTCGTACATACATACCATATGTCCAGGGATGATTGCTTTCCCTTTTAGTAAATATCCAATCCCTGCGAGCTTTAAGTACCTTGGTACTAAATATAAGGGTTAACGTGTTTTTATTTATTCTATAATTATTCTATGAGGACATACCTACTCAAGGAGTATCTGGAATGTGGAACTTTTCTTATAATTCAATCTCTTCACTGCCCAATTCAGTTAAAATATAGAAAACTTTATTCCGAATTGGTATTGTCTTTTTCAATTGACGTCTCATTTGATTCTACGATAACTCAGTGACTTTACTCATACTACCTTGATCCCTGAATTTATTCAGAAAATTAAAAATACAATTTTATTCATCTACATTGTTCCCTTCAAAGTAATCCCCATCGACTGCAACACACTTATGGCAGCGTTTGATTCAATCCTCGAAACATTTTTTATATTCGGTTTTCGGTATCAGTGCTTCCTGCGATTTTTCCATTACTTGCTCTCGGCTGCTGAAACGCGTTCCCCGTGGTGGTTTTTTAACTCGATTGAACAGAAAGAAGCCACAGGGAGCCAAATCAGGTGAATTCGGTGGCTGTTGAATGGTATTTGTTGCATTTTTCGTCAAAAAATTACGAATAATGATGGCACTGTGCGACGGTGCGTTATCATGGTGCAAAATCCACGAGTTTTCTGCTCACAATTCCTGTCTCTTTCGGTGAATTGCTTCACGCAAACGTCTCATAACGCCCAAATAATACTCTTTGTTTACTCTCTGACCTTTTGGCAAAAATTCATGATGCACTACACCGTTGTAATCCATGAAAACCGTGAGAATTGCCTTCTTTTTTGACTGAAAACGACGTGGTTTTTATTTTTATTCATTTGGTGAATGCCATTCACTTGCCTGATGTCTGGATTGCGTGTCATAAACCTCATAAACCCACGCCTCGTCTCTAGTAATGATCCTTTTGATGAATGTGGGATCGGATTCATCTCTTTTACGACGTCAACACGGTCTCTTTTTGCATGAAATTGAGGTCTTTTGTCACCAACTTTGCTGCTACACGACGGAAACCCAAATCATTAAACAAAACGTCTTGGACGGATCCATAGGCAATGTTCAGGTCATCCGCTATCTCTCTGATGGTTAATTTGCGGTTATTGACCAACATTTCTTTTACTCCAGCAATGTTTTCGTCGGTTTTCGATGTCGATGGTCTGCCACTGCGTTCATCATTTTCGATTGACTCACGACCACTTTTAAACCGCTCGTGCCACTGGTAAACGACCGTTTTCTTTAGAGAATCGTTGCCGAAACACTTTTCCAACATTTCCAACGTTCGCGCACCATTAAATCCGTTTTTTACGCAAAATGTAATACAAGTTCGTTTGGCTACGTAACTTTTGCAAATGTCAAGCTATGACGCTAAGATTAAGAGGGAATGTCAACAACAGATTTATCAAGGTAACAAAAAAAAGCAGAACTCAAATCGGAGCAATGCAATGGGAGCGCCACACGGTGGTTACTTCCGGGAACGTTTTGATCAAGGTGGTATACCATATGATACTGCAAGCAATGTCTGTCATTTTGATATCTTTAGGCTCATTCGCTAGGAATATTCGCTGAGAACTTTCTATAGAACGATTGAGAATTCATTCGGAGTGGCTATTTTTTCAATGGAATATGGAAATTATACTTTTAACAGAGTAATTCGAAAATTGCTTTTTTGACAGTGTCCAATGTTTTCTTTAACGAAGAACATGAGAAGCAGCTGGATTTTATTTTTGAAGTTATTTTGATCGCATAAAAGTGCACATAACTTCAGTGAGCACAAAGTATCATACAATTATTAATGCGCTCTCATTAAAACGTACATTTAGCACTCTCGTATACATCCTTTTTCGCATGCCAATCTTACAATTTATTACTCCAGGGTTATCAAGAATTTTCATTATGCAAAAATTCACACTTTGTTCCTTATAATCGAACAGAATAAACGAACCTTTAAAAAAAACTGTTTGTTTACATTTAAGAAAAAAAAAATACAAATCTTTGCATAAGCAATAAGACAAGGGTCGAGAACTTTTGATTAGATAAACAGTTCAAACGTTCAAGGCAGTGATTTTTTTCTGCACTGTAAATTATTGGGGAACCAATTGTTTTTGATATGGGCTAAGAATGCGCATAGAATCATAATAGCGCCTTTATTTATTTTTTGAAACTAAGCCATTTCCAGGAGGGATGGGCTTCTGTTCTGTTTTAGATCGCATTGAATGATTACTTGGACGGATATAAATATAGACGTTAATTGCAATTGTTTCTTATGAAACAATTAAGAAACAACGAGAGTCCACCTTTGGAGATTTTAGCATGAGATAATATTTTCCTCATATTTGATAAAAGGCATAAAATGAAGATGATCAGTAGTTCTTACATCAGTAAACGTCCAGCGTTAATCCAAAATGAATGAATTTCTTTATCGAATTTAATCTCAGACTTGCTATCGACACGGATTTTACCTAATCTCAGTCAAACCAAACACTGAAAGTGGTCGACTTTAATGCATATATCTCTTAATTTGTAGATGATGTGGCATTTCTGTTACCTATTACTCGTAAAAGTCACTTTTTGGGATGACCGTCACAAGCCATAAACTCGCGTACTTTATGATACTCCTCTTCGTTAGGTAAGATAAGACTGTCCTCATTGTATGATATTCCCACACACATATCTGTCGTGATAAAAAAAATAAAAACTAAAATTCCTGCAGAATCAGCAGTCTTAGTGCCTAAGCGACCAAACCTCTCCTAGATTTAATCATCCCAAGTTGGCCTCTTTTATTATTTTATCTTAAATGGCATACTCGATTACGGGGACCTTTGATGACTATACTATTATTCTCGATAGCCAGCTCCTTTTCTATTATACTACAGTTTATTAGTAACCAGCATATTCTTACTCGGTTCTGCTTGCCTTTGATTTACATTATGTAACGCCTTGAGCATTATATAACAAATCCTGATTATAACAGAACTGATGCTAGTAGATTCCAGTGCCTTGAATGTATATGAATATCTCTTGAATATCTTTAACACATGTTAATCCTATCGGCATTAGCTCTGCTGCCCTAGATTAGCATAGACTAGAAAGCTAGAACTTCTAAGTGTAGGATACTGTATGTGCGTTTTTAAATACTTCAGGAGCTGGTTCCGCGGCGAAGATACCAGAAGCCATTCTCCCCCTTGTTTTATACCTACTCGTGCAAATAGCAATAGCGTTTGACCTTTTTATTTTATCTCTTTGTCGTTTATGCCTTTATTAAAGATCATATAACAATCATTTGTCAGAAATCCGAAATAGAAGCGAGAATTTCATCCACGATTACTGGATCGCCCGGCAGTAAGATTAGTAAGTTGCAGCGCTCGGTTGCCAGCGAGTTGCTTAATCTATCATCATACAAACCCTGTAACAATATAACAAATTATAACGCTCTGCTCAATTATAGCGCATTTAAAAGCTCTACAGTCTACACTCTACGTTGAGCTTTCTATTGTATACCTAGGAAGGTATATGTACGCCACAACTACTGCAGATTCTATGTTTCGATTAACCCTTCATGTATGTATATAGGTACATGGTGTGACTCTTTCAAAAAGTCATTGCTCGCGATATGAGCCTCCACTAGTCGCTCTAAGGTTTTGATGATAAAAGATGGCAAGTTGATTGACCCGAAATATTTTACTGAGTTATGCCCCTACTTGCGCAGTTTGCGCATGAATATACTCCATTTTTGCTTTCTTCGATGCTTTTTGTGAAATGATTGGTAGAATAAAATTTGAGGCGGGAGACATACTGGAGCCTTAAGGGACTGAATAGTCAATCGTAGAATTACTTTGCACGTCAGAATTACTTGGATGGTACAGCCAGGTAAGTTCTTTCCATCAGATTTTCTAAGACTTCTTTGTTTCTTCCGTATGGTTGGCCTATTTTTTATTATTATTGTTTTTTTTTTTTGCTAGCTAGAAACTTTTACCTCTTTTGTGTCTGTAATATTCGCAGAACGTTTTCCATGATGCTCTTTTAGACTGAGGGTTTTTTGGTATTATTTTGCCGCATAGTTACAATGTAAAAAACATCATTCTAACAACGAATATATAAGATTTTATTCGTTCCGTTGCTCAGATTACAGGACTATGTTTGTTCGCCGATAGCACTTGAAACTTGAGCAAAGTCTTACTGAACTGAATGTTAATTGCAGTTAAATTGAAAAAAAACTTTAAACACCTAATGTAGTAGGAAGTATTCGTCCACACAAAAAAGCATTTCCATTTGCGTATTTAAATTAAAAGGTCCAAGGTACCAGACAAGAGTAAATATTGAAACTATAATAAAGCAAGCTGCATCGTGTTATATAAGCTTTATATGACACTTAAAAGCGTGACTCCATTCCATCTAAACAAATACGTTATAAAAAAATTCATATAATAGGCATCATCTATTATTCAAGAAATAGTTTTTAATAAAATGCATAACTGAAGTCAAGTTCATGAGCTGTGGTTTCCGTAAAAAACTTCCGTCATATTAAGTATGGAAAATTCATTTTAATTCAAAAATACGTATTGCAGAAATTTTAGCGTCATTTGTTTACTCTATATGAGTATTTTTCAAAATCCCCTTCATTGTTTATTTGGTTACCATATAGCCCTTGCTATTGAATTTTTAAGAGCGGTGAACGATTCCTATAATTTAGATTCAAGTTTAAGAGTATCATGTCATTTATCAAACCTGACATTGAAGTTTATCAATAAAATGATTTTTTCATTGAGTTTCGCCTTGTAACGGTTTACTTAAGTCAATAGCAGAAATAATTAACATTTACTTTTGTCTTTCAATGTTTAAAATACAGAATTCTGATAAAAAAAAAGGAATTTGCACATTTGGAAAATTTGCCTGGATCAACAAATTCAATTATAATGGAAAGTGGTAATCCCGAATGATTTTTACTAAGTATAACTTACCATCAGTGCTCCATAGAAATCGCCAGTAGCATTTCGCCCCTTCAAACCTTCGACCGTAACACCTTGTCTCGCTATGAGTGCTCATCAGCATACCCTCAAGCCCACATTCGCACGTACTCTGAAATATCGTGATTCGTTCTGAAGCTGAATAACTCGCTTGTGGAATGTCGAGCTCTCTATTTCCTAGTAATTATAACAGTTAGAGTCAGACATTTAAAGTCAACGCATTGTTATCTATCTTTCTTCTCTCTCAAATTTTCCTTCGCCCGCGCTGTGTTCAAACATTTTAAGGGTACATTAACCCTTTGAACGCGCGTTACTTTACAAAAAAAAAAAAAAACTTGGCTGAAGTTTGCTCTAGGTCTGTCCGTGTGAACTATGAAACTCTACAAAAAAAAAACAGCAACGGATTTGTGATAGTTTGGAATATTTTTTTTTTTTTGTGATTTTAACATTAAGTGCCCACTGATGAGAGTAAATTGCAAATCAGTTCAATGTGGTTACATACTATAAAAGTTCACATTTTACTCAGGCAAGAAACTTGAACCTGCAAAATCCCTCTATCGACCGTTTTGTTAAAAATCAAAAAATCATAGACTTCCAAGAGTCTACCAAGTCTAGGGGAGAATGTGTAATCTGTTTTTTCCATTTAAAATTTTTTCCCAAGATAAGCTTTAAAATTATTGATGCGGAAAGTTGTAAAAGATCATGGTTCTCTTATGTAGTAATATATTATCAAAATGGCAATTCCACAGCATTTAAAAATCTTAAATGAGTACTCCTTTAATACCTACATCCAAACAGACATATGTTTATAGTGTACCTACATACAACGGAATGTACATATTCAAGCAACTGTTGATTGAACTATTCAAATGAAATGCATTTGTGACAAAAACGTCACAGGCTGGCGGTATAGTGAACTTTGTTAATTTCAAAGTGCTTGGAACCCACTGTCAAGTTGTTGCTAAGGTGTCATGTTACATTCAAGCGTACGCATTTAAATAACGAAATAAAAGCAAAGCATACGTTGAAACTCATGCCTACTTCCGATTGTTTTGATGAGGTTAACCTGTTTGGCCACTAGCTGTTTAAACATAAAAATTCGACACTTCATATATGTATGTACTCGTACGTATTGTCCGTACATTTTCAGAGCGAAAAAATGAACGCGGGTTTGAGATAAATTTATGATGTCACTGGCATTGGAAAATACTGTTGCACATGGAGAATACTACAAAGTCAGCTGCCACCGTTCGATATGCGTACGAAAAGTCGCATGAAATATTGTAACGTTTTCTGTTGAAGAAAGAAATTGTATAAAATCCCAAAATTCCCAGCTTTGGGTTTTCCCCGTTTGGCTTACGAACATAAAAAAGCTCTATTCTTGCCTTTATTATATTTGTATCACTCCCATATGCCCATCTTACGATTTGAAAGAGATATTGAATACATCAATCATTAGAGGGGGACTTTTTATAATGATTCAAACTTCAGTGATCTGATGACTCTTAAGGTATTTTTATATAATCTTTTAGTGTTCTCCCTATACAATTTATTGTATATATTTATTTTTTATTTTCAAAGGATCGATGCAAATGAATTTGTAATGACGGGGATTTTACGCCGGGATACTATGCCCATGTGCTGTTTGTCAACAGTACGCGGTGTATCGAGTTCCCATGTGGTCCAACATCTAGGTACTTACCGTGCCCAACACTGCTTGATTTCGGTGATCTAGTGGGAACCAATATATATTTATTTATTGCATTTCTATAGCTAAAATTCTAACAACCAAATTGTGATTTGCACCTCTTTAAAGTCACTCTTGTAAATCAGCTTACAAAAACATATGCAACCATGGAGGTCATTATTTAAAGTATCGCGTGCGAAAATGCCAGAGATAATGGTACTCAATTTGGCATGCGATACCTATTTTCCGATAAATTGTTTGGATATTAAAATGACCAGCAAATTGTCTTCTGATGCAAACTTGATTATTTCAGATAATTGGAAACATGTTAAGGTTACTTAAAATGCAGGTAATTGAAAAATTAAGTGACTATGAAATATGAATCAAGTTGTGCATCCAACCAATTTGTAGTTGCACCTAAAACTCTTCACCAATTATTATCTTTTAATGAATACTCATCAGAATTTTTAGATATTAAAGTAGACAGTGAAAAAGTTTGAAAAGAGCTCTCAAAAGCATTGTTGGACGAAAGCAAGTTCAAACAAATCAAAGCTGTTACCTTTTGAAAACATTAAGACTTACTTATGCGTGAAAATGATAAGCAGTAATACTGCTCGCAACGATGTGTCTGATCTAATCATTCATTGGTACCTCTTGAAAGAACTCGCGATATCCGATCACAGGAACATCAGAATTATCAATCTCTATGAGCAATCTCTTTCAAAAACTATCCAAGCGCATCAACTGGAACCTCCAAAAAAGACCTATTGCGAAGCTCTCCACAATACCCAAGCTCTTTGATAGCATTATTGTAAACCAGTGATTTCAAGAAACCAACATGGATTTCTTAAAGGCAGGTCAACTACCACTAATCTCACTGAATTTGTATCAAGTACTCTATGTGGGTTAGAAGATGGCAAAGAAGTAGATGTAATAACCACCGGCTTCAGCAAAGCTTTCGATAAAATCTCGCATAAAGTAATTCTTTTAAAACGTTGCGCCCTTGGCTTTCGATTAGATTTCGTTACGTGGATTTTCTCATATTTAAATGATAGACACTATAGTGTCCTGTTTAGGTCTACATTATCTAAACCTTTCAAAGCCACCTCAGGTGTTCCCCAAGGAAGTCAACTTGGTCCCCTGTTATTTATATTAACAATTAATGATGTTGATACCATCGTTAACAATTCTTTTATCTCTATCTATGCTGACGACATCAAAATCTTCAGTCACATATTGTCTCCCTCTGACTGTTCTCAATTGAAAGGTGATTTCAATCGATTTTTCACTTGGTGTCTTCATAATTTTCTTGAGTTAAATGTTAACAAATGTCAAGCTTTAACTTTCACTAGAAAATGTCATACAAGTCCTTCTCGTGCATATTTCATCAACCACGAGCCTGTTCCTATTGTGACCGAAATGAGCGATTTGTGCAATATCTATGAAAGCGAACTGAACTTTCGCTCTCACATAGATATCATTATTAGTAAAGTCAATTCGACTATTGGCTTCATTAAGCGCTGGTTTAAGGAATTTGACGACCCATATGTGGCTAAAGAACTCTACACCACATTTGTTCGGCCCCTCCTCGAGTATACAAGTTCAGTCTGGTCACCATATTATTCTGCGCAAATTGCACGTATAGAATCGGTACAGCGTAGTTTCCTTAGATTCGCGTTACGTCGAGAAGTTTGCGATATAGTTTTTGTCCATCAGCTCTTAAATGGTAATATTGACTCTGAGGCTCTCCTCGAACGCATCTGTTTAAATGTTAATCCACGTAATCTAAGAACTGTACCTTTCTTCCGAGTTAATTCCCACTGAACTAATTACGGATACCATGAACCGTTATATCGAATGCTTCGCGAAGCGAATAAATTCCAGTTAATCTTTGACTATCACGTGAACAAACACTCCCTTAAGATTGCCCTTTATTCCCCTCGCTCTCTACCACCACTCCACAGCTCTGGCAATTAAATTTTTATTATTTTTGTAAGTATAGTATTTAAGTTCAATGCTTGTATTAAGCACAATAAAGCTGTCCCGGGTTGACCCGGGCCTAAATAAATATAGTTGAAGCTCTTCGGGGTAGATTCAATCCATTCTGCTGAAATATACTCGGAGACTCTTTATACAGTCTTGCTGAATAAGCGTAAAACCTTAACTATCAAATCACCTCCGTATACGAATCTAAAAGCCTAAGCACTGATATCATTCGTCATGTGCTCTGGTGAACAAATGAGTGCGAGACCTTCAACTCGTGGAACAAATATAAAAAAAGCTCTTACGAGCTATAACTCTGGTATTAGAAAATCAAGAACTGTCGCATGCACAAGGTTTTGCACAAGTTAACGATCTTCCTTTCGCTCAAAAACGCATAATAATAGATTTGTTCTCCTATAAAAACCTCCCTGTTTATCACGGATCTAGAGAGCAATGATAGAACTGTTCCTGTTACCAATTTTTTTTTTTTGCGCTTAGGTTTTCCACACAATACCTTACTCCTGGTCATAGAAGGAGCAAATCAAGGAGGATGATCTCCCTCGACTCTATAAGATGAGCTATTTTGGCCCAGAAACTGTAGAAAGATGGAATTTTTCTAAGCCCCATAGAATATGTAATCGACATCTCATTCTATCCTTAATGCTTATCTTTATATCCGGCTATGAGCTTAGATAGCTCTATTTCGACAGAATCGAGAAAATTTGCTACAGTGCCAATTAATTAGAAACTCCACGGGCTCCAAATTTAGATCACGATGAAGAGTTGAATCTCGAACGTGCCATTCGCAATCAGTTATGATCCTTAGGAGTCTGTTCTGAAGCGTCTGGATCCGTTTTCGGTTTGACATTGCAGCTATTCCCCAAATCTGGATTCCGTAGCTTCAAGTCGGTAAAACGATGGCTTCGTATACCTTTCTTTTAAACCGCAGCGGCAGTTTTGAATCGCGGCATAACATCAAGTTAAGCCGTGCAAGCTTGATCCTGCAATTTGAAAGAGTTGCTATAATATGCGATTTGAAGGTTAGTCGCTTGTCCAGAATGACGACCAGATATTTAGCTTCTTGATCTAGCTGCAGCGACGTATTATTGATCCGGACTGGAGGCACCTGCTTCTTTCGTAAGGTGTAGCAGAAGTTCTTGCATTTGTGGGGATTCAGCTCAATGTTCTAGTTCTTAAGTAGGTTGAGATACGTCTGTACACCGTCAGTTGCCCTATTCTCACATGGCGCCGAAAAAAAAAGAAGTTGTCATCTGCGTATGATGCAAGTAGTGCCTTTTCTCCAGGGATGATCGGGTTCCACAGGATTTGGAACATCAGCCGTAAATAGGCAGTAAAAAAATGGTACAAGTACGCTTCCTTGTGGCACACCAGCTTTTATTGTATAGGTAGTTCAGATGGAAGCTTTCACTTTTACTTGGAACTGGCGCTTGTTTAAATATAAACAGAAAAAGAGATAGAAGGGGGTGGGTTGATTTCTTTTGATTTTAACTAAGAGACGATTGTGCCAGACCCGTTCAGTACTCCTTATCGTCGTACGCCTTGAGGATGTGATTTACCACTCTGTGGACTTGTTCAATGCCGCCATGCCCTTCCCGAAATCCAAATTAGTGATCGGGCAAAACATTTTTTAGGTCTACAACCTTGGACAGCCTGTTCATGATGAGTTTCTCAAAGACCTTTGAGAACGAAGGGAGGAGGCTAATTGGACGGTATGCCTCTGGGTCATCCTCTGGCTTGCCAGGCTTATGAACCATCTGGATCCTCGCCAGTTTCCCACTAGACGGATAGTACTGCACTCTGATTATAGCATTAAATATCAATACTATAAATAAAATCGCTCGTTTAGGCAGAACTTTGAGGGTGGCGTGGCATATCCTATCATGCCCCGGAGCTTTTTTCTCTACCACAATTACCTCTGCTACTCTTATTGGTGTTATCAGCCAGTCCATCTGCAGCGGCACATCAAGTTCTTTCTCAGTTAGCAAAACCTCCTCTTCATTGGGCATGTTGAACTTTTGGAATCTACCCTCTAGGTGTACTGCAAACGTTTCAGCATGCTGTTCGTCAGTTTTACAAAACTCACCAGCAGTGGTCCTGATTGGCATAAGTTGCTGCGGTTGTCTCTTCAAAGACCTAGTAGCTTTCCACAGAGAGTATCCAGAGTCGACTGTGGAGAACATTAAATGGCATACAAATCAATTTCTCAAAAGAAACTAAATATGTTGGTGTTACTCCAGAGTATTCGTATCAATTACACTGGATTGACCTTTTATTCTGTTTTCATTGGTGCTAAACCTTTTGCGTGCCCACATGCTAACCAGAAAAGTATTGAGCTAAAACAAAAAACTATCTCCTACTTTAACTCACACACTGGCTTAAGACATGCCAAGAAGTTTATTAATTTTTTCAAAAAAATGAACAAAAGACGTTCTAGTAATGAATAAAAGTAAGGCCAAGATCTTTCTAATTGGCCATTGCGCACTCAAATGGGCTTCACCTAATCGAATGCATGCCAATTATTTCTTTAAAACACAAAACGGCCCAACGGCTCTACAGAGAAGTCCTGTCACTGTCTTACTCAGCACTTCCATAGCACATCGTAGCATAATTCAACAAACATTTAAGTGTATGACACAAAAGATCCTATATTGCTAAAAAAAATT
Organism: Volucella bombylans; assembly: GCA_949129095.1. Lineage (NCBI taxonomy): Eukaryota > Metazoa > Arthropoda > Insecta > Diptera > Syrphidae > Volucella > Volucella bombylans. The sequence continues at coordinate 141,710,223 of OX422142.1, read as the reverse complement.
TACCAAGCCATAATACGTTTTTACCTCACTTATGGGTCACTGGCATGGAGGTCTGTCTTCAATAAAACATTCAATACCATGAACTTAGTTAGATTTAAAAGAAGAACGCCAATAGTTTCAACGGGCACCATGCAAACATGTCTAACTGAGGCATTTACCATGTGAATATAAAGGTCATTAAAAATATACCCAGTTCCTAAGGAAAGGCCCACCAATTCATTCTGTGTACTCTGTAAGTATATTCGTGTCCTGCTGAACTCAATCGGGGTTTTTTTTTTCTCTAGTTTGAAATTTGTCATGATCCGCATTTTTCATTATCCCTCAGCTTAAGATGCTGAAGATGTAAATTTGAAGCAGTAGGAGCAGTTTGAACCAGTCATGATTTTGAAGTTCATTACTATGACGATCTCTTCCATCACAAATCAGATTGGGAAACCAGAGCTCAGTCTAAAATAGTTTGGTCTGAGGATTCCGACGTGCTCAGAATGGCTTCTAGCACCAAGCCAGGCTCGAATTATGACAATGATGGTAGATTAATATCGAAATTTAATAACTAACTTACCCCCCGTTTCCGTTCTACGGCCGATGATCAGGGACGTGAGTCCGGGAATGAATATGAAAAAGCAGAGAGTAATGTCGTCAGCAAAGGAATATACCATATTGGATCAGAAGCAGCAGAAAAGAAATCATTGATGAAAATTAAAAATATTGTCGTAGACAAAACCGAGCTCTGGGGCACGCCATCATTTATTTTGTGAATATCAGACTTGAAACCATTCAAGACAACTGGAATTGAACGTTCCGAAAGATAATTTCTAGTCCTTCGATGAAGGGAGTGGTCGCTCCTAAATGAACACATTTTCGACAAAAGAGCTTGATGCCAAACTCTGTCAAATGCCTTAGAAATATCAAGTGAAACAATCTTGCTTTCAGCAGATTGATGCACGCTTTGGTTCCACTTTTCGGTGAGACATGATATCAAATCACAAGTGAAACTGTTGCTACGAAAACCATATTGGCGGTCATTGAGAAGTTTTCGTGTTTCGAGATATTTCATGAGCTGACGATTTATCAGTGTTTCCATGACCTTGGAAAGAAATGACGTAAGTGCAATGGGTCTGTAGGAGGAGAAAGAAGATGATTCGCCTTTTTTAGGGACGGGCTGGACAAATGCTGTTTTCCGGAAATAGCAGATGAAAAAATGTAGGCAGTGTTTTTGTCAGCGTGGAAGAACACCTCTTCAGAAGAAGGGAAGCTATACCATCTGGACAAGGATTTCTGAATGCATTAATCCAATTGAACATTCGAAACATTCAAATGTAGACGGAGACAAAACACCATCTGGATGTGCTGAGCTGGTCGCAAAGTGTGCAGCAAGCAGATTGGCCTTGTCCAAAGAGTTAACAGCTGGAATGTCATTATAAATGAGCGTTGGGATGGAGAATGAGGCACAAATTCTAATATTATTAACAAACGACCAAAAATGTTTACTACCTTTGGAACAATGTAGTATTTTTGCCTCGGTTTTTGGCCGTATTGAACTTTTTTCGGTTTTCCATTGTAGGTTCGGTCTCGTATGTAGGACCGAAAAAACATTTCTAAATAACGACCAGTAGAATTCCTAAAGAAGCTATTAAGTCCACTCCAACTGGCGTTCTCGTATTGCCATACGTGAGAGAAATATAGTGGCATTAGATTCAGATTTGAGTTATCTTTAGATCGCAAGCTATTAAGACACCAAGTTGATGGCAGTGCTATTTCTTACATCAGGCCTATAGTTTTCGTAGTAAAACTAACATTATTGAAAAGTTGGGAAAATTATGGGACTCAAAGGACAAAAGGGAAAAAGGTTGTTTATCAGAACCTCTTGATATCTTTTAATTTGGTGACAATTTGCAATACAAATCCACAATAATTCAGGAAAAGATCTAACTAAGCAGACATATATAATAGATAGATAGTTACGTTATAAGATAAGATATTTTATAAAATACAGACAGAGATAAGAAGCACATATTGTGTCAATTTCAACAAGATGACAAAAACTTAAAATATGGTATTAATGCTGATTGTACAACGTCAATTGGATGCCATCTTCATATAACTCTTAGCTAATATGGGCTATACTCGTAATAGCAATAGTCTCTCTAATTTAGAACATAAAGATGTCCCTTGATTAGCTTTTATCTTATCAACAAATATAAGGTGGAGACACTCGCACATCATGATACACCATTCAGACTAGTTTGTTTTGAAATCGGAAACCGACAAAACTGGCAAGATCTCTATCTCCATTTTATAGTTAATTTAATGTTGGTAACCACAAAACTTACTTATACCGTTAGAACACTCTTATTGTCGATCTGACATCTACATATTTCCCAACTGATTTTCAGGAATTCAAAAGCAAAACATGATGACAAACTGTGGTACCGGTATTTACGCGCGTAATCGAGAATTACAAAGTCACAAAGAAAGATAGAGAGAGAGAGAGAGAAGGCAAGTGAATAACAAATCACGCGATTAATATCGCGCGATGATTTCGAACCAATAATGGTAGAGGTTGCGCAGTTCTCGTATAAGCATTAGCTCGCCAAATCATCTAGCCGCCTCATATCTAGCATCTATCATACGAGTATTTATTAGCAATTTGTTTTTTTTTTTCATCTGCCATCAACTGCTTGTTTTATTGATTAGCTGCGCACCAAGGGAGGAGAAGTTAACTCTCTTCTGAATCAGAATAATTTACGAGTGAAAGTTTCTCACCGCTGAACAGAACAGCTGTTCGTAGAAAGAGAAAAGAAAGTGGAAAGAGAGTTACGTATCATATTTTGGCTAAGTTCTTTTTTTGGGGCGCACCACAAAGCAACGTCATGAGTCTTTTTTGATAGTACCTACGCGCTTTCTTCGAATTGATTTTTAGGGGTGTACCTCTTGAACTTTCTGGAAGTTGATACGATAACGGACTGACGGATAAGTTTATCCCCAAAATTTTGCATATTAAAATTTTCTTACGATTTATTAAAAACAAATGATAACGCCTAAAATTGACGGTAATCGTTAATCACTTTGATGACACTATTAACGTTGTCATGGGATGGATGTTTGGCAATTGAATTTACATCGGATATTTGTATGACTGGCATTGATTTTCAAAAGAATTGCATAATCTATTTTACTATTTAACTGATAACTAAATTATCAGGCAAATGTTAAATGAACACATGACCTGGTCAATTTTAAGGCGATACCGTAGCCAAAAATACAACTGAGCAGTGTTGGAATTGTAAGTATTTGCGGACTTTTTCTCAATTTTGTTTACTGTTCAAGGTCTAATGTTAACATTTTTATACGAGTACCTATAGCATCTTTTGCCAATTGGAACTTTTAATTTTTGTTTTATAAAGAAACACGTTTAGTGGCTTATAAATGAAGCTGAAAAGTTGAAGTGATAAATTAGTGACATTAGCAATGAGGTGCAAGTGTAATTGAAGTTGAGATTATAAAAAACAATTTGATCATTATATTAATAATTTATATTTGTTGTTAAATTGTAACAGCTATTAATTTGTAATGAACAAAAATAAAAAAGCGATTATCTGTCAAGTGCATTATTCTACATCATCGAATGTATGGAATTATTTGTATTCAAATTTACTTAAATTTTGGCAGCTTGTTGATGATATCCGTAAGATCTACATATACATTTTTCCATAATATAATTAATCAAATTCAATAATGAAGCCGAGGAAATTGGTTAAGGGAGTATTCTCATGTCCGAGGGTAAATTTTGAAGGTTTTTAAGGATTTTTTTTTTACGTAAAATGAAATACAATCTTTTTATGATAATTATATGCTATTATTTAGCTATTGAATTCCACCCAAAACATACGGTATTTTGTTCAAAGCGAAGTCGTGCAAATGGAATCTGAGTAGGCATTTGAAATTCTCGCAAATTTGAAACCGCGGAATGTTGAGAAATGTTGGCATTGAGTTAGTGTTTTGTTAAATTTTATTCAAAAATTCAGAATATACTATATTCAATATAGGAAATGATTTCGAATACCTTTCATCGTCATCTGTTTCTAGGTTTGATTAATATTAATTAATTAATGACTTGTATTACTCTGAGCAATAATTTTGCTGATAGGTTGTCATTTGGTGAACGGCAATGATATTTTGCAAGACTTTTGCAAGAAATCAGCTCCGACTCGGAGTCGGACTTAGATGAAGTTGCTGCAGATGGTGAGTCCGATGAAAACTTTTTGCCTGCAGAGGCAACCGCTAATAGTGATGCTGAACGAAGTAATCTGGAAGTAGAGCTGAACAGAGATTGGGAGGTGAAGTTGAATCCCGAAAAAAAACCCACTAAAATTGGAACTGCCAAATCAGGAAGAACTTGCGTGTTAATTAGGTATTTTGCTACTCATGGGCTGCCATATTTCTAATTATGAAACAGTGAATGAATTGTGGAAAAAAAACGTTTTTCCGCTTTATAAATCAGCAATGTCGGTTTGGCGCTTCAAAGTCATTTCCAGATTCATTCGGTTTGATTCGGATGTCACAAGGGTAGCTCGGATCGCCACGGACAAAGCGGCTCCTATTGTAGATATCTTTGACTTGATCAATGCCAACCTAAAGCACAATTTCAGGCCATCTGAGTCAATCACAGTAGACGAGCAATTATTCCGATATAGAGGACACACAAAGTTTACCCAATATATAGTATGCCATCCAAGCCAGCCAAGCATGGGATCAAACGTTGGTGGGCTTGTGATTCTGTAGCATCGTACCCCCTAAATGGACAAATATACACTGGGAAGGTGGGTGGTGTGAGAGATGTAAATCAGGGCGAGAGAATTGTAAAACAGCTAGTTGCTGTATACAAAAATACGGGTCGAAATGTGACCATGGACAATTTTTTTTTACAACCCTTTCATTGGCTAATGAACTAGTTAGTTGGAAGATGGCAGTTGTGGGAACCCTAAAGAAGTATAAACCCTATTTACCTGATAAATGCAAGCCCTCGAAAAGCCGAATCGTTTTGTCCTCCGAGTTTGGATTCAACTAAAATTCAGTTTTGTGCTCCTACGTCCCAAAGAAAGATAAGTCAGTAGTTTTACTCTCAACATTTCATCGTGGTAAATCCGTTTCCGGACCCAAACGGAAACCGGATATAATCCACTACTAAAGGTGGAGTGGAAACCATGTTGCCATAAAACCATGTTGATCCAGTACACAACGAAAAGGAAGATAAATAGATAGCCGTTGGCTTTGATTTATAATTTGTTTGATACAGCAGCAATTGCGGGTTACATAATTTACTCAACCAATAATCCACAAGACACAGCACCTGTGAAACAAAGTCGGAGACGTAAGTTCTTGGAGAGATTAGGGGAGAACTTGTGTATCTCTCTTATCAAAAAGGGAGCAAAAAATCGTTACTCTAGCATTTACTGGGTGTAATTGCTATACGAAGTGCTATGAAGTGTATTTTAGATCATTCGATTGGTGCATTAAATTTTGTTGATGAGAACGTTTATTCCAGATGCCGGCGACAATCGATATTCCCCTAGTCGCTTACAACAAAAGGGTGCATGCTATATGTGTTACCAACTAAGAAAAAAAAGCGAGGAATATTCCCTAAATAATTTTTTTAAACATATTCTCAAAACTACAAAAAAGTTAGTCACTGAGTCGGGGCGGCCTCAACATATAATCAAAAGTCGCTCAAATATTGGAAAAAGAAAATTCAAATACGAGTACCTACTCGGGTAGATACTGTTCATGTGAAGCTTAAATAAAAACAAAATATTTTAACGTTATTTTGGTGAGGTAAAGTAGGTCTCTTCAAAAACAAAGTAGGTGACTGGCCCCCCTGATTGGTCTTTTTGTAATCATCTGAAATCAAAATTCCAAAAAGATTATTATTCAGTATGGTTATCATTCTATCCCGTAGAAGATTTATAAGATTTGAGTGAAAAATAACAAAATGGCAGCCTTGTAAAAACATTTTTCAAAAATCGACTTTTTTTCGGTTTAAAATCGAGATAAAAAAATTGGATAAAAAAAATCTAATTCTGGTACCGGACAAATGTGTAGAATATTGTGTTAAAATTTCAGCCGAATCGGTCAAATAGTTTTTTTTTTATCATCTAGGCCGACGGATAAAAATTAGTTTCGAGAAAAACCAGTTTAACGTTTGGTATAATCACTGCAGCTGCAGGGTACGCTCTCCCCTATTATTTGCTGTAACTTAAAAATGACTTAGTGCAACGGTCTAAAATTTGTACAGTATATTTTAAACTTATTAAACTTTGAAAATATGCAAAAAAAAAATGAGACTACCCCTTTAAAGACCACACCAGAGACGGATTCGCTTGGATCTGATGGTTATTTTAGTTTAAAAAAGGCAACAGGTTTATGAGCAAGAAAGAGCTATCTGATACTGCTAGAGATCCATGAAAGAATATTGTGTCCGATATCGTAACTTTCGAAAAAATGTGGAACTCCGCTATACAAGACAGGTTAGGGGCAATATTAATCAACAGAGACGTGAGAGAATTGGATAGGTGATTGTGAAGACAAGTCGGATTACCAAAAGTACTGAAAGGAATCACGACTACATTACCAAATGGAGTCAAACATCTAGATCGAAGAGTCTTTCTTAACAACACAGAAGGGTACAACGCAGTAGAAAAATACCTAACCTCTGATACCTAAACCCACTGGTTTGAAAACGGTCTAATTAAAAACGATTCTTCTTTGAGGCTCAAGTCAACCCCGGTTTGTTGTCCCATATAAACAATCAAGCAAATATCCGGAATATTTTTCTGGATATTGTAGGCACTTAACTCCTTTAGGATTCATTCCACTATATATGTATAATCACATGCAACATGAGAAATTACAACATGTCGCATGCTATAACAATATATAAGGGAGACAGTTGACAGTATATTGTTATTAAACTACAAAACAGTCAATGCCGCTTTGTTGAAGAGGCTTTTTAAGGTTCACGGTGATAATAGAAAAACATCGTGATGATGCTTCGAAAGATCTGCACAACTTTCTCATCAAATTGCAGATGTGTTCGAAATAGTTTTCAGAGATCATATGTGAACTACGCTTCGATCCAAAAATGTATGCGAGATGTATCTGTATAAGAATTGTAAACGATATGGCAGCTAAAGAATTCAGAGTTTCAGTTGGGGTACACCGTCCAGCGTTCAAAATTTAACGCTTCTTAATGTCGTGCAGCAGTATCTCTTGATGCAGCACATTGACGAATTTGTCGTCTAGGCAAATCCTAAATCTCAGATAAAGACGCTAGAGCATGATGGGTTATCAAGTCGTACTCAGACCAAAATGTCTTCATTGCCGTTTTTTCGAATGTGCCACTACAACTCCTGTCATCTATTTAGGAGAAGTCACTGCGCCAAAGAACGAAAAGTTGAACATAGATTTGTTTTCTATCAAAATAGAGTACTCTGTAAAGAACTAATCCAATGTACTGTAATTGTATTTGTATGTTCCTTTTAAGGCTGAGAAATGTCTTTCGTAGAATGACGAGTTAACACTACAATGATAAAGTGCTAGTACCCACAACATTAGCGCCGAGCACCTGAAGACTGATGTCAACGTAACTCGTATAAACCGCCGGAATCGATTCACGTTGTGCCACTTATGGCAAGCCCATATCCATTACACACCTGACGGACAGGAAAGTCACTGTTTTTCAAGGGACGACATTTTCACTATCGACACCAATAAGCAGTCTTTCCATTTAAGGGACAGTTGGACAATAGTCATTAATCCTCTAGAGACATCGAGAAGCATACGTTTGATCTCTCGGCATTCTGTAGCTATTCTCACAAGAAAACCTAATATCATTGGAAGTCCGAGAACACAGACAGTTATAACGAAAAAAAATTTTGTGTGAATTCAGCTTTCCGATTGGGTTCAAAGAAGCCTTGCATTTTTGAACTATAATAGTTTTGAAGTTCATAAAGCCCTTACACACACCTTGGCTGTCGCTATATACTCTAATACACAGCCTTATCCAATGATTCACTATAATGTAGTTCATTGCCATTGTCGTCCTCCAAAAAAAAAAAAAAACACCAGCTCTGTATCCTAAATCAGTTTAAGAGCTATTCCAGAGCACAGATTCTGGCCGAAACCCTTCCTGAGCACAGGGGAAGTTAGCTTCATATTTTCGGAGAAAAGGGAGTTCTGCTATCACTTCGACAGTTGGCGTGCTAGAACATCCAAATTCCGGTGGGTATTTACCAAAGACCACTTCTCTTTATACAGAAGATGGTTTTTAGAATGCGCCGCTGAGGAGATCCATCAGTACATCAAGAGCAGAGCCAGGTAAAAGCTTGACACTAGCAACAATTTAAACAACAAACTCCTACCACTGATATATTTGATGAGGATTTATCTACAATATTTGAAAGAAAGTGGAAAACAAATGGCTTTCTCTGAAATCCTGAAGAATTTATCAGCGTATGTAGAAAGAAAGTTCAGTTGCCTAGTACCAAATTGCTTTCTTTTTCTTGTGATATTCGTATTACGAATACCCAATATTCCAGAAAAGTTGCCCCTTCAAAACAAAACAAGTTCTTAAATTCTTGCCACTTATTTCAAGTAAATGTACTTAACCTTTTTGCACTTGTATGATGTAACAAAATCGAGTAAAAATACTCGATGAAAGGATCTCTCGTAAACTCCTAAATACTCGTATGATACGAGTAGATACTTTGAGTTTATTACATAAATTGATTTAAATTGTGCAATAACAGTTTCGAAAGTACCCCCTTAGGAATGGAAAATTTTAAATTAACATTTCCATCTACTTCAAATCGGTAAATATCACCTGTTGCATATGCGTTAAAAATAAACAAGCCTCACTAGAAGTGTAGAGCGTGTCTGTATGTGGAATTGCAAATAGGCCTCAAGTGGCATTCAAATGAATATTTATTCGAAACCTTAGTTTTTTTGGAGTATTTTGAGTATTTTTTTTTTAAATAAACTAGTGGTCCCTTGTCTATTTTTCTATTTTGTTGTGCTTTTCATATTATATGTGGAAAATGTATCACTCTTCCTAGCAACAACCTAAAGAAACATTGAATAATTATAATTAGCCTTCATAATGTGGTAATTTAGATCTATTTCGCTCAATTGTCAACTAAGGTGGATCTGGAAAGATAACATTGTCTAATTATCGGATCTTCTATTAAATTATTTAAATATGAGAACGACATGTGCAATGCTATCAGGCGGAATAAATGGAAATTATCATTGAAGGCTAAACAATAGATAGAGATAATATAACTTTAATTTATTCTCTCTGTCAGGAGTAGCTCTGATTTGCTGATGTAGTTTGTGCTTTATGAGTATCTTTGCATACAAAATTTGCCACTAAGAACTTGTAGAATGAATTTCACTATTTATGTTCTCCAGAAATTCAAAACCCATAAATTCTGAAAACTAAGATACATACTCGTAGTACATAGTTAACGATTTGCTAATGAAATATTTCACATACGCCCAAGTAACTACAATTTCCTTGGGACACTCGTCGGATGCCTGTGGATAATTTTCATTAGGCTGAATATTACTGTCGTTTTGTTTTGCTAAGTAGTAAAAATTTCCGGGAGTGATAAAGTAACCAAAGTTGTGACTAATTATCTTACCTTCCCTTACAAGTATACTCGTATTTATACACCTGAGTATTCGTTTCTGTTTATAAAATACGCACGAGTACTTTTCACCCATACAAATCTTGAATGACAAAAAAGAGAAAAAATAAACAAGTAAGTAATACGATAGATAGTGAATTTCACGATAGGAAATTCAATTAACAAGACAATACATTTTAAGAGTAAAAAGTTGCATTTAATTAAGTTCCGTCAGACAAATCGATAAATGTGCACTAGAGAGGTAAAGTAGTCGTGTGTACTTGGACTTGTACATGAAACCTCACGACTTTTGCTACGGACATAAGTATACTAACATTTGCAGGCTGAGTCTTTGTTTTAGAATGCTCCAACTAGAAGTTTCACCTTGATATTGACCAAAGTAAGAGGCCGTTTGGCGGATATTGAAAGTATGGAAATTATGTCGTTACAGTTGCGAAGCAATTATTTCTAGAGCAATAAATTTGGTCGTCACATTTTCAGACGAAGTGAAGCGAATGCTAACAACATTAAAGCTGGATTTGAACGTCCTATGGAAGTCATGGCTGTTGGTCACTCAAGGCTTTTATTTTATTAGTAAAGATATCTTACCACTGTAATGTACCTAATTATTGTTGCATATTTTATTTGTAGTAGATGGCAATACTGAATGTTGTCAATTGTCGACAATAGATAGCGCTGCAAACGTATTATGGGTTGCGAACAGCGAAAAGGTAACCAGTCACATTAGCTTTGTTCAATGAGAAAAAAGGCAAGGCAGAGCAGTGAAAGTTTGTGAAAAATGTCAGATCAAATGAGAGCAGAAAAGTACGGCCATATGTTAGTTGTCAAAAATGACAACTTCATTTTTGATTGTTGGATAAGTATTTAAGTTTACAAATTTAGTATAAATCGTAAAATAAAAACAATAAAATAATGGAACTTAATTTGTTGAAACAAATGGTATTAGAGGCAATGGATTCAGAAAGCAACAATAGTTTTTCAACTGATAGTTCGAGTACAAAACAATTAATTTGCAATCACAGCTGATTTTGACGTTTCTCACAAATCTGCTCTACCTCAAAAGTAAGTGCAGAAATCCTGCCCAGGGCAGAGTCCAGGCAGAGTCATTGAACAAAAAGCAAACATGAGCTGGGCTGAAATTTTTCTCATTGAAGACGAAAACCTGAAATTTTCATGCTCCGGACTGAGCTGGGCAGCCTCATTGAACAAAGCTATTATGATAATAACCTGTCAAAAAAGAAAATAAATTACGAAACAAAAAAAAATCCGTGTCATCCTTACAAATTCAGGTGTGAGGTTCAACTACTTGCCTTTTCCCCAAATCGGCAAAAGTTTTTTTTTTTTTCTCACCAAATATGGTATTAACGCGACTCACACGTGGCGAGGTAGTTAAGGCTCTGGAAGATGCTGGCGCAGATCATCCACCCAGCGCTAAGACCTCGCAATTGCGAAATTTGTTGGGCAACAGCCAACAGCCTGCAAACAGACAACCGGTGAACGAGGATTCAGCGGATAACCTAGAAAAAGGTTAAACAGTCAATTGCTCTGCAGCCGATGCGTCACCAGCCAGCACCCCTGCAGCACCAGACGACGTTTCCGATGATGACATTATCATTCAGCTGGAGAAGAAAAAACGATCATGTTGTTGCGACAGGAATTAAAGGAATTGAAGGAACAAACCATCACGAACTAACTGTAGATGAAGATGACCATTAGAGATGAAAGGACTTGTACCTGCATTCAGTGGCGATGACGCATACTCCGTCGAAAAGTGGCTTAAGGATTTTGGAAGGGTTGTTGAAAAGTCTGCGCATGACGACCATTTCAAATTCATGTGATTGCGCCGACTACTGAAAGGGACAGCTGCAGTATATCTATACACAAACGATGCATCTAACTTTGAAGAGTTGAAACAAGGAATTTTACAACAATTCCGACAGGACATTTCTATTTGTGACGTTTACCGGCAGCTTCAAAGACGTTGGAGACATAAAGATGAAAACCCAATTGCCTACATATTGTCTATGCAGGAAATTGCATCCCAAGGAAACGTAAGTAAGAGTGAGACCGTCAGTTTTGTAATCGACGGCTTAAGTGATCGTACGCCATACACATCCATGCTAACGCAAACACCTTGGAGCAGCTTAAGGTGTTATTGCTCAAATATGACAAGAAACGTTCCAACAAGACAAGATTATCGTACAAAGATAGAAACGAAGTTCGAGAAATAACAGTGAATTTGTTAAATAGAGTTATTATTAGGCATAGTGATTCTCGTCAGTGGACGAGGCATATGTCGTAATAACTCCCACAAAGAATCAATCCTCAAGTACCCCGTACCTCGGACTGTAAGACAGATGAACTCATTTGTGGGGCTATGCGCATATTTCAGAAAGTTTGTACCCCAATTCTCTCGAATCGCGAAACCTCTATATGACTTACTAAAGAAGGATAGTAAATTTCTAATCGATGAAAACTATTTGAAAGCTTATGAAGAATTGAAACAGCGATTGATCAACCCACCGGTGTTGGCTATCTATGACCCTACACAGCTACACAGCGAGGCAATTGCTACCGGGTTTGGCGCTGCCTTATTACAAAAACAACCGGACCGAAAATTTCATCCTGTGTTCTTCTTCTCAAAACGTACAACTGCTCCGGAAAGTAGATATCATAGCTTCGAACTCGAGACATTAGCTGTCATTTGTGCTCTAAGGCGGTTCCGAGTTTACTTAGAGGATATTCCTTTTAAAATCATTACAGATTGTAATTCGTTAACACTTACGTTAAATAAAAAATCTCTCAGCCCCAGAATCGCACGCTGGGCGTTAGAGTTACAAAACGATGCCTACAGGATTCAACACCGCGGGGGTGGCAATATACGAGTAGGTCACGTAGATGCCCTTAGTAGTGTCGAAATCGTTCTAGCTGTGAGGGACGACGATATAGAGTTTCAACTGACGATGACACAGGGCAGTGACCCAACAATTGCAGATATACGTTCAAAATTGTATAGACAAGATAGTAAATTGTACGAATTAAGGGATGGGTTGGTGTACAGAACAGATACGCGTAATAATTTGTATTTTTATGCTCCGAGCGAGATGGAAGAAAATGTGGTTCGGCATACGCACGAAAAGCTAGACCACTTGGGAGTGACAAAATGTTACGATTGCTTCAAAACAAATTATTGGTTTCCAGATATGCGACTTAAGATCGAAAAGTTAATAAAAAATTGTTTAAAATGCATCATGTATTCGGCCCCTGCCAGAACAAATGAAAGAAACTTATATAACTTTCCGAAAAAGCCAGTACCATTTGACACCCTTCGTATTGATCACCTCGGGCCCTTGCCTTCTTTAAAATCCAAACAGAAACATTTATTAGTGGTAATTGACGCATATACTAAGTTTGTTAAACTCTACCCTGTCAATTCCACTAGTACGAAAGAAGTTATAATCTCTTTGAAAAAGTAATTTTGATTGACTAATGAGACCTAGGAGGATTATTTTATTTATTATTTATTATTAATGGAGCAGTTGGCTCTCCCCAGTCAAACAGCCAAGTAGAAAGAGTTAATCGCGTGTTAACCCCGATGCTAGGTAAACATAGCGAGCCGCTACACCATTCTAACTGGTTTAATAAGGTAGGAAACGTTGAGTTCGCCATTAATAATTCAATACATAGCACAACCCGCCAAAGTCCTTCAATGTTATTGTTCGGTGTTAGTAAGAAAGGTCCAAACGTCGACTGGCTTACAGATTTCTTAGATGTGAAATCAATACCGGATAGAAATTTAAATGAAATTAGTCGGCTCAGCAATACAATCTGAAATATTTCGTGGACCATCACAAACCAGCTCGAACTTTCGACCCTGGTGACTATTGTCGTAATAAAGAACATTGAAGTTTCAGATGGTAACAAAAAACTGATTCCGAAGTTCAAGGGACCCTACGAAGTCCAAAAAAAAGTTCCTAATGACTGCTACATTGTGACAGACATCGAGAACTGTCAAATTACTCAAATACCTTACAAAAGGGGTAATTGAATCCTGACATAAGCGTAAGTGGATTGAACCGAGACCTCTTCGAGATTGCAACAATCCTTGTGATGAGGTAGATAACACCGTTAAGTAAATGTAAATATGTTTAAGTAAATTAGAACTTCCTATACAGTTCGTGGTTGATCAATTTGTCAGATTGGCCGAACTGTAATGTAACTAATTATTGTTGTATATTTTATTTGTAGTAGATGTCAATACTGAATGTTGTCAATTGTCGACAATAGATAGTGCTGCTAGCGTATTATGGGTTGCGAATAGCGGGAAAAAAAGAAGCCATATTGTAGAAGGGCATTCGGAAAAGGTAGCCAGTCACATTAATAACCTGTCAAAAAAGAAAATAAATTACGAATAAAAAAAAACTCGTGTCATCACATTTATTTGGTTTTCTTGTTGGTTTTCAGTATTATTCAAAAATATGAAATGAGCTTCGTCGCTGAAGACAATTTTTCAATAAAAAGCGGATCTTCCTCCAGCTTCCTAAGGCCCACTCACTGAAAATTCGACGCTGTGGTATGTCGTTTGGCTTCAGTTCTTGTACGAGCTGTATTTTGTAGAGTTTTAGACCAAGATCCTTTGTGTAGAATCTTCCATGGAGTCGAGCAACACAATTCCAATTGCTGCGAACGGCGACGAATGGACAAATCACAGTTTTCTCTCACTATTTTCCTCTGTATGCACTCTAAGCATGCAGGTAGGTGGCTTTGTCCAACAGTGTGAGAATGGTGCGAAATTTTGTCACTTTGGCTTGAATTGCTTGCTCACTATGTCGATTATGACGACCGTAAAATGGTCGAAGTACGCGAAAAACATTTTTGTAGAGCACGAATTTTGATAATAGAATTCAATAATTTGTAATTCAATACAACTGATGTATCTGGTGCATTCAAATCAGTTATGACAAAAGGCATACTGAAGAAATAGAGATGTTTTTAAAATAGCTAAAATTTCGAACGAAATTTTTCCAAATAAATTCCTATCACAACGCCGACAATTCAACTGTCAACACAAGACCCTCGATGCGAACAGCGAATTAAATGAATAGTCGTCAAAAATGTTAGTTCCGAACAAAGATTTCATTTCTTCTTTGATGTAAGAACTTATTTATCTTTCTCTTGTGCCCAGCAACGTATGCGTTCTGTTGAAAATCATTTTGATAAATGAAACGCTGAAAGTTGCTCGTTTTCTGAAATCATTGACCGCGATTGTAGCCCTTTTTTTTACTGTAAAACTCATTGCATACTGGTGAAAGATTGTAAGTTGTTCCCTTACAAAGTGCAGACAGTGCATCTGCTGTTAGATGTTGACCACCAAGCGTGTGTAACCTACCCTCAAGCCATCCTGTTGTTGGTCACAACTTTTCATCGAAAATCATCATGATGTGGATAAGCAAAATTATCGCTTCTGGGGCACCAAAAATCTACGTATAACCCACGAAGAGCCATTACACCCGCTCCAAGTTACTGCATGTTGTGCTGTTTATGCTGGAGGCGTCATCAGGCCTTATTTTTTTCGAAAACGCCGCAGGCCAAACAACTACTGTGGCCAGTGAGCGCTGCAGAGACATGCTCAACGACTTTCTTCTTCCTCAATTGGATTAATTGGGACTAGAGAACATGTGGTTCCAAACGAATGGAGCAATAGCACATACTGCACGAGCCACAACTGAAATTCGGAGGGCTGCATTTCCGGGTTGCCTAATCTCTCCGTTTTGGTGATTTGCACTGGCCGACAAGATCGCCTGATTTAATCGTTCCAGACTTCTTTTTATGGTTTTTTTTTAAAGTTACAAGTCTACTTCAACAAGCCTCACACTTTTGAAGCCCTCAAAGAGAATATCCGTCAAGAATGCGAGGACCTATCGCCGGAAGTTCTGCAAAGAGTGATGGAAAAGCCACAAATCGCGCCCGAATGGTTATTAATTCTCGCGGCAGCCACTTAGCCGATGTCATTTTCTATACTTAATGAAAACAAATTTAAGACATCAAATAAACATAATCCAAAAGCAGAACCAAAAAAATTGTACCCAAAGAACATCAGGTGACACATTTTGCGCCACCTTGTACATACATATGTACAGGCAATTATTACAAATTCAATAAACCTTAAATTCAACGAAGATTTGCTTAACATGAGCATTTCTTGTGTAGGATTGTATTCGTTTATTAAGCAAAAGGGGACTAAATAAGAAGGAATCCCAACAATGATGTTTGTAATTGACATGTCACATGCATTTTCATTGTTTTTCTTTTCGAATACCAGCAAAGTTCATTCATGTATTGATGATGACATAGTCTGGCCTTAATTTCCTATGTACTTTGCCATAATCTCAATTTAAATCGGCTTACTGGGCGCTTAAACAAAGGCAACATGTACGTACATAATTACTCTTATCACAGTCAATATCTTGGCAAAGGCTGATGACTCTGATTTAATCCAAATCCATTTCATTTTCTTTACATTAGTATAAAAATAAAGTAATTGTGATAAAATAAAATAAATAAATGAACACAATAAATTCAAATAACTAAGCCGACAAGTTTAAGGTTAACTGCATCAAAAGAAAATTGAATAATATACCACCTTGATACCGAAATAACCACCGTTTGGCGCTCCCATTGTTTCGATTTGAGTTCTGTTTTTTTTTTTGTTAAGTTGGTAAATCTGTTGGCATTCCCTCTAAATCTTAGGATCATAGCTTGACATTTGCAAAAGTGACGTAGCCAAGAGTACATCTATCTCTGTGTGTGTTGGCGATTTTTTATAATTTTAGAAATGGATTTAAATTTGCAACAACGAACTTTTTTTTTTGCGTAAAAAACGGATTTAAGGGTGCGCGAACGTTGGAAATGTTGGAAAAGTGTTTCGGCAACGATTTTCTAAAGAAAACGGTCGTTTACCAGTGGCACGAGCGGTTTAAAAGTGGTCGTGAGTCAATTGAAGATGATGAACGCAGTGGCAGACCATCGACATCGACAACCGACGAAAACATTGATGGATTAAAAGAAATGTTGGTCAATAACCGCAAATTAACCATCAGAGAGATAGCGGAGGACTTGAACATTGCCTATGGATCCGTCCAAGACATTTTGGTTAATGATTTGGGTTTTCGTCCTGTAGCAGCAAAAGTTGGTGCCAAAAGACGTCAATTTCGTGCAAAATAGAGACGTGTTGACGTCGCAAAAGAGATGGTTTGCTAGGCTGAATTCGATCCCACATTCATCAAAAGGATCATTACTGGAGACGAGGCGTGGGTTTATGAGGTTTATGACACGCAATCCAGACATCAGGCAAGTCAATGGCATTCAGCAAATGAGCCGAGACAAAAAAAAACACGTCGTTTTCAGTCAAAAAAGAAGGCAATTCTCACGGTTTTCATGGATTACAACGGTGAAGTGCATCATGAATTTTTGCCAAAAGGCCAGAGAGTAAACAAAGAGTGTTATTTGGGCGTTATGAGACGTTTGCGTGAAACAATTCACTGAAAGAGACCGGAATTGTGGGCAGAAAACTCGTGGATTCTGCACCATGATAACGCACCGTCTAACAATGCCATCATTATTCTTAATTTTTTGACGAAAAATGCAACAAATACCATCCAACAGCCACCGAATTCACTTGATTTGGCTCCCTGTGACTTCATTCTGTTCAATCAAGTTAAAAATCCACTACGGGGAACGCGTTTCAGCAGCCGAGAGCAAGTAATGGAAAAATAGCAGAAAGCACTGATACCGAAAACCGAATATAAAAAATGTTTCGAGGATTGAATCAGGCGCTGCCATAAGTGTGTTGCAGTCGATGGGGATTACTTTGAAGGGAACAATATATATTTAGATGAATAAACTTGTATTTTTAATTTTCTGAATAAATTCAGGGAACTTTTTGATCAAGGTGTTGTTCGAATGCATTTACGATTCCAAATGATGTGGCAATGGCTGACCTCTTTTGTCAGGATTTGTTTTAAATTTTACTGAAACATGATTCTTGTCGGTTCTTTCAAGGTGGATACATTCCCTTAGCAATTATTATTCATCTTGATTCATCTCGGATTGAAATACCGCACTTCTACTGGCAATGTCCTTGCATCAAAAATGTATTTCCAAAGATACTCGTATGTGTGTAATTCTTTGTTAGCTTCAATTTATTGGAATCGATATTTTATTAAATTTTTTAGGGTGAGTAATGAAGCACAAAGTTGTATTGTATTTCTTGTTTGCAGGACAAATTTTTTTTCGTGTGCAATTTATGGAACATTTCTGATTTAAGGGAATTCGAGAAGACTGTAATATCAGTCATGTCGTGCTATTAAATTAATGGGATTTTTTGCGTGAACTATGTACTATTATGTCTTTACAAACAATTTTAGTTTAATTAAACTAATTCAGTAGCCTTTGTTGTCGATACTACAATACTAAAACCTTATCTATTGCTGAGTATGAGTAGAAATAAATATACCACAGGCTTCTTTCAATTCCGAAGAATGTAGGGATTCAAAAAGAAAATTTGTTAAAATACCAGTTGCATACTTTGCTATGTCTCAATTGAGAAAACCTACGAAAGAAATGGCTCAAAAGACGACTCTTCGTTGAATCATATTGCTTTAATTGTTCGAACGAGAACGCACGCGACTAGGTTTCAGAGTAATATGGGTGCGTATCTGAATAATTTCATGAAAACTGTCTCCAACGATGACTTCATAACACTTCACTCACATACAAGTGAGTTACTCAAGAACAGCTTTAAGGAAGGCCGTTGGAAAAAGTGGTAAAATCGTGGATTTATGGATGATGTGATGATGGACGACTTTGGAAACAATAAATACAACGACATTTTTTTTGTTTTGGGAGAAATGAAAATTCGGTAAGTGGAAGATAGGCTCAATTCTCTTTACAATTTATATTTGATTGCCAGTTCAGCATTTATCTCTGGTACCCTTATGTCTGGTACATACCAGAGCTTGACGTCGATTTCAGCCCGAAAGACCCGGGTACTTATTCCCAAGCCTAAAGTTTTAAGTGTATTGTACAATTATGAACCGCACATATTATGCCGATGAATGTTCGCATGCTACGGAAGATTGTCCTGTAGGCGAGTCTTTCTAGGCACTTCAGCCCTAAGATGGTAGATTTCTCTTTTGCTTTCCTCCATCATCATATTATTGATCCATATAACCAGATAGCAATGATAGTTTTTCCAATTGTTATATGTTAACACCTGTCAAGGTTACTAATGACATCCAGCTGTCAAAATATTTGAATCACACAGAGATTGGTGCTGTAACTCAAAACATAATAAAATGAAACGCGTCTTCTTCTTTGAACACTTTATTACAACTGAAGTCAAAACTTAGTTTGCCTAGTAACAGGAAAAGCTTAATATATATACGAGTACGTATGTACGTACAACAATAATTTTGATCAAGCGGATAACCGTTTGGCAACATTTGGTCATCTTCTGATTTTACAGATATTACTTAATCGAAAGTACAATAAGAAATTGCATTATATAAAGCAAGGGCATAGGGTGATCCGAATGTTTTAATATATAACTTTTGAGAATGAAAGTAAAATCATATTTTTTCCGAATGAAATTCTTACAAATCGACCATCCTGACTATGAATCGTCCTCGATTTATATAAGCAATGACAAGTACGTTATTCATTAATATCTTCTTTATACAAACAGTACGGAAAATTACTTAAAAGCATAGCTTACTAATGAATTTCCTCTTTATCGAGAAATACAAAAAGTATTACTAATAGCTCAAATATAAATATTTTACAATATAATTTTTACGTGAATTATATACATAGATATTTGTATGTAACTAAATGAACTTCTTAACATAACGTCAAAAAATTGAATACGAAGATGCATGTAATAAATTTTTTTTTTTTTTTTTTTTTTAAACTGGTACGTATGGTTTCATGTTCTCTGGGGATGCAATACCTTCATAAGGAATCCGCGATATTTGAAGATTTTCCAAATCCTTGATTAAATACCTATCATTAGGTAATACTTTTTTAACTTCGAATGGTCCTTTAAACTTTGGTAAAAGTTTTTTATTAATACTACGACATTTTTTTTATCATAACATAATCACCGATATTATACATATGAGGACTTTTGTGTCGTTTATCGAAATAAAATTTGTTAACTGCTTGAGTACGAACAGTGTTTTCCTCTGCTTGTTTTCTAATGGATTCTAGATTTCTTGGGCTCTTTGTGACCATACTTCGCTCGAGATACTCGCGAATTTCATCGTGAATTCTACCCTTTTGGGCGACACCAAACAATAACATACTTGGGCTAAAGCCTGTGCTTTTGTTCACAAGATTATTTAAAGCAAATTCTACCTTCCCTAAATGTTTACTCCATTCACCAGGATCTAATTCGCTCTCTTTTGCAAGCATCGGCGTAAGGCTTCGATTTATCCGTTCTACTTGGCCATTTGATTGAGGTGAGCTTGTCGCGATTTTAATATGTTGAATGCCTTCTACATGGCAAAAGTTAGAGAAGTCGTCCGAAGTGAAACAACTACCTCTATCGGATATTATACGTGTTGGTTTACTATAAGCTGAGAAATATGATTCTAAACTTCTTATTACCTCTGTTGTGCTTGTACTTCTTACTGGGAAAAGTTTAGTGAACTTTGAAAATCCATCGACGACCAAAAAGATGTGCTTTTTAGTATTTCGCACACAGGATGGTAATGGTCCATAATGATCTATATGGATTGTCTCGAAAGGCTTATCGCCTTTAGGGATATTGTGCAACACTCCTTCCTTTTTACCTGGTGGTATGGAAAAATTAATGCATTTGAGACAACTCTCGATGTAAGCTTTAATTTTAGCCTTCATGTGCGGAAACCAATATGTCTTTTTTAGAAATTCATAACACTTATCGATACCTACATGACATAGAGCATCGTGATGAGTCTTAATTACATTTCTCTCCATATTAGATGGAACATAAAAGAGGATGTTTTGATTCAACTTACGGTACACAAGCCCATTTATTAAATCAAATGAAGGACTTTCCCTTTTCACTAACATTTCAACTAACCGCTTAATAACAGGATCTTTCTGCTGTGAAGCAGCAAGGACATGTTCAAAAGACTCAGGTTCTATAACTAAAATGTTGTGGCATCTACTAAGAGCGTCGACATGGTTCATCCTCTTGCTGTCTCTGTGTTCAATGACATAGTCAAAATCTTGAAGCTCTAAAGCCCAGCGAGAGATCCTAGGATTCAACAATTTCTTATTAAGAGTAAGCGTTAAGGATCTACAATCCGTAATGATCTTGAACTTAATACCTGTAAGGTAAATTCTAAACCTCCTAAGAGCGTAGACGATAGCTAATGTTTCCAATTCGTAGGAATGGTATTTAGACTCCTGTATTGTAGAACGCTTGGAAAAAAAGAAAATGGGATGAAAGGATTTGTCATCTTGACGCTGCAGTAAAACCGCGCCAAACCCGAGACTACTTGCATCGCAATGTAGCTCTGTATCTGCATTGGGATTGTAGATACTAAGTAATGGAGCATTAAGTAACTTTTGCTTCAACATTTCGAATACCGACAACTCCTTTTCGCCAAAAACGAACTCTGCTTCTTTTTTTATAAGGTCATAAAATGGTTTTGATAAAATAGAAAAGTCTTTTATAAAGTTACGAAAATATGAGCATAAGCCCAGGAATGAATGTAAGTTTTTTACGTTTGTAGGCATCGGAAAATCGGCTACCGCCCGCAACTCTTCGACGTTTGGTCCTATTCCATGAGCCGAAATCTCATAACCAAGATATGTAATCTGTTCGAACATAAAAAGACACTTATCATATCTCAATTGTAATTTGTTATTCCGTACTACATCCATAACTTCAATTAAAATTGAGAAATGTTCTTCCTTTGTTGAAGTGGCTATAAGTAAGTCGTCTATATAAACCAATAACTTCCCTGATTTTATAAGATCATCAAATATGGAATTTATATACCTCTGGAAGACTGCGGGGGCATTTTTGAGCCCAAAAGGCATTCGGAGATATTCGAATTGGCCTAATGGTGTTACAAAAGATGTGTATTTTACTGAGTCTTCTGCCATTTTTACATGGTGAAACCCGCTCTTCAGGTCTAATAATGAAAAATACCTTTTACCTCGCAACTTATCTAAATGGTCTTCAATAAGAGGAATAGGAAAATTATTCTTAACAGTATTCTTATTAAGCTGCCTAAAATCAATGCACATCCTAAGCTCGCCCGTTTTCTTTTTGGTAAGCACTATTGGAGAAGCAAAAGGGGAGTTACTCTCCCGAATTATATTATCTTGAATCAATTCGTCTAGCATCGTACGCAACTGCAAAGTATGCGCGTGTGGTAATCTTCTAGGAGCACAATTAAAAACACTGCCCGTATCAGCTAAAACTATTTTCATCTCATAACTTGCACATTCCGTCAGTAACTTTTTATCAGTCGAAAACCCGTTAACTATATTCCGAATCTTACGTTTTTCGTCAAAATTTAAATTTTCGCTAATTTTCAAATCGAATTTATCGTCTAAATCATTACACGCATCAATATTCAAAATATAATTTACATCATTATCTAAATTGTTATCATTTAAAATGTTTTTTCTAGAAAAATTTTGTTCATCAATACATAATTTAAAAATAAAATAACAACATTATTCATAGTTTCATTTTTGACAACAAAAAGGCATACATTTAAAATATCATTATTAAATTTAACTAGGCAATCAACTTTTCCAAAAATTTCTAATTTACTATTATTAATACCTACGAAATTATGCGGTGATGTTACAGGTGTCACAAAATAGGATGGTACATGCTGCTGTTGAACGAAACTAATGGGGCTTCCGGTGTCTATCATTGTCATAGCATCCAGAGTAGTTCTCACTGCCATAGGATCCTTGGATTGAAAAGTGTACTCAAGCACACCTTGGAATTCATTCAGGCATGATGATTGAATTTCTGTAGAAGGCTCAGCATTCAGGAGAATCATTACTGAGTTGGATTGCGGGCAATTCTTCAAAATGTGGCCTTTTTGTCCACAACGAAAACACGAACCTCGTTCCCTTTGTGGTTTTGGACAATTGGTAACCATGTGCCCGATTTCGTTGCAGTTAAAGCATCGTAGGTTGGTGGCTTTGCTTCGAACTTGATTGCAAGGTCTGTGCGAGGAGATGCTGTGTGCTGTGGTTGGCAGAAAAGTCTCGGTCCTCATTTTCTCATATTTGCGCAAGGTGCTCTTCAATTCGTGTATGGTATTGGCTGTAAATAAAATTTGCTTATTAAGCATGGAATCAGGAATACCTCTGATAATGTAGCTGATAATATCTTGTTCCTCGATGTTTGCAGAGGCCGCTATTTCTTGCATAGCAAGAACATACTGTTGCATGCTTTCTTCTTTCCGTTTCTTACGGTACCGTAAACTGTTGTGTATATCACTAGCGGTTGTGTGTTGATCAAACTCCGTTAGCAAAGCGGTTTTTAGTTCACTCCATGAACGGCATAAATTTGACCTTAAAAAAAGTTTTGCTGTTCCTCTTAGTAGACGCTGGGCATAGATGAAGCGTTTGGATTCGTCCAATCTGTAAAGGCATACCCCTTCCTCGAACGCTTTTATCCACTTCGCTACCGAATAGTTGTCGTCACCAGAAAATGTTGGTAGTGACTCCTCAACTTCACGGAAGGAATTCAGAGAAGCTTGTGTTTCCAGTGGGCCACTTAACTCGGCTAGCCTCTTCTGCAGAGAACGTAATTCCTCCTTTTTGGCAACAATTTCTCGTAGTTTTTCCACTTGTTCTGTCACTAACCTGTCTTCTTCTTCAATATCTGCAATATTTTCTACGGATTCCACATGTTCGCTCATAACATTAACGGGAAAAAATTCTTCAAGTTGATTTTCTTCATATGTTTCAATAGCTTGCTGCAGTCGTCCCTTTAAGATAGCTTTTATTCCATTCGTTACTAGATCCATCTCCGACAATTTTTCTTTTAACTGCTGAACAGTTGCATTCTGTGCGAATCTTTCTGCACGCGCGCTCATTATTTCTAACTTTTACAATTAACACTTTTTAAGAAATCACAAATTTTACTTTTAAGAAACAAAAACAAACACAATTTAATTTTTTCTTGGCTATTCGCTAAATCCCACTTCTGAATAGTTGTAACTCAAAACATAATAAAATGAAACGCGTCTTCTTCTTTGAACACTTTATTACAACTGAAGTCAAAACTTAGTTTGCCTGGTAACAGGAAAAGCTTAATATATATACGAGTACGTATGTACGTACAACAATAATTTTGATCAAGCGGATAACCGTTTGGCAACATTTGGTCATCTTCTGATTTTACAGATATTACTTAATCGAAAGTACAATAATAAATTGCATTATATAAAGCAAGGGCATAGGGTGATCCGAATGTTTTAATATATAACTTTTGAGAATGAAAGTAAAATCATATTTTTTCCGAATGAAATTCTTACAGTGCCAAATGAAGAAAATATAGCCGCCATAGCGGCCAGTATCGAAAAAGACCGAGACCCAGATATGTCGAAATTCGATCAGCTAAATTGGGCACCGCCAGAGAGTCAACCCGGTTTATTTTGCGGTTTGATTTGGGCCTACATCCGTATAAAATTGTGCTGACGCACGAATTGAAGCCGGACGACCATAGACAACGCCGTGAGTTCGCTAATTGGGCGCGATCCGGATTTTCGCCAAAAACCCACCTTTTCTGACGGGGCCTGTCAACAGAGTGAACAGAATCCACAAGTCTTCGGTCAAGCATCAATGCATCCACAAATATTGACTGTTTGGTGCGATTTATTGCATTTCGGCATCATCAGATCTTATTTCTTTCGAAATGAGGAAGGAGACACCGTTATCTCAATAGTCTCAGGCATAGAGCGATGTTAATCGACTTTTTGTGGTCAGAGCTTAACAACATCGATATACTTGAGCTGTGGTTCCAAAAAGACGGCGCTACATGCCATAGAAGCGGCGCAACGAAGTTGTGCATGAGAAATTTCGCGACTGGGTCATCTCACGGGTAGCCGCCGCGATCATGCGATTTGACACCAGTCGATTATTTTTTCTGTCAACTCTGCTACGTCAAGTCCTTAGTATACGCTAACAAACCAACCACTTTGGATCAGCTCGAGCCCAACATTCGACACGCTATTGCCGGAATAACACTGCACACAGACCGCCTGAAGCACTGCCAGCGAATCCGATGTGCTATTCCACACATAATGGCTTCAAAATGAAGCCCGAATCAATTGTTGTTTTACCCTTGTTGTTATATATATCTCAAATAGATGATCTCTTTTGATATACCATAAATTTTGCTAAATACGTTTCGATTGACCCACACATGTATTGTGTAGCTTGGCCATTTTATCGGTAATATTTATTCATTTGGAACGGATTTAGTATAAATTTCCTAAAGTTGACTGAAAAGTGTTCCAGAAGCACCTGCCAAAAAGTACAATATTTGTTACAAATTTCCACTGTGCATAAGAATGTTTTCGACTAGAATCTGAGCCAAAAAATTACTACAGTCGGTTTTTCACGGATGGGTCGGTAACCGATATAAATGGTTTTCCAATAGGGACTTGACAACTTTGAATTTAATTTGTGAACGCACTCTTTCACTAATCATCAAACTGCCACTGTCAAATTATTCAGTGAACTCAACATTTTCATCATGGTGAAGTACACGAACGAGCAACGTCTGCAAATTATAAAAATTTTCTACCGAAATTCGGAATCGGTGACTGCAACTTTAACTTTCAGCCGTAATTCTCGCCCTAGTCGACAGTCAATAACAAGTTTAGTGATGGTACCGTGTCAGTGAGACAACGGGTTGGTCGAAGTGTCGAAAATATCGCTGCCGTTCAGGCATCCGTAGCAAACGATCCAAATCAGTCAATTCCACGGCGTTCTCAAGAATTGGGCATCGCTCAGACCACATTATGGCGTATTTTGCGTAGGGATCAAGCTGACTCAAGAATTGAAGCCGATGGACCATTTGAAGCGACTTACGTTCTCCGATTGGGTTCTCGAGAAGATGCGCCAAGATGATGAATTTCATCGCAAAATCATCTTCAGTGACGAAGCTCATTTTTGGCTCAATGGGTTCGTCAATAAGCAAATTATGCGTTATTGGTCGGGTGAGAATCTACATGTGCTTCATGAATCACCACTTCATCCACAAAAAATAACTGTTTGGGCGGCGTTATTGGGCCATATTTTTTCGTCGACGATAACGATCGTCACGTTACTGTGAATGGTCAGCGTTATCGTGCCATGATCACCGATTATTTTTGGCCCAAATTGGAAGATATGGACTTGGACGACATGTGGTTTCAACAGGATGATGCCACTAGCCACACAACACACGCTTCAATCGATTTATTGAAGAGTAAATATGGTGAGCGTGTTATCTCAAGAAATGGGCCAGTCGATTGGCCGCCTCGTTCGTGCGATTTAACGCCGCTTGACTATTTTCTGTGGGGCTAATTAAGTCATTGGTTTATGCCAACACGCTAACGACGTTGAAAGAGCTCAGAGCCAGCATTGAACGCAAAATAGCGGCCGTTTCGGCCGAAATGTGTGGCCGAGTCGTTGAAAATTGGGTCCAACGAATCGACCGCTGCAAACGTGACCGCGGTGGCCATATGAACGAAGTCGAGTTCCATTCATAAATGTTTTCAAGCCGATAATAAAGTTTTTGAAATATCTCAAATGGTTTGCGTTTTATTTTAAAAAAAAGTTGTCAAGTCCTTATTAGAAAACCCTATATTATAGAATGTGCAACTAGTGTCTTTCTCCTCGTTAGGAAAAACTGCGTCTGTCTTCGAGGCGACGCTTGCTGTGAAGGTAACGATGACACCGCGGAGAAATACCTCTGTCAGTGCCCGGTCCACGCTCGCACCAGTCTTCAAGTATCTGGGTGTGATGTAGTGGCTGCTGGCACTGTAGGCATTATATCACTGAAGCACTTACTTACCTTTCTACGAAAGACTGAGAAATTTATTTACAATGAAAAAATAAGGAGTATGAGTAGTTCTTTATCTATGGAAAACAATTTCATGATGCAACTGGTAAAGTTTGATAATAGTTTGCCACAAATAAAATATCAAACAGCAAATTTCTAACTATTTACGAATAAGAACGTTTCATTAATTCTGTTCACTGTTAAGGTGCATTAAGTGCGCACAGCAAATACACGTTTTTTTTATCGCTGCCAAACTCTACTCATAAGACACATGTATTTATTTTCAAATCTACAGTGAAGGAGAAGAAATATCAACTTATGCATACATACTTATACAGTAAAGAGAAATAATACAATTTCGGCTCTTTTTTGGCTCATTCAATTGGTGATTCAATTCAAATAAATATCACTGCAACATACCTCCAACTCTGTGCTATGCTGTAACTTGCGGGAATTACACCGTATGTTGCGCTGTATGCACGGCATGTTGTGACGTATCACCGTACTGTTGCAGTGATATTTATTTGAATTGAATTAAATGTTTGGTTTCGGAAGTATTTTGTTTACAAATCAGTACAATTTTCACAGCCAAATTATCTTTATCTGTCAATTATTGAATGACAGCAAGCGTTTGTGTCTTTTACGTATAGTTGTGCACGCAGTACTGCGTGAGCATAAGATTGTGATCAGTCTTTTTTGTACACTTTGGTTTTAGAACCCAGGTACGAAACCACCATCAACACTGTTTAGCGCGTACGAGTTCCCTGCATCGAACAAACCCTTTAACCTATGATATATTGTAGTATGCACATCAAATCTCGAACATCAAAATTACTCTTGTCAAAAATGGCGGCAAGTTTTTTAAATTTTAACCATCGAAAGCTACGTGATCTTTCTGTTGATAATAAAATGACATTTTGGATTCGGGTCATTTATGTATTCCAGTATTTTTATTTGCCTGTTATTTTATCAAATATTTGTTATACTATACATAAGTGATGATGTACCGATTCGATTGTTGTGAAAACATATTTAATTATTTATATATAAATTAGGGAAATACGTAAACTGTTAGCTCATATAACAAAATTTAGGACCGAAGGCGAATCGTCAGCATATTGTATTATATTATCAACAAAAAAGTTATATTCTCCCACTATATCGGCTACTCTTGAATGGAAAGGAAAGAAATGGTCATAGGATAAAATATTTTACGTAGGTGCGTAAAATATGTATGCCTACGAGTAGACCTGAATCATAAAATTATTATCATCGCTGACACAATTTTGGCAACCGTCTGTCCTTTACGTTATATTCTTTGAGTCTTTCCAGTTCATTTGTCTGTCCAGATATAGTGATATGACTAGAACCCCCGTATTGGCTTATCGAACAATTGATAATCTTCCATTATTCAACGTTCCCACAATCTGACGTAGAATACTCGTACTCGTATGTTCAAAGTCCACAATATCCATGAACTCATACATCGCTGAAATATTAATAACAATTTCACAAAAAAAACCAATAAAACTCTTCACCATTTTTATCATGTCGAGACTATAAAGTCGAATACTCAAGAGAAATGAAATCATTGATCCAATAATTTAAACAATGGCCCAACTTAAGGTTTAAAGAAGGTCAGAACGCAATAATAATCAATCCAAGAAGTGACTCGATGTTCTTGTTGCATTGTTTTGTTGCTATCGGCACGTGTGCGTTTTGTGATAATAATATGACACAGAGTGTTATTATTTGCTATGTGGAAAACAACAGACATAATTATCAATGTCCAATAGTAAACGATTTTTAATTAATTATAGTGTGCTTTAAGATAATGAAAATTGCCAACTTCTTCACTTCCTATCAATTTTAAAAATGTAATAGATACGAGTACGTCAGTTTGTCTGCGATCGATGTGCACTGTTTAAATTAACTACAAAGAATTGTTGCGTCATGTCAACACAATTTATAAAATAAAAGAAGTATAAGATTCTTATTCTAATTCTGGTACTTGACTTTAAGATGACAGTAGTATGACATGAAGAAGTATAACAACCAACGGCGACTCCTCCCGTTTTGTCAGAAAA
Source organism: Volucella bombylans (assembly GCA_949129095.1). Classification (NCBI taxonomy): domain Eukaryota; kingdom Metazoa; phylum Arthropoda; class Insecta; order Diptera; family Syrphidae; genus Volucella; species Volucella bombylans. The sequence goes on along the minus strand of OX422142.1, from coordinate 141,681,349 downwards.
TTACCTTCGCACTGCAATTGAAAATAACATTTTTCCCTTAGACTTAGATCAACTTGATATTATGAAGAAAGAAATTGAACCAAGGATAAGAAAGTGACCGGAATCAGCCCAAAAGTAGTAGAAAAGCAATTAAAGAAGAGTGTGAGGATACTACTTTTATTATGCTTTTTTTTAATTTCGAAATTTTCAACTACCGAACGTCATGTGGGAGTAATTTTCATTCACCCTAAAATAAAGCCCAGCGTTCATATCTACACGTGTAATTTAACCCTTTCGACCCGGAATGCAATAAATTTGTATTGATCTGTTCAAATAACTTACCTTTAGCAAATTTCTAGCAAAAAACTTCCAGAATTGTCCGTGGGGGCGCTGGGGGTACCGGGACATATAAGTCCCACCCACAAAGCCAGGTCCCATCGATTTTGTTCGTGATAGTTGGATTATGTATGAATGGATTATGTACGAATTCACAACTCTCATCAGCTATAGTCGATAGACTACTTTTTTCCACCATTTTTTGGACTTCCTATCAGATTCATACAGCCCCGAGGGTTGGTTTGCCCTATCTCTGTAAAATTTGACAATTTTCGGACTTGGGATGCATACTTGTTTTCCGTTCTAGGCCCGAAGCATGATAGTTGCTAAGAGCAGCAACCTCTTTGGTGTCGTGCCATTTTGTGAACATGAGTCCTATATTACTAGCCTTGAAAACAGATTCACCTTTTTGTAATTTTTTGCGATTTGTTATGATAGTTCCCAGCGTAGCATATTTTAGGACCTCAAGTAAAAAAGCGATCAAAACAAAGTCTGTCTCGGTAATCGATTTTGCCAGACAACAACGTATTGACAACACGTTCCCCTAATGTGCGTTCCATGACTCTTTCTTCACGTCCGCTGTAGATGTTGAAGTCGTAAATGTACCCATTTAGAGCCACATTTTTATGCCACGTTTGGTGGATTTGAGTAGCATGTGTTACTTGAGCGAAGAGCGGCCTTTAAACTTCGTCATGGACTTATCAATGCTCTGGAACGGGCTGTCTTGCCGAGCTTTCAAAAAGTGGTCCTTCAGGTACTTTACTACATCATCAATATAGTAGGTTTTTCTTGTGCTTTCAGGCTTTTCGGGTGGTGCAAAATACATCTTGGAGACAATACTTATGAATCCATAGCGCGCTATTGGAACTTTTATCGATTTTATCCAAGTGATCGATTTTGTGACCAAAAATGCTCCGTTGAAGGTACCCGATTTTATGACATTATCAGCATGCAACCAATTACAATTTTTATTTCTCCTGAATCAGTAGATTTCGTATTGTTGACCTTAACTTTTTTATTGCGCATAGTTTGTATTCGCTCAATTGTGGATTGAGTAATGTAATTGAAAAGACTTTGAGGAAAGATTTTCTTGAATATTTGCAGCGAGGTGGCGTTGTGATGAAATTGAAGATTTATGGAAGAACCTTGGTGACAGCTTACTTTCATACGGGGCTCAAACGCTGTTTTTGGACTAGACCATACTGTGTTAGTTGGAGCCATACTAATGTCTGGAAGATTTTCCATGTCTTCACTAGTTTCCGATGCAGTATCTTCTTCGTCTTCCAAATTAGATTCATCGCCAGAAGATGTAAAAATGATGTCGCTGTTACTGGAATCTTCTTCGTCATGTGCTTCGCCATTTCAGTTTCTTCGCCATTTTAGGAACTGCAAATAATTTTTTTGCAATAATACAGATACATGGGATATACATATGTGTCCCAACGCACGAAAATAGCAATAAAACGTAAAATACAGAAAGAATCTTTACTTACAATTACTCCAATGTATACACAGCAACAAATAATAAGTTTTTGCTTACTTTTTATGCTTATAAGACACAAAAAAACCTTCAATTTACACTTTTTTTACTCAACTAGATATAGAAACATATCCAAACACCACAATCTTATAAACGTGAATGAACGTAATAATTTTGGCACAGTTTTTAAAAATAATCCGTTAAAAATGGTTAAAATACGGGGTGGGACGTAATTAACCCATTTTGGATGCAAATTTTCGATGTTAGGGCTATGCGAATATTGAGTGGGACATACATATGTGTCCCAACAGGTGCGATAGGGTTAACAAAAGAATTAGATCGCCACCATGACTCCGAAGGGCGAGAGAGAAGCAAAAGTTTTTCTGGTATTCGGTGTTTAAAGGAATCTCGGATAGAAGGGAATCTTTTTGCCTTATACCAAAAAAGGGAGACTCTTCGAACTACGAGTATATCAATTTATAGAGGCATTAGGCTCAGTAGTTTATAATCGATACTACTGATTTTAAGGCCGAGTGTGAAAACTCATATTAGGATGAGTTGTATTAAGCTATGCTGATGACATCGCTGGTACTCTGTCAGCTTTTAATCGTTATCTTAGCCAGGGTATTCGACGCGCTACCAAGAGACTTCTAAAACCCTATATTAGGGCACCACAATATAATCCTTGTTCCAATCCCGAATTCAATTGGTGAATTCATGTGGTTAAAATTCCATTTTCGTAAGCAAATTATCCACTATTGCTTTATTTACAGAAGCCCCGAACTGGACAGCAATTCGACTTTCAACGAGTTCGATGCGCTGTTTAACTCCATACAAAGAATTGTATCCCTGTATCCTCATACTGAAATCGTTATTGCAACCGATTTTAATATACGCAATTATGGGTGGCTTCGACATTCTGGACAGACAACAGCCGAAGAACGGTGTGTTGTGATCTTCGCTGAGGAAAATAACTTAACGCAGCTTGTAAATTAGCCCGCACGAATACCAGACGAATACCTGGACTTGTTTTTAACTTCTCACACTGATAAGTACACTGTTGAAGTGCTTTCCCCTCTAGGCTCGTCGGACCACTGTGTTATATCAGCTAATTTTTTGTATACCGACCACACAGTAAGAGGAAAGATTCCTTAAAGAAGCGTATGGCAATACGAGAAAGCCAATTGAAGTGAACTTAACATTCTTTTTGGAATGAGATCCTTTATCCCTCATCGGATGAAGAGTATCAAACCAAAAGAAAAGACATGGTACGACTCGAGCTGCAAAGAGGCTGTCAGGGTTAGAGAAATGTTTTTTCAATCCTTCAAGACCCACACAACAGAGAAAACCCGAAAAAAGTCTAAACGAGCTAGGAATGACTGCAACGTCTTTCTTAAGAGTGTGAAATTTCAATATGACCAAAAGTTGAGGCAAAAAATACTGCATGTCCCAAAGGTATTAAAAGCTTTTGGTCGTTTGTCAATAATATCAGAAATTCTGCCTAATCCTTCATCCCAACGCTCATTTACAATGACATTCCAGCTGTCAGCTCTTTAGACAAAGCAAATCTGCTCGCCGTACACTTTGCGGCCAGCTCCGTCTAGACTTGAGTGCGTCGAATCTTCAATAGGACGAATCCGCTTTCGCACTTGTGTAGTAGCAAGAGTGCTTAAAGATCTCAACATACATAAATCCGCTGGTCCAGATGCTATATCTCCCCTTCTTCTGAAGAGGTGTTCTTCCACGCTGGCAAAACCACTGCGTAAGCTTTTTGGCTGTAGAACGGGAACGGCAGCGTATGTTAAGCTCATTAAATTGCTATATTAACATCATAACCAATTGGGGAACTATCAACAGAGTGGAATTTAATGCTTCCAAAACACAATGCTGTCTGCTGTCGTTAAAGCGAAATTTAAACACCCAGCCATTATCCATGGATAGCACTTGCATCGGCGAAACCACAAAACTTTCCATTCTCGGTATGTGTGTCAATGACAACTTACGTTGGAATGCCACATATTCGATGTCGCCAAAAATGCTGCGAAATGTCTAGGTTTCCTCAAGCGATGTAAGAAATACCATATTTCACCCCTGTGACCTGGCTTCAATATATAAGGCATTCATCCGCCCAAAACTGGAGTACAACGCCCACATCTGGTCAGTTGCCCCTAAGACCTCATTGCACTTGCAAGATAGGATCCAAAATCGTGCGATAAAACTTATATGTGATGCCAGCATTACACAGTCATGCGACAATGTCTCCTGTCTCACCTTGTTGTATCGCTATTTTCACCACCAATGCTCCACTGAAATTGCCAGTAGCATTGCGCTCCTTCATGTTATTAACCATAACACCCGTCTCGCTATAAATGCTCATCAGTTCACCCTCAAACCAATCTTCAGACGTACTCTGAAATATCGTGATTCTTTCCTAAGCCCTGCCGAGCTCTTCATATCCTAGCCAGTATAACTTGCAAACATTTAAAACCGACGCACATCGGTATCTCTCTTTTTTTCCCTCCCTACCTTTCTTTCGCCCGCGCTATGTGCAAACATCTTAAGGTTACATAAATCCCTTGTGCGCGCGCCAATTATAAAAACAAAAAAAAAATAGGTGTATTAGAAAACATAAAAGGCATAATCTTCTAAATTTCTACAAGGATATTTACACTATAACCACAACGCAATGAGCTGAGCTGCTAGCATTGTGTTTGCCAAAAAAAAATTGAGGCTGTGAAAGTGAAAAAATTTGGGCAGAACAATAAATGTATGCTGTGAACAATAAAGAAACACTTCTAACTTTGCCAAAATGTCACAATTGGCAGTTAAAATTTCGAGGTATAAAGGAAATTTGCCTACTCGGTTTGCACGTACCATTATTTGGCATTATCAACCATACTAAGCTTGATTTAATAATACTAACCCAGTTATTATTATTATTATTATTATTATTATTGAGTTTTCTACAACTCGGCTTTTTAACGCCGGAGATTACATATCCCGAGTATCTCATACCAAAGGGATTATGCTCTGGTGGGGTGTAGTCCAGGTTCTATGCCCTTGCGGATCTATTGCTAGGAACTTTCTGATGACATTGCACGTATACAACAGCGTCTCCCTTTGGATTATAGCCATCAGCTTTTCTAAATTGAGTTTCCTTAGATTGGCGATGAGGTGTTTCGGCACCAATCCAGTTGCTGAGATGACAATTGGTGTAATTCCTACCTTCGGGGCTCGGTACATAATTTCCATTTCAATTGCCAGTGCAGTGTATTTTGAATTTTTTGTCGAGTACGTACTCTGAAGATTTCGATTTAGTGTTACGCCGACATCAAACATTTCAATTTCTTTGTTGGCTTTATTAAACATAATTATGTATGTCCGGCCTATTCGCTGGAATGTGCTGGTCGGTGGCTATAGCTCTAACCCAGTATAGCTTCGTGGTGGCTTTTTCAAGTACAGGTTGTGGGTGGTACTTATAATATGGTGTATGCTGCTGGATGAGACCATACGAGGGGCGTTCAACATATTCTCGGTATCGGGGTGAAGCTGTGGTTGTATATATAAATTGACTTATTTACCAAGTAATACTATTATTTTAGTGCATTCATGTAAAATTTCATATAAATTTGATTATTAATTCGCGTTTTATCTCTAGTTAAACAGAATCATAATGGCAACTGAGACGATGATGGTGAAAATTGAGCATCGCGCTGTAATTAAATTTCTCACTAAGCAAGGAAAAAGTCAAAAAACTATTCATGAAGAGATGGTGGCTGTTTACCAGGGTTCCGCACCTTCATTATCAACTGTGCAAAAGTGGTCAAGTGAGTTCAAGAGAGGCAGAGAGAGCATTGAAGACGACCCCCGCACCGGCGCCCCGGCTACTGCTTGTACGGGAGAAAGCATCAAAGAAGTCGAAAAACTTGTTCTTGAGGATGCCCGAATAAAGGTGAAAATGATGGCAGAGATCACCAAGCTTTCAATTGGTACCATTCACACCATTCTTCATGACCATCTTAACCTTTCAAAGGTCAGTGCAAGGTGGGTGCCACGAATGCTCACAGCGCCTCAGAAAAAAGTGAGAATCGCATGCTGTAGAGAGCTTTTGGAGATGTGTAGTGAGAACGCGGACGGTGTTATGGATCGAATTGTTACTGGGGACGAAACATGGGTCCACCACTATGACCCTGAAAGCAAACAAGAGTCCATGCAGTGGCATAAAAAAGGAACAGACCCCCCGAAGAAGTTCAAAGTCACTCCGTCTGCCGGGAAGCTCATGGCCACAGTTTTTTGGGACTCAAAGGGAATCTTGCTCATTGAGTACAAAAAAAGGTGAAATCATCAACGCCACATCCTACGCTTCCACTTTGCATAATTTGCGGGAGGAAATTAAAAAGAAAAGACGGGGTAAACTCGCAGCGGGTGTGTTGCTTCTTCATGACAACGCTCCTGTTCACACGGCGCGAGTTTCCAAGGCTGCTGCGCGAGATTGTGGTTTCGAAGAAATCCAACACCCACCCTATAGTCCAGACCTTGCCGCTAGTGATTATTTCCTGTTTCCGGATTTGAAAAAATGTCTTCGTGGAAAAAGATTTTCGGATGATGCAGAACTCAAGTCGGCAATAAATGGGTATTTTGCAGAGAAAGAGGAAATTTATTTTTTTGAGGGTTTAAAAAAGCTTATCTCAAGATGTAACAAATGCATTGATGTTAGGGGAGATTATATTGAAAAATAAAAACAATTTAAATTGAATTCGCATTTTCCTTCATCTCGATACTGAGAATATATTGAACGCCCCGTAGTGCAGCGCTAGTTGTTGGTGAATTATTTTAGCGACGTTGTTATGTTTGAACGTATAGTCATACGGAGCAAGTGCACTGCATCCTGATATATTGTAATCAATTGTTTCCCCACAGTCTCCACATCGCCGACATCTGTCTTCAACGGTTTCCTTTAAAATGAACTTGCGATGATTTTTCGTGGCGATGACTTTGTCGTGTATAGCCATTACAAAACCTTCAGTCTCAGAGAATAGCTTGCCCTGCAAAAACCATAAGTTTGAGGCTCGTTGATGCAAGATCATGCGGATGTCCTCCGTATATGGGCTTTGACTTCCACGCTGGGATAAGTTCATCCCAGCAAAAGCAAAAGTATCTGACTTCAGATGCAAAGGAGTAAAACCATCATCAACTAGCACAATCGCTTTAAATAGTGGCGACAGGCTGCTCTGGAAGTACCTTCGATTAAGATTCTGCTGGTGGTACATTTGGTTGATGCTGACTACTCCCCTGCCACCAGCAGTGCGGGGGAACGTTGTTCTTTGTATTGCACTCCGTGGATTTTGGCTTTTGAATCTTGTAGCGACGTGCGAATCAGCATTTCGAGATTCCCTATGTCAGTTGGTGACCACTTAATTACTCCAAATGAATACGTTAATAGAGGTATGGCCCAGCTATTGATAGCCTTGCATTTGTTTTCTCCATTAAGATTCGATTTCAAGATATTCCTTAGCCATGCTTTAAATTGTGTTGTTAGGTTTCGTTTAAGTAAACCATGATTAATACCAGTTGTTAGAAACCTAGATATTTCTAGGATTCACCATGCTGCATGTCTTCGATGACCTGGTTCGATGGGTCATCTTGCACTTTTCTATACCAAATTCCATATGGATATCTCTACTAAATCTATTCACCACTTTCAACATACGGTGTAGTTTTTCTCCCTTGTTGGTATAGAGTTTTAAATCATCGACGTATAATAACTGGTTTAGCGTGTAATCGAAAGTATCCGTCTTAATGATAAACCCAGCTTTGATTTTGATCAACAATCTGCTGAGGGGATTAAGTGCCAAACAGAACCAAAGAGGACTAAGAGCATCTACTTGTTGTTCCTTCTTGCCATAACCTAGTGTTCCATTTCTCTATCAGTGACTGTAGGCAAGTGACTATAGCAGGGTCGATTTTATATATTTGGAGTACTTTAATTAGGTATCTATGTATGTGTCATTGAATCAAATTCTTTCTTATAGTCAACGAATGCCATACTAAAATTACGTTTCTTCTTCAATGCTAGACCGGTAACCATTGCGTCGAAGGTCAATTGATCCTTGCAACCCATGGTTTCTTTACTGCAGCCCTTCTGATTGTCTGAAATTATATTGTTTTGGGAGCAGTGTTGTTATGTTATATCCTGTTTGCAACAATTTTTTGTAAATAACTTGTACGTCGTGCACAGGCATGTGATAGGGCGGTATTTTGAGGGATCATTGCATGGCTTTCCCTTTGACAGTAAAAACGTTAGCCCGTTAATCAGGAACTGTTGGGGTGAAATTGTTAGTGCCAGCAATTCGGTGAAACACTTCGCTAATTTTTCGTGGGTTGCCGTAAGTTTCTTTAGCCAGATGTTCTTCAGTTTGTCTATACCAGGAGCATCAGTAACTTCTTATTAGTTGATGAGGCATAGGCGCGATTTGCTCCAAGCTCTCAATTTCATCCGCGATCCATTGGGCATTCCATCATGGAGTAGCTCTAGATATTTTCCCAGAATTGAGCAGGTGGCGATGTTAATTTTCTATAGAATGCCCTCTGATTTTTATAGAAAAGAGAGTTTTCAGTTTTCCTGTTGCTGCATTTACGAGTAATATAGCTTTGTAAGCGCTTGTTGAACGCGGCAACTTTTTGTACTTTCTTGCCCAATATTTCTGTGATCTGGTCCCTAGTTACAGTTTGGCATTGTAGTGGTTTGATTACTTGTCTAATACGCCTGCATAACCTCTTGGATCTAGAACCGTTTCTAAAAGCGTATAATCTTGCAATATTTTGTCTCAACATCTCTATTTTATTTTTCAATCTCCTTTTCCATCTGGGAATTGTGGGTACAGGGTAACTGGAGACTTGAGTAGTGGTTTGGATATCCTTTCCTAAAGCTCTTAAGGCTGATACCGCACAAACGTAAAGAAGAGCGTTGATACGGTCCATCTCTATGTCTAAATCTAAATAGATTTCTGTGTTGATAGTAAACAAAATTTTTTCCACTTTGGCACTCTCGAAGACCTTGGGTATTTTGGGTCGTAATGTTAGATCCAAATCTTCAAATTCAATGAGAGTGAAACTGAAGATATCTCTCAGAGTTTGGATTTCGGGTTCTGGTCCATGGGTGTTAGATGGGATGTCTGTTCTCGAGGTGATGTCTTCTGTTGGTGGTGGTGTCTGGAGTTGACGGCGTTGGTGAGGTTGATTATTTGTTGGGCTAATTGGAGGCGTTGTTGGAGGCGCACGATTTGCAGTCCTGCTGGGAGGGACGGATTGTCTTTTGCCAGATGTTGTCGGCATAGAGGCTAGTCTTTTTTCGTGCTCAACCATTACTTCAGCTTTGATTCGTTGTTGTCAGTTGGTTTCCTTATATTCGTTGGAGTGAATTACGTCCTTTCTTCGACCTAGGTTGTTGTCGTTAATCCTGCCATCGAAATCTCCATACCTTCCCGCGAATAAATCGAATATTATTATTATTTATTACAATATAAAATAAATTTACGTTATAGTAATAGAAATAATAGCACTAGCTACTAGAGGCATACGGCTTGCGGCTGCCGATATAATAACCCAAGTTGTAATGTCTTAATCATCAGAAAACTGCTTCTCCTTCTAGACTCTTAAGGCTTTAATTTGTTCCAAATGATTCTTTTAGCAAGAGTTGGTTCTACTCAGATTATTCACGTTTTTCTTTTTTTCTTTCTTTTCAGGGAAGGCAATCACTCAGACGATTATTCACGCGGTCTTACTTACCGCAAACTATTGGAAGAAGTATGCCGCTTCGCAAATGTTCTTAAAGATCACGGGATCCAGAAAGGTGATCGTGTAGCTATTTACATGCCAATGATTCTGGAACTTCCAATTGCTATGTTGGCATGCGCTCGTATTGGCGCTGTACATTCCATTGTATTTGCTGGATTTTCATCAGATTCGCTGGCCGAAAGGATGTTCGATTGCAAGGCTAAGCTTTTAATAACAGCCGATGGTGCTTGGCGTGGTGAAAAGCCACTCTACTTGAAAGCTCTCTGTGATATTGCCTTAGAAAAGGTCGAAGAATTGGGTCATAGTGTAGAAAAATGTATTGTTGTATCGCATTTAAAACGGGTTACTCCGTGTAAGGATAATTACGTTGAGGAGGACATTCCATGGACTGATGATAGAGATTTCTGGTGGCATGAAGAAATGGAGGATAAAGAACCAGCTTGCTACCCAGAGTGGATGGCTGCTGAGGATCCACTTTTTATGCTATACACAAGTGGATCGACTGGTAAACCGAAGGGAGTTTTACACACTACAGCTGGATACTTGTTGTATGCTGCGACTACTTTTAAGATTGTATTTGATTATAAGCCTGGTGATATCTATTGGTGCACAGCTGACATCGGTTGGATTACTGGACATTCTTATGTGGTATATGGTCCTTTGGCAAATGGAGCTTCTTCTGTTCTGGTAACTAAAGAATTTTTTGTTCTTCTATTAGCTAAAATTATACCTAATGGAATGAATTTTTTCTTTAGTTTGAAGGAACACCTTTCTATCCTGACAACGACCGGTACTGGGCCGTTATTGACAAGTACAAGGTTACACAGTTCTACACAGCTCCAACAGCTATTCGTGCTTTGATGAAATTCGGCGATGGGCCCGTCAAGAAGCACAATCTCAGTGGTCTGAAGTAAGTAGAAAAAATTGTATTTCTCGAATGCAGTTTTATCATCTAAATTTGTATTGCAGAGTTCTAGGTAGTGTAGGAGAGCCCATAAATCCTGAAGCTTGGCTCTGGTACTATAGACAAATTGGCAAGGAAAAGTGTTCAATTGCTGACACATTCTGGCAGACAGAGACTGGAGGACATGTGATAACGCCTCTTCCTGGGTGTACCCCAATGAAACCTGGATCAGCTGTAAGTTATTGCTACTCATATTTGCTCGGTGAAAAACAACGTTTATAAAATTTCAATTGAATTTTTAGTCCTTCCCATTCTTTGGAGTAAAACCGACTTTGTTGGATGAAAGTGGCATTGAAGTTATGGGTGAAGGCGAGGGATACTTGGTATTTTCACAACCTTGGCCTGGTATGATGAGGAGTTTATATAACAACCATGAGCGATTTGAAGAGACTTACTTTTCCAAGTTCCCAGGCTTTTACTGCACGGGAGATGGTTAGTCACTACCCCATTCCACTTTGGGAACATTCTTTTATTTGTTTTTTGTCTTTTTTTGTTTTAGGTGCACGTCGTGATTCGGATGGCTACCTCTGGATCACTGGTCGTGTTGATGACATGTTAAATGTATCCGGTCATCTTATGTCCACTGCTGAAGTTGAATCAGTTCTTACCGAACACAAAAGAGTCTCTGAAGCGGCTGTAGTATCGCGGCCACATCCTGTCAAAGGTGAATGCCTCTACTGCTTTATTACACCCAACGAGAATGAAACCTTCGACAAGAAATTGGTTGATGAACTTAAAAAATTGGTCCGCGAACGAATTGGCGCATTTGCTCAACCCGATGTCGTTCAACATGCCCCGGGACTACCAAAAACCCGTTCTGGAAAAATAATGCGAAGAGTTCTAAGAAAAATAGCCACCAACGACAAAGACGTTGGAGATATTTCAACTTTAGCCGATGAAAGCATCGTAGAACTACTCTTCGCCAATAGGCCTCAAGAATCATCAAAGTAAATGTGAATCGTCCATAAAATCAAAGCTTGTTTGTCCAGCTAAGGACTAAATCCTACTGGAGCAGACTCACGTTTTTTTTCTCTCATTTCCTCTGCCACTACATTCTGTACTATTTAAAAGTACACTAAGCAACATTGGTTCGATCAAAACATAAATTTAATAGATATATACCATATATAAAAAAAATTAAGACAAAACAAAAACCCTAGAACCCTAAGTTCTATGCTATAATTCCAACCAAAACAAAAACACTAAAATTCCAAAAACATCCAGAAAGAATGCTTTTTTGTAATAGCTACGAGTATCTTCAATATATGGTAATTGTAGGCATTGATTTTGTTATCTCTTTTTAATTTGCGTAGAATTATTATTATTATTATTTTTTAATTAGAATTTCGTAGAATATTTTAGTTTTAATTTTAAGTAGAATTTCACTATTGCAGTTTCGATTATTTATAGCACTTGTTGAATATCTTTTATGCATATCTCAATAAATATGTATGTTTTTTCTACTCACTTTACTATTTCGTTTTTACTTTTCTTATTTGTTATTTTTCCTTAATTTAGTTTATAGTTCAAATAAATATTTTATTTGTAAATTATATATTAAATTGTTATCGTTGGACAACATTATACACCGTTGATGAGAAAATATTACATGAAATACACAATTGAGTGCGGATTGTGTTTGTTTTTTTCTTTTTTATTTATGTTGGTTGGTAGTGCGTGATTTGTGAATTTTCTTTTGGTTTTGAATTTGAAATTTTTAGTCGTCGATAATTTATTGAACTTCTTGTAGCACAAGATATGTACATGGGCGACATTTCGTCATATTTGTTTTTTATTGTGGCGATTTGTCATGTTTGTGTTTTTTTTAATTTTTAAAATATTTAAAACTATCGTTCGGCGGGGACTTATTTTCGTTATTTTAACTTGTCTCTATTTTCTCAGTCTTTCGTAGAAAATGAGTATTTGCTTCAGGAAACGTAGTTTATTAAGATGCGAGTAAGTAGTGTGCAGC